>JAPDNY010000011.1:98256016-98856016 GCA_029375565.1 Gekko gecko
TCAGAGTATCGCCCGGTGGCTTTGAATGCCTCGTTCAGCCTGGAAACACGATTCACGAAGACCCATAAATCACAAAATTAACTCATTTTGTGCTACTTTCTGGCGGAGCAAAATGCACTCCTCTGCAAAGGGCACCGTTCCAATCCCGCTGGAACTTTTCTATTTCAGAGCAAATAGACCTGAAACATCACTCTGCATCAGTAAAGGTGTGTGTGTGTGTGTGGAAAGATAGATTCTAATTTCTCATACTTTAGAAGATTCACTAGGCACTTTTAGAGCGCATCTGCAACCGACAGTGAAATCCATTTTCAGCCTCAACTGCCGTGGCTTCAGAAAACTGGGACTTGCAGGTCTGTGAGAGCTACGGCTCTCTAGGGCCTAATGTAATGTTGTCAGCTCTGGGTTGGGAAATACCTGGAGATTTGAGGTGGTGGTAGATCCTGGGGATTGAAGGGTTCGGGAAGATGGAGACCTCAGCAGTGTAGTGCAGGAAATACAATACGGGTCATGACAGATGGATCTCGGTGTACATTCAAAAGTGGAGCCCTGCTACTAATCAGGAACTTGTAGCTAATCTTGTAGCTGATACTGATCTAAATGTGACGTTGGTAGTGGCAAAGTTTCCCTCTGTAACCTTGGGCGGTATTAAACGAATTGACTCCGTCCTTTTTCGGGGGTTAATGTGTATTTGGTAAACTAAATTGCGTTATTCTGTGAAACTGTAAACTGCGAATTGTAATGCATTGTATGTATGTATGTTGTACTCCATCGTAGGTGCTATATTTTGTATAGTTGCTTATGACCTATTGGTCTATGAGCAGTAAAATGAATTAGTTGCTGTAGATTTTCCGGGTTGTGTGGCTGTGGTCTTGGCATTGTAGGACCTGACGTTTCGCCAGTAGCTGTGACTGGCATCCTCAGAGGTATAACACAGAAAGATGGAGTACAGACTGATTGACTGTGTAATGCCATAGGCTCCGCCCTCCAAACCAGCCACGTTCTCCAGGGGAACTGATCATGCCCACCTACAAATTAAAAATAACAGTGGGGGATTTATAGGTACCACTTGGAGGTTGCTATCCCCTACTACCCAAATCCAGTGCTCCCTCTAAGCTGAGTTAGTATGAGCTAGCTCACAGTTTTTTAAGCCTCCGGCTCACACATTTTTGTCTTTGCTCAGGAAGGACGGCTCCAGAGCAAACTAAGTTATGCAGCAGCCAAATCGCTCGCTCACAACTTTTAATGCCGGTAGCTCACAAAGTAGAATTTTTGCTCGCGAGACTCCACAGCTTAGAGGGGGCATTATAATCCAATAGCGAAGTCAGGATACCTTTGGATACTTAAAGTCCAGTGGCTGGAGCTGTGAACGGGAATGACAGATCTTTCTACAAATCTGAAAAGGGCTCCGGGTTTGCAGAAAAATGTGAAATCTTTAAAAAGAAAAAAAGCTAGGCAGCTTAAAAAAGCAAAAAATGATAAAAGGAGTGCCTGTAGCTTTAAAAACCAGATGTTCCTCAGCGGCTGTTGCTAGGCAACCATAGTATTCCTATCTTGGTTCTGTCAGCAAAAGGCAAGGGAAGGGGGAAGGGCCTTTTGTAGCCCTATTTTGGCCTTTCAGGGAGGGATCCTTAGGGCCAGGCCTGACAAGGGTTGCCAGCTCCAGGTTGGGGAATTCCTGGAGATTTTGTGGTGGAGTCTGAGGAGGGCGGGGTTTGGGGAGGGGAGATGCCTCAGCTGAGTATAATGCCATAGAGTCCACCCTCCAAAGCAGCCATTTTCTCCAGGGGGACAGATCTCTGTGTCTGGAGTGCAGTTGTAATTCTGGGGGGATCTCCAGATCCCACCTGGAGGTTAGCAACCCTACTCCTGACAGCACCCTCTCGGTGACTTGCATGACTCAACTAGGCCTGGCTGCTTGCTGCTGTTAAACAGCAACCACCCTATTGGAAGCCAGCATGGTGTAGTAGTTAATACTTTCAGATTAGGATCTGTGAGACCCAGGTTCAAATCCCAATCTCACTGCAGAAGCTGACTATGTGATTTTGGACCAGTCACATTCTTTCAGCCTAGCCTACCTTACAGGTTTGTTGTGCAGATAAAAAGGAGATAATAATGTAAGTTGCTCTGGTCCCCACTGTGGAGAAAGACTGTAGTGTTTCCTAGGTAGGGGAAGGGGGCGGAGATGGAAAGCTGAAGACAGAGGGGCAGATAGACGTAGGTTGGCTGTCAGATGGGAAGGAGACAGGGTTGCCAGCCCCACGTTGGAAAATTCCTGGAAATTTTGTGGAGGAGTTAGAGGAGGGCAGGATTTGGGGAAGGGAGAGGCCTCAGCAGAGTATAATGCCATCTTCCATTTCCTTCATGAGAACAACCATTGCCAACCTCCAGGTGAGGGCTGGAGATCACCCGGATTTACGATTGCTCTCCATGTGACAGAGATCAGTTCCCCTGGAGAAAATGGCTGCTTTGGAGGGTGGAGCCTATGGCATTATACCTCACTGAGGCTGCTTCCCTCCCCTAGCATCACTGTCCCAAGGCTCCACTCCCAAATCTCCAGGAATTTCCCAACTTGGAACTGACAACCCCAGCAGGAATTGATTATCTGTAGCTGGGAGATGCATGGTGATTCCTGGAGTGGTGCCACCACCACTGCTGCTGGGGTGGGGAGGAAGCAGGCGGGAAGGCTGGGGGAGTGATGGGGAGCAGAAAGGAAGAATGATGGGTTGGGGCGGCAAAAGCAGCAAAAAGAGTGATGAGGGGCAGAAAGAGAGAGGAAGTGATACACGAGAAAGAATATGAGAGAGGTAGGGGGAGAGGGGAAGAAGCAAAAGTGGGGGGAATGGGACAGCCGCCCCGCAGGTTTCTCGTGGGTCCCCACTAGTACCCGAATATTGGGGTTGGGAAAGTGAGAGGGAACTTCCAACCTATGGCAAACCTATCAATCAATGTCCTCCAAAACGTTCTCTCACTTGAGAGTCCTGTTCAGGTTTTGCAAATTGAGGGCCGTGGCTTTCTTGATTGAGTCTTGATTGGGACCCAGGGCTACGAGGAAAGGCTGAGGGACTTGGGAATGTTCAGTCTGGAGAAGGGGAGGTCGAGGGGGGACAGGATGGCTCTCTTGGAAGTATTTGAAGGGCTGTCACTTAGAGGAGGGCAGGGAGCTGTTCCTGTGGGCAGCAGAGGAGAGGACTCGCAAGAAGGGGTTGAAATTCAGAGTGGGAAGGTACCGGCTGGATATTAGGGAAAACTTTTTAGCAGTCAGAGTTGTGCAACGGTAGAATCAGCTGCCCAGGGAGGTGGTGAGCTCCCCCTCCCTGGCAGCCTTCAAGCAGCAGCTGGACAAACCCTTGTCAGGGATGCTCTCGGTTGATCCTGCACTGAGCAGGGGGTTGGACTAGATGACCTCTGTGGCCCCTTCCGACTCTGTGATTCTATGATTCTATGAGTCCATCCATCTCAGGTTGGGCCGTCCTCTTTTCCTGCTGCCTTCCACTTTTCTAGCTTGACTGTCTTTCCTAGCATGATACAATAGCCTCCGCTGAGATATTTTAGGATATAAGTGAAATGCATAAGGCTGATTGACTGAGTCACCAATAATCTATCCCATATGTTAAATAGTGGGGGTTCCAAGTCTAGTGATCAGCTCGACTTTATTTGTGATTCCAGCAAGGGCAAGACGAGAACCCCAGAGTGTCAGCTCTGTTAAACAGCAGGCCGTTGCCAAAACCAAACACACCCGACTCCCAGTGATAAGGCTATTTACATAACATTATGACTAGACTGGTTACTTTCAGAATCCTGGCAGGCTATTGTTCTCGTGCTCCAAGCTCAGCCAGTCTCTGGGGTGATTCAATCGTTCCTGATTCAATCCCAGCACATAACGACATAGAAAAAAGTATACGCTTAATTTGGGGGGATGGGGGGATTGGTGGGAGGAAAGGACGTGGCACAAAAATAAAGAAATTCGCACACGGGAAAGGTGGAATCAAAGCGAGGATTTTCCCGGTCAAGACGACAGAGCCGAGACATTTGAAATCGCCTCCAGGTCAGAGTCACCATGTGGTGTAATTTCCCCACGAGAACTCTTTACACTCAACTGTAGACAGGAGGGCGCAATCCTCCCCCAAGTGGCAGCTCCACTGCTGCACCCTGGCGATTGCTTGTGTCGCACGAACTCCCACCGTGAATTGCATTCTCTTGCTGAGGATCAGAGAGTGCGTGCGTTGGCTGCCTGCCAGATGGAACCCGCTTCTGTCGCCGATCACCCCTGAAAGGCGAAAAGTGAGCCGCTCCGGGGAGCCATTTCGGCTGGCACATGCGAAAAGCTCCGCTTCTTTTATTTCTCACACGAGACGCGCTTGCTTCTGCGCCGTGCTCGTTATCAATGTATTAATTGCTCGGAGACTTTGGCCGTGCCGCAGGAGCTCACGTTGCTACTTAGCTCTGGCAACTCAAATCCACTGTTCCTGTCACTGTTCTGGGGCTAAAAAGGTAAAGGTTTCCCTTGCTCGAAAGCCAGTCGAATCCGACTCTAGGGGGCGGTGCTCATCTCCGTTTCCAAGCCGAAGAGCTAGTGCTGTCTGAAGTCTGTGGTCATGTGGCCGGCATGACTAAACACCGAGGCACATGGAACACACCTTCCCGCCGAAGCGGTACCTATTTATCTGCTTGCAATTTGTTGCTTTCAAACTGCTAGGTTGGCAGGAGCTGGGGCCAGAGACGGGAGCTCACTCCGTCACGTGGCACTAGAGTCTCAAACTGCCAACTAGAGTTTTGAACTGTCTGAAGCTCAGCGTCTTAACTTCTGAGCCACTGCAGCTAGGCCACCATAAAGCATTGTGTACGGGGCTCCCCTATGCAGAAGATTTTACATAGGTAGAAAGTCACGGCAGCAAGTTACAGCGAACGGTCAGCATTTTGTATAGGGTTCCTAGTGGCTTTCTTGGCTCAATCATACAGCAAAATCACTGATTCAAGTGGGTAGCCCATGTTAGACTGAAGCAACAGAACAAAGTTTGAGTCCAGTGGCACCTTTAAGACCAACAAAGTTTAGAACTGTATATAAGTCTTTGTGTGCATGCACACTTTCTCAGATTAGGGTTCCCAAGTACTTACTGTGTGGGGGCGGGGGAAACATACTCCCCGGCCGGACCATTCCTCCCTGTAACGCACCATGCCGTCGCCATGAAGTGACGGCAGGTGATGCTCTGGCAATGGGGCTGAAAACTCGATGGTACCATCGAGTTTTCAGCCCCATTGCCAGAGCGTCGCCTGGCGTCACTTCCTGGCAATGGCATGGTGCGTTACTGGGAGGAATGGTCCAGATGGGAAGCATGCGTCCCCTGCTCCTACGCTGTAAGTACTTGGGAACCCTAAGCCATCCTGCCTGAGCTGAGACAAAAATGTGTGAGCCGGAGGCTAAAACACTGTGAGCTAGCTCACATTAACTCAGCTTAGAGGGAACATTGCATTGTAATTCAGCAGTCTCCCGTCCCAGTCTGTTTCTGAAACTCCCTTTGCAATAAGACACCTGCCTTGAGGTCACCCACTGAATGCCATCTTTAGCAGAGTTGTACCGTTCTAATGCGATTGACTCGAGTGCATTTAGGAGGGTGTAACTACGTCTAGGATTCTGTTGCTATGGATTCCTGTCACCCCCTCCTCTCCTATGGGTAGTAATTCCTTTAAAAGGCGGAGAGGTACTCTGCACTGAGCTATCGGGCTACACCCACCCTTCTGTTCCAAGAATTGTCAAGCTGAGTAAAATATGGAATTTGCTTACACTCCAAATGACGCCTTGTGGCCCAGTGGGAAACTGCAGGCCTGTTAATCAATATGCATATTTTGCGTAGGCTCGTTTGTGATGAAAAGGGCTGGATCAGAGCCGGTTGGCAACCATTGCTCCCTCTTAAGCTGTGGAGTCTTGTAAGCAAGAGAGCCAGTTTGGTGTAATGGTTAAGTGTGCGGACTCTAATCTGGGAGAACCGGGTTTGATTCCCCCACTCCTCCACTTGCAGCTGCTGATGTGACCTCGGGTCAGTCACAAGCTCTGGCACAGCTGTTCTTGAAAGAGCAGTCTGTGTTAGAGTTCTCTCAGCCCCACCTACTTCCCAGGGTGTCTGTTGTGGGGAGGGGAAGGGAAAGGAGTTTGTAAGCCGCTCTGAGACTCCGAGTGAAGGGCGGGGTATAAATCCAATCTCTTCCTCCTCCTCCTCCTCCTCTTCCTCCTCCTCCTCCTCCTCCTTCTTCTTCTTCTTCTTCTTCTTCTTCTTCTTCCTTGTGAGCCAGCGATTTGTCCGCTGCATAAATCAGTTTGCTCTGGAGTCCTCCCTTCCTGAGCGAAGGCAAAAATCCGTGAGCCGGAGGCTAAAAAACTGTGAGCTAGCTCACACCAACTCAGCTTAGAGGGAACGCTGCTGGCCACTCCGTTCTACTTAGCAAGGCCCTCCCCTGTTTCATCTCGTGCAGAAGGAACCATTCTCTGGGGTGCATGCACTGATGTGCTCATCAAAGAATGAACTCGAGGGATGCGCGAGTGTTCTCAATTCCATTTCTTTTCTCTCTCTCTGTGCTGTCAACAGTGTCAGTTTTGTAGATCCATTTGTCAGCCTTACGCATGACAGAGACAGTTGCCAACTTGCAGGTCGTGGCCGGAGATCTCCTGGAATTACAACTGATTCCCAGGCCACGGAGACCAGTTCCCCTGGAGAAAATGGGGGCTTTGGAGGACTTTGAGACATTATTTGCCTCTGAGGTCCCTCCCCCGGGTTTCAACCCCAACCCCCCAGGACTTTCTTAACATGGAGTTGGCAATTCTAACAGAAGGGACCCCAAGGGTCATTTAGTCCAACCCCTGCACAATGGGGGAAATTCCCAGCTACCCACCCCCACATTCCTCAAGTGACCCCTGATCTATACCCAGAGGAAAGCAAAAACCTCAAGGAAACCTGGCTGATCTGGCTTACAGGAATATTTCTTCCCAACTCCAAAGTGGTGATCAGCATTACATTGGACATTAGATAGATTCCTGGAGGATGTCTATCAATGGCTACTAGCCATGGTGACTGAGGGGAAACTCCACATTCAGAAGCACTAATCCTCTGAATCCCAGAGCCAGGAGGCAACATCAGGGGAAGGCCTCAGCCTCCCTGTCCTGTTGTTGGACCTCCAGAGGAACGGGTTGGCCACTCTGTGAGACAGGATGCTGGACTAGATGGACCCTCACTGGTATGATGCAGCAGAGCTCTTCTGATGTTCTAAGGGAAAGGCCTCAGCTTGTCTGCCCTGTTGCTGGCCCTCCAGAGGAACTGGTTGGCTGCTGTGTGAGACAGGATGCTTGGACTAGATGAACCGCTGGTCTGATCTGGCACGGCTCTTTCTGTGTTCTTCCAGGGGAAGGCCTTCGCCTCTGTGCCCTGTTGTTGGCCCTCCAGAGGAACTGGTTGGCCCCTGTGTGAGACAGGAGGCTGGGCTAGACGGACTACTTGTCTGATCCAGCAGGGCTCTTCTGATGTTCTTCTCAGGGGAAGGCCTCGGCCTCTCTGCCCTGTTGCTGGCCCTCCAGAGGAACTGGTTAGCCACTGTGTGAGACAGGAGGCTGGGCTAGATGGAACACTGGTCTGATCTGGCACAGCTCTTCTTATGTGCTTATGTTCTTAGAAAGGAATTGTCCTCCTAGCCAGATAATATCAAACATCCCCCCCCCAACATAAATTAAATTATATCTCTAAGTACCCATGTAGTTATGTTTTTACAACATTCTGTTTTAACTGTTAGATGCCTCAGAGGCCCTGACCAGACAGAAAAGGGGAGCACAATTTTTGTAAAATAGATAAATATATAATGGTGCTTTTGAGGAAACAGGAAGCCTTCAGTTAACGTGCTGCACGAGCGGGAGTTTTCCAGGGGTGGGTCACAGGGACGGGCAGCATCATGCCGTGTGGTGATGTCACTTCCAGGTGAAGTGACCTTACTACATCGAGCAACACTCTAGGAATTCCCCATCTCGCAGTAAAGACTATAAAGGGTGAGGTCACACACCAGATAAAATGGGGGAGAAGTCCGTGGCCCGTTGCAACCCATTTACTACCGGATTTCCCCCAGTGTCTTTTAACTCCACTTCTGCGGCGGAGCAGAATGGGTTGCCGACGGTTGCAGGGTGCTTCCCAGATGGTGTTGTCTGATCGTGCCCTTTAAATCCGCCTGGCATTCGTGCCTATGGTGGGGCTAATTGTGCGTATGATCGCAGCCAAAGATTGGGAGGATTCCTAGAGAGCCACGCAGTGCAGTGATCCCACTTTCGGGTCTTCACCCGGAAATGCTATTGCTGTGTTGCGTGACATTCCCTTTCATTTCCCCCCTGCCAGTTTGGAGTAGTGGTTAGATGCACGAATGCTCTAATCTGAGGAGAACTGGGTTTGATTCCGCACTTCTCAGCTCACACCTGCCGGATGACCTTGGGCAAGCCATAGTTCTGGCACAGCTGTCCTTGAAAAGAGCAGTTTCTGTCAGAGCACTCCCAGGCCCCACCGCACTCTCACAGGGTGTCTGTTGTGGGGAGGGAAGGGAAGGAGTTTGTAAGCTGCTCTGAGACTCCTTCGGGTAGTGAAGGGCGGGGTATAAATCCAATCTCTCTGTCTTCTCTCCTCTCTCTCTTCTGTCTGTCAGAAGTTCTGTCTTCTAGAGTCTGTCTCTCCTTCTTCATGAGTCAGTTCTCTCATGAGAGTCCTTCTCTCAGCCCCACCTACCTCACAGGGTGTCTGTTGTGGGGGGGAGGGAAGAGTCTGTAGCTGCTCTGAGACTCCTTCGGTGTAAGGGCGGGTAGAAAGCTAAACTCCTCCTCCTCCTCCTCTTCTTCTTCTTCTTCTTCTTCTGTGTGCCACGGGGGAAACAGGAAGCACCAACAGAGGTCTGCCCAGCTGCCCACGAGGGAGGATTTTAGAACAGTTTCCTTTAACGTTCGCAGCCACTGAGGTTACAGAAGAACGTTTCCAAAGCCATTCTCGAGCCTCGGCGGGGATTCCGCCGCGACATCTCCCGCTTTCCCCTTTTTCCTAATTATGAGGCTGGATCCTAATCGTCCCCTGCCTGGGCCCACGGGTGTCTTTTGTACGCAGAAGGAGTCCTTCCACAAACAGACGCTTTCTTCTGTGACCAGAAGAGCGCCCTTGGGTTTCAACCCAATTCGGACGCTATCCAATCACGAGAACCTATTTCACCCTTCGCACCTCTCACGGTCCTTCGAGGAAACGCGGTAATTAACAGTTCAGTCTCCCGTGCTCCTCCTCAGAGGAGTCATATTTACTCCTCATTAACAGCAGACTGAGTCAGAAGTTAGCCAGGGAAGTTTGGAAGGGGACGGCGGAGCGTGAAACTCTCTGTAAGAGAGGACCTCATCCTCCACCACCCCGTTTTCTCGTTTCTTTCCGGAGCCATAATTTCCCCAAATAGAACAATTTCCAGATAGACAAGCTGTGCTGAATTCATTATTACCGAAAGCGGCCTATGGAGATAAACTGGGCATCTGTTTGCCGTAGCATTCCCACCGGCCTTTATAAATAGCTTGGGCATATGGATTATTTTTATTACTCATCCTGGCCATTCTTCTACTTGCTTTCTGAATACCGTCAAACACTCTGCAGCGGGACAGCAAAACAATTTGACTTTCAAAACCAGCAGCCATCCTAGCTGTTTTAAATTGCACCGTGACATGCGTACCCCCCCAATGCCTCCCTTAGCTAACAATCTCCAGAAGAAGAAGAGAAGAAGAGATTGGATTTATACCCCGCCCTTCACTCAGAGTCTCAGAACAGCTTACAAACTCCTTTCCCTTCCCCTCCCCACAACAGACACTCAGTGAGGTAGGCAGGGCTGAGAGAGCACTTTCCAGAACTGTCCTTGAGAGAATAGCTCTGACAGAACTATGGCTTGCCCAAGGTCATCCAGCAGCTGCAAATGGAGGAGTGGGGACTCAAATCCGGTTCTCCCAGATTAGAGTTCGCACACGTAACCACTACATGATCGAGGTTTATAAGATAATGCATGGGATAGAGCAGGTAGAGAAAGAGGTACTTTTCTCCCTTTCTCACAATACAAGAACTCGTGGGCACTCCATGAAATTGCTGAGCAGTCGGGTTAGAATGGATAAAAGGAAGTCCGTCTCCACCCAAAGAGTGATTAACATTTGGAATTCACTGCCACAGGAGGTGGTGGTGGCTACAGGCATGGACAGCTTCATGAGGGAATTGGATAAGCATATGGAGCAGAGGCCCATCTATACAAAGTATAGATAGGAACTCTCAATTTATACATGTATAAATGTTGTTCTTTTTGGTCTTTTGGGGTTTCTGTGTGGCACTGTGGCACGCTTGCAGTGCCAGAGTGCCACTTGTTCTGGAGTGTGCCACTTGTTCTCATGGCAAACAAGCACCTCCCAAGACAGTTCACTTTCCCTGAGATTCTCTGGGAGAGTCTGACTGCTGGTGCTGCCTGCTTGCCTGCCTTAAGTGCTGCTGGCTGGGTTTCCCCATTGGAAACAATGGAGGTAATGGGGGTAACCTGTTTGGGTGCCCACAGAATTAGGCCCATTGGTCCAATTGCTTTGAGACATGGAGGTGTATGTGGGGAGAGGCTCCCAAAGCTACCCTGAAAATGTGGAGTCTCTCCCTCAAACCCCTCCCCCCCAGAGCTACTAACAGCACCGTGGGAATAAGTATCTTTTTCCCCAACATAGAGAACAATGGAGGGGATGGGGGCAACCTGTTTGGGGGCCCATAGAATTGGACCCCCTGGTCCAATGTTCTTGAAACATGGTGGGTCTCTTGGGGAGAGGCTCCATCAGCTACCCTGTGAGTTTGGAGTCTCTTCCTCAAACCCCCTCCTCTCTAGCCCCCAGAATATACCCTATGTTTTCACCATTGATTTCAATGGCCCATAGGATATAATGGAGCTGAAATTGACATTCGGCTGCCTGAAAGACTCCCTGGGATGCCAGCTGAGGGTGGGGCTTGGCTCCTGAGCTCCCAGAGCTGTGCTCCAGTGCGCTCCCCCCCAAAAAAACAAAACAAAACACAACCCTGCTTTTTTCTATGTCGTTATGTACTGGGATTGAATCATTCCTGATTGAATCACCCCAGAGACTGGTTGAGCTTGGAGCAAAAGAACAATAGTCTGCAAGGATTCTGAAAGTAACCGGTCTAGTCATAACGTTATATAAATAGCCTATCACTGGGAGTTGGGTGTGTTTGGTTGTGGCAACTGCCTGCTATTTAACAGAGCTGAGGCTCTGGGGTTCTTGTCTTGCCCTTGCTGGAATCACAAATAAAGACGTGCTGATCACTAGACTTGTGGTCTGTTCATCCATGGAACCCCCACTATTTAACATATGGGACAGAATATTATTGGTGACTCAGTCAATCAGCCTTATGCATTTCACTTATATCCTAAAATATCTCAACGGAGGCTATTGTATCATGCTAGGAAAGACAATCATGCTAGAAAAGTGGAAGGCAGCAGGCAAAGAGCCTTATGCATTTCACTTATATCCTAAAATATCTCAACGGAGGCTATTGACTTCAATGGCCCGTAGGATATAATGGGGCTGAAATTGACACTGGGCTGGCCAAAAGACTCCCAAATTGCTTGTACGACCAAAACTGACATGCGGGAGCCTTTCTGCCCTCCAAAGCTGCCGGAGCTCTGCTCCGGTGCGCTTCCCCCCAAAAGACCCCTGATCTGCAGCAGTCAAGCAGCGTGGGAGCATCTGCCCAGTGCTGCACCACTGGATCTCTAGTCTGCCCATGTGGGTTTTCCTTTGCCCCCCCCCAGCCCATGAGGCCTTGCAGTGAGAATGCACTAACTCAGAGCTTACCAGCTGCTGTCCTTTATATAGTATCTCCCCGGTACCCGGCATTACATTTTGCGGCACACATGGCCTGGCCTGACAAAGTGACGTATATGTCAGATACGGCCCTTGTAACAATTGAGTTCGACACTTCTGGTGTAGAGGGAACACTCTGGGGCAAGTGATGCTCTGTATTCTTGGTGCTTGGGGGGGGCAACAGTGGGAGGGTTTCTGGAGTTCTGACCCCAGTGGTGGACCTCCTGATGGCCCCTGGGTTTTGGCCACTGTGTGTCACAGAGTGTTGGACTGGATGTGCCACTGGCCTGATCCAACATGGCTTCTCTTATGTTCTAACCTCTCCTTCCTTCCTCCTCCTCCCCCTCCTCCTCCTCCTCCTCCTCCCTCCTCCTCCTCCTCCTCCTCCTCCTCCTCCTCCTCCTCCTTCTTCTTCTTCTTCTTCTTCTTCTTCTTCTTCTTCTTCTTCTTCTTCTTCTTCTTCTTCTTCTTCTTCTTCTTCTTCTTCTTCCTTTGTTTGCTTACACTCCGACAGAGGCACAGGTAGTCTTATTTTATCAGCATTCGAGAGAGAGGGAAAAAACACCTTTTCTATACAAACGAACGTGTGAAGATATCGCAGGAACCTTCTGAGGAAACGGCAAAAATGGCTCAAAGGGAGAACAAAAGCTTTAGAAACATGCTCTTCTGAAGGCAGACAACGTAAAGGATTTGGAGTACAGAAAGAGAGGAGGGGTGGTCAGAGGGTGAAGAAAAGGAACTGGGGAAAGACGGGTTTGAAGTGGGAGCTAAAGAGGGCGGCTTGGATCCCGCCTGGATTCCCATGGGCACAAAGGAGGGGGGGTTAGCTTATTCCTCCCTCCTGTTGTAGCTTTAGAAAACATTCTGCTCCGTGGTGGCTCAAAAGCACAGAGTTCCTTCAGAGGAGGTACCAGCATATATGCCGACTGGCTCGGTTACCAATTATGAGGGATTACTATATTAAGCCTTTACTGAACCCGCCGTCCCCCTGTACTCCGGAAACCCTGGCTCTTTTGCTCAGTGATAAGGATCCCAGGGTTATTCCAGCAGTTGCAAAATCTGTCTCCGTCCCTTTCGCCTTTGCATCTAAAAATAAGAAATATTCTCTGCTGCTCAAGATCCATGAATCAATGAGCTTTTAAGGGTACAAAAGGAAAGGAAAGGACTTGGTTACCATAAGAACATAAGAGAGAAGCCAATGTTGGATCAGACCAATGGCCCATCCAGTCCAACACTCTGTCACACAGTGGCCAAAAGTGCCAGGTGCCATCAGGAGGTCCAGCAGTGGGGCTAGGATACTAGAAGCCCTCCCACTGTTGACCCCCCCCCACAAAGCACCAAGAATACAGAGCATCCCTTGCCCCAGACCAAGAGTTCCTATCTATACCTTGTGGCTAAGAGCCACCAATGGACCTCTGCTCCAGATGTTTATCTAATTCCCTCTCGAAGCCGTCCATGCTTGTAGCTGCCACCACCTCCTGTGAGCAACAGGTTTACAATTCGTGGAGGGATCTGGAAGTAGTCTGTGGGAACTAGCATGGGGACAGTAATCTTGTCAGTAATCTGGAGGTCAGTCGCCATTCCAGGAGATCTCCAGCCCCCACCCGGGACTGGTGACCCTAGTACAGCAAGGGCACCGCCATGCACCACGAACACCAGACCTTTGCACATTGTGGGCCTGCCCTTGGGGAACAACCTCTAGACCGCCGTATTCAAACCACCAAATGCAGAAGAAACGCACTGTCGAACAGCCAAGCAAATCTGGCAACCGAGCACATGTGTGTAAGCAAAATGTCAGAAAAAAAGGGGTGGGTGGGAATTAAGGAGAAAAGAATAATGACTGGGGGGACGGAATGTTACATGCAAAACAATAAAAGCAGAAAAGAACGATGGAACGGTGCCAGAAACATTTGCTCATCTGTCGCGACTGGAGAAAGAAGGAACAAAAGTCTGCGGGGAACGATGCGGATCTGGGGCAAAGAGGGAGCAATTGGAGAGACTGCCAAGACGCCTCTACAGACAGCGAAAATGAAATTAGGGGGGGCATAAAGGAATTGCATCCTGTCTGACGAAGCCCACACTGGCCTGATCTTGTCACTTCTTGGAAGCTAAGCAGGGTCGGCCCTGGTTAGGATTTGGGTGGGAGACCACCAAGGAAGTCCGGGGTCTCTGTGCAGAGGCAGGCAATGGAAAACCACCTCTGCTCATCTCTTGCTAGGGTTGCCAACCTTCAGGTGTTGGCGGAGGGATCTCCCGGAATTACAGCTGGTCTCCGGGCAACAGAGATCAGTTCCCCTGGAGAGCATGGCTTGCTTCGGAGGATGGACTCAATGGCAATATATCCCACTGTGGTCCCTCCCCTCCCCAAATCCCGCCCTTCCCAGGCTCCGTCCCCCCAAATCTCCAGGTATTCCCCAACCCAGAGATGGCATCCCTGAGAGCCAGTTTGGTGTAATGGTTAAGTGCGCAGACTCTAATCTGGGAGAACCGGGTTTGATTCCCCACTCCTCCACTTGCAGCTGCTGGATGACCTTGGGCAAGCCATAGTTCTGTCAGAGCTGTCCTTGAAAGAACAGTTTCTGTCAAGAGCTCTCTCAGCCCCAATCATCTCACAGGGGTGTCTGTTGTGGGGAGGGGAAGGGAAAGGAGCTTGTAAGCCGCTCTGAGACACCTTTGGGTAGTGAAGGGCGGGGTATAAATCCAATCTCCTTCTTCTCCTTCTTCTCCTTCTTCTTCTTCTTCTTCTTCTTCTTCTTCTTCTTCTTCATCCTTCCTCTCGTTCCTTCTCCTATCTCTTGCCCTGTATGCCCTATGGGGTCGCTGTGGTCAAAGAGGGTCAAGCTTACAGATAAATTAATATTAAAAAATATACAAATGTTTATTAGGGTGTGCACATAAATAAAACATACCTATGGTGAAAAGAAATCGTCTAAATATCTGCCAGGTTCCTCAGTCAGCTCACGCTTCTTCAGAAGACAATGTTTAATGATGAAGCGGAACTAAAGACACGTGTACAGCTTGTGTCTGTAATGGCCACATACAGTAGGGCCTGCTAAGATATACTACATTCAAGCACCCCCACCCCATGTAGCAGAAGCCAATGAATAACATTCGCGCACGGGGGCAAAAGCAGCGGGCAAGCCAAGCAAAACAACCTAGAAACCGTTTTGGTTCCCAGCCAAAACTCCAGCAATTGGAGAAACAAGGTCGGAGACCTGATAAGAGACAGTGATTAAAAGTTCAGAGGATGGGAGACCGGAGTACTCCCTTTGCATACCATACACACGACAATATCAGACTCAAAGAATTTATTCCACTCAGAACTGATTGTTATACATATCCAATTCACGGGTAAAACTTTTGACCTAAGGACCATACGCATTTCGGCCCCCTTGGGCCTTCCTCAGTGGTCAGCAAAACTCTCTCTAAGCTATGGAGTCTTGTGAGCAAAAAATTCTACTTTGTGAGCTCAGGCATTAAAGCTGTGAGCAAGCGATTTGGCTGGTGTATGAATTAGTTTGCCCTGGAGCCATCCTTCCTGAGCTAAGGCAAAAATCTGTGAGCCGGAGACTAGAAAACTGTGAGTCAGTATTCCTTATTTTACAATGACACACATCCAGAAATACATGCATAAAGAATATATGTGACCAGGTGTATATATATATATATATAATATATATATATATATAATATATATATTATAAATGTGACCAGGTGTTGCTTTCTGAAATTGTTGAAAAAAAAAGAAAAAAGGCCAGATTATTATATATCAACTGTATATAGTAAATATGTGTTATCAATTTTTTAAAAAAAATATTAAGAAATTTTTACTGGGGTAAAAATTTCTTATTCTTTTTTTAAATAAAAATTTAAACGCGTATGGTCCTTAGGTCAAAAGTTTTACCCATCAATTGGATATGTATAACAATCAGTTCTGAATGGAATAAGTTCTTCGAGTCTAATATTTCATAGAGTTGGAAGGGACCTTTCAGGTCATCTAGTCCAACCCCCTGCACTCTGCAGGAGCAAAGCCAAAAGATAGCTCTCCATACCTACATACCTACAACATACCTGAATTTAAACTATTTCTTTTAACCATATGTTTTATTTATGTGCACACCCTCATAAACATTTGTATATATTTTTAATACTAATTTACCTGCAAGCTTGACTCTCTTAGATCGCGGCTACATTTTGGGTTGAGTGCCCCCCCCCTTGTCTTTGTTTTTTGTCACCCTATGGGGGTCACCGTAAACCAGACATGGCTTGACAGCAAGAAATGAAAGGAATTGCAGCATGGTAGTTTTGGAGATCTGGACGTAATCCCAAATGTGGGATAGCGGCCCATGCATTCTGTCAGCACTGTGGCTATTCATATTCGAAGAACCTCTCTCAGTGCCATACAGACTCCTTCTATGCCTGTCACTGATATCCAGTAATGGTGGGGGGGGAGAGGCCTTAAAATCAACTGGATTCAGTATTCCATAAAGATCTCTTCTGTTTCTGCTTTCAACTGGGGCTCCCACTACTTTGGGGGAGGGGAAGGAGTCTGTCACCGCTCTGAGACTCCAAGTGAAGGGCGGGGTATAAATCCAATCTCTTCTCTTTATTTTCCCATTGTTATTGTACAATTCTGATAGTAACCAAGAAAAGTAAAAAGAACAAATGTTTTCTCTCCCCTCCCCAGGTTGCAAAGATATGGAATACTTTAAAGCAGGGGTGTCGAACTCATTTCTTAGGCGGGCCGGATTTGACATGAATGAGACCTTGCTGGGCTGGGCCATGTGTGTCATAAAAGGTAATGCCAGGTAGCGGAGATATAAACTTTATAAAGAACACAAACACAAAGGGCGGGTGTTTTTTTTACTTAAAATAAAAACATGTTTAAAAACATCAGCGCTCTTGCACTATTTTGTTTATTTAACAGTGCCTGATCACTGACACCCCTTGCTCTGAATTATTGCATCAAAACGTCGGTGCTGTTGCAATCTGGAGTATGTTTTTCAGGTGTGTATCTGTAAGCTGCAAACCTACGATGACGCAGCAGCAGCAGAACTGGAAGAAGAGGCAGAAGACAGCCAGTTCCTCTGCGGGCCTGATAGAAGCTCTTGGGGGGGGGCTGATCCAGCCCCCAGGCCGCATGTTTGACACCCCTGCTTTAAGGGCTGATTCAATAACACTGAGGCCACAGTGAACAGAGAAACTACAGATTAAATTTAGGGCCCATGTTAAATAATACCGTTTCAATCCACTTCACCGACTGTTTGCAAGGGGATTTTGCCATTTCACAGAGTAAACCCCAGGTGCAAAGTGCATTGAAAGTAGATTGAAAGTGCATGATTAAGTGCGTGTGAACGTGCCCATTTCAAAGTGGGAAACAGAAGCCACCGTAAAAGGCACCCATACTAAGCACTCTTTCTTGGGAATGTCCCATAGAACTGAATGGGATTTGCTTCTGAATCAACATGGCTTTTGTTCAGCCATCAAGTTACAGCTGACCGATGGTGATCCTGTAGGATTTTCAAGGCAGGCGATGAACATAAGAACATAAGAGAAGCCAATGTTGAATCAGGCCAATGGCCCATCTAGTCCAACACTCTGTCACACAGCAGCCAAAATATACCAGGTGCCATCAGGAGGTCCACCAGTGGGACCAGGACACTAGAAGCTCTCCCACTGCTGCCCCCTCCAGCACCAAGAATAGAGTGCACCACCTGCCCCAGACTGAGAGTTCCCATCTATACCCTGTGGCTAATAGCCACTGATGGATTTCTGCTCCAGATGTTTATCTAATTCCCTCTTGAAACTGTCCATGCTTGCAGCTGCCACCACCTCCTGTGGCAGTGAATCCCATGTGTTAATCACTCTTTGGGTGAAGAAGTATTTCCTTTTATCTGTTCTAACCCGACTGCTCAGCAATTTCATGGAGTGCCCACGAGTTCTTGTATTGTGAGAAAGGGAGAAAAGTGACTTCTTTCTCAACCTGCTCTGTCCCATTCATAATCTTATAAACCTCGATCATGTCACCCCTCAGCTGTCGTTTCTACATGCTGAAGAGCCCCAAGCGTTTAGCCTTTTTTCATGGAAGGTGTTCCAACCCTTTTATCATTCTAGTTGCCAGTCTCTGCACTTTCGTGCTATGGTGATCCTTGTGAGATGTGTCGACCAGAGCTAGCGCAGTATTCCGAGCAGAGGTGGTTTGTCATTGCCTGCCTCTGCGCTAGCAGCCCTGGACTTCCTCGCTGGTCTCCCATCCAAGTACGAACCAGGGCCGACCCTGCTTAGCTTCCAAGACCTGACAAGATTGGGCTAGCCATCGCCTACCTCTGTGTCATGACCCTGATATTCCTTGGAGGTCTCCCATCCAAATACTAGCCAGGGCCGACCCTGCTTAGGTTCTGAGATCTGATGAGATCGGGCTACCCTGGGCTCACCGGCATTGGTTAGGGTGCCATTTGGTGGCGTTGCATGACCATTTTCTTCAATAAACATGCTGAGTTCAGACTGACAATTGTAGCCCCTACTGTGTCGTTTTAAAAGCAGATTAAACAGACCTCACACAGGCACGTTGGCCTGACGTTCCTCACCCGTAGCCAGCCTGTATAGTCAACTAGCTCCCAGATCTAATAGCTACCTGTTAAAAGTCCTAGCAGATCGCAAAGAATGCCTTTATCCTGCATTTGTCAGCTTACTGGCAGTGTAAATGCTAGGTGGAAAAGCCGGAGCAACCCATGTTGGCATAATGGGCAGCAATATGATTGAGTGCGTGCAAATCATGGAGAAAAGCCATTGACAGCCGCTCTCCGGTCCAGCAGTCTAAACACTCCAAAGCGCCTCGTGGTATGCTCCTGCAGCAGTGCTACTGTAAGACCATTCGGCTTTGTGACTGGCTCCAGCTGCACAGTCTCTCCTCAGACTCAGACTTAGAGGGAATTCTACGTTCTGTGACTTTATAGTGTTTTAGAAATTCCTCTGTTAATTCTTCTGGACTTCCCAGTGAGTGAAATTCTTCTCCCTTATCACCTTAGCCAATAGAGAGCTTGGTTTATTTCCTCTCACAGACATTTACTGTCTGATAAAACCTGAGTGAATTCTCAGTTTGTATACAGCATCTAACCTCCTTAGCATCTCAAGAGTCCTACAGACAAGATCTCTTATCGTCTTCCAGTTGTTTAATCTCTTTGTTTAATTGGTCTGTGGTTGGTTTTTTATTATTCTCTTCTCTTTTGAAGAAATGCTTTTAGGAATAGCAAACAGATTCAAATGCGTCTCAAATTGTCAGCACGTTCAAACCAGGCATGGATTTGGTTTGTAACTATTTTTTGTGGGGGGGGGGTGTCTGTGCTGGCCATTCGACAAAAATAGTTGAATGATTGGCATAAAGGAACGTTCCATTTTGGATTTGTCTAAGGGCTAAACTACACATTACACTTTATGTGAGTTACCAGCAGGGACTGGCAGTCATATACATATGACATAGGACAAACATGAGCCTGCAGTGAGATGTGACTGCGAAGGAAGCTAATGCAATCTTAGGATGCATTAAGAGAAGCATTCTGTCCAGAGCACGGGAGGTGGTAGTTCCGCTCTATTCTGCTATGGTCAGGCCTTACCTGGAGTCCTGTGTCCAGTACTGGGCACCACAATTTAGGAAGGATGTAGACAAGCTCGAGCATGTCCAGAAGAGGGCGACCAGGATGGTGAGAGTGTTGGAATCCAAGTCTTAC
Source organism: Gekko gecko (assembly GCA_029375565.1). Classification (NCBI taxonomy): domain Eukaryota; kingdom Metazoa; phylum Chordata; class Lepidosauria; order Squamata; family Gekkonidae; genus Gekko; species Gekko gecko. The sequence goes on from JAPDNY010000011.1 coordinate 98,275,622, forward strand.
GAGGAAAGGCTGAAGGAGTTGGGTATGTTTAGCCTGGGAAAGAGAAGGCTTCGAGGGGACATGATTGCAGTCTTCAAATATCTGAAGGGCTGTCAGGTAGAAGATGGAGCAGATCTTTTCTCTCTTGCTCCGGATTGCAAGACTAGATCTAACGGGTGGAAATTACAAGGGAGTCATTACTGGCGAAATATCAGGAGAAACTTCCTCACTGTCAGAGTGGTTGAGCAGTGGAACAGTCTGCCTCGGGAGGTGGTGGATGCTCCTTCGCTGGACGCTTTCAAGTGGAGGCTAGGTGACCATCTTTCGGGTATGTTGTAGGTATGTCGGGCTATCTTTCGGCTACGCTCCTGCAGAGTGCAGGGGTTGGACTAGATGACCTGCAAGGTCCCTTCCAACTCTAACATTCTATGATTCTATATTGTAGCTGTAAAAGCACAACAGGGGCTCAATTTGAACTGAGAGCACTGCATGGGGTAGGATGGGCTCCTGTCTTCCTCTGTGCTGTTTCCTTGAGCCCAAAGATGGGGGCCTTGTCCCAGCCCCCCTCCTAATTCTCCTACTGGAGTACAAACCTGGCTTCCACAGACACCCAGACAACACAATCACTGGACCTAACAACATCAACTACACCATCAGAGGCTCATTCACTTGCTCATCTTCTAACATTGTATATGACATTAAATGTCAACAATGCCCTTCGGTCTTCTGCATAGAAAAACAGGACAAACCCTGTGCCAGAGGATAAATGGACACAAATCTGACATCAGGAATCACAAGATTGAGAAACCTTCAGGAGAACACTTCAGCCTTCCAGGACATTCAGTGGGTCACCTCAAAGTAGCTGTTTTATTACAGAGGAACTTCAGGAACCGAATGGAAAGGGAAACTGCTGAATTACAAGTTATTACAACACTTGGAACCAAAAACTTTCCAGGACTCAACAGGGATATTGGTTTCTTATCTCATTACATATGCCAACTCATTCAGTCCTCACATATGTATACTCACCAAGAAGGGCTATACATCGTCTGTATTTTAGTGTATTTCTTTTTCAGCAGAGTATATTAGAATACTGAATGTAATGCAAGAAATATTGGGATGTTTTGCTGCATCCACCACAAAAAAGAAAAAAATGCTGTTAAGTGACCTCCCGGCCTGAAAGGAGACAAACGGAGAGTCTCAGTTTACCTCCCACGATTAGAAATTATACCTTTTCACATTTATCTGCTATTCTGACATATTTTTTGCTTTACAATTGTTGACCTTATAACCTTAGCTTACTTAGTTTTGTCTTTGCAGATTTCAAAACATCTTCATCATGTTACACGTTAATTTGCTGTTCCGCCCATAAGTTTGAACCTCCTCTACCATTCCAATGTATTTGAAAAAGTGTCCCTGCGCACAAAAGCTCATACCTTGAATAAACCTTTGTTGGTCTTAAAGGTGCCCCACTGGACTCTAAAAATTTGTTCTACTGGAGTACAAGTTCCAGCTCCTGCCAACCGAGCAGTTTGAAAGCAAGAAATTGCAAGTAGATAAATAGGTACCACTTCGGTGAGAAGGTAACAGTGTTCCGTGCGCCTTGGTGTTTAGTCATGCCGGCCACAAGACCACGGAAATGTCTTCGGACAGCGCTGGCTCTTCGGCTTTGAAACGGAGATGAGCACCACAACCCTAGAGTCGGATTCGACTGGCTTTCGAGCAAGGGAACCTTTACCTTTACCTTTAAAGACATGGGAAAGTCATCTAAAACATAAGCAGCTTTCAGCTTCTATCCATATCCTTGAAGAAAGTTTTATTTGACAAAAGGTGGACTGTCTTTTCCAGCATTGTTCAAATTATACAATTCCAGGATCTTACCTGCGCCCCTATATGGGGCACCGTTATGGCCGCAAGTAATGGCCACGGCTCTCGGGAGGCTGGAAAGCACCTTCTTCCGAACCGTCTTGGGAATTCCCAACTGTGTCTCTGTCCCAGTAATTAGCTTAGAAATTGGACTGTGCTCCTTACAGTCAGGAGCTGCGGTGGCTCAAGTGGTTAAGACGCTGAACTGCAGGCTGTGAAAGGTCAGTAGTTCAGCAGTTCAAGACCCGGGTGCCGCATGACGGAGTGAGCTCTAGTTCCAGCTCCTGCCAACCTAGTAGTTTGAAAGCAAGACATTGCAAGTAGATAAATAGGTACCACTTCGGTGGGAAGGTAACAGCGTTCCGTGTGCCTTGGCGTTTAGTCATGCCGGCCACATGACCACGGAAACGTCTTCGGACAGCGCTGGCTCTTCGGCTTTGAAACGGAGATGAGCACCGCAACCCTAGAGTCGGATTCGACTGGCTTTCGAGCAAGGGAACCTTTTTACCTTACAGTCAATCACATGGAAATACGCCATCAAGATGTGGTTAAAAATATTCTTATTAGAGCCCTCGAGTCAACTGATACATCTAATGAGGCAAGGCTTGTTTTTATCATTAAGTGCTAATGCCTGTTTTGACAAATAAACTGGGATTTTCCTCAGACGATAACCTATTTAATTACTGTTCAGACCACCTACTGAAAACAATAACAGAAGCAGTTGGGTCACATGATTTGTTTGAGTGACTTACTGATCCATACAGGAAGTCTTCTCCTTTGTATTATGGCTCTAGCCCTACAACTTCCTTTACAGTTGCTAATGATTTGGTCACTAGAAAAGATTCCCAAGCACAGATGCTTAATTCTTTTGGCAAGATGTGATTCACTGTGGTGGCTCAGTGGTTAGCATGCTGAACTGCAGGCCGGAAGGTCAGTAGTTCGGCAGTTCGAGACCCGAGTGCCGCGTGACGGAGTGAGCTCCCGCCTCTGGCCCCAGCTCCTGCCCACCTAGCAGTTCGAAAGCAAGAAATTGCAAGTAGATAAATAGGTACCACTTCGGTGAGGAGGTAACAGCATTCTGTGCGCCTTGGTGTCTAGTCATGCCAGCCACATGACCACGGAAATGTCTTCGGACAGTGCTGGCTCTTCGGCTTGGAAACTGAGATGAGCACCGCATCCCTAGAGTCGGATTTGACTGGTTTTCGAGCAAGGGAAACCTTTTCCTTACTGTAACTCACTCCCAACAGCAGAATACACGCAAAGGTTTTTTAAAAAAGAAGAGATTGGATGTATACCCCACCCTTCACTACCTAAAGGAGTCTCAGAGCGGCTTACAACCTCCTTCCCCTTCCCCTCCCCACAACAGACACCCTGTGAGCAGTGTTCCCTCTAAGCTGAGTTATTGTGAGCCAGCTCAGTTTTTTAGCCTCCAGCTCACAGCTTTTTGTCTTAGCTCAGGGAGGATGGCTCCAGAGAGAGCTAATTTATGCAGCAGCCAAATCACTCGCTCACAACTTTAATGCCAGTGGCTCACAAAGTAGAATTTTTGCTCACAAGACTCCATGGCTTAGAGGGAACTTTGCAGGTGGGGCTGAGAGAGCTCCTTCGAGAACTGCTCTCTCGAGAACAGCTCTGAGAGAACTTGTGACTGACCCAAGGTCACGCCAGCAGCTGCATGTGGAAGAGTGGGGAATCAAACGCGGTTCTCCCAGATTAGGGTCCACACTCCTAACCCTTATACCAAACTGGCTCTCAAAGGTATTCTCTTTCTTAAAGGTATTCCCTGGATTGAAAGAAACTGTTCTTGTGCCTCTGAAGCAACAGACGCTATCTAATGTGTGCTGTTACACAGGTCTTTGTTTATTGAAGCTAGGCGTGAGATATATTGGGATCTCTTGTCAGCTCTGATGTTCAGTGACCTAGTAATTATTATATTCAGAAACTGTCGTTTCTAAATGATGTAGGCTGGCTGGAAGCTGTTGCTAGATTTCTTGCATGCATTTTTTAAATTATCCTAGTATTTATTGTTTCATTAATTCGCTGGGTTTTCATTTTATCCATAATGCAACCAACCTGTGCTTGAAGGCACTGAAAATGAAATGAAGCCGTGCTGCAGTTCAAACAAACCTGGCTGATTTAATTTTCAAATGCTTAAACACCATGAAACTCACCTCCCCAAAGAATTTCCACCTCTGGTTTTTTTTAAAACAATATTTTTACTCCTGGTATCTGAGCAACCTCATCAAGAAAGATGTTCCAATTTTGATTTGGTGCACAGATAACTTCTAAAATTATCCATACGTCACATAGTCTGACTTTAGGCCCGAAAAAACATCTCATTTTAATCAATTCTGTAATCTTTTAGAGTAGTTTGTAGATTATCCTTTATTAGCTTGACTCTTGCTTTTCTGGGCTGAAGGTTCAGCGTACATTTAAAAAGTGTCTCATCACCCTTTAAAACCTCAAATCTCAACATGAAGATAATAGCCATCCCTTCCTCTTCAATAAATCTGGCCGTTTTCCTTCTTTTCAGAGGCTATCAATCCCACCCTCCAAGAGACTGTAGTCTTCAGAGACCAGACAGCCTGTACAAATCTACTACAGTAGGACAGCAACCCTCTAGATAAATTCCGTAAAACTAGGATTCTAGAATTGTTTGTAGGTGTAAAGTGTCATCAAGTTGCAGCCGACGCATGTCGACCCCAGCAAGGGACTTTCAAGACAAGTGAGAAGCAGAGGTGGTTGGCCATTGCCTTCCTCTGCAGAGTCTTCTTTGGTGGTCTCCCATCCAAGACTTATGGTGACCCCAGCAAGAGGCTTTCCAGGCAAGTGAGAAGCAGAGGTGGTTGGCCACTGCCTTCCTCCACAGAGTCTTCCTTGGTGGTCTCCCATCCAAGACTTATGGTGACCCCAGCAAGAGGCTTTCCAGGCAAGTGAGAAGCAGAGGTGGTTGGCCACTGCCTTCCTCCACAGAGTCTTCCTTGGTGGTCTCCCATCCAAGACTTATGGTGACCCCAGCAAGAGGCTTTCCAGGCAAGTGAGAAGCAGAGGTGGTTGGACATCGCCTTCCTCTCCAGAGCCTTCCTTGGTGGTCTCCCATCCAAGACTTATGGCAACCCCAGCAAGAGGCTTTCAAGGCAAAAGAGAAGCAGAGGTGGTTTTCCACTGCCTTCCTCTCCAGAGCCTTCCTTGGTGGTCTCCTGTCCAAGTATTATCTCCGCTTAGCTTCCAAGAGCTGACAAGATCAGGCTATGCCATGCCGCCCTTCCCTCCTCCTTCTAGAATTGAGTAAAACTTCCAAGTTCTTTATTGAGTTTCGATGGAGACTGATAGCCCAGAATGGATAATGGAATATACTTCTGTTAGGGCTGGCCGGGCCTTTGGCTGAGCTAGGAGGCCTCTCGCCAGCAGCCCTCTTTGCCTGCTGCTGCTCAGAGTTTCTGGCAGTTCCTAGAGCGACCTCACATCACTTCCACGAGATCACCTCTTGCAAGGCAGAAGCGCTTGGCCCTCGCTCCCCCCACACACACCGTTTAAAGGGAAGTTTCCCTTTAAATGGCAGGGGAAAAAGCAGGGACGTGATGACGTCATGCAGAGTGATGTCATCACACTGGGGGTGGCCACGCCCCCTCCTGGAATGCCCCCTAATTCCCCCGCCGGGGAGAAGATCCGACCTGGCAACGCTAGTGAGAACAGAGCGATAAATACAGAATACAATATTTAAAGTATCACAGCTATTAAAATCCAACAGAGCACTTGTTTCCAGTGTCTGGATTGGATCTCTCTTTCTCTCTCTCTGCAGTCCAGACTACTTAATGCATTCTTTTCTGCCAAAGACCACTGCCTCTATTGAACCCCTCGCTGGGACCCTCAAAAATGTCCCCATCAGTATGTTGAATGGGGGGCACTAAAGTCCCAATGCGACTAGGATTCCAAAATACCTGTGGGCCAACCCCGTCCCTTGGCGCCTTGCCCAGAAATCCGGGGAAGGTGCGTGATTTCCCTCTCTAGCATTTCAGCCACGTCCGATTTGCTTGCCTGCCTGAGTCCCCAAGCTGTGCACGTCTTTGTTATGTAGTCTTCTAAGTGTGACACGGTGTGTGTCCTCACACTGTTAATGGGGAACTGCTCTTTGGTGGAGCGCATTCCAAGCGCACAGCAGTGTGATGACTGATGAATACTCCGGATGGCACGGGGGCCAAAGCAGCTGATGTATTCTTGCCATACGGCTGTCTTGAAATGACAAATGGCCCGCGCTTGATAACCCGGGGGCACACTGTACCCCGCAAAGCCAGCAAATTGCGTACATGCGCCGAACAGAGGTTTCTTGACTCGCCACCATGCCAAACAGTACCACAGCACAGATACCCAACTATTTGGAATATCGCTTGCTTTGAATTGCGGCCAAATCATCGGTGTGTAACTGAGCATGAGGTGGCTGACTCAGGAGGAGGGAGTGGGCACGGCAGAACCAGGTAAATTCTGCTTTTGGACACCTGAGTTGTGAAAACTGGATCACCCCACTCCAATCTCCTCTTCTCTTCTTGTACGCTTTTGTCCTGCCCTTTGTCAAAGGAGCTCAGAATCATTGGCTATTGTAACTCTGCATGCAAGAAGGAAAGGGTGAAGAGGATTCTCTCCGTCTGGGGTACACTTGGCAGTTGGCCCCACCCTCAAATGGTTCAGATGTTGAGCCTCTTTGACCCTTGCTTGCCTTCTGTTTTTCATCTTATATAGGACCTTATATACACCTCTCTTCTCTTAGGCTGTGGATTCACACACACTAAATGATCCACTTTCAATCTACTTCCAATGCACTTTCCAAACTGGATTTTGCCAGTTCGCACAGTGAAATGCAGTTGGAAAGCGCACCGGAAGTGGATTGAAAGTGGGTTATTTAGTGTGTGCGACCACAGCCTTGCCTGGGCTTGGAACTGTAGCAAGTTAACCCTTTTCTGAAGTTAATCTGTTTACAATGTTAAATGTACCAACATGAATACATCATGTAAGATGTGCTGCTATTTTTATAAGTAAGATATTTCTTTCTCTCGTTACCGTTGGAGTCAGGTCATCATTGTCATTTGTCTGAATGGTGTTTTTTTCTTAACTGGGAAACATGGAGGATCAGGGATACTGCTTCTGTGATTTCAAGACAAATTTCACCCAATAAGAACATGGTTCTCCTTTCCCCATCTTACCTTCAGCCCTGTGAGGTAGGAAAGGCTGAAAGAGATGGTGCTGGGTCCCAAGTCACCCAGCAAACTACTCGGCAGCATGGGGATCAGAACCTGGGTGTGCCAGATCCTAATCAACACCTTCGGCACTGCATTGACTGGGTCTTCCTTCTCCCCAAAGCTGCAGTTCACCAGTGGGAGGAGAAGAAGAAGAAGAAGAAGAAGAAGAAGAAGAAGAAGAAGAAGAAGAAGAAGAAGAAGAAGAAGAAGAAGAAGAAGAAGAAGAAGAAGAGGAGGAGATTGGATTTATACCCTGCCCTTCACTACCCAAAGGAGTCTCAGAGCGGCTTACAAACTCCTTTCCCTTCCCCTCCCCACAACAGGCACCCTGTGAGGTAGGCGGGGCCGAGAGAGCTCTGATAGAAATGGCTCTTTTTTTTCAAGAACAGCTCTTATCAGAACTACGGCTTGTCCAAGGTCATCTAGCCAGGTGCAAGTGGAGGAGTGGGGAATCAAACCCAGTTCTCCCAGATTAGAGTCGCCCACTTAACCACTACACCAAACTGGCTCTGTCACACAGCTCTCCAGAATACAATTCCCAAATGTGTAAAAAAAGGAAAACAGCTGTCAGAATGAGACACTTCCTTAAAACACAAGAGAAGCTAATGGGGAATTATAACATGCCGGACAGAACTGTTGACTGAAAAACTCCCACAAATAGTACAGGAGCTGAAAGGTGCCGAACAACGGCCTGAAATAATTAGAACCGCCTGAAGGCCAGCGACTTGTAAAAGAGACAGCTCTGGTAAGTATCACAGCGTGTTCTGAATCCAGTTCATCTGAAAATAGCTTCGGGGGGCAAAGTATTCCCCCCCCCTTTTTGCTCAGAACCATCACCTAATTAGAACTCGCGCCACCGTGGCTGACAAATTCTCGGCGTCCTACATGAAAGAGCCAGGGAAGACAGATTCCTTTGAAATTTGCATGCATTTGTTCTTCAGACAACACACATTTCCCCGTCCCTCTGACGATGAACATTGCAGAGATTCGATTTCAGTCCACCCCTCCCCTTGTTATCCTTCATATAAGATGCATTAATCTCCAATCAGGGTGAAAAGGGAACAAAATGGAGAGGGGGAAAAAAAGCCAACCAACCAACGGTGGAACCTAATTATTTTAAATGCCTGGATTCTGAAACTTGAGAGCCAGATGCAACATTTTACGGTTGTGGGGGTGGAGAGAGAGTGCCTGAACCATTCTACAAACACATTTTTTTTTCTCTACTGAAGGGATTTCTGGAGGAAATAGTTCTGCAGAGAAGAAGAAGAAGAAGAAGAAGAAGAAGAAGAAGAAGAAGAAGAAGAAGAAGAAGAAGAAGAAGAAGAAGAAGAAGAAGAAGAAGAAGAAGAAGAAGAAGAAGAGGAGGAGGAGGAGGAGGAGGAGGAGGAGGAGGAGGGGAGGAGGAGGAGGAGAAGAAGAGGAGGAGGAGGAGGAGAAGGAGAATAAGGAGAAGAAGAAGAAGGAGAAGAAGGAGAAGAAGAGGAGGAGGAGAAGAAGAGGAGGAGAAGGAGGAGATTGAATTTATACCCCACCCTTCACTCAGAATCTCAGAGCAGCTTACAAACTCCTTTCCCTTCCCCTCCCCACAACAGACACCCTGTGAGGTAGGTGGGGCTGAGAGAGCTCTTTCAAGGACTGCCCTTTCAAGGACAGCACTGACAGAACTATGGCTTGCCCAAGGTCATCCAGCAGCTGCAACTGGAGGAGTGGGGAGAATCAAACCCGGTTCTCCCAGATTAGAGTCCACACACTCAACCACTACACCAAATTTGCTCTAAGAACAAGGTCAGATTTATCATCCCTGCGGTTCAACCCGAAAATCCCCGTTTCGATTTGGTTCTCTCTTCTTGCAATCTTCAAAATAAGAAGAAAGGGCAAGGGTGGGGGAGAACCTCAACAAATCAAGTCGCTCGAAAGGCTTAATTGAGCAAACCTCGAAATAAATATAATTTTACAGAACTCAAAATGAGTTTTCATGATCCGTAGAGTACATACAAGTGACTCTACTCAACATCTACGGTCGGTCAAAGAGTATGATGAAGGTTGCCAGCTCTGGGTCAGGAAACACCTGGAGAATTTGGGGGTGGAGCTGGAGGAGGGCGGGACTTCCATGGAATGTAATGCCATAGAGTCCACCTTCCAAAGCGGGCATTTTCTCCAGGTGACCTCTGGTGGTGGGCAGCCCTAAAGATGACACGTTCTTCAACCAACTGTACATGTCATGTTACTTTGCTTAGTTAATCCTTGTTTGGCTACTTGATTTCTTTTTAGGGTTGCATTTCCCTCCCCCTTTTCTTTTTTTTTCTTTTGAGGTTTGTTTAATTAACCCTTCTTGGCTATTCGGTTCGGGTTCAGTCCCCACCCCCCCACCCCCGACATTTTCTTTTTAATGCCCATTGTACGGGGAACTGAGATGCAAATTCTTGACTGGATTAATAGCTCAATTGCAAAAATTTTCTGTTATGTATCTGCATACATGACTAAGCTAGGATCTCAAGTCCTATTCAAGACCGGTATCCAAAACCATGACAGCTGATTGGACACTCTGCACAGCAGTCCAGTCAGGATAAAGGAAGGTACTGGAGGGAGATAACTTGATTGGTCCTTATGTGCATAGTCTGATTGGTTCTTAGTGTAAATAGGGGCGTGGTTTTGCCAGCCCGGACAGTTTAAAAAGAGGGCCTGTTGCCCTCCTGTTTTGTGTCGTTCTTACCTGTTGAATAAAGCTGAATCACTGTTTGAAACCTGCTGCATTGAGTGTTATATCTAACATTTTCTGACATCGATAAATTAACATTTCTGCCGTCAGATGCAGACCCTACAGTTTCCTGCAGGGTAGCACTCTTTGCCTTAGCGGCTAGTGATACCAGGGCCAAGAACATAGAGGAATGAAATTGAACTGTAAACCAGTAATGTTTGAGGCTGTGTATGTGTTTCTGGAGATGGGTATCTATATTTAGGATTTTAATTAATTTAAATACTGAATGTGCAGATTTTTAGAGGTTATTGTATTTTAAATTGAATTCAAATTCCAGTGCTGTAAGTTGTCTAATTTCTATATTGTTTTAAATTAAATGGCTACACAATAAATTTTACTAAGACTACTTTTCTTTTTGATCCTCTCTTTTCCGCAAACCAAACCATGAATCTATTTTCACATAGTCGTCTGTCTCTTGGCGCCCAATTCTTCCTGTTAAACGCGTGCATTTTGCAAAATTAGTTGTGCCTCTCTGTGCATTTCATATACATATATATAAATGCTGCATGAAGTACCCATAAATACTCTACAAATTGCCTTTCTAATGGATAACAGGCACGCACATACAGATGAATCTATAAAACAGATAGTGAAAAGACGGAGATCTGAAACTGCTGAAGGAAATGTAAATGACTATTGAAAGAAATTATGCTGGGAACCTTCGCTTCAACCTGATTTTGTAAGAGGTTTGGCTTGAATGATATTACTTGAACAGTTATACAGCACTCTCGGTCTTCAACATTATCTTCCTGCAATTCTTACAGCTATGCCATAAGGCGTTATTAGCCCCATATTGCTGGTGGAAGATGAAGAAGAAGAGGAGAAGGAGGAGGAGGAAGAGGAGGAGGAAGAAGAGGAGGTTGGATTTATATCCTGCCCTTCGCTCGGAGTCTCAGAGCAGTTTACAATCTCCTTTTCCTTCCCCTCCCCACAACAGACCCCCTGTGAAGTCGGTCGGGGCTGAGAGAGCTCTCTCCAGGACGGCTCTTGAGAGAACAGCTCTGAGAGAACTTGTGACTGACCCAAGGTCATGCCAGCAGCTGCACGTGGAGGTGTGGAGAATCAAACCCGGTTCTCCCAGATTAGAGCCCGCACAATACAAGAACTCAATGAAATCAATGAGCAGTAGGCTTAAAACAAAGAGTTATTAAAACATGGAATTCACCACTGCAAGAAGTGGTGGTGGCTACAAGCACAGACGGCTTCAAGAGGGGATTGCATAAATGTTATGTATTGTTATACAGGAGCTTGATTCCAGCTCCCATTGAAAGCCTGGTATCCTAAACCGTGCAAACTGATTGGACACTCTGCACAGCTGTCCAATAATGATACAAGCAGGGGTCTTTTCGTAGAAAAACAGCTGCAGGAGCTCATTAGCATATGGTATGCTAATGAGTTATTAGGCTATTAGCATATGCCATGCCCCCTGGCATCACAGGAAGTGATGTCAGAAGGGGAAGCAAAAGGGGGGAGGCATCTTCAAAAGCCTCCCTTCCCTTCCCCAGCTGGTCTGGGTGGGGGAGCTAAGAGAGAAGGGGTTTAAAGTTTAAACTCCTTCTCACTAGAGTTGGGCCACAGAGGGAAGGAAGAGAGAGTAGAGAGAAGGAAAGAAGGAAAGAAGGAGGGAAGAGAGGGAAGAAGGAGGGAACGGAAGGAGGAAAAGAAGAAGGTGGGAAAGAAGAGAGAGAAGAAGGAGGAAGAGGAAAAGAGAGGAAAGGAGGCATGAAAGAAAGGTGATATTCAGCCATTGGTCAGGGCATGGTCAGGGCTGGAGGGGATTTGAGGGAGAGGCTCCAAACGTACAGGGTAGCTGATGGAGCCTCTCCCCAAGATACCCACCAAGTTTCAAGAACATTGGACCAAGGGTCCAATTCTATGGACCCCCAAACAGGTTGCCCCTATTCCCTCCATTGTTCTCTATAGTGGGAAAAAAGTTACTTAGAAGGGTATAACTTAGTTTAGGATTGCCCAATAAACTTGAAGACAGGAGGTGAAATGTCAGGCAGGTTAAGGTCCCTTCACTTCGTGATACACAAGCTGCTGCCCACCTACCAGCATTCTAAACAACAACAGCTTGTCACCCCTGTTCCCAGCAAGCATTGCAAAGCCTGCAGGGGGGAATCTTGGCATTGGACAAAAAAATCCCCAACACACCCCTGCACAGCCAATCAGACCTCTACCGGCCAATCAGAAAGGTAGGCAACAGCTCCATCTAGACCCACCCACTTTCTAAAAAAACAACTGGTGACAGTCAGGAAAGGTGTAGACAGATGCCATGGTGCCCTTGGGCGCCACGTTGGGGAACCATGCTTTAAGCCCTCCCCAGCTTCTGGGGCGCAGCTGCCAGCAGCAGATGAAGAGCAACTGGTTGGCGACGCAGCAGCGCATGGGGTTGATGAAGGTCATTTTGCAAAATATGAAAATTAGAGTGCATGGGTTTCGGGCAGCCCCATCGCTAGGGATGTTTTGGGGAGGGGGCACCGGCTAATTAAATTGAGAGGGCCTGCAGCTTCCCTCCCCCCCACAAGGGCAGGCCACTGTGGAGCATCTGGCTCCCTCCCTCCCTCCCCAAGGAGCCCCAGCACCCCTTCCCTTGCAGTGCCGCACCATGACCAGCCTGACAGCCACCTGCGGCTCCCTCCTGGAGCTGGGAGAGGCGAGGTAAGCAGCAGCCAGGCTGGCCACGGAAGTGCCATGCGCAGGCTCAGAGCACCAGAGCTCATCCGGGTGCACCTGGCTGGAGCCAGAGGAAGTGCCCACCAGCCTCCTTGCTTGGCCTGGCATTCCTGCTGCTGGTGGGTGGCGCGGCGAGCATCTGGTGGGACCCTGAGATATTCGCTGCCTGCCTGGGCTGCTCTCTGCTTTTTGTGCTGCCACCACCGCTACTGCTTGTGCCGCCCTTATCTTCCCCGCTGACAGGCCAACACGCAATTGGGGTGAAGGGGCCCACAGGGGAGGGGGAGCCAATGCTTGGGAAGGGAGGCCCATGAAAACAGCTAGGGGACCAGGCCCCACAGGCCCCGCAGCAGCTACGGGCCTGGTTTCAGGGAGGGGACTCTGACCATCCTCAACCCCCCTTCCTGTCTCAATCTGCGGCTGATTATCTGCATTTATTTTGGGATGGTCTCGACAGCACTGGCCCAAGTTTGGTCCAGTTCCAAACCCCTTTTGCTTTGGGATCTGCCTCTTTTTTTTTTGCCTCCATCATGCGCAGGGTCGAGATTCCATTTACTTTTGGGTCTACTTTGCTTATTTTAGCGTTTCACGCTATGTACACAATCTGCTCCCAGCGAGACAGATTGCGGCTGGCACCGGCAAGCCTCTCGGTAATTTAATAAACTCTCGAAGAAAACTGGCCTGGCCAAGAGACGGTTCCAAAAAGAGGGGGGGGGGGTAAGAAGATGGGTCAGGGACCGGGGGACATGCTGCACCCCTCATGTGAGACGGGCCTCTGAACCGTCAAGAACAATTCCGTAGGGAAGGCCCAAGAGGGAGAGAGGGAAACGGGCTCCAAAACGACTCCCAGCTCTGGAGTGGCAGGGAAAGAGACCAAGGCAAATGGATCATGGGGCATTCATCCCCCCATCTGGCTTTAATTCAGACCCCCCACCTAAAGTGACACTTCCTTCAATTAATGGCTTCTCAAAGAAAAAGAGCTGCGGTGGCTCAAGTGGTTAAGACGCTGAACTGCAGGCTGTGGAAGGTCAGTAGTTCAGCAGTTCAAGACCCGAGAGTGCACTGCCAGAGCTCGGAGTTCAGATGACCTGAGTCTTCATGGCTGAGCAAGGGAACCTTTACCTTTACCTTTACAAAGAGAAAAGTTAAGCTCAAGAGATCAAATGAGGAACCAGTCTCGGGCTTATTTATTTTGAGGACACAGTAGTTACAGGGGAGGAGGTCTGATTCAGACTGTATGATTCAGACCGGACCTGTCAGTCGGGTTGCCAACCTCCAGCTAAAGCCTGGAGTTCTCCAGCTCAGGCCTGGAGCGGCCGCAGCTCATTGGTTGAGCATCTGCTTGGACCAGTAGGCAGTAGGTGATGGGAAATAGATCTGCCCGAGACCTTGGAGAGCCGCTGCCAGCCTGGGTAGACAATACTGACTTTCATAGAATCATGGAGTTGGAAGGGACCTCCGGGGGTCATCTAGTCCAACCCCCTGCACAATGCAGGAAATTTACAAATACCTCCCTTCCCTACCCCCAGTGACCCTTGCATCTGTGCCCGGAAGGGGGGGGGAACCCTCCAGGATCCCTGGCCAAACTGTCCGGAGACCAATTGCTTCCTGACCCCAAAGTGGCGATTGGTATTCCCCTGGGTGTGTAAGAAAGGGCCACGAGAACTAAGCACTGATGTAACCCTTCCTGCCCTCCCTTCTCATGAGCTGCCTTTGATGGATGAAGGGTCTGACTAAACACAAAGCGGCTTCATGTGTGTTCTCCTGGGAGTACCAACGGTCTCCAGATGACAGGGATCCGTTCCCCTGGAGAAAATGGTAACTTCAGATGGTGGACTCAAAAACATCATGACCCCTGCTGAGCGTCCTCTCCTGAAACTCTGCCCTGCCAGGCTCCACCCCCAAATCCCGAGGAATTTCCAGACCTGGAGTTGGCAACCTAGCTGTGGGGAAGGGAGGCTTTAAATTCCCCACTGGCCTTGTTCCTACAATCTCAAAAGACTTCAGAGCTCACTTCTGGGTGGGCTGAACTCCCTGAACCACGAACCGATTCGTGCAATCGAGGAGTTCAATGGAGGTTCATAAGAACATAAGAGAAGCCAATGTGGAATCAGGCCAATGGCCCTTCTAGTCCAACACTCTGTGTCACACAGTGGCCAAAAATACCAGGTGCCTTCAGGAGGTCCACCAGTGGGGCCAGGACACTAGAAGCCCTTCCACTGCTGCCCCCCCCAGCACCAAGAATAGAGTGCATCACCTGCCCCAGACTGAGTTCCCCTCTATTCCCTGTGGCTAATAGCCACTGATGGACTTCTGCTCCATATGTTTATCTAATTCCCTCTTGAAACTGTCCATGCTTGTAGCTGCCACCACCTCCTGTGGCAGTGAATTCCATGTGTTAATCACTCTTTGGGTGAAGAAGTACTTCCTTTTATCTGTTCTAACCCAACTGTTCAGCAATTTCATGGAGTGCCCACGAGTTCTTGTCTTGTGAGAAAGGGAGAAAAGGACTTCTTTCTCAACCTGCTCTATCCCATGTATAATCTTATAAACCTCGATCATGTCACCCCTCAGCCGTCGTTTCTCCAAGCTAAAGAGCCCCAAGCGTTTTAACCTTTCTTCATAGGGAAGGTGTCCCAACCCTTTTATCATTCTAGTTGCCCTTCTCTGCACTTTTTCCATTGCTATAATATCCTTTTGAGGTGTGGCGACCAGAACTGTATACAGTATTCCAAATGAGGTCGCACCAATGATTTATGATTATGATACTGGCTGATACAATACTGACCTTCATACACTAAGGGCCTGATTCCATGCAAGCCAGATTCATGTGAGGGTCTATGGCTCTTTGGCTGAGCATCTACTTGGCATGCAGAAGGTCCCGGGTTCCATCCTTGGCCTCACCAATTAAAAGGACCAGGTAGCAGATGATGTGAAAGACCTCTCTGCCCGAGAACCCAAGAGAGTTGCTGCCACTCCGAGTAGACAATACTGACTTTGATGGACTGAAGGCGAGATTCAGTAGAAAGCAGCTTCATATGTTGCACAGAAAATGGAACAGCGTCACAGGGACTAGTGCTACCGAGGGAGGAGGAAAGATGTCCCCCCGAAATTCCCTCTCCCGAAGAACGTTTCAAGACCATTTCCATCCTCCTTTCCATCTATATTCGAGGCTTCCAAAAGAGCTCGCCGAGTCCTATGCTCCCTCTAAGCTGTGGAGTCTTGTGAGCAAAAATTCTACTTTGTGAGCTACTGGCATTAAAGTTGTAAGCGAGAGATTTGGTTGCTGCATCAATCAGTTTGCTCTGGAGCCCTCCCTTCCTGAGCAAAGACAAAAACCTGTGAGCCGGAGGCTAAAAAATCTCACACCAATTCAGCTTGGAGGGAACACCGGCAAGTCATTTAGACAAAAGAGAGCAGTTCCTGCCAAATCTGTCCCCCAGGCTGCAGTCTCCACGCTACGGTTTTGCACAACTGTGCCTCCAGCACGCCACCCCCCTGATGCACCCTTCTCTTGGATGAGGAAGCAGTGCCGGACTATTTTGCGAGCACCCACGGACTAGCTTAAAGAAACACTCACAGCCGGCTGCTCCCCCCCATCTATCTCCCAGCAGGAAATGAGAGAGTGTCCCAGATGTAACACAGACCTCTGGGGTCAATCTCCCATTTCCTACTCAGAGTGCACTGACCAAACATCTGTGGCCGGCAGCGGGCCCTCCCCAGACTGTGGGCCTCGACAGATACCCAATCATGCCACCCCGACCGGGCTGCAAAGAGCTTCTCCCGCCGTCACAGCATGGTCTGGCCGCATAGCTTCATGCTGCTCACATATCTGCCGTTCTGCTTCCCTGCATTCCGGTAAAAATTGGACTCACCCTCTAGAAGGCTCAGAGAGTGGCTTGGAAAGGGAGAAAGATTCTGCATTTATGTTCAAAGCATCTGAAAATACTCAGGACGACCTTTCGCCAGAAGAAGAAGAAGAAGAAAAAGAAGCAGAGGAGGAGGAGGAGGAGGAGATTGGATTTATACCCCACCCTTAACTTGGAGTCTCAGAGCGGCTTACAATCTCCTTTCCCTTCTCCTTCCCACAACAGACACCCTGCGAGGTAGGCGGGGCTGAAAAAGCTCAGGCAGAAACCGCTCTTTTTAAAGAACAACTCTGACAGAACTATGGCTTGCCCAAGGTCATCCAGCAGCTGCAAGTGGAGGAGTGGGGAATCAAACCCAGTTCTCCCAGATTAGAGTCCACACACTTAACCACTAAGCCAAAGTGGAAAAGGGAGGCAGCCCCTAACTGGCAGATTCCATGTTCGGATCTTTCGTTTTCTAATCCATTCCAGCATACGGCAAAACTAACTTCCAATGCGGATTCGGAGACTCTTTCTGAGCATTTCAAGGGGTTCCTGCTTGCTTTGGACTGTTGTTAGAATCTTGACCTGGATAGCCCCAGGCTGACCTGCTCTCGTCAGGTCTCAGAAGCTAAGCAGGGCCAGCCCTGGTAAGGACTTGGATGGGAGTCCACCAGGGAAGCCCAGGCTCCCTACGCAGAGGGAGGCAATGCCAAACCACCTCTGCACATCTCTTGCCTTGAAGACCCCACAGGGTCACTATCAGTCAGCTGCAACCTGACTGCAGAAAACAAGTGAACCAAAACAAAAAAACCCCTTAAGAACATCAGAAGAACCCTGCTGGATCAGACCAGGGGTCCATCCAGACCAGCATCCTGTCTCATATGGTGGCCAACCAGTTCCTCTGAAGTGCCAACAACAAAGCATAGAGGCCGAGGCCTTCCCCTGACAAGAATATCAGAAGAGCCCTACTGAATCAGACCAGCGGTTCATGTAGTCCAGCATCCTGTCTCACACAGTGGCCAACCAGTTCCTCTGAAGGGCCAACAACAGAGCAGAGAGGCCAAGGCCTTCCCCTGATAAGAACATAGGAAGAGCCCTGCTGGATCAGACCAGTGGTCCCTCTAGTCCAGCCTCCTGTCTCACACGGCGGCCAACCAGTTCCTCTGGAGGGCCAACAACAAAACAGAGAGGCTGAGGCCTTCCCCTGATAAGAACATCAGAAGAGCCCTGCTGGATCAGACCCAGTGGTCCATCCAGTCCAGCATCCTGCCTCACACATTTGCCAGCCAGTTCCTCTGGAGGGCCAACAACAGGGCATAGAGGCCAAGACATTCCCCTGATAAGAAGATAAGAAGAGCCCTGCTGGATCAGACCAGGGGTCCATCTAGTCCAGCATCCCGTCTCACACAGTGGCCAACCAATTCCTCTGGACAGCCAACAACAGGGCATAGAGGCCGAGGCCTTCCCCTGATGCTGCCTACTGGCACTGGGATTCAAAGGCTGACTGCTTCTGAACGTGGAGGTTCCCTTTAGTCACCATGGCTAGTAACCGCTAACAGACCTCCGTGCATTTGTCTACTCCACTTTTAAAGCTGTCCATCCCTGTGGCCATCACTACATCCTCCGGCAGCGAATTCCACATTTTAACCGCGTGCTGTGCCAAGCAGTATTTCCTTTTGTCCATCCTGAACCTACTGCCCACCAACTTCATTGGATGCCCTCGAGCGCCAGTACTATGGGAGAGGGAAAGAAAGTCCTCTTTGTCGACTCCCCCCCCCCCAAGCATAACTCAGAATGTGAAACAAACATGGGCTTGAAAGGGTAGGTCTGATTTCCATTCTTGTGCTCTATCCTGCATCGACAACATCCTCGCACGGGAGAGGCTCAGGTGCATGTTGGAGCGCTGCCTGCGAAGCTGGAATTCATCTCCACGCATCAAAAAGCAGCGTAAGCCGAGGGGAGCAGCCGGCACCGATGCAGACTCTTCACACACACACACACACACGGCCCTTCTGCAGACGAGCACTTGGAGGAAATCTACTCCAGTGCCGGTTCACGGGAAGAGATAACAGAACACCCCTTGCCGATTCCCCGCCAGCTCTCTGCAAACACCTTAGCAACCGTCATTCATGCTCGTATCCTTTCAAGGCCAGGTAACCGTAACGCGCTCTGCGCAGCGCTGCCCTTGGAACCGTTTCAAAGCCCGTACAGAGCTGGGTCTGCCGCCCTGCATTTCTGTGCGTGCGTGGGCGTAGGTGTGCCTGTGCCACCAAAGGCACGCTAAACACCGTGCTTCAGCAGTTCCGGTGACAGCGCCGGTTTCCCTAGCAGAAGTCCTATAATTGCTTCTTGCAAGGCGGCCGTGCTGAAAGGGCCCGGTAGATGGATGTCGGAGGGACCCCGACTTCCGAGCCGGACTGGATGGGGGCGGGGGAAAGCGTCCACAAAACCCGCAGGCGGCGCAAAGCTGCTACTTTCACAGCGGGAATAGAAATAATTAAAGAAATGACAACAGGAGAAAATTAATGTAGGGAGACTGCCCACGGTCGCTTCTAGGAACCGGGATTCATTTTGCAAGCTTGCCCGTCTGATCTGAACAGCCTCATTTCGATTCTGCTTCTCCCTTACAAGGTCGGCATCATTTTCTCTTTCTTTGGGCCAAATATTCCTATTAAGATCAACTCTGAATCCCCAGATACCTTTGGGAAGCCCTGGGAATCTTGTCTCGCACTCTGTTTCTGATCTGTCCTGGTTCTCAGAGCCAAGGTAAAGTAAAGGTAAAGGTTCCCTTGCTCGAAAGCCAGTCGAAACCGACTCTAGGGTTGCGGTGCTCATTTCCGTTTCAAAGCCGAACAGCCAGCGCTGTCCGAAGACGTTTCCGTGGTCATGTGGCCGGCATGACTAAACACCAAGGTGCACGGAACGCTGTTACCTTCCCACCAAAGTGGTACCTATTTATCTACTTGCAATTTCTTGCTTTTGAACTGCTAGGTTGGCAGGAGCTGGAACCAGAGACGGGAGCTCACCCCGTCATGCGGCACTCATGGGTCTTGAACTGCTGAACTACTGACCTTCCACTGCTGACCTCTGAGCTGAGAGTGGTTTAATCCTTCCAAACCACACTCTCTCAGCCCCACAGGGTGTCTGTTGTGGGGAGGGGAAGGGAAAGGAGATTGTAAGCCGCTCTGAAACTTCTTTAGGTAGTGAAGGGCGGGGCATAAACCCAATCTCCTCCTCCTCCTCCTCCTCCTCCTCCTCCTCCTCCTCCTCCTCCTCCTCCTCCTCCTCCTCTTCTTCTTCTTCTTCTTCTTCTTCTTCTTCTTCTTCTTCTTCTTCTTCTTCTTCTTCTTCTTCTTCTTCTTCTCCTCCTCCTCCTCCTCCTCCTCCTCCTTCTTCTCCTTCTCCTTTTTCTTCAGTGTCAATCAGCTTCCTGTAGGTCTGATTTCCCTCGGTAGAAATCATAAGTTTTCCCTACTTGGGCAAGTAGCCCTTTTCATTTTTTAATTTTTGCTCTCAAATCACAGCTGACTTATCCAAAGGGATCTGTCGAGGATGGGCGAGTAGGCGTCAACGTGGCAAATGGGGTTCAATGTGGCCAAGTTCAAGGTGATGCACACCGGAGCCAAAAATCCTAACTATAAATACACGTTGATGGGGTCTGAACTGGCAAAGACAGACCAAGAGAGAGATCTTGGCGTCGTAGTAGATAACTCAATGAAAATGTCGAGACAGTGTGCGACTGCAATAAAAAAGGCCAATGCTATGCTGGGGATTATTAGGAAGGGAACTGAAAACAGATTAGCCAATATCATAATGCCCCTATATAAATCAATGGTGCGACCTCATTTGGATCGAAGTTTACAAGATTATGCATGGGATAGAGCAGGTCTGAGAAAGAAGGACTTTTCTCCCTTTCTCACAAGACAAGAACTCGTGGGCACACAGTGAAATCGCTGAGCGGTTGGGTTAGAACGGATAAAAGGAAGTGCTTCTTCACCCAAAGAGAGATTAACACATGGGATTCACTGCCACAGGAGGTGGTGGCGGCTACAAGCATGGATGGCTTCAAGAGGGCATTAGATAAGCATATGGAACAGAAGTCCATCAGTGGCTATTAGTCACAAGGTATAGATAGGAACTTTCCATCTGGGGCAAGTGATGCTCTGTATAATTCTTGGTGCTTGGGGGGGCAGCAGTGGGAGGGCTTCTAGTGTCCTGGCCCCACTGCTGGACCTCCTGATGGCACCTGGTATTTGTGGCCACTGTGTGACAGAGGCCCTGGTCACACGGCAAGGTAATTGCGCTTTGTTCCCGCTTTGTTTAAATCGGGAACATTTTTCTTCGCATTGGGCTGACTAGATGCAGGCGGCCCCTCTTTTCCAGCACTCACTTGCCTGATGCTGCGCCATCCCTCCAGGCGATCCTGCCGGCCATGGGGAGGCTAGGGCGGCTGCTGTTCCTGCCGCCACTGTGTGTGTGGGGGGTCCGCTGCTGCTGCTGCCGCCATTGCCCCACGAAACGGGCTCTGTCGTCTCCACCATCCTCCTTGCCGGCCCATCCAGGCTGCCAGAGCCCCTGTCTCTCGTTCCCACCTCCAGGGTCGTCTTTATGCGTTTTTTTTTGTTAAGCTTCTGGTTCGAGCGCTTGACTAAACATGCGCTAATAAATAAATCCATTATTAAACATTAAATGGATTTATTAAGCGCATGTTTGCTCAAGCGCTCAAACCGGAAGCTTTTTTTTAAAAAAAAAAAGCACAAAGAGCGTTCAGACGGCCCTAATCGCAATCATTGCGAAAGATGGGCTGTCCAGATAAGCGAAATCGCGCATTCAAAGCGGAAGTGCTAGGAAAACACTTGATTTTCCAGGGGTCAGGAAAACCCGGCATCATTGCGGAAGTGAGCCTGCTTCAGGGCGGGAGGCGGATTGGTGTGTGTGAACATGAAACTGACATGCGCAAGGGAACAGCAGCAAACCTGATCAAAACGGCAGTGTGACCAGACCCAGAGTGTTGGACTGGATGGGCCATCGGCCTGATCCAACATTGGCTTCTCTTACGTTCTTATGAACTCGGGCCGTGAAAGCCTTCGACAAAATAGAAAGAAAATCCGATCACAGGTCTCCATCACATTTTTACATGTTTGTTCCCTCCATTCCTCCGAGGTGCCTTGGGCAGTGCGCACGGGTCTCTCCCCCATTTCATCCTCACAACAGCCTTTCGAGGTAGCTTCGGCTGTGGGCGTGACTGGACCAAGGACACCCGACGAGCTTTGTGGATGAGGAGGGATCTGAACCCGGACCTCCGATATCTTTTTTTTTTTAGTTTAACTCCCCCTTCCCCAACTGCACCAGCATATCACAAATTAAGAGTGAAGAGGTTCATTTGGCATGACAGATCTCTCCCTAATTCAAGGCAAGACCTTAGGGTGATCTGGCCACCTGTGTCTCCTTCCCTGCACCCCCTCAGTCGTGGAAGACGAAATCGCAATCGACAGGAGACAATTAGGTCTTCTTCTGGTCACAGGGCTCACTTCCCCAGAATCACCATCGAGAATTTTGGCCCGCCCTTTCATCGCATACACAGGCAGGGAGAGCTAAGAACCCCAGAGGCCCTCATCTCCGTGTTCTAAATATTAATAGCCGTTACAAATTACAAGGAACTTGACTATACTATGTGTCATGTCCTATAGTGTTAAGGCTTTGACAGAGAACGCTGAGAAGGTAGACTTTTTTTAAAAAAAGAATCTGTGTCCTTAGAATCAAAGTATCACAGAGTCGGAAGGGGTCCTACAGGCGTTCTGGTGTCCACCCCCCTGCCCAGTGCAGGATCAGCCCGGAGCATCCCTGACAAGGGTTTGTCCAGCCGCTGCTTAGACACTACCAGGGAGGGGGAGCTCACCACCTCCCAGGGCAGCTGATTCCACGGCTGCACAGCCCTGACTGTGAAAAGTTTTCTCTAATAACCAGCTGGTGCCTTCCCACCTTTAATCTAAACCCATTCTTGCGAGTCCTCTCCTCTGCTGCCAAGAGGAACAGCTCCCTGCCGTCCTCTCAGGGGCAGCCCTTCAGATACTCCAAGAAAGCAATCATGTCGCCCTTCCACCTCCTCTTCTCCAGACTGGACATTCCCAAGTCCTTCAGCCTTTCCTCCCAGGGCTTGGTCTTCTCTTACCATATTCAAGTTCCAGGTTACCCAACAAAGCTGGTTGGTAGGAGACCCAGAAAGGGGGAGGAGGAGGAGGAGGAGGAGGAGGATAATAATAATAATAATAATAATAATAATAATAATAATAATAATAATAATAATAATAATAATAATAATAATAATAATAATAATAATAATAATAACAACAATAACAACAAGTGTTTTTTATATTCCACTTTTCTCTACCCTAGGAGCTGCGGTGGCTCAAGTGGTTAAGATGCTGAACTGTAGGCTGTGGAAGGTCAGTAGTTCAGCAGTTCAAGACCCGAGTGGCCGTATGACGGAGTGAGATCCCGTCTCTCGTTCGAGATCAGGCGCTTCCCCCTCCTTCCGCAGTGCCTTTCAAATCGCACCAGGGAGAGAACGTTTATGAGGGAGTACTGCCTGTCTTCTATCAGGCCATTCTCTCACCACTCTTCATAAAAACCCTTTTTGGTTAAAAGAAGAAGAGATTGGATTTATACCCTGCCCTTCACTATCTGGGAGCTGCGGTGGCTCAAGTGGTTAAGACGCTGAACTGCAGGCTGTGGAAGGTCGGTAGTTCAGCAGTTTGAGACCCGAGAGTGCCGCATGACGGAGTGAGCTCCCGTCTCTAGTTCCAGCTCCTGCCAACCTAGCAGTTCGAAAGCAAGACATTGCAAGTAGATAAATAGGTACCACTTTGGTGGGAAGGTGACAGCATTCCGTGCGCCTTGGTGTTTAGTCATGCTGGCCACATGACCACGGAAACGTCTTCGGACAGCGATGGCTCTTTGGCTTTGAAACGGAGATGAGCACCGCAATCCTAGAGTCGGAATCAACTGGCTTTCAAGCAAGGGAACCTTTACCTTTACCTTTTACCTTTCTCTACTCTTAAGACATCTCAGTGTGGCTTACAATTACCTTCCTTTCCTCTCCCCACAACAGGCATCTTGTGAGGCAGGTGGGGCTGAGAGAACTGTGACTGGCCCAAGGTCATCCAGCAGGTTTTGTTTGGATGAGTGGGGAATCAAACCTGGTTCCCTGGATTAAAGTCGGCCACTCTTAACCACTCCACCACGCAGGCTCTCAAGGGAGGCGTTTCTACACGCAATGTATACTTAACAGCGCCCGAATGTGAGACGTTCCCGGACATTTAAGGAAGGAGCCATCAAATTCATAGAGCAGTGCTCTATTGGTTTCATTAGCTGTAAGAGCATTATTGGAACCTTCATGGTTAGAGGCCGTGTACCTCTAAATGCCACTTTCTTTAGGTAGGGCAACAACAGGAAGCCATCGCCTCCTGTGCCCTGCTTGTGGGCATTGACTACTCCTGTAAACTTTGTTAATTGAATAAGATAACAAACCATTGATGGTACATATTTTTTATTTATTTACTATATACATAATTTCCAATCAATTTCTTTATATTATGTTAAAATGTAATAATTGTATTTCACAGTTCTGTTGAACACTGATTGCATCAGTTTTACTTCTGATGAAGTTTGGAAACGACGGATGTAATCTGGAAGCTTCGTTAATCTTTTGGAAAATATTTGGACAGTGTTGATATATATTGATTTTCTGTAACTTTTGATGAGTTCTTTGAGCAATTCTTGTTATAAATATATTTTGGATGTAAAAGCAAAACCACAGTTCAATAGTGTTTGAGTACTTTATCCGACTGTTGTTTCTATTTTTTCACTGTATTGTTCAGCCGGTGGTCTCTTTATACACCTGTGGGCATTCCCAGACATCCAATGGACTGACGGTCTGAATCCTACAAGCCAGCATTCTTACATTCCTATGTTCAGTTCCTTCTTTGGAATCTGTAATTCACGGTTTCGGTGTCGCGAATGGCGGCCGCTTCTCGGGCGGTTGGCCCACGCGCAGTTAGGGGGGTCTTCGCATTTGCGAAAGACCCTAGTGAGCCTTAGGTTAAGGCTCCGAACCGGGAGGCGCTTGGGGAGTAGCCTCTTTGCCGGCAGACAGCTGGGAAATTGAGGCTTTCTCCCCGCCCCAATCGGCCCCACTGCGGCGTGCCCGTAATGGGACTTAGCGGCGCCACCGATTTCCAGGAGTGAAGACAGCGCCATGGTCTAACATAAAAAGAAGAAGTGGCATCGAATCGTGAGTTGAAGATCTATTTTGAAGCGTAAATCGGAGCCCCCTGCATGCGTATAAGCGTTGGGAGGAGGGAGGAATTCCCACCCCCTTTGAGAAGCAAGATCTACAAAGGGAGCGCGAAGGGGGCAGAGAGAAAACAAAGTGTTGGTGAAAGTACCGTTGGGGTTGCATGGAAGACTGCGATCATCTTAGCTTCCTGGGGGATGCGGCACGAACTTTTTAAAAGTAAACAAAAAAACAAAATGTCGATAATGGAAAAAGTCCTGCAGACACCGGAAGAGAAGAGAGGAGGGACTTCCGGTCCAGACAGCCCCCCCAAGAGCTTGCTGTCAATCAACAGGAAAAGGAGATGCTGTGCCCCCTGCTGGAACAATTGCAGAAAATCAACGAAACTCTGTTCAAAATGGAAAGTGTTCTCATCAGTCGACAGAAACAGATATCGGAAACAACTAGAAAGATGATGGAGATCGAAGAGAAATCGAATTTGATTCTAGGTTTCCAGGGCGTTAAAGAAGAAGAGAAAGAAGATCTCGGATTTACCTTGACAAATGTCTTGGCACCCCTAACTGGCAGTGAAGCGATAAAGTTAAAAGAAGAGGTGGATAAGGCTCCCAAAGCCTATTCCGCTTTTATAAAAGAAAATACTCTGCCAGTAGAAGGGGATGTCGAGCATGCAGGCCGACAAACTGGAGATCTAATTTCATCTGAAGAGTTTATGGAGCCCTGGAAGCTTGAAGGTCAGAAGTTTAAGGAAAAGAGAAAAGAAAGAAGACGGATTTCATCTTCAAAATACGGAAACTTCTGAAGAGACACGCCAGCAGGGAGGAGGATGCAGCATTCAAAACTGGGATAAGTGAAGAAGACAGCAGCCCAGGGGAAAGTGGTGATGGAACGGAAGACTTCAAAGTTAAAATGGACTCAATCCATAACTGGAAGAAAATTAAAAAGAAGTTACTTTGAGGACTGTTCGTGTAGCATCTGGAAGGAGCTGTTTAATTACTAACCCCAATGGACTTTACTAACTGCATTAACAGAGTGACTTTGGACTTTGCGATAGTTAAAAAGAAGATCTTCTAACCATGATGGATGCCAAAATTGGTATTGGTTATTAGCCTAAACTAACCCTCACTAACAGAAAAACTTTCACTCCATCTTTCTCTTTTCCCATCTGTCTACCTTTCCCTTCTTTTCATAAAAAGAATAAAATTCTCTCTTTTTTAAGAGAGTTTTACAAAAAAAAAAAAAAAGGAATCTGTAATTCACAATGTACTGCCCAGCCTACTTCTATATGCCAGGGTGGCATAGTGGCTAGGAAGTCAAGCTAGGATCTGTGGGACCCAGGTTCAAATCCCACTCTGATATCACAGTTTGCTGGGTGGACTTGGGCCAGTCACACACTCTCAAGCCTAACCTACCTCACAGGGCTGTTGTGAGGATAAAATGGAGGACAGGAGAATGATGCAAGCCAAATGTGAGATATAAATGGTGTGTGTATATAGATATATGTCAGTGCCTTCAAAATATTTTCTCCCTTGCTGTGTGCCATTCTAAACAGCTCATTTAAGTCAACTACGGCTGTGATCACACGCATAATTGGAATCCGACATAGGCGTGAATGCCGGGCGGATTTAAACGGAGCGATCAGACAGCAACATCTGGGAAGCACCCCGCAGCCGTCGGCAATCCGTTCTGTTCCGCCGCAGAAGCGGAGTCAAAAGCTACTGCGGAAAATCTGGTAGTAAACGGGTTGTGACGAGCCGCAGATGGACTTTCTGTGACGAGCCGCAGATGGACTTTCCTGTGTCTGATCACTCCAGTGCGCTCTCATGGCCATCAGGATGGTCTGATCAGGCCAACCCAACTCAGTGCCGTTGTTACCCCACACACAGTATGCGCATTGTTGCACACTCCATAGGGAGCCCTCAGTGCAGAGGTGTGATTCATCGATCCCTCCCTCGTTTAAGCACATGGGGAAAAACGGCACACGCACACACCTCGACTCACCTGCAGTTGTTCCTGATCACACACTGACGGACTACGCCCGCAGCTTCAAAGGGAGGTGTGATCGTACAACTGCGGGTCAAATTCCTCCGGAGGAAAAAGCCTCGCTTCCCCCCTCCCTGTTTTTTCTGGCGCACGTGACCGCAACCTCTGTGTCTCACGGTGGCCAAAATCCAGGTGCCACCAGGAGGTCCATCAGTGGGGCCAGAGCCCCGGAAGCCCTCCCGCTGTTGCCCCCCAAGCACCAAGAAGACAAAACATCACTGCCCCCGACAGAGTGCTCCCTCGAGACCTTGTGGCTAATAGCCACTCATGGGCCTCTGCTCCAGATGTTGATCCAATCCCCTCTTGAAGCTGTCGGTGCTTGGCAGTGAATTCCACTGCGACTCTCTGGGTGAAGAAGGACTTCCTTTTATCTGTTCTAAAACTACTGCTCATCAATTTCAGTTGAGTGCCCACCAGTTCTTGTATTGTGAGAAATGGAGAGAAGTCCTTCTTTCCCTGTCTTCTCTACCCCAAGCATATTTCTGTAGCCATCCATCATGTTACCCCTCAGTCCTCGTTTCTCCAAGCTACAGAGCCCGAACCTCTTTGACCTTTCTCCATAGGGAAGGTGTTCATCACTTTAATCATTTTAGTTGCCTTCTTCTGCACCTTTCCCAATGCTATAATCTCTTCTTTGACCCCTGACGGGTTCCACACCACCTGCAGTCACATTCAACGAATGCTAGTCCTGTCCATCACACAGGCCACAGGTTGCCGGCCTGTACATTTGGCACAGTCAGAATCTCACTGAAACCGAAGTAAAACAGGAGTGGAGAGCCAGTCTGCTGCAGTGGTTAGGAGTGCGGAATCTGATCTGGGAGAACGGGGTCTGATTCCCCACTTCTCCACCTGCAGCTGCTGGTGTGACCTTGGGTCAGTCACAAGTTCTCTCAGAGCTGTTCTCGAAAGAGCAGTCCTTGAAGGAGCACTCTCAGCCCCACCTACCTCACAGGGTGTTTGTTGTGAGGGGAGACCACGGGAGTTTTGCCTCACACCACCTCACGGGGTTGTTGCGATGATAAAATGGAGGAGAGGCGAATGATGTAGGCCACTTTGGGTCCCCACCAGAGAGAGAGAGGAAGAGGAGGAGGAGGAGGAGGAGATTGGATTTAAACCCCTTCCTCCACTACCTGAAGGAGTCTCGGAGCAGCTTACAATCTCCTTTCCCTTCCCCTCCTCACAACAGATACCCTGTGAGGTAGGTGAGGCTGAGAGAGCTCTCTCTCAAGGACTGCTCGTGAAAGAACAGCTCTGAGAGAACTTGTGACTGACCCAAGGTCACACCAGCAGCTGCATGTGAAGGCGTGGGG
The DNA here is from genome assembly GCA_029375565.1 of Gekko gecko. Lineage (NCBI taxonomy): Eukaryota > Metazoa > Chordata > Lepidosauria > Squamata > Gekkonidae > Gekko > Gekko gecko. The sequence goes on from JAPDNY010000011.1 coordinate 98,303,632, forward strand.
AATCAAACCCGGTTCTCCCAGACTGGAGTCTGTGCTCCTAACCGCTACACCAAACTGGGTATAAATTAAATTAAATCAAATCAATGAGGGGCATCCAGAAACAGTTGCATTTCAAGGCAAGGACATGCCTGGCAACAGGAATACTTGGAGTAGGATTCATCCACACACACCCTTCAGTTTCCCAGGCTTCCTGCCTGCAGCCCAATGTCAACGGTAAGAATGAGCACTGCTTAGTACTTATGTATCATTTTTCAAATCTTCAGAGCAGTTCTCAAACGTTATTGGCATCACCTTTACTGCTGCTCAGACGCTCTGATTATCCCCATGCAGGGCTCTTTTTGTAGCAGGAACTCCTTTGCATATTAGGCAACACACCCCTAACGTAGCCAATCCTCCAAGAGCTTACAGAGCTCTTCTTACAGGGGCTACTGTAAGCTCTTGGAGGATTGGCTGCATTAGGGGTGTGTCGCCTGATATGCAAAGGAGTTCCTGCTACAAAAGAGCCCTGCCCCATGTGATACGATAAACATCTTCAAGTCCTTGAAGGGCTGTCATCTAGAGGATGGGGCAGAGTTGTTTTCTGTCGCCCCAGAAAGTCGGAACAGAACCAACTCAGGAGAGTTTCCGGCTAAACATTAGGAAGAACTTCCGGACAGAGCGGTTCCTTAGTGGAAGAGGCTTCCTCGGGAGGTGGTGGGACTCTCCTTCTTTGGAGGTTTCCAGACAGAGGCTCGATGGCCATCTGACAGCAATGAGGATCCTGTGAACTTGGGCAAATCATGCGAGGGAGGGCAGGAAGGGTTGCCTCAGGGCTCAGTTCTCGTGGCCCTTTCTCACACGCCCGGGGAAATGCCTATCACCACTTTGGGGTCAGGAAGCAATTTTTCTCCAGGCCAGTTTGGCCAGGGATCCTGGAGGGTTTTTTGCCATCTTCTGGACATGGAACAGTGGTCACTGAGGATGTGGGGGTGGGGGAGGTATTTGTGACTTTCCCGCATCGTGCAGGGGTTGGACTAGATGACCCCCGGAGGTCCCTTCCAACTCTATGATTCTATGATTCATGAACACACATGAAGCTGCCTTATTCTCGATCAGACCCTCAGTCTGTCAAGGTCAGCATTGTCTACTCTGACTACTAAAGTGTGTGGGTTTCTTTTATTAAGTCAGGAAGCCTTCCATCTGCCTTTTGCACAAAGTCAGCAAAAAGCATGTGCGGTCCAGGGGAGCTCATTACAATCGGAGAAAGGGGGGGAAAATACATCTTTAAGAACGCCACATGGTGAGGCTTCTAGGCCTCTTGGCTAAGATCAGCGTGCGAGGCAATTCAAACACTTAATAGGATTTAGGAAATTAGCCGTTCAGTCTGCAGATGTTATTGGGTTATTATGCCTGGGAAAAACAACTCACGTGCACCACAGTTAACAGTGCAATCCTAAAATGACTTTCCTGGGAGTAGGAGCGCACGTGAAGGCGCCTTCTACTGAATTTTATTTATTTATATTGATTTATTCCATTTCAACCCCGCCCTCCCCGTCGAGCAGGATCAGGGTGGCTAACGATATTTGGCATAATGCACCAGATTCATAGGAGCTGCGGTGGCTCAAGTGGTTAAGACGCTGAACTGCAGGCTGTGGAAGGTCAGTAGTTCAGCAGTTCGAGACCCTGGTGCCGCATGACGGAGTGAGCTCCCGTCTCTAGTTCCAGCTCCTGCCAACCTAGCAGTCTGAAAGCAAGAAATTGCAAGTAGATAAATAGGTACTGCTTCGGTGGGAAGGTAACAGCGTTCCGTGCGCCTCGGTGTTTAGTCATGCCGGCCACATGACCATGGAAATGTCTTCGGACAGTGCTGGCTCTTCGGCTTTGAAACGGAGATGAGCACCGCAACCCTAGAGTCGGATTCGACTGGCTTTCGAGCAAGGGAACCTTTACCTTTACCTTTACTACCAGATTCATATGGCACGAATCACTTAGGCAAAGGTTTATTTATCCTATTGTACCTCTGCATAATGGAACCTCAGATCAGGATCTGGTGGTTTTTGCTCTCTGATACAGATGCACATGTTACCAGCAGAATGGCTTTGTTTGCACTGGTGGCAAAAAAGATAAGAATGAGTTTAGGACTTACTGCAAGTTACTGAAGGGTCTTCCCCACTTTGATGTATAATGTTTGTTGTATTTTGTTTTATTTTGTGTTGTTATGGCCAATGGCTAAGACAATAAACTAAAACTGAACAAAACATTTAAAACCATTTCAAACCATTAAACAGTTTACAGTCAAAGTGCTCACAGTAATCAATTACGTCCTGATGGCGAGCCATATAATACAGCACCCAGTTCTCCACTTAACCGTCTCTGGACTCCTCGAGATGGCATGACGCAATCTCGGTTAGGCTGGCCTTACACCACGGGTATTGATGGCAGGCATTGATGGTAGTGGTGGGCGGTGCCTAATTGAAGGCCTGGTGGAAGAGCTCCGTCTCGCAAGCCCTGCAGAATGTGGCAAGATCTCGCAGACCCTTGGCCAATCCAGGTCATTACTGCCTACTCAGGCTGGCCACCACTCTCCAGGGTCTCGGGCAGAGGTCTTTCCCGTCACCTCCTACCTGATCCTTTTCGCTGGAGATGCCCGGGGTTGAACCTTGGACCGTCTGTGTGCCAAGCAGAGGCTCTTCTGCTGAGCCACGGCCCCTCCCTTTCATCTGTCCCTTCGCTCGTTCAAATGCTAGCCCTCTGCACAGAGCCATGGGGTGGCTCATGGCAATTAAAAGCACAGCGTTAAAAAGTCCAGCGGCGCCAAGCACCGTGACAAAGCTGTGCTGGCCGCGGCAGCCAAGATTTCTCAGGATGCTGGTGTAGCCTTGGGAGCCCCGAATACTTGCAAGCTCCACGGAACATCTGTGGCACTCTGCAGGGAGAATCCCAGATCGCCCACCAGACTGCTTCCCTCGCAGGGCAGAGCGACCTAGAAAAATCTCTCTGCGGCACCGGAGGTTTATTCCCTGCCTCCGTGTCTCTGTCAGTACACAAACTGACTGGGTACCAGCGCCGGCTTTCCATTCTGGGGATCCTTTCCTTGGAACTACAGAGTCAGGATGAGGAGGAGAGTGCCCCTGAGCATGAACAGGCTGCTTTTTGCCTCCTCCTCCTCCCTGCACAACCACAAGCAATTCTCCTGCATCTGGAATTTGGAAAAAGGGATTCTGGGTCAATTGGTCTAGACTGAAGGCGCATTTGGGTGTTTGTGTCAGAAATGAAGCATAGCTGGTGTGCCAAAGCTGAGAGGGCGAGACGTAGAATGTGGTGTAATGATGGACACATGGACCTTATTTGGAGACCAGCCATTGGTCCAGCGAGCTCAGCACAGTCTTCCCCGATTGACTGTCGATCTCCAGGGTCTCAGGCAGGGAAAGGTCTTTCCTGTCACCTGCCAGCCGATTGATGGATAATTTCCACAACTGAGCCAGGGGGTCTCCCAAAACATGCCCAGCCCCCAAGGATCGACAGCCCCCCCATGAATGTGGACAACAAATCTGTTTTACATTCCCAGAAGCCTTCTCATCAGCTTCGCAATCAACGTGGGAGAAATGTATTTGTTTCTTATAATATAGAAATAAAACGAATACAAAGTTCTGAAACACAAGCCACAAGGCTATTATAAAACGTCAATTGCACAAGCTCGAAATTAATTTCTCATTCTAGACAGGGAAGCATTCCGTTTCCCAAATTTATCAGACATTTTTGGCCACGCAGTTGACAAGCTAGTTTACATAGGCGAAAACATGCTACTAATTTCTCTAACCAATCCTCTTTCTGCGGGATTACGTTCTTCTTCCAGTTCTGAGCAAAAATTAGCCTTGCCAGATGTTATGGCATTTAAGAATAAATTCGCAAACATCTTTAGAATGGAATTCTACATGATCTAATAAACAAACACAAAACCTCAGGAGATAATGGTAGCTCCTTCCTTATCGAGATAACTGTGGGAGGAAGGTTTTTGCCAAAATGCCGTAATCTTTTTTTCCTCCCCATAACAATTTGTGTTCAAGTTCACGTTCACCACATACGTTCCAAATTTCAGGGAGGGCTGTAATTGACAAGTGAATGTGGACAACCCCAGAGGAATGCCTGGAATATGAAAACACAAAAACGCATCCCCTCGCTTTGGGGCATATGCCAAAATGAATGCCAACAACCAGGATTAGGTGCCCGCCAACTTTCGACCAGGTTTCAGACATTCCCCAAATGTGTCTGCAAGTTTGGACATTTACTACACTATATAAGAGATGCTTGGAACCAGCAGATTGCCCGAGACTGAGAAGGTGGAAATAAGGTTTACGCACAGTCCAAGACACCCTGATTCTGAGAAAGGGCTAAAAACAGAAACATTTTTTTACTTTACACGATCCAAACTCCAGACACTAACTTGACCTCACCTAGAACACCGCTGCACCCTTGAGTATGGCAAGCGATACAACAGACAGGTAACTAAGAGGTTTTGTTGCCCTTATTTACACTTGAATCAATGCCGCAACAGCGACCAACGTGCATCTATTCCTGTGGAAGCACAGATACATACGTCGTATCTTCCGGTATGCATGTGCACAGACACACACATACGAGAGATTCCACCTGTGAAATCCACAACAGCTCGCCGGCCTGCCCTACATTTTCTCGGCTTCCTTAGAAATAGCAAGGTTCCCCTTTCGCCCCGAGGAAAAACCTACTCGGTAAGTCGACGGACTCATGGAAAACCAAAGCCACCATCCGTCATCCGAGAAAGGGAATTTGGCACACGCCTTTTGGAATGCAGCTTCTCGGTTCCCAAGGGAAAAGGTCAAGCGGGGAGAAACGGGCTCGTCCGGATCTCTCCCCCCACCCCCGGCCGGCCGCCTTTCCCTGTGCCAAGCCAGGGGTGAAGAAGACTCATCCCGATAAAGAGAAGAGGGGGGGAAGAGATAAGAACCGACAAGCACTTACTGGTGGTGTTGTATTTGATCCCGTTGAAGAACTCCGGGCAGGGTCTCTCCACCAGCTCCCCGGCGCCGGTCCTGGGCCAGCAGGTCCCGATCTGGTCCGTGGTGGAGTTGCAGAATGGACCTTCGGGTCAAAGGGAGGGAAGAGAAAGACAAGGAGTGAGTGGAGGGGCAGGGAGCCCGGGCCGGACCGTGACCCCGGAGGACCTCTCCCGCTCGGGTCAGCCCCCTCCCGCTCTGCCTACCGTCAAAGCCATCTTGCAGAGCGTCCAAGAGGCTGCAGTTAGCGTCCAGTTCCTCGATAAAGTATTGAAGGATGATGGTCTCATTCATGGTCCGGCCCGGGGAGGGGGGCAGAGATGCTGAGCCAGCAGTTCCCCTCCTTTGCTTTGGCTTCAGAGGCGGGTTCCCCTCTCTGCCCTGCTACACCGAAGCCATCTCTGCCGGCTCATGTGGATGCATTTCTCTCTCTCTCTCCTCTCTCTCTCTTCTCTCTCTGTCTCTCTCTGCCTCTGGCAGAGGGGGCGGGCTGGATAGAGCGAAACCCTCCTCGTTCCAAACAGCAGCTCAGGGGCCAATAAAATTGCAGCCAGTTGCCGGAGGAGTCAAGGGGGCTTTCTCCCCTGGCAGGAGCCGTTCCTCCCCCCTCAGGTTTTGGATGCTCTGTAAGGTGGAAGGGCCCCCCCACCCCACTCGCTCATTTCACAAAAGGGGCAAAACCCGGAACGGCTCCGGAGGGAAGGCTGGCAGAAGGAGCCAAGCGGTGGGGTGAGCGTTCAGCTCAGCAGCTGACTTTTCGGACGGGAAAGCCTCCTTCCTACGCGGATTTCTGTGGCCTTAGGCAGATGTTTGCCGGTGCCTCTCCACACGCCCCCCCTCCACCTTCTGCAATCCCAGCCCGACTGCACTGTTCTCTCTGACCAGGAACTCTTGCTGTCAGAGGCAGATCTTATCGTAGCTTGTGTGATCTCTTCACCGACTGACTGACTGACTGACCGCTTTTTGAAAATCGTACATGGGATCCAACTTGGGTCCCAGGAAGAAATCCTCCTATTCCTAATAATAATAATAATAACTGTAATAATAGAAGAAGAAGAAGAAGAAGAAGAAGAAGAAGAAGAAGAAGAAGAAGAAGAAGAAGAAGAAGAAGAAGAAGAGGAGGAGGAGGAGGAGGAGGAGGAGGAGGAGGAGGAGGAAGAGGAGGAGGAGGAGGAGGAGGAGGAGGAGGAGGAGGAGATTGGATTTATACCCTGCCCTTCAGTGGGAGTCTCGGAGCGGCTTACAAACTCCTTCCCCTTCCCCTCCCCACAACAGACACCCTGGGAGGTAGGCGGGGCTGAGAGAGCTCTGACAGAGACTGCCCTTTTTCAAGAACAGCTGTGCCAGAACTGTGGCTTGCCCAAGGTCATCCAGCAGGTGCAAGTGGAGGAGTGCTCACACTTTTAGATTAGAGTCCGCGCACTTAATCACCACACCAAACTGGCTCTCATCCCGACTCGTGACAGGAAAGCTCGCTGGGTGTCCTCGGGCCAATCACGCTCTCTCAGCCTAACTTACCTCACAGGGTTGTGGTGAGGATAAAATGGAGGAGAGGAGAACAATGGAAGTCACCCCTGGGTCCCCATTGTGGAGAAAGGCAGGGTACAAATAAAAGTAAGTTAAAATTATATAATAGTGATGAAGATAATGTCTGATTATGCCATCAGAAGTCCATCAGGGGCTATTAGCCACAGGGTATAGATGGGAACTCTCAGTCTGGGGCAGGTGATGCACTCTATTCTTGGTGCTGGAGGGGGCAGCAGTGGGAGGGCTTCTGGTGCCCTGGCCCCACTGCTGGACCTCCTGATGGCCCCTGGTATATTTTGGCCGCTGTGTGACAGAGTGTTGGACTAGATGGGCCATTGGCCTGATTCAACATTGGCTTCTCTTATGTTCTTATGCCATTTGTCAGCTGCCTGGAGTATCCTGAAGCAAGAACCCTATTGTGGATTCCTTGTTCAGTCAAAATAGTTGACTGATTCTACCCCCAACCCTCAGAAACCCCACAGCTTGGCGGGACTAGGAGCCCGGCTTTGGTGGAGGAGGAGGAGATTGGGTTTATGCCCCGGCCCTTCACTACCCGAGGGAGTCTCAGAGAAGCTTACAATCTCCTCTCCCTTCCCCTCCCCACAACAGACACCCTGTGAGGTCGTTGGGGCTGAGAGAGCTCTCTCGAGAACTGCCCTTGAGAGAACAGCTCTGAGAGAGCTTGTAACTGACCCAAGGTCACATCAGCAGCTGCATGTGGAGGAGTGGGGAATCAAACCTGGTTCTCCCAGATTAGAGTCCGTGCCCCTAACCGCTACGCCAAATTGGCTCGCAGCGATAAGGTGCAAGAAACTCTGCACGTGCCCAGAGAAACTCTGCTGCTCTGGTAGCTAGCACAAGCACAGGGGGGGACACACCAATGCTAGCTTCTTTCAGTGTTATTTTACTACATTTGCAGTCCGTCTTTTTCCCTAACACCCCAGGCGGTTTATGCAGTGTAGGGCAGCACAATCCACAGGAGGAGACCTCTGCTAAGCAATGTTTCTGTGAAACAACTGCTACGCTTGGGGGGGGGGGGAGCCCTGCTGTCACCGAATTGCTGGGCGGTTTTGCTCTCCTTGAAAGCGCGCGACAGATGTTGCCGTGCTCTTGAGGTTGTTGTTCTCTTAAAATTTTCCCAGCGCTTGGGATGTCTCCTGGCTCCCCTCCAGAGAACTCGGTTCTAAGTGCTTCAGAAACCCTGATCCAGCACTGGCGGAGGCGGAAAGCGGCTAAGGAGAAAGGAGTTTTACTCTACCTCATTTCCCCCTCTAGTGATTTTAAATCTCTCCCCCCCAAAAAACAACAACAACAACCCTGGGTTCCAAACAACCTGGCAGCTGAGAGGCTTACAAGGAGGAGGAGGGAATTTGCAAAGGAGAACTGGGGTTGCCAATTCCCAGGTGGGACCTGGAGATCTCCCAGAATAGCACCCGATCTCCAGAGGTCAGTTCCCCTGGAGAAAAGGCAATGCTCCCTCTGAGCTGTGGACTCTTTTGAACAAAAATTCTACTTTGTGAGCTGCTGGCATCAAAGCGGTGAGCGAGCGATTTGGCTACTGCATAACTTAGCTTCCTCTGAAGCCCTCCTTCCTGAGCTAAGACAAGCAGGGGCGGATGAAGGCTCACTGGGGCCCTAAGCACTGACCAATCTTGGTGCCCCCCCTCCTTTCCACACTGACCCGGTCCCATTTGAGTTGTTGACCTGTCTGACCAGATATACAATGCATTTTACTTTTTAAACATAGCCTATGACGCTGCGCCTCGCCAACAAAAAATAGAAGATAACCCCTAGGGTGCACCATGATCAATTCTGATAAGTCATAGTTCTGACAAGAGCTGTTCTTGAAAAAAGAGCCGTTTCTGTCAGAGCTCTCTCAGCCCCACCTACCTCACAGGGTGTCTGTTGTGGGGAGGGGAAGGGAAAGGAGTTTGTAAGCCGCTCTGAGACACCTTTGGGTAGTGAAGGGCGGGGTATAAATCCAATCTCCTCCTCCTCTTCCAACTTTAATGTTCTTCTTCTTCTTCTTCTTCTTCTTGGTATTTCCCAACCATCTTTCGGGTATGTTGTAGTGCTATCTTTCAGCTTCGCTCCTGCAGAGTGCAGGGGGTTAGACTAGATGACCTGGAAGGTCCCTTCCAACTCTAACGTTCTATGATTCTTCTTCTTCCTCTTCCTCCTCTTCTTCTTCTTCTTCTTCTTCTTCTTCTTCTTCTTCTTCTTCTTCTTCTTCTTCCTTTTTACAAATCATCATCCATTTTTTTCCTTTTCACCCTTTCCCCAACTTTGTGATGCCCCCTTTGGCCCTGGTGCCCTAAGCACGTGCTTGGTCTGCTTAATGGTTAATCTGCCACTGAAGACAAGAATGTGTGAGCCAGAGGCTAAAAAAACCATGAGCTAGCTCACACCAACTCAGCTTAGAGGGAACACTGCTCTGGAGGGGGGCTCGAGGACATCCTATCCGCGCTGAGCCTCCCCCCTTTCCCCAAACTCTGTCCTCCCCAAGCTCCGCCCCCAAATCCCCAGGAATTTCCCAAACTTGAAATGGGCAGCCCTAGGCATCTAGCCCTCTATATCTAGTATATTTGTACCCCTCTCTCTCTCCAAGGAACTGAACATAGTGGGCACAATGTTGCCTTCCCTGTTTTATCCTCACAACAACCCTGTGAGGTAGGTTAGGATGAGAGGGCAGGACTGGCCCAGGGGCACCCAGAGCACTTCACGGCCGCATGGAGATTTGAAACAAGGGTTCCGGACAGTGTTCCCTCTAAGTCGTGGAGTCTTGGGAGCAAAAATTCTACCTTATGAGCTACCGGCATTAAAGTTGTGAGCGAGCAATTTGGCCGCTGCATAAAACAGTTTGCTCTGGAGCCGTCCCTTCCTGAGCTAAGACAAAAATGTTTGAGCCGGAGGCTAAAAAACTGAGCAAGCTCACACTAACTCAGCTTAGAGGGAACACTGGTCCTCTAACCGCTACACTAATGGCTGGAAACTTAACTGGAGTCCTATGAACGCTCATCAACGCGGTTTGGAATTGCCACATGTTCCCTGGGAGAGCCAGTTTGGTGTAGTGGTTAAGAACGGCGGACCCCGATCTTGAGAACCAGGTTTGATTCCCCACTTCTCCACATGTTCATTTTTATTTATTATTTCGATTCTATTCTGCTGTCCCAGCTGCTGGTGTGACCTAGGGTCAGTCATAAGTTCTCTCAAGGGCAGTTCTCGAAAGAGCTCTCTCAGCCCTGCCTACCTCACAGGGTGTCTGTTGTGGGGAGGGGAAGGGGAAGGAGATTGTAAACCACTCTGAGACTCCGAGTGAAGGGCGGGGTATAAATCCAATCTCTTCTCTTCTTCTTCTAAGAGTGCGGACTCTGATCTGGGAGAACCGGGTTTGATTCCCCCACTCCTCCACATGCAGCTGCTGGTGCGACCTTGGGTCAGTCACAAGTTCTCTCAGAGCTGTTCTCTCAAGGGCAGTTCTCGAACGAGCTCTCTCAGCCCCGCCTACCTCACAGGGTGTCTGTTGTGGAGGGAGGCAGGGAAGGAGATTGTAATCTGCTCTGAGACTCTGAGTGAAGGGCAGGGGGGAAATCCAACTCTTCTTCTGGCAATATCTGGATAGTCAGGGTAGTGTCATGGTTAGGGCACTGGTCTAGGATCTGTGAGACCCCAGGTTTGAATCCCCAGTCTGCCATGAAAGCTTGCTGGGTGCCGTTGATCATAAGGACTGGGATACTTTGCACTACGCACCCCTATTTGCTACTGGCTCCAAACTACATTGAGAATATATTTTTCTTGGACCAAGAGAGAAAGACACATAATCGTATCGTTCGAGATACAAGTGCATAACCAGGGCCAACGGTATTTAAAATGAGGCCTCTGTATCATATCTCTGGCTTGAGTCACAGAGATTTATTATAAAACGATTTTCAATTGGTCCTAATTTTAGTATTTCTTATGTTATCCGGAGCCAATGTGCAATAAATATGTCTGACCACTGAGGAAGGCCAAATTGGCCAAAACACGTATGGACTTGGACACATATGGGCACTCAATGAAATTGCTGAGCAGTCGGGTTAGAATAGATAAAAGGAAGTCCTTCTTCACCCAAAGAGTGATTAACACCTGGAATTCACTGCCACAGGAGGTGGTGGCAGCTACAAGCATGGACAGTTTCAAGAGGGAATTAGATAAATATCTGGAGCAGAAGTCCATCAGTGGCTATTAGCCACAGGGTATAGATGGGAACTCTCAGTCTGGGGCAGGTGATGCTCTGTATTCTTGGTGCTTGGGAGGGGGGGGCAACAGTGGGAGGGCTTCTCGTGTCCTGGCCCCACTGCTGGACCTCCTGATGGCACCTGATATTTTTGGCCACCGTGGGACAGAATGTTGGACTGGATGGGCTGTTGGCCTGATCCAACGCTGGCTTCTCTTATGATATTACTGTATGATTTTATCTTGATCTGGGCCTATATCTGGGCCTTTTTATCAGATTTGTAATAGATACATTGTGTATTTGACAAAATTCATGTTGTATACTTATCACTGATAACATTTGGCCCCTTAGATTTGCGGTAATTAACCTTTCGGTTCTTAATTCAATTAATCTGAGGTCAGTCACACACCCGCCAGCCTAACCTACCCCTCAAGGCTGTTGTGAGGACAAAACAGACAAGGAGAAAACTATGCATGCTGTTCTGAGCCCCTCTGAGGAAGGGTTGGACAAAAGGGGGTACAGGGGAAGCAGGTCCTCCGGAAGAGCGGCCCAGTTCGTAAGTCAGAATCATAGAGTCACAGAGTTGGAAGGGGCCATAGAGGCCATCTAGTCCAGCCCCCAATGCAAGATCAGCCTAGAGCAGGGGTGGCCAAACTGCGACTTGGGAGCCACATGTGGCTCTTTCACACATATTGTGCAGCACCCGGCAGGGCGGCTGGGGAAACAAAGGGGAGGCATCCCTCCCGATCAGTCCTCCCCAGCCAGTGTTCCCCTCCCTTTTTCTCTCTTCCTCCCTCCCTTCCTTCCTCTCTCTCTTTCTCCATCTTTACCTTCCTTCCTCCCCCTCCCTCATCTATTTGCATTCGTTCTTTCTCTCTTTCTTCCTTCCTTCTTCCCCCTCCCTCCCCCATGTACTTCCTTTCTTTCCACCTTCTTTTTCTCTCTTTCTCCATTCCTTTCTGCCAGGGCTCTTTTTGTAGCTGGAACTCCTTTGCATATTAGGTGACACACCCCTAATGTAGCCAATCCTCCAGGAGCTTACAGAGCTCTCCTTACAGGGGGCTACTGTCAGCTCTTGGAGGATTGGCTACATCAGAGGTGTGTGTCGCCTAATATGCAAAGGAGTCCCTGCTGCAAAAAGAGCCCGGCCTTTCTCTCTCTCTCTCTCTCTCTCTCTCTCTCTCTCTCTCTCTCTCTCTCTCTCTTCCTTCTCCCTCCCCCCATCTATTTGCTTTCTTTGTTCTCTATCTCTCTCTTTCTTCCCTCCTTTTTCATTCTTTCTTTTCACCTCTCTCTTTCTGTCTTAAACAAATAAATATCATTAGCAAACAAATAAATATCACTGGACAAATAAACACCATTATCAATATCTGTTTTTACCCCCTTTTTGTTTTTGGCAGTCTCTAATGTTAATTCGGTGCGGAGCTGCGGTGGCTCAAGTGGTTAAGACGCTGAACTGCAGGCTGTGGAAGGTCTGTAGTTCAGCAGTTTGAGACCCAAGTGCTGCATGAAAGGGTGAGCTCCCGTCTCTAGTTCCAGCTCCTGCCAACCCAGCAGTTCAAAAGCAAGAAATTGCAAGTAGATAAATAGCTACCACTTCGGTGGGAAGGTAACAGCGTTCCGTGCGCCTTGGTGTTTAGTCATGCCGGCCACATGACCACGGAAACGTCTTCGGACAGCGCTGGCTCTTCGGCTTTGAAACGGAGATGAGCACCGCAACCCTAGAGTCGGATTCGACTGGCTTTCGAGCAAGAGGAACCTTTACCTTTACTAATGTTAATAGAAAGCAAATCTGCAAATGTTTATATAAAATTGTGAGTGTAATATTTGTTCATGTCTTGTGGCTCTCAGACATCTGATGTTTATTCTATATGGCTCTTACGTTAAGCAAGTTTGGCCGCCCCCTGGCCTAGAGCATCCCCGACAAGGGTTCATCCAGCTGCTGCTTAAAAACTGCCAGGGAGGGGAGCTCACCACCTCCCGAGGCAGCTGATTCAGCTATGGCACAACTCTTACTGTGGAAAAGTTTTCCCTAATATCCAGCCGGCACTTTCCCGCCCTTAATTTAAACCCATTCTTGCGAGTCCTCTCCTCTGCTGCCCACAGGAACAGCTCCCTGCCTTACGTGACAGCTCTCCCAATGCTTCAAGAGGGCGATCTTGTCCCCCCCCCACAACCTCTTCTTCTCCAGACTAAACATTCCCAAGTCCCTCCGCCTTTCCTCAATGGGCTTGGTCTCCATGTACAATCTTTCAGCACACACTCGATACTTTAAAGACACTTGCGTTGAGTAATTTTCTGGCTGCATCCACCACATGGGCGGCTGACTGAGCGATATCCACTCCATGTTTCTCCAGGTACCAGTCTCGGGTTTCGTTTCCAAAGGGAACCTGTGTCGGCTCTTCCTCACAAACGGACGCATGCATGTACATGAGGGGTGTACGTGCGTTCACTGCAATGTGTGAACTGGGCTAGAATGAAAATCCAAAGCTGGGCAGGAGCCTTCCATGCGCCGAAGTAGTCCATCAGTGGCAGAAGTCCATCAGTGGCTATTAGCCACAGGGTATAGATGGGAACTCTCAGTCTGGGGCAGGTGATGCACTCTATTCTTGGTGCTGGAGGGGGCAGCAGTGGGAGGGCTTCTAGTGTCCTGGCCCCACTGCTGGACCTCCTGATGGCATCTAGTATTTTTGGCCACTGTGTGACACAAGAGTGTTGGACTGGATGGGCCATTGGCCTGATCCAATGGTGGCTTCTCTTATGTTCTTATGAAGTACAATTGGCCCAGACGAAACCATCTTTTGAGCCCCAAATATGGTAATGGGATCCAGGTAACAGGCAAAAACCATCTCCGAGTAACTGTAAAATGAGCAGCACCCTGTCTGTAGCAGGCCCTGAGGCCCTACTACTGGCTCTGAGCCTATGTTTATCCTGCGGATTAGTCTGTGGTTGGCAAGTGGATTGGCTGATAAGCAACTTGGGTTTAAATGTTTGTGGCATTGAAGGTCTGTGGCTGCAAGGTCATCCTGAGTAGGTTAAAAATCCCCTCCCCCCCAAAATAAAGGCCGTGGAATTAAATGGACCGATCGAGCAAAAAAGTCTTTCCGGTCTTAGCACTCAGCTCAGAGTGGTTTACAATCTCCTTTCCCTTGCCCTCCCCGCAACAGACACCCTGTGAGGTAGGTGGGGCTGAGCGAGCTCTTTCGAGAACTGCCCTTGAGAGAACAGCTCTGAGAGAACTTGTGACTGACCCAAAGTCACGCCAGCAGTTGCATGTGGAGGAGTGGGGCATCAAGCCCGGTTCTCCCAGATTAAAGTCCGCACTCCTAACCAGTACACCAGACAGGAAGGATTTTCAGCTCTGCAGAAGTGTGGTGACCAGTGTTCCCTCTAAGTTGAGTTAGTGTGAGCCAGCTCACAGTTTTTTAGCCTCCGGCTCACACATTTTTGTCTTAGCTCAGGAAGGGATGGCTCCAGAGCAAACTAATTAATGCAGTAGCCAAATCACCTGCTCACAACTTTAATGCTAGTAGCTCACAAAGTAGAATTCTTGCTCACAAGACTCCACAGCTTAGAGGGAACATTGGTGGTGAGGCATCCTTACTGTGCAATGAAAAGGAGACAGCGTTTATTGCCGGCAAAAAACACAAAAGATTCTAACAGATTTTTTTAAAAAAAACCTTTCCCAATAACTCCGCTGGCGTCCTTTATTCGAGGCATAAACTCGTTTCGCCATTCTCCGGTCCTATAAAACTTGCACCAGTGGATCCTATTGCTCCGAGGGAATGATGAATAGTGGCGGAGAAATGACAAGAAAGCCCTGCCGAAACGATATCTGGGCCCCGCACTGTCAATCTCCGGAGAGGCTCCATCATAAGGCGCCAAGAACCAGCGCGTGAAAAACCGATAAACTGCACCTTCCCATTATTCAAACCTTCTCTTTTTCCACCTCCTTTCTTTCGATTTGCCGTTTTGCATTTTTAATGGCGCTGCAGGTAGATCTGTGTTTTGCCCTCTGCTGCGGCAAATACAAGCGGTGTGAAGGGGAAACGTGCGACCCCAAATTCTTGGGGTGCAGAGGATTCTGGGGTTTGAACTAGAAACTTAAGGGGGTGGGGAGTTGAATGGGCGGTATCTGGGATTGCAGCCTACTTCAAACAAAAGGTGGTGGTTCTCCTGAGATTACAATTCATCCCAAGGTGAAAGAAATCAGTTCACCTGGAAAAAATGGCCGCTTTGAAAGGTGGACTCCGTGGCGTTATACCCCACGGAAGTCTGTCCACTCCCCAAACCTCACCTTCCTCAGGCTCCACACCCAAAATCCCCAGGTATTTCTCAACCCGGAGCTGGTAACCCTCTTCAAACAACACAAATGCACCTTAAGAACACGAGAGGCCACATTAGATCAGACATGTGGCCCATCCAGTCCAGCACTCCATGTGGACAAAACCCAGGGGCCATCAGGAGGTCCACCAGCAGGGCCAGAACTCCAGAAGACCTCCCACTGTTGCCCCACATGCATCAAGAAGACAGAGCATCACTGTTCCAGACATAGTAGTACATCTATACCTTGTGGCTAATAGCCACTCGTGGACCTTTGCTTTTAAGAACATAAGAGAAGCCATGTTGGATCAGGCCAATGGCCTGTCCAGTCCAATGCTGTGTGTCACACAGTGGCCATCAGGAGGTCCACCAGCAGAGCCAGAACTCCAGAAGCCCTCCCACTGTTGTCTTATGGCTAAAAGAACCTAAGAACAAAAGAGAAGCCATGTTGGATCAGGCCAATGGCCTGTCCAGCCCAGTGCTCTGTGTCACACAGTGGCCATCAGGAGGTCCACCAGCAGGGCCAGAACTCCAGAAGCACTCCCACTGTTGACCCCCAAGCACCAAGAATAGAGCATCACTGCCCCAGACAGAGTGTTCCATCTAGACCTTGTGGCTAAGAGAACATTAGAACAAAAGAGAAGCCATGTTGGATCAGGCCAATAGCCCATCCAGTCCAACGCTCTGTGTCACACCATGACCAAAAACCCAGGTGCCATCAGGAGGTCCACCAGCGGGGCCAGAACTCCAGAAGCCCTCCCACTGTTGCCTCCCAAGCACCAAGAAGACAGAGCCAAAGTCTGATTATATAGGTGCATTTCTACCTAACCCCTTCCTCAAGGAGCTCAGACTAGTACACCTGGATCTTCCACCCACATTTTACAACAGTCCTTCACAACAATCTTGCGAGGGTGAAACTGAGCGACCGGCCCGAGGTCACGCAGTGAGCTTCATGGCAAAGTATGCGGTGTATTGGTCAAGGTGCCAGACCTGGATCGGGGAGCCCCATCCCAATTCCCAGACTGAGTCCTTGTTCCACGGAGCTGTTTGCCCCATTCCCCCTCCACTTCCGCCTGACCCAAAGTTGGCCTCCGTCCCACCGAGAGACACGGCTTCAACCAGCAGTGACATGTTATTACAGGCTGAGTGATTCCGCGCGCTGAATTCCACCTAATTAAGCATTGGAAAATCAATGCTCGCGCTACAGATAACAGCCACATCCATTTCCATACCATTAACTGCCGGTTATTATAATCATTCTCCCTTGATTTGCCAGACGACGCAGGAACTCCTTGGAGTCATAACGAAGGGGGCTTTCTTTGGGGGAAAAATGGCATTCGTTCCGAGGGGCTTTCTTCCTCCAGGGTGAAAATAATAAGAAATGGGGACTTTCTGCCCGCGAGTGTCTTTTCAGCGGGTTAGAACTGGTCACCACGCAGAGCAAATCTGCCGGGGGACCTCCCCAAAGGCCAGTTCCACACCATTTCTTTCACATGGGTACCTCAGATTGAAATCCGGGGATGATAGGAAAACGGCTTGTGCCGATCCACCCCAAGGAACGGAACAAACATGCATTAGCATATAAGGGCTCCCTCCAGGGTAAACATCTAAAGAATGCGATCCTGCAAACAGGAGTCTCTCTACCCCAACAGCACCGGGCATCTCCTCATAGTTTTATACGGCCTACATGTGGAATTCGCTGCCTGAGGACGTAGTGATGGCCACAGGCACAGACAGCTTCCTAAGGAGATGAAACAGACTCATGGAGGAGAGGTCTATCAGTGGCTACTAGCCATGGGGACGAAAGAGAACCTCCACATTCAGAGGCAGTCAACCTCTGGAACCCAGGGTCAGGAGGCAATATCAGTGGAAGGCCTCGGAAACTGTGTGAGCTGGACCACTGGTCTAATCCAGCATAGGTCTTCTGATGTTCTTATCAGGGGAAGGCCTCGGCCTCTGTGCCCTGTTTTTGGACCTCCAAAGGAACTGGCTGGCCACTGTGTGAGACAGGAAGCTGGACTGGATGGACCACTGGTCTGACCCTGCAGGGCTCTTCTGATGTTCTTATCAGGGGAAGGCCTCAGCCTCTGTGCCCTGTTTTTGAAACTCCAAAGGAACTGGTTGGCCACTGTGTGAGATAAGATGCTGGACTGGATGGACCACTGGTCTGACCCTGCAAGGCTCTTCTGATGTTCTTATCAGGGGAAGGCCTCGGCCTCTGTGCCCTGTTTTTGGACCTCCAAAGGAACTGGTTGGCCACTGTGTGAGACAGGATGCTGGACTAGATGGACCACTGGTCTGATCCAGCAGGGCTCTTCTTATGGTCTTAATCAGAGGAAGGCCTCAGCCTCTGTGCCCTGTTGCTGGCCCTCCAGAGGAACTGGTTGGCCACTGTGTGAGACAGGATGCTGGACTAGATGGACCACTGGTCTGATTCAGCAGGGCTCTTCTTATGGTCTTAATCAGGGGAAGGCTTGAAGGCTCATTTGATGTTCTTCCAGGGGAAGGCCTCGGCCTCTGTGCCCTGTTGTTGGCCCTCCAGAGGAACTGGTTGGCCACTGTGTGAGACAGGATGCTGGACTAGATGGACCCCTGGTCTGATCCAGCTTGGCTCTTTTGATGTTCTTATCAGGGGAAGGCCTCGGCCTCTGCGCCCTGTTGCTGGCCCTCCAGAGGAACTGGTTGGCCCCTGTGTGAGACAGGATGCTGGACTGGATTGGCCACTGGTCTGATCCAGCAGGACTTACCTTTTTACCAGGGGAAGGCCTCGGCCTCTAGGTTTTTATTGGGATATTTGGTTAGTATAGCAGTTTGCCCAGTCATAGAACCGCGATACTGAGTGCACTACATAAATCTCCTAAGTAGTGTATTGCAAAAAAAGAAAAAAGAAAAGTAAACTTACATTTATCCAAGTAGATCCAGTTCACATTAAGGTTACAGTCGACAGGACAGAAAGTCTAATCTAAAGAGGACTTTTCCCTATCGCAAATGGCCAGCTTGTCCGGCATCATGTGTGTGGGAGAACAGGGGCATTGTCTCTACCAGAGAGACCTGCAGAGACGTGTGTCTCCATGGAAGGCCATGTGCAGAAAGGGAGAGAACAAAAGGAAGGCCATGTGCAGTAAGGGAGAGAATGGAGAGAAGGGGTCAGAGGGCAGCTCCCAGGTTAAGACAAAGAGAGGAATCCCAGTCAAGAAGGTAATACCGATATAAGAATGATGTATTGATGTAGCAGGGGCCTCCCCATGTCCAGGGATGCTCCAATAGTTTTGTTATTGTCTCTCCGGAGGAACTAGTTGCCCACTGTGTGAGAGAGGACTACGGGTCTGATCCAGCAGGGATCTTTTGATTTCTCACTTAACTATTTATTGATCCCATTTCTTCCTCCAAGTCGCTTGGAGCAGCAGACATGGTTCTCTTCTTTCCTTGTTGGGTTAAGGTGAGAGACAGGAACACCAGAACCACCCAGTACATTTCATGATCGAAGAGGAATTTGAACCCGGAAGAAGGAGGAGGAGGAGGAGGAGGAGAAGGAGATTGGATTTATACCCTGCCCTTCACTTGGAATAGGGTTACCAGGGGATTTTGGATGTAGAGCCTGAGAAGGTAGGATTTGGGGAGCGTACAGACTTCAGGGGGGGTATAATCAGGGGGGAGTCTCAGAGCAGTTTACAGTCTCCTTCCCTTCCTCTCCCCACAACAGACACCCCGGGAGGTAGGTAGGGCTGAGAGAACTCATGAGAGAACAGCTCTGAGAGAACCGTGGCTTGCCTAAGGTCACCCAACAGCTGCATGTGGAGAAGTGGGGGATCAAACCTGGTTCTCCCCAACTAGAATCTGCACTCTTAACCACTAGACCAAGCTTGGCTAATACTTCTTTGGGGATATAATCCCAGATCTTCACCGGGCGCTTTAAAAAGTGGCATACGGTAAATAGGAATTGTTTAAGACCCAGGAGCCGGCTGATAGCCATCAGACACAGGGACCTCACAGAACAGATGCCTCATATACCAGTATCATATGTATCCATTTTTAAAAAATGAAGTCACAGCAGGTTTATGGTAATCCTGCAGGGTTTTACAAGGCAACAGATGTTCGGAGGTGGTTTGCCACTGCCTGCCTCTGCATGTGACCCTGGACTTCCATGGAGGAAGTCTCCCATCCAAATACTAACCAGGGCCGACCCTGCTAAGCTTCTGAGATCTGACGAGATCGGGCCAACCTGGGCCATTCGGATCAGGGTGCCATGATAAC
Source organism: Gekko gecko (assembly GCA_029375565.1). Classification (NCBI taxonomy): domain Eukaryota; kingdom Metazoa; phylum Chordata; class Lepidosauria; order Squamata; family Gekkonidae; genus Gekko; species Gekko gecko. The sequence continues at coordinate 98,322,964 of JAPDNY010000011.1, forward strand.
TAAGTTACTGAAATAAAGTGGCTTCGTCTGGAGTGCTGTTTCGATGTCCTAATTTTCCACTCGTGGTTTGGAAGGGACTTTAAGATGAGGCTAAGAACCTAGCAGTTGGAAAGCAAGAAATGGCAAGTAGATAAATAGGTACCGCTTCGGTAGGAAGGTAACAGCGTTCTGTGCGCCTCGGCGTTTAGTCATGCCAGCCACATGACCACAGAAACATCTTCGGACAGCGCTGGCTCTTCGGCTTGGAGATGGAGATGAGCACCGCAACCCTAGAGTCGGATTCGACTGGCTTTCGAGCAAGGGAACCTTTACCTTTACTTTAAGAACCATTTGCACAGAATATAAGGTCATAATCCAAGAAAGCTGGGTTCAACCCCCACTCGGACATGAAATTCACTAAGCGATGTTAGGCCGGTCACCCTCTATCGCCTGAGCCTATTTCACAAATCAGCACTGAGGATTAAATCAGGAGGTGGGAACGGGGCGGGGGGGGGCGCATTTCGACTGTCCTGGTAATTACCAGAGCTGCCTCTTTTACAGACATCTGGCCCTCGGGCTGTTCTATTACTGCAAACTGTATTTAGCACCCTTTTTAAAAAACAGCTCCTGTGCTGTTAGTGGACTCCCCCCCCCCGTCACAGTACTGCCTTGCACGCTCTGATTTCCTGACAGCCTTGCCTGTGAGCCTTATTCCGAAAGCGAGTTTTCTTTTTTTGGCCACATTTGGAAACTGTGTGCGTTCTGGATAGCTGCAGAGCTCTGCTTCGACTGGGGTCCTCACTGAAATTATGACATTGGGAGGAAGAGAGTGTCAGTTTGGTGGGCCTTGGATTAGGATCCGGGTTCAAATCCTTACTCTGCCATAAATCTCCTCTGGCAACCTTGAGCCAGTCCCTCGACTTCAATCTAGTCTATGCAGTGTAGAAGAAGAAGAAGAAGAAGAAGAAGAAGAAGAAGAAGAAGAGGAGGAGGAGGAGGAGGAGGAGGAGGAGGAGGAGGAGGAGGAGATTGGATTTATGCCCTGCCCTTCACTACCCAAAGGTGTCTCAGGGTGGCTTCCAATCTCCTTTCCCTTCCCCTCCCCACAACAGACGCCCTGTGAGGCAGGTGGGGCTGAGAGAGCTCTTTCGAGGACTGCCCTTGAGAGAACAGCTCTGAGAGAACTTGTGACTGACCCAAGGTCACCCCAGCAGCTGCAAGTGGAGGCGTGGGGAATCAAACCCGGTTCTCCCAGATTAGATCCCGTGCTCCTAACCACTACACCAAACTGGCTCAAACGTAGAGAAAACAGTGAGGGGAAGAGGATGCATACCACCCCTGCATACCTTGGAGGAAAGAAGGGGTAAAAAATGATAGAAAGAAATGATACATAGCAGAGGTCCCCGACCTTTTTGAGCCTGCAGGCACCTCTGGAATCCTCACACCATGCGGTAGGTGCAGCCACAAAATGGCTGCCACAAAATGGCTGCCGCAGGAGGTGGAGCAAGCCACAAAATGGCTGCCACAGCTTACTTTCAATCATACAGTGAAGATGCTTGCCCTGTGGTGGCAGCTGCTGTCAAAGCAATGAGTTTTTTTAAAAAAAAATCTAAACAGCCAATCAAATCTCTAGTACCAATCAGAAGCCTTGCTGGGCAAAAAGCCCCACCTGGCCCTGCCCACTTTCTAAAGACACTTGGTGAGGCACCAGGAAAGGTGTTGGCAGGTACCAACACCTGAGAGCCAGTTTGGTGTAGTGGTTAAATGTGCGGACTCTAATCTGGGAGAACCGGGTTTGATTCCCCACGCCTCCACATGCAGCTGCTGGTGTGACCTTGGGCCAGTCACAAGTTCTCTCAGAGCTGTTCTCCCAAGAGTAATTGTCTCAGAGCTCTCTCAGCCCCCACCTACCTCACAGGGTGTCCGCTGTGGGGAGAGGAAGGGAAAGGGATTGTAAGCCGCTCTGAGACTCCTTCGGGTAGTGAAGGGCGGGGTATAAATCCAATCTCCTCCTCCTCCCCTTCTCCTTCTTCTTCCATATTGGCCATGGGCACCTGTTGGGGACCCCTGATATATAGTGGCGAAATACAGAAGAGTGAAAGGTCTTATTGGGCTGGATGTGGACCATTCCCAACCAGTGATGGATGGACAACGCAAGATAAACATGATAAATGTGCTCATAACATTAGTAACCATTAAGTTTCTGTAACGAGCCGCCCGCTCCCAGTTTCTGTCAAGACCAAGACTTATCGAACGCTAATCTGCCTCTCTGCTACCCTCCAGATCTGACCCGAAGACTGTGAATTCCTTGAATATACCGCTCACTATGACAGTTGAATTGATGCATTGCTTTTTAAATAGAAACTGTCAACTGATAATTAATGCCAAGGTGACCCACTCGCGTTCTTTTGCATGACAATTTCGCAGCGACTGTTCATTAAGGCAAACAACAACAACTACCTATCTCCTTTTTCCGGGACATTTTGAAAGCTGCTGAGCTCCATGCCACTCAATCTGGGTTGTTTCCCCACTTATTTACATATAGGTGGCAATCTTATTTCCTCCTTGCTGGAAGAATCGTCACACTCTGGAGACCAGTTCCTGTGAAGGAAGGTTGAAAGAGACGGGTCTGTTTAGCCTGGAGAGAAGACGACTGGGAGGCGATATGATAATCATCTTCAACAAGTACTTGAAGGGCTGTTATAGAGAGGATGGGGCGGAGCTGTTTTCTGTTGCCCCAGAAGACCGGACCAGAACCAACGGGTTGAAATTAAATCAGAAGAGTTTTTGGTTAAACATTAGGAAGAACTTTCGGACAGTTAGAGCGGTTACTCCGTGGAACAGGCTTCCTCGGGAGGTGGTGGGCTCTCCTTCTTGGGAGGTTTTCAAACAGAGGCTCGATGGTATTCTGACAGCAATGTTGATTCTGTGAACTTAAGGCAGATCGCGAGAAGGGAGGGTGGGAAGGGTTGCATCAGTGTGCTTAGTTCTCGCGGCGCTTTCTTACATGCACAGGGAAATGCTGATCGTCATTTTGGGGTCAGGAAGCCAATTTTCCCAAGACCAAACTGGAGATTTTTGGTCCTCTTCTAGGCATGGAACAGAGGTCACTGGGGCATGAGGGGGAGGTATTAGTGGATTTCCTGCATTGTCCAGGGGGTTGGACTAGATGACCCTGTAGGTCCCTTCCAGCTATGATTCTATGAACCACCGCTAGCATAATTAAAATAGACAGGTAGTAACTGGAGTGGAATGCCCACCTCCCACTGGGTTGTGGGGACAGCAGGTGAAATCCGTGACCTGTCCGCAATTTGGTTGCAAGAAAAATGGGAAGACTCAGGGGCGACAGCTACCGGTGACACATGTTCACAGGCTGGAGAACTCATGGACCAGTGTGCGCTCGGAGCAGGTGAACGGCAGCACCAGGCCAGGAATTGAACGTAAGCCGTTCCTGATCGATGACTGGCCCACCTGTAGCCCCGAGACCTGCCAGTTCCCCAGCGCCTGTGATGAAACGATGCTTCAGCCCCAAGAATTTGCTTAAAAACTTAAAACTGCACTCTATGAACGCTCAAGGGGTAACCTAAAACCTCCTTTGCAGGTAGGCAAAAGTCTGCAAACTGAATTTTGTTCCAGCCTTCAGTTGGCTGAGTTAGGAAGGGTCTCCATTGTTGGAATATGCAAAGTCTATGGGGCAGCCTTACAAAGAGGAACTGAAGGGGAACAGCTGAAGGGCTGGTAGTTAGCATAGCTAGAGACAGTTTGGTGTAGTGGTGAGGAGTGTGGACTCTAATCTGGGAGAACCAGGTTTGATTCCCCACTCCTCCACATGCAGCTGCCGGTGTGACCTTGGGTCAGTCACAAGTTCTCTCAGAGCCACTCTCTCAGAAACAGTCCTCGAAAGAGCTCTCTCGGCCCTGCCTACCTCACAGGGTGTCTGTTGTGGGGAGGGGAAGGGAAAGGAGTTTGTAAGCCGCTCTGAGACTCTGAGTGAAGAGCCGGGGTATAAATCCAGTCTCCTCCTCCACTTCCTCCTCCTCCTTGGTTAGGAGCTGCCCATGATTTCAAATTATGTCCTCGCTGTCTCCTGACTGGCTCTTCTGGAGACTTCCTTCTCCTGTAGAGCTTCCTTCCTGTTGTTGTTCCTCATTCAGCAGTTAGGCCAGACAGCTGAGGTTCTCTCTCTTCTATGTTCTATAATGCTACAATCACACACACTAAATAGTGCACTTTCCAACTGGATTTTTGTCAGTGCACACAGTAAAATCATTGGGAAGTGAACTGAAAGTGGATGGACAGTGAATTATTTAATGTGTGTGCTCACAGCCTGTTTGTTTGTTCTTCTTTAAGAAACCCAACTTACTTTTTTTTCTCTGACCAGTTAGTGCTCCACTTCCTTTGCATATCTAAACTCTGCCAACATCCAGTTCATACATAAATAAGAGGAGCTAACAGTTTAAGGCAGGGCTGGTGGGTCAGTGGAAAAGACTCTACTGGGCATGCAGAACGTCACAGGTTCAGTCCCTGTATCCCCTCCAAATACTAACCAGGGCTGACCCTGCTTTTCTTCCAAGCTCTGACAACATCAGGCTAGTCTTGGGCCTATTAGGCTGCTGCAAGAGTATTCTGCCACACTCTTAACACACCTGTTGGACTCGTAGGGTTGCCAGGTCCCCCCTGGCCAAGGACAGGAGGTGGGGGATAGGGTCGTCAGCTCCAGGGCGGGAAATTCCTAGAGATTTGGGGATGGAGCCTGGGGAGGACAGGGGCCTCAGTGGGATACAACGCCATAGAGTCCACCCTCCAAAGCATCTATTTTCTCCAGGGAAACAGATCTCTGTACTCTGGAGATGAGCTGGAATTCCGGGGGATCCCCAGGCCCCACCTGGAAGCTGGCATCCCTATCTTGGAGGCCTAGGACAAGAAGACTGTACATGGCTCGTTTTAGTATAAGCCTTTGCTCACTAGTTGCATGACAGTTTTTGGACACCTAGGGGAGAGAGCTTCTTCTTCTCCTTCTCCTCTTCCTCCTCCTCCGTGCAGGTAAATAAAGTTACATTTTTCTGTTCTGCTGTTATGGCAGTCAGTTTCCACTCACCATTGGGGCAAGGACTCCAGAAGCCCTCCGACTGTTGCCACCCAAGCACCAAGAAGACAGAGCATCAGTACCCCAGACATAAGAGAAGCCATGTTGGATCAGGCCAATGGCCCCTCCAGTCCAACGTTCTGTGCCACACAGTGGCCAAAACCCAGGTGCCATCAGGAGGTCCACCAGCGGGGCCAGAACTCCAGAAGCCCTCCCACTGTGGCCCCCCCAAGCACCACGAGTACAGAGCATCACTGCCCTCAGACAAAGTGTTCCCTCTACACCTTGTGGCTAAAAGAACATAAGAACATAAGGGAAGGCATTTTGGATCAGGCCAATGGTCCATCCAGTCCAACATTCTGCTCCATATGTTTATCCAACTCTCTCTTGAGGCTGATAAGAACATCAGAGAAGTAATGCTGGATCAGGCCAATGGCCCCTCCAGTCCAACGCTCTGTGTCACACAGTGGCCAAAACCCAGGTGTCTTCAGGAGGTCCACAGGTGGGGCCAGAACTCCTGAAGCCCTCCCATTGTTGCCCCCCAAGCACCACAAATAGAGAGCATCACTGCCCCCAGAAAGAGTTTTCCATCTAGACCTCATGGCTAAGAGCCACTGATGGACCTCTGCTCCATAAGTTTATTCAGTCCCCTCTTGAAGCTGTCTATGCTTGTAGCCACTGCCACTTCCCATGGCAGTGAATTCCACGTGCTGATAACTCTTTGGGAGAAGAAGTACTTTCTTGGATCTGTTATATCTGACAGAGTTCTCATCTCTGACATCTGGCGTGCTTGACTGCAGACCCTTGGGTCTCCATCCCTCAGCAGCAAAACAGAAGACTGTTGTGAAGGGAAACACATCCCCAACTTTAAAAATACCGCCAGCTGTTTGGGGCCAGAATGACTGTAAGCAGCAACGAACCCACAGGAAAACACAGGGTACCAATGAAAGAACAAAACATCCTCAGATTTCTAAGAAGCAGGTTTAACGATGTGCTCTTGATGCACAATTACAAATTGTATACTGGAAACTGGCATTAATAGAGATACTTGATAAATGACAGGACAGAGCACATCTAACTTCAAGCATGTACTCTCACAAGTCTCCAATAAATCCATAAGATCTTGACATTCTTTCTGCTTTTACAGGGGGGGAAAAGACACTAATCACTGCTACATTCATATCTCCCTTTCCTGAAAGTAATCCATCTTTCCAAGAAAAAACTGGCGGAGTACCTGGCTAACCCTCCTTCTGAGATCAAAAATAGAACTCGGAGCGCGCTTGGAAGAGTTAACAAGTCGGCTACAATCCCACATTAGCAGAATGAGACGGTTCCCCCGTTCCGCCGATGAACTATATATACCCTTTCCCACTGAAGTCCCCGCCCACTGATCTTTTGATTCCCTGTTTTGGCCACTGGAGGGCTCCCAGCATCTTAATACTAAAATAATAAATAAACTACGAGTAAATAGAGACAGAGGGGAGGGGAGGGGAGGGGAGGGGAGGAGGAGGGGAGGGGAGGGAAGAGAAGAAGAAGAGAAGAGAAGAAGAAGAGAAGAGAAGAGAGAGAAGAGAAGAGAGAAGAGAAGAGAAGAGAAGAGAAGAGAAGAGAAGAGAAGAGAAGAGAAGAGAAGAGAAGAGAAGAGAAGAGAAGAGAAGGGATCCCAGCAACTCAGTTCCGGAATCCGCTGGAGAGTTTGCTAGAAAGCAGCGTCACTACAGCCACCCTATTTGAGTTGTAAGCTCACTTCAAGGCCTCTCTGTGTGTTTGTAAAGTACTGTCAAGTCACAGCCAACTCAGGGAGACCCTGTAGGGTTTTCAGGGCAAGAGACAAGCAGGGGTGGTGGTTTGCCATTGCCTGCCTCTGCGTAGCGACCCTTGAATTTCCTTGGTGGTCTCCCATCCAAACACTGACCAGGGCTGACCCTGCTTAGCTTCTGAGCCCTGGTGAGATCAGGCTAGGCTGGGCCACCCAGGTCAAGGCAAGAGACAAGCAGGGGTGGTGGTCTGCCATTGCCGGCCTCTGCGTAGCAACCCTTGAACTTCCTGGGTGGTCACCCATCCAAATACGGACCAGGGCTGACCCTGCTTAGCTTCTGAGCCCTGGTGAGATTGGGCCAGCATGGGCCATCCAGGTCATAGCAAGAGGCGAACAGAGATGATTCTCCATTGCCTACCTCTGCGTAGCAACCCTGAACGCCCTTGGTGATCTCCAGTCCAAATACTGTCCAAGACCGACCCTGCTTAGTTTCCTAGAGCTGCAGAGATCATTCTAGCCTGGGGCCACCCCCAATCAGGTCTACAAGCCTGCAAATCTATATCTTAATTCTCCTGTGGATTGTACTGCCCTGAAACTGTCAAAGATGCTTCTTGGCAGGGTGGAAAGACTTCAACAGAATTATGCATATCTGGGGGGAGGGGGCCTTGTTTAAAGATCAGAGGGGCTACGCGGGGAGTGATATGCACAAGTAAATTAATTATACAAGACGAGTATTAAATATAACCCAGTCGGAGTATTGATAAGGCCTGGGGATTCCTCCACGGCCGAGAAACGTCTCCGGTACAAACTCTGCCATTAACTAGAAAGGGTTTTGATCGTTTCAAAATGGTGTTCTCCTCCTCTTCTTTGCGTAAAGGAATGGCTTCAGGGCAGAAGAGATGCCTAAAGCGACTGAATATGCGCCCGTTAAAAAGGAAAGCAAGCAGAGAAAACCAGACTCCCTATATATTGGCTTCCTTTGATGAATGTTGTTAACAGAGATATAGACTAGATAGGAACAGACTGGGATAATTTTTCGTAACTGGGATACAAGATTTGCTTCTTCGATAAGCTCCTTGTTTCATCCCGTATTGCAACTGTACCTTTCTGAATTATTCATCAGTGAGATAAGCTGGCGAATTTATAATTTCAGAATGCTAAATATTTCAGAAAAGAAAGCTGAAGCGTTTTCCAGATGCCTGCGGAGGAAGCGCCGGGGACGTGGCCAAGACTCCTCGGTGTCCAACAGCGGGATGACAAGCCAAAAATCGATCAAGGGAAGCAACTTCCTATTGTCACATTTCTTGTCTTGACAATCTCAGCTTTCAGGGGTTCTCTTTTGAAAAAGGCAAGGTTCTAGACCACATGGCTTGCAAAGAGAAGCACAAGAGGCGGAGCTTTATAAAGTGGGTAGTCCTTTGAGCTCTCTTTAACGAACGTGTGACCGGGGCTTTTTTTGTAGAAAAAGCCCAGCAGGAACTCATTAGCATAATAGGCCACACCGAACAGCAGAAACTCATTAGCATCTTAGGCCACACTCCTGACAGCACAGCATATTAGGCCACACCCCCATGTTACCCACCTGTTGCTTCTTATTCTGTTTACCTTGCTTGTTGTCAAAACCCCAGGGCTTTTTTTGGAGCAGGAACTCCTTTGCATGTTAGCCCACACACCCCTAATGTAGCCAATCTGCCGCTGGGTGTGGCCTCTTATGCTAATGAGTTCCTGCTGGGCGTGGCCAACTCAGGAGCCAGCCGGAACTCTGTTCCTGTGCACTCCTGCCCAAAAATAGCCCTGCGTGTGACTATGGCATATGAACAAATGTGTCCAAGATACATGCTACAATCTCTGGTCAATCCAGCAGGGCTCTTTTGTTCCTCTACCACTGAGCCATAGCTCCTCTTCATAGCTCTCTGGGGTCTCAGGCTGCAGTCACACACTAAATAATCCACTTTCAATCCACTTTCCAACTGGATTTTTACTGTGTGAACTGGCAAAATCCAGTTGGAAGGTGGACTGAAAGTGGATTGAAAGTGGATTATTTAGTGTGTGAGACCACAGCCCCAGGCAGAGATCTTTTTTATCACCTGCTGCCTGGTCCTTTTAATTGGAGATGCCGGGGATTGAACCTGGACCTTCTGCGTGCCAAGCAGATGCTCTACTCTGAGCTACGTCCCCTCCCCTAACTTCTCACTGGTGGCCAAGGATTAAGTCGGCATGGACTCCATCACCTCCTCCTAAGCAACAACATGTCTTCCCTTATCTCCTCTGACTGATAAAACCTGTCGAAGGTCTCACATTGCCTAAATCTCGATTCTTGTAAATGGAGATTCCAGGGATTGAACCTGGGACCTCCTGCATGTCAAGCTCTCAGGCAGAGGTCTTTCACATCACCTATTACATATAATGCTACTTCTCCAGGCCAATTTGGCCAGGGATCCTGAAGGTTTTTTGTCATCTTCTGTGCATGGGATAGGGGTCACTGGGGGTGTGGCAGGAGGTATTTGTGAAATTCCTGCATTGTGGAGGGGGTTGGATTAGATGACCCTGGAGGTCCCTTCCAACTCTATGATTTTATGATCCTTTTACCTGGCAGTACTGGAGATTTTACTTGGCAGTATTGGAGATTGAACCTGGGGCCTTCTGCATGCCAAGCAGATGTTCTACCACTGAATCACAACTCCTGTCATTTTTAAAGGTAACAGTGTTCTGTGCACTTTGGCATCTAGTCATGCTGGCCACATGACCATGGATACGTCTTTGGACAGCGCTGGCTCTTCACCTTGGAAACAGAGATGAGCAGCGCCCCCTAGAGTCGGATTCGACTAGCTTTCGAGCAAGGGAATCCTTTACTTTTACCTTTCCCCCTATAATTAATCCTGCATCAGTAGCAGTCAGAGTAGGGCTTGAACTGGCTTCTGCCGGGTTAAACAAACCTCCCTCAGAAGAAACGGGTCTTCTCAGGTGGACAGAAAAGCCAAACGAATCCTCTTTTCCAGCATGCGCCTTTGCATGCACGCACATATATTATACATTCTGAATCAACGGCATTGCATAAAGCACTTGGAAAACATTTCCCACCCTTTTTTTAGAAAACCACCAAAGCCCTCTAGAATGTTCAAACTTCAAACAAAGGCAGGAGGAGAAAGAGCCCTCTGAGTAAACTTTTACTCACTCTCTTTTCAACCACAAAAATGTTGTCATTTTTTTTTTTTGAGATCTTAAAAACAAAACCCTTGGAGGGTATCTAACACCATTTCCTTAAGTGCTTCTGACACTGCCTTGTTAGTGTTAGAAATGCACGGGGCTAGTTTTTACGCTCAGCAAGAAAATGTAGAAAAACCCTCCGGGAACACTGGAAGCAGTGTGGATGTTCGGGGGTGAACTGACGTAGACAGACATATGAACGAACCAATAGCAGATGCCAATGGTGGTGAAGGGGCGGAGCCAGGCCCTGTGAGAGACGCGGAGCTGCCGGCAAAAGCAGTAGCCCTGAGTCACTTTCTCCCCCTCTCCTCTATGATGTACTGCAAGTAGAATATGTGATTATTACTATTATTTATTATTTATTTTATTTATATCCTGCCTGTCTTGCCAATGGGGACCCAAAGCAATTTACATCATTACCTTGACTTCCAGGGTTCAAGGTAGTGAAAACCAGGGAGGATTGTGAGGCACTCCAAAGGGATCTGTCGAGGATGGGCGAGTGGGCATCAACGTGGCAAATGGGGTTCAATGTGGCCAAGTGCAAAGTGATGCACATTGGGGCCAAATATCCTAACTATAAATACATATTGATGGGGTCTGAACTGGCAGAGACTGACCAGGGGAGAGATCTTGGAGTCGTAGTAGATAACTCAATGAAAATGTCGAGACAGTGTGCGACTGCAATAAAAAAGGCCAATGCTATGCTGGGGATTATTAGGAAGGGAACTGAAAACAGATCAGCCAGTATCATCATGCCCCTATATAAATCAATGGTGCGACCTCATTTGGAATACTGTGTACAGTTCTGGTCACCACACCTTAAAAAGGATATTATAGCATTGGAAAAAGTGCAGAAAAGGGCAACTAGAATGATCAAAGGGTTGGAGAAGTTTCCCTATGAGGAAAGGCTGAGGTGCTTGGGGCTCTTTAGCTTGGAGAAACGACAGCTGAGGGGTGACATGATCGAGGTATACAAGATTATGCATGGGATAGAGCAGGTCGAGAAAGAAGGACTTTTCTCCCTTTCTCACAATACAAGAACGCGTGGGCACTCAATGAAATTGCTGAGCGGTTGGGTTAGAACGGATAAAAGGAAGTCCTTCTTCACCCAAAGAGTGATTAACACCTGGAATTCACCGCCACAGGAGGTGGTGGCAGCTATAAGCATGGATGGCTTCAAGAGGGAATTAGATAAACATATGGAGCAGAGGTCCATCAGTGGCTATGAGCCACAAGGTATAGATAGGGACTCTCGATCTGGGGCAGGTGATGCTGTGTATTCTTGGTGCTTGGGGGGGGGCAACAGTGAGAGGGCTTCTGGAGTTCTGGCCCCACTGGTGGACCTTCTGAGGGCACCTGGTATTTTTGGCCACTGTGTGACACAGACTGTTGGACTGGATGGGCCATTGGCCTGAACCAACACTGGCTTCTCTTATGTTCTTATGTTCTTATTCTCCTCTCCTCCATTTTACCCTCACAACAACCCTGTGAGGGAGGCCAATTTTACATTGACTTTTTCGTGAGATTATATTTAAACTTATTGTCAATTGCCCAGAGGGCCTCTGGGTGAAATAAATCAGCCAAATAAATAAATGCAATTTAGGCAGATAGGGTATGTGTTTTATATATCAACTAGGAAGAAGGCCTGTTGCAGCAATAAATGCAACGAGTGCTAGCTTGGCCGGGTGGCTGCGGGCCCGTGTCTCATTCCCCCACCTGGCTGCTTGAGTCCCCAACGGGCCAAGACTGCTGGGGTCATCCCCCCCCAGCCTCTCCTTCCACTGGCTTGTTCAGCTTCCCTGCGGCTGTGGGGAGGGTGAGCAAGCCAGTTCTGAAAGGGAAGGGGAGGTGGTTTAAATCGCCTCACCTTCCCTTGGCTTGCTTGGGGAGAGTAGAAAGAGGAGCAGACCCAGCACCCAGCCAATGGCACGCGAATAGTCTTGAGTGGCAGCTGATGGGCCAATGGCTGAGGAAGCGCATGGAATCTTGCCTCTCCAAATTGCTTTTATATAATAGGAGATATATATAAAATATCACGGGATGATTGAGTCACCCTGCAGTATAATCCTGACCACAGCAGTTCTTCTTAGCATTGTACTTTTGGTCCACCCTAGGCAGTTACCAGGCTCAGAAGAAGAAGAAGAGGAGGAGGCAGGGGGAGGAGAGGGGGAGGAGGGGGAGGAGAAGGGAAAAGAGAAAGAGAAAGAGGAGGAGATTGGATTTATACCCTGCCCTTCATTACCCAAAGGTGTCTCAGAGCGGCTTACAATCTCCTTTCCCTTCCCCTCCCCACAACAGACACCCTGTGAGGTAGGTGGGGCTGAGAGAGCTCTTTTGAGAACTGCTCCTGAGAGAACAGCTCTGAAAGAACTTGTGACTGACCCAAAGTCACTCCAGCAGCTGCATGTGGAGGAGTGGGGAATCAAACCCAGTTCTCCCAGATTAGAGTCCGAGCTCCTAACCACTACACCAAACTAAGGTATTGGCTATCCTATACAAAGCCTCTTTTCATAGAAAAAGCTCAGCAGGAACTTATTAGCATAACAGGCCACATCCCTGACAGCACAGCTCATTAGCATATTAGGCCACACCCCCGTGTTACCAGAAGTGTGGTCATCCAGCCACACCCACCTTTTGCTTCTTATTCTGTTTACCTTATTTGTTGTCAAAACCCCAGGGGTTTTTGGGTAGCAGGAACTCCTTTGCAAGTGAGGCCACACGCCCTGAATGTAGCCAATCCTAATGAGTTTCTGCTGTTGGGTGTGGCCTGTTATGCTAATGAGTTCCTGCTGGGCGTGGTCAACTTGGGAGTCAGCCGGAACTCCGTTCCTGTGCGTTCCTGCCCCAAAATAGCCCTGGATATACCACTCTGTCTAGTTTGATGTAAATTGGATCTTACTATGTAATCGTGCATACTTTAATGTAGGAGAACAGAGTCCAGGAGCACTTTAAAGACTAACAGGGTGGAGCTTTCTTCAGATACAGCTAGAAGTGAGCAGAGACTCATGAAAGCTCCTCCCCTGCCACACATTTTGTTAGTCTTTAAAGTGCTCCTGGACTCTTGTTCTTTTCAGCTGCTACAGACAGACAAACACAACTATCCATCTCGGTCACCTAATGTGTATAGTAAAGGTAAAGGAAAAGGTTTCCCTTGCTCAAAAAGCCGGTTGAATCCAACTCTAGGGATGCAGTGCTCATCTCCGTTTCTGAGCCGAAGAGCCGGCGCTGTCCGAAGACGTTTCTGCGGTCACGTGGCCGACACGACTAGATGCTGAGGTGCACAGAACGCTGGTTGAAAGCAAAAAATTGCCAGTGGATAAACTAGTACCGCTTTGGTGGGAAGGTAACAGCGTTCCTAATGTGTACACTTTGCTTCAATTCAGGGTTTGGGGGTTTGTTTGGTTTTTTTAGATTTCTGGTTGGTTTTCCAACCAACGTCCCCTCTAATTCTCCCCCCCCCACTGAGCAGAGCAGATCACATCCTGAGCAGCAGGGCTATTTTGGGCAGGAACGCAGCGGAACGGAGTTCCGGCTGGCTTCAGAGTTGGCCACGCCCACTACAGCCAAAACCTCTGCGTGCGTGGCTACAGAGGGAAGGCCTGGAGAGCGACCCCCCCAGTGACTCCAAGGTGGGCGGGCCAGGGGGGCCCCTAGAAGGACTGGGGAGGCATTTAAATGCCTTCCCTGGCCTGTCCAAGGGCCAGATTGCCTGGGGAAGCCAAGGGAAGGCAGTTTAAACTCCCTTCCCTTCAAGGGAGGGCTTGTCCAGCCTCCCTGCAGCCGCAGGGCACCCAGGCAAGCCAAGGGAAGGCATGGGGTGTGACTCGATATGCTAATGAGTTTCTGCCGTTGGGTGTGGCCTATTATGCTAATGAGTTCCTGCTGGGCTTTTTATACCAAAAAAGCCCCGCTGAGCAGAATAGAACTGCTGTAGTCTTCAAATGGGCAATGGCCAGATCGCTGCTGAGCAGGACTTCCGTGTTGATGAGCGGCCGCTCATGCACACAGCTTAGAGGGAACACGGTTTACAACCCGAGTCCTATTTAATTGAATCACAGAATCGCGGAGTCGGAAGGGGGCCATACAAGCCATTGAGTCCAACCCCCGGCTCAATGCAGGATCAACCCAGAGCATCCCTGACAAGTGTTTGTCCAGACGCTGCTTAAAGACTGCCAGGTACTGAGGGCGAGGCTCACCACCAGTCTACCCTCTAGGCTGAGATAGCGTGGGCCAGCTCACAGCTTTTTAGCCTCCGGTTCACACATTTTTGCCTCCGCTCAGGAAGGAGGGCTCCAGAGCAAACTGATTTATGCAGGAGGCAAATCGCTCGCTCACAACTTTAATGCCGAGTAGCTCACAAAGTAGAATTTCTGCTCACAGGACTCCACAGCTGAAAGCTCACCACCTCCCTAGGCAGCGGATCCCACTGCTGCATAACTTTGCTTACTGGATGTCTCATCCTGTCGACTGTATTGACTCACTCTGCGGAATCCGTCTTGAATCCCAGTGAGAGGGGCAGGCTGCATTAGAAATGTAAATAAATCACAAAGGAGTGCTGCCTATTCAGACCGGTAGTAGCTCTCCAAGGTCTCAGGTAAAGGTCTTTCTGATTACTCACTACCTGTTCCTGTTAACTGGGGATGCCGGGGATTGAACCTGGGACCTCCTGCATGCCAAGCAGAGTCTCTTCCATTGATCTACAGCCCTGGGCTCTGTATTTATTCCAGCCTGCTCTCATATGAAGGAGGAGGAGGAGATTGGATTTATACCCCGCCCTTCCCTTGGAGTCTCAGAGCGGTTTACAATCTCCTTTCCCTTCCCCTCCCCACAACAGCCACCCTGTGAGGTAGAAGAAGAAGAAGAGATTGGATTTATACCCCGCCCTTCACTACCCAAAGGAGTCTCAGAGCGGCTTACAAACTCCTTTCCCTTCCCCTCCCCGCAACAGACACCCTGTGAGGTAGAAGAAGAAGAGATTGGATTTATACTCCGCCCTTCACTACCCAAAGGAGTCTCAGAGCAGCTTACAAACTCCTTTCCCTTCCCCTCCCCACAACAGACACCCTGTGAGGTAGAAGAAGAAGAAGAGATTGGATTTATCCCCCACCCTTCACTACCCAAAGGAGTCTCAGAGCGGCTCACAAACTCCTTTCCCTTCCCCTCCCCACAACAGACACCCCTGTGAGGTAGGCGGGGCTGAGAGAGTTCTGACAGAAACTGCTCTTGAGAGAACAGCTCTGACAGAACCATGGCTTGCCCAAGGTCATCCAGCAGGTGCAAGTGGAGGAGTGGGAAATCAAACCCAGTTCTCCCAAATTAGAGTCTGCACGCTTAACCACGACACCAAACTGGCTTCATGAACACATAAAGCTGTCTTATACTAAAACCAGGGTCGCCAGCTCTGAGTTGGAAAATACCTGAAGATTTTGGGGGTGGAGCCTGAGGAGGGAGGGGTTTGGGGAGGGGAGGGCCCTCCGCAGGGATAGGATGCCACAGAGTCCACCCTCCAAAGTGGCCATTTTCTGCAGGGGAACTGATCTTGGTCATCTGGAAATCAACTGTAATAGCCTCAGATCTCCAGGTAACCAAAACAGACCCTTGGTCCATCAAAGTCAGTATGGTCCACCCTGACTGGCAATGGCTCTTCAGGGCAGAGGTCTTTCCCATCACCTCCTGCCTGGTTCTTTTAAGTGGAGATGCCGGGGATTGAACCTGGGACCTTCTGCATGCCAAGCAGGTGTTCTGCCCCTGAGCCACAACCATTCCCTGACAAGCGTAAACCACGTAACGCTGATTTATTGTTGCACAAATTTTGTCGATGAAAGCAAACAAGTTATGGGAAACTGAAAACTGTGCAAAAAATATAAAAAAGACGGACACAAGGGGAAAACGAATCCCCGGGCTCCAACCCAGTATAACTCTCTGCTAAATGACACCGGTGCCCTGTGGGACCTGTTGCAGTTCCATAGGGCCTGCAAGGCCAAGATATTCCACCAGGAGTTTGGTTGAAGACAGAGACGGTTCCATTCCAGCACGCCCACCCCCTCCCCTCCTGTGAGATAGAGGTGTTACTGGTGTAGTGGTTAAATGTGTAGACTCTAATCTGGGAAAACCAGGTTTGTCTCCCTACTCCTCCACCTGCAGCTGCTGGATGACCTTGGGCAAGCCATAGTTCTGAGAAAAGCTGTTCTTGAAAGGGCAGTTTCTCTCAGAGCTCTCTCAGCCCCGCCTACCAATGTTCCCTCTAAGCCATAGAGCCTTGTGAGCAAAATTTCTACCTTGTGAGCTACTGGCATTAAAGTTGTGAGTGAGCAACTTGGCTGCTGCATAAATTAGTTTGTTCTGGAGCCCTCCTTCCTGAGCTAAGACAAAAATCTGTGAGCTGGAGGCCAAAAGACTGTGAGCTAGCTCACACTAACTCAGTTTAGAGGGAACACTGCCGCCTACCTCACAGGGTGTCTGTTGTGGGGAGGGGAAGGGAAAGGAGTTTGTAAGCCACTCTGAGAATCCGAGCAAAGGGCGGGGTATGAATCCAATCTCCTCCTCCTCTTCTTCTTTTTCTTCGCAGCATCTCTGGCAATATTTTTGTTCGCTGTTGGTTTTAACCTGATTTTAATTGATGCTTTATGACTGTGTCGTGCACCGCTCTGAGCCCCGTTTACTGAAGGAGAGCGGTTGAAAAGTCAAATTAAATAATAAATAATAGTAATAATAATAGTAACATTGAAATAGGGCTTACAAGGTTGACACAGCAGGGATGAGAAAAACCGGGATTATCCCTAACGAAAAGAATGAAAAAAAAACCCCAAACCCTGCTCACAGTAGGCAGAGGCTTTACTTATCTCGATCACCCGCTCTGAATGTTCTTGGCACCAACTTCCAGGCTTTTGTGACTAAAAAGTACCACCCTGTCAAGAGGTGCGACATTATATAATCTTACATAATGCGTATATGCCACGTGAGGTGTTCTTTTTTAAAAAAATCCACCATATTGTAACATAGGAATGCAGTTTTCTTTTTTTTAAAAAAAAAACCTCGAGAAAATTAAGGCTTCAAACATGACCTTGGGTGGTATAAAAATAAAACCGTTGGAAGGAAGAAGAAGAATCGAGGGGAGGAAACAAAAAGGTGGAGAAATGGAGGAGGCAGGAAAGACGAAGGCAGTCTGAGCTCCGAACACCACGGCCTCGCGAGCTCAGATCAGAATCGGCCCTTGCTGAGAATGCGGAGTGGACAAAAAGCCAGAGGAACGTAGGAGTCCGGAGGGAAAAAATCGAACTGAGCCCATGCTCGGGGACATAATGACGCGGCCCCACAAATAATCCACCATGCCTTGAGACAGTCCACAGAATTCCAAAAGCTGCTCTAATTACGGAGGAGCCAGCGGTGAATTTGAAAAGGACAAAAACACACACACACACAATGTCACATGCTGTTATGTGGCTTCTTAAGGGAACCACATTTCATTATGGGCACACCGGGGGAAAATGTTCTGTGCGGTTTTAAGGGAAGAAGAAGAAGAAGAAGAAGAAGAAGAAGAAGAAGAAGAAGAAGAAGAAGAAGAAGAAGAAGAAGAAGAAGAAGAAGAAGAAGAAGAGGAGGAGGAGGAGGAGGAGGAGGAGGAGGAGGAGGAGGAGGAAGAGGAGGAGGAGGAGGAGGAGGAAGAGGAGATTGGATTTATACTCCACCCTGCACTACCTGAAGGAGTCTCAGAGTGGCTTACAATCTCCTTTCCCTTCCCCTCCTCACAATAGACACCCTGTGAGGTAGGTGGGGCCGAGAGAGCACTTTGGAGGACTGTTTGTGAGAGAACAGCTCTGAGAGAACTTGTGATTGACCCAAGGTCGCACCAGCAGCTGCATGTGGAGGCATGGAGAGTCAAACTGAGTTCTCCCAGATTAAGAGTCCGCACTTTTAACCACTAGACCAAAAGGACAAAAGCGGGTATCTGCCAACAAGGGAACGCTTGCTTTCCTTTGGGGAAGAAAGTAGAGCTGAAAGCCCTCAAAGTGGTAGAAGGCAGTTGGGAAACCTTATGACTCTGTGGCATTATATCCCACTGGGGTCCCTCCCCACCCTCCCAGGAATACCGGACCTCCTGGTGGGGGCAGGGGCATTCCCCATTCCCAGTCCCCACCTCTCCATCACCAATCAGCTGACCAGCAGGAGGGACTTACTGCAAAAAAAAAAATTGTCCACCAGTCATGGTGGACAGTACTGACTTTGATGGACCAAGGGGTCTATTTTGGATACCCGGAGATCTGGGTCTATTACAGTTGATTTCCAGATGACCAACATTTTAGCGACATGCCTATGTGACTTCAACATGACCTGGAAGTGACATAGGCAAGTTGGGGAGACACTCTGGTTTTGGGGCAAAAACTCTATGGCAGAAGCTAATTCTACCACAGAGTTTTTGCCAAAAAAAACCCAGAACATCACCCCGATGTCCTCGATGTGCCTACACCACTTCCTGGTCACGTTGGAAATCATGTGGGCATGTCGCTGAAACATCGGGTGAGACTTCCTGCTCTTGGTAAGTCCACGCCCCATCCCCTGCCGGCTGTCCAGAGGGACCTGGTAACCCTACACCCTTCCCCAGTTTCCATCCTCAAAATCTCCAGGTATTTCCCAGCCCAGATCCAGCAATTCCAATTCCACTGCAAGAGCCTGCCATTTGTATTCTGTAGCCAGACACAATGTTGTCCCATCTGTTTGAGGCCTGAGGCCATTGGTTGAGAGTCACATCAGTCACTGGCCGTCAAGCGGTGATGGACTGGAGCCAGAGGTTCAAGGTCTTTAGTGTTGGAAAATTTGGTAAAAATAGTTAGATATTCAGAGCTTGGAGAGGAGACATATTCTTTCTATGTAAAAAAAAATCTTTGCTTCTAAAGGGAAAGATACACGAGAAATCTACAAAACAACAAACACTTAAGACTACCTCCTTACTGTTACAACAACAGACCGACTGACCACACAGTTGGTAACGGAGATTCTTCTGTCTTCTTGACCCTAGAATAGGGGTGGCCAAACTGTGGCTCTTTCACACAGTCTAATTTAATGTTAATAATAAGCAAAATTGCATATTATTCAATTAAGAACATGCGTGTAATATTTGTTCATGTCCTGCGGCTCTCAAACATCTGACGTTTATTCTGTGTGGCTGTTAACGTTAAGCAAGTTTGGCCACCCCTGGCCTAGAAGGAAATCACTTGAATGCATGAACCAATGATTGTTAGTAAACAGACTCCAGTTTCCCGGGCTTTCTTCCCACTGGCGTTGTGCCAGGTTACCTTCCAGCAGGGCTATTTTTGGGCAGGAATGCACAGGAACAGAGTTCCCGCTGGCTCCCGAGTTGGCCACACCCAGCAGGAATTCATTAGCATAATAGGCCACACCCAACAGCAGAAACTCATTAGGATTGGCTACATTAGGGGTGTGTGGCCTAACATGCAAAGGAGTTCCTGCTACAAAAAAAAGCCCTGGGTTTTGGCAACAAACAAGGTAAATAGAATAAGAAGCAAAAGGTTGGTACGGCTGGATGACCACACTTCTGGTAACATGGGTGTGTGGCCTAATATGCTAATGAGCTGTGCTGCCAACGGTGTGGTCTAATATGCTAATGAGTTCCTGCTGTTGGGTGTGGCCTATCATGCTAATGAGTTCCTGCTCGGCTTTTTCTACAAAAAAAGCCTGCCTTCCAGGTCAGTCTAAACAATAGCACACAAGGTAAACACATTAACCCTATAATGACTGAATTTAGACCTCGCAACAGACATATTTCCAACATTTAGTTCCTCTGGTGTAAAAACAGAGGGGATCGAAACGGCCCAAGAGAAGGAACAGTTCTTCACCGGCTCCAAACAGCTTACTGGCCTCTTACAAATCAATCAGTACATTTTACTCCCGATTTTCTCCAGAGCCCAGGCCATAAAAAGCATCAGAGGGAAACTCCATCAAGCTAGATTTATATTATTTATACTCGGCGATATATCAAAAGGGCCATCAAATTCTATACCGGCTGATTCTGAAATCAGCATTCTGGTTCAGCTGTCTTCAAAAACATATATCCCTGCCATTTTATTGCAAATGAGGTACCGAGATACCGCCCCGTTGGTTCTGCTCCATCTGTAATAAATTAGAAGGAAGATCAAACAATGATCAGCCAGGAAGGGCCCTGAATTCTACGCTCATCTTCCCCAAAGCGTTCTATTTGAGAGATCCCATAAGCGAAGCAACGCAACTACAATAAGCTTGTATTCATCCACGTCATTTCATCGGCACGTACTGCTGAGTTTCAATCCCTCATCTCTGCTGCCCAAGATATGAGCTATTATTGCTGAGAAACAGGCAGGTAGGAAAGAGAGAAGGAGGAGGAGGAGGAGAAGAGTTGGATTTATATCCTGCCTGTCACACAGTCTGAGTGGCTTGCAATCTCCTTCCCCTTCCCCTCCCCACAACAGACACTCTGTGAGGTAGGTGAGGCTGAGGGAGCTCTTTCGAGGACTGCTTTTGAGAGAACAGCTCTGAGAGAACTTGTGACTGACCCTAGGTCACCCACCTGGCTGCATGTAGAGAAGTGGGGAATCAAACCTGACTCTCCCGATTAGAGTCTGCTGCTCCTGACCATTACACTGAACTGGCACACCATGTTTGTAGAGGGACCAGGACAGGAAGTGATGGAATAGGAATGATCACGGGGAGGAGGAGGTGGAGGAGATTGGATTTATACCCAAAGGAGTCTCTGAGTGGCTTACAATCTCCTTTCCCTTCCCCTCCCCACAACAGACACCCTGTGAGGGAGGTGGGGCTGAGAGAGCTCTCTCGAGGACTGCTCTTGAGAGAACAGTTCTGAAAGAGCTTATGATTGACCCAAGGTCACACCAGCAGCTGCATGTAGAGGAGTGGGGCAGAGATCAGGTGTACTGGGTAAGAGTGTCGGACTAGGATCTGGGAGACCCAGATTCAAATCACCACTCATGACACGGAAGCTCGCTGGGTGAACCTGGGCCAGCCGTGTTCTCTCACCCTAACTTCCCTCACAAGGTTGTTGTGAGGGGAAAAATGGAGGAGAGGAGAATGATGGCACCCACTTTGGGTCCCCGTTGGGGAGAAAAGCGGGGTATAGATGAATTGAATAAATGAATAGACCCTGGTCCTTGCCAAACCTGGGGAAACCGCATTGCTTGAAGAACTCCAAATACCACCAACACCATAACAAATAGAAAATTAATCTACCAACAGCAGATACGAGATCAATCAATGTTTTCCCCCCCTAACAATACGCTCACAATGGGAATAGCATCCTTTGTGTAAAATACTTATATTCCACTTTGCTTTTCAGGAAAAGGCAGCTTACAAGGTGATCGTCAGACAACAGCGAGCCAGTCCAGTGTGATAGTCCGAGCTACTTTACGCATTTGGCCTGCAGAGCTGCACATTTTCACACCATAAAAGTGTCTGTGTAAAGGCACACAGAATTTCTTTGGCGCTTTGGCTGACACATCCACGTATCCCTCGCTTGTTCCTTCTTAGGGTTGCCAAGTCCTACCTGGAGCAGGGGAGTCCCGGATCTCTCCGGGAGTTCTTTGGTGCGGGCACAAAGTGCGCGCACCACAATGACATCACCCAGAAGTAATGTCATCGTGTTGGGCACATTGGGGGCGGGACTTCTATTATTCGAGGGAAAACCATAGAGTTTTCCCTCGAATGATAGAGAGCCCCCCCCAAACGTGCCCGACGTGATTACGTCACCTCCAGGTGACATCGCCACACCGGGCACGTCTCTGCAGCCTGGCAATTTGGGGGTGGGGTTCCCCCCGGCGGCCCAATTCGGGCTGCCGGGGAACAGACCAATCGAGTGGGGCACCTGAAGCTGGAGCACCACAAATGGAGCAGCAAAGGCTCTGAAGGCCAGCGGTGGAGAGGGGTGTGGATGTCCGGGTGTCCAGTGATCAGTGCCACCCCCAGGAGCCAGATGCCCTCCCATGGCACCACCCCCGTCCATGGGAAAAATCATCATTGCGTTTGAAAATCATCACAGGGAAGAGTAGGGAATCAAACCTGGTTCTCCAGATTGGAGTCCACTGCGCTTAACACTTTTATGTCAGACTCCTGCAACATTCAGTTCCCAACAGATTTCATTCAAGGAAGTAAAGTTTATTGAGACATCGAGAGTATGCAGATATCTTAACCATTTCACGTTAGAACTGAAGAAAAAGCACGTGCAGCAGCAGATATACATCATTCAAGGAGGACCCTTGATGGCCCAGGGCCAATCAGGGACCAGGTAGAAGCCCACCAAAGTAATGGGCTACTTTTCCCAAGAGAAAGACTGTACCAGGCACTGAAGGTCATACAGAGATAACAGAAACATAGAAGACACAGCAGAAATAAAATTTAACATTCCAGAGTCAACCCCCCCCCCCATGGCAGCCAGGGCTTGAGAGAGGCCTAGCTGACACATGCCGGCACTCTAACACTTTTGGTCAGTATGAACAGACTCAAAGACCGTGAAGAATTTGCAGCTGTGTTGGTGAAGCAGAAGGAGCTGCGGTGGCTCAGGTGGTTAAGACACTGAACTGCAGACTGGAAGGTTGGTAGTTCAGCAGTTCGAGACCTGAGTGCCGCATGACGGAGTGAGCTCCCGTCTCTAGCCCCAGCTCCTGCCAACCTAGCAGTTCGAAAGCAAGGAATTGCAAGTAGATAAATAGGTACTGCTTCGGTGGGAAGGTAACAGCATTCCGTGCGCCTTGTTGTTTTGTCATGCCGGCCACATGACCACAGAAACGTCTTCGGACAGCGCTGGCTCTTCGGCTTGGAAACGGAGATGAGCACCGCAACCCTAGAGTCGGATTCAACTGGCTTTCGAGCATGGAAAACCTTTAGCTTTACCTGGTGAAGCAGAAGCGACCGTTCGTGCGAATGTGCCCCTCGGGAGCGGTTTTCTTCTTACTGTACCTTCCTTGAACCTCCCCAGACCCACATATGTTCGTGAGGCAGGTTGACCTTCCGTCATGGTCTGGGGAAAAAAATCTGTCTCATCAGTTGCCGAAACATTCACTGGCTTTTTGCACTTCCTGCAATACGACGACAGAGATGATTTTCAAGTGCATTTATATCGCGGGGGCGAAGAAAAGGGGATCGATTTTTCTCCTTGTTCATCTAATGGTTTTGCATAGCTTTAATAAATAAAGAGTTCTTCATCTTTCAGGGTCCTTGGGCTGATACAGGAAGCGAGGGGACGTCATTGGCTTCTGCGGGATGGCAGGCAGACATTTTCCCCACCTCCTGGGGTGCTGTGGACTACTAGGATTCCGGTCAGTTTTAGGTTTGTATTGCAGACAATCCACTGAGGCACCTAATGCGTTACGGATACCAAATGGTTGCAAAGAGAGGCGCATATAGCTGGGCTCAAAACACTTCCTTATGGAGCTTTGTCGTGCAGTTCTGGTCTGCCTGCCTGCCTGTCTGTCTGCCCATCTCCATGCAAAGATGACCATCAATCTAGATCTTCGCAGAGGCACGGCTCTGTATGCCTCAACTATGTGCCTTCACAAAGTTAGTTGCTGTAGATTTTCCCAGCTGTATGGCCGTGGTCTTGGCACTGAATTTTCTTAACAACATTCGTTCAAGATACTCCATTCCTGGGAACATCAATCGATAAATTCCAACTTAGAAACTGGGCTTATGGCTTTGACGCCCAGCTAGACCGCTCTTTGATATTAAAATCAAAAGCAGCACCATGGTACAAACGAATCAAATCGGACCATACTAGAACTCCGTATCTAGCCAACATCTCCAAATACGTACTTAGAGCATCCTTGACTTCCCTACGGTTTCAATCAATGCCAGTGGCAATTTTGGAGGGCCGCTTTAATCTATTGGCCCATCATCTAGGTATTTGTGGTGCCTGTGTACTCGAGGACTTATCTCACTATATCCTCCTTTGCCCACTATACTCCAGTTCGAAGGCTAAATTTTTAGCAGGAATCTTATCTGGTCTTAGTGTATGCCCAGTTGAGGCTCAAATCTCATTTTTGTTAATCTGACATTGATGCATACGCCTCTTACAAAGTTTCATTATTTGCCGTTGCTGCAAAGAATATACGCTTCCAAGGTGGCCTTGGGAAGGGGAATTATCTAGGCTATTGTATTAAATTAGTCACATTTTGCTACTGACTTTCGCCACTTCTGTACCTTCTGATATTAGCCTATGGCTTGTTCATAATCTGTATGCTTATCGTCGAGAGTTTTGTAACCTTGTAACGGCCAATGGCTAATTATGATAAATTGAACACACGAGCCTACGGGGCCAAGACCACAGCCATACGGCCTGGAAGATCTACAATAACGAATGAACTCTGGCCATGAAAGCCTTCGACAACATATTACTTGGATAAATTCATGGGGGAGCGTGGTCTGTCCTACTGTGCACATTTCAATGTAGGTTGATTTACTGTTGTGTAATTTTGCATCATTTACAGAGCAATTGTGTGTGTGGCGGGGACGGGAACAGGGCGCCAACTGACCCCAACGCTGTTGTAAGTTGGAGATATGCCAGTGTAAGGGGGACTTATGCTGTCACTGGCCATTAGCGGCGCTGCCTGAAATGGATGGAATGGATGGACCACTGGTCTGTTCCAGCAGGGCTCTTCTGATGTTCCTATCAAGGGAAGGCCTTGGCCTCTACACACTGTTGTTGGCTCTCCACAGGAACTGGCTAGCCACTGTGTGAGACAGGAGGCTGGACTGGATGAACCCTTGGCCTGATCCAGCAGTGCTCTTTCTTGTGTTTTTATCAGGGGAAGGCCTCGGCTTCTACGCCTTGTTGTTGGACATCCAGAGGAACTGGTCGGGCACTATGTGAGGCAGGATGCTGGACTAGATGGACTCTCACTGGTCTGATCCAGCAGGGCTGTTCTGATGCTCTTATCAGGGGAAGGCCTCAGCCTCTATGCCCTGTTGTTGACTTTCCCAAGGAACTGGCTGGCCGCTATGTGAGACAGGAGGCTGGACTGGATGGACCACTGGTCTGATCCCGCAGGGCTCTTCTTATGTTCTCACCGACCTTGCTTAGCTTCAGAGATCTGATGAGATCAGGCTATATTATGTTGGCCTTCCCTCTTTCCTACTCAGCTACGAGCTACAAAATGTGTGAACTGGCTCCAGTGAAACACACGGGCTTTAAAATATCTCTGAAGGTTCCATGACGGATCTCTCCGCAGCGACCCATTCACACTCCTGAGCGGTGGCCGGCCACAGCACCTGTGGAACCTCCTCTCCAATTTAAGAACCTTACTCTTCAAGCCTCTTCCTCTGCTCTTCGTATCACGAACGGCCCTGCAGCCAATTTTCCTCCCATTGTCGTATATCATATTAACGGCACAGAGCGAGATGTCCGAGGGGGGGGGGGACGACCCATCCGCTGCGAAACAAATCATCCCCCAACATTTTACACCAGCAGACCTGGGAATTTCACGGGCAAGGAAGCACGACAGGTGGGTTGCAAAATTGTGACAAAGTTTTATCGCACGGTTCGGGATCTTATTTAAGAGGAGTGTCATGGGAAAAAACAAAACGGAAGATGAAGATAACGGGATTTGGGCTTTAGAGGAAAGGATTCCCCCCCCACAACCGATGTCAATTTTTTCTTTCCATTTGTGGGTTGCGCAGAAGGAATATGGAGATAGAAGTTCATCGATTAAAGAACAAGATAGCAATCTAACAGCAAGAGGCCGTCATTGCGATGGATGCGGCTGACTATCAAAAATCAGCAAAGCTCCCAGAGCTCACTCCGCGCTCATAGTCACTGGTACTTCAGCTTCGGGTCGTTGCTCCAAAATCACACTGCTCCAATCTGAAGTGCTTCAGATGTACATTAGCATACTCTCCAGTGTCTCTCTTGCCTTAAAAAACAAGTCTTGCTTGCTAACCTAGTGGCGCATAAAACTAAAAGAGCTAGAACTTCTGATTGCCAGACAATCCGAAGAAGAAGAGGAGGAGGAGGAGGAGATTGGATTTATACCCTTCCCTTCACTATCCAAAGGAGTCTCAGCCAGTTTGGTGTACTGGTTAAGTGCGCGGACTCTTATCTGGGAGAACCGGGTTTGATTCCCCACTCCTCCACTTGCACCTGCTGATGTGACCTTGGGTCAGTCACAAGCTCTGGCACACCTGTTCTCTCAAGGACAGTTTCTGTCAGAAGTTCTCTCAGCCCCACCTATCTCACAGGGTGTCTGTTGTGGGGAGGGGAAGGGAAAGGAGTTTGTAAGCCGCTCTGAGACGCCTTTGGGCAGTGAAGGGCGGGATATAAATCCAAACTCTTCTTCTACCTCACAGGGTGTCTATTGTGGGGAGGGGAAGGGAAAAGAGTTTGCAAGCCGCTCTGAGACGCCTTTGGGCAGTGAAGGGTGGGATATAAATCCAATCTCTTCTTCTTCTACCTCACAGGGTGTCTGTTGTGGGGAGGGGAAGGGAAAAGAGTTTGCAAGCCGCTCTGAGACGCCTTTGGGCAGTGAAGGGCGGGATATAAATCCAAACTCTTCTTCTACAATCTCCTTTCCCTTCCCCTCCCCAGTACACCAAACAGAAGAAGAGGAGGAGGAGGAGGAGGAGGAGGAGATTGGATTTATCCTTCACTACCCAAAGGATTCTCAGAGCGGCATACAATCTCCTTTCCCTTCCCCTCCCCACAATAGACACCCTGTGAGGTAGGTGGGGCCGAGAGAGCTCTTTCGAGGACTGCTCCTGAGAGAACAGCGCTGAGAGAACTTGTGACTGGCCCAAGGCCACACCAGCAGCTGCATGTGGAGGAGCGGGGAATCAAACCCCGTTCTCCCAGATTTGAGCCCGTGTTCCTAACCACTACACCAAACTGGCTCTACACCAAACCATGCCATGCGATAATTATTATGTCCCGCATAGAACCAAGACCTATCATGTAACCCTCCCCACAGTAGTGCTGCCAATTCCGGTTTTGGAAATTCCTGGAGATTTCAGGGTGGTGCCTGAGCATGGCAGAAACTGGTGAGAGCTTGGCAGAGACGTGGCACCACAGAGCCTGCCCTCTGAAGCCGCCATTTCTTCCAGGGGAACTGACCTCTGTCATCTGGAAACCGGTTTCAATCCTGAAATGACAGGCCCCGACTGGAGGTAAAGTTGCCCTCTCCAGGTTGGGAAATTGCTGGAGATTTGGGGGCTGTGTCTGGGATGGGGCCTCAGTGGGGTGCAATGCCACAGAGTCCCCCCTCCAAAGCAGCCATTTTCCTCCAGGGCAACAGACCTCTGTTGTACGGAGACCAGCTGTGATTCCAGGAGATCCCCAGGCCCCACCTGGAGGATGGCAACCCAGTTTATGTAAAGGCCTGTATTCCACATACAAGAAGAAGAGAGAAGAAGAGATTGGATTTATGCCCTGCCCTTCACTCGGAGTCTCAGAGAGGTTTACAATCTCCTTTCCCTTCCCCTCCCCACAACAGACACCCTGTGAGGTAGGTGGGTCAGAGAGAGCTCTCTCGAGAACGGCCCTTGAGAGAACAGCTCTGAGAGAACTATGGCTTGCCCAAGGTCACCCAGCAGCTGCCAAGTGGAAGAGTGGGGAATCAAACCTGGTTCTCCCAGATTAGGGTCCGCGCACTTAACCACGACACCAACCTGGCAGGAACGCAGAGGGGTGGGTGGGATTGCAGCATTTCTCACGGCAAGTATGTCACGTCTTGTCCTGTCCGTATCCACGTTGCTTTTGTATTGTGCAGTTCATCTTGGTTCTCGGCAAGAAAAGAGGACTAGAAAGTACACAAACAACCTTTGGGCCCAGTCCCTATAGCAGTTCCCTGCCTCCCTTAAATACCGCCCTTTTATTCGGTACAAAATGGTCTTTTAATGTATTTATAGCCGACCGTTTTCGCTAGGGCTCAAGGCGGATCTGCAAGATATGAACTGCCCAATCAGACCGCAAAGGACAGCCGATGGGCAAGGCGATACGGCTTGGATTATGAATTAAGAGAAGTTTCAGGTGGGCAGTCACGCTGGTCTGCGGTGGAACAGCTGGATGCAAACTTGTGTATTGCAAGTTAAAGACGATACTGTAAAAGCAGGTGGTAACCTATGGAAACCATGGCAGTGGACTTCAATGCTATTCCCATCATAAACTGTTCCATACCCCTACGCAGGGCTTTTTTTTGTAGAAAAAGCCCAGCAGGAACTCATTAGCATAACAGGCCACATCCAACAGCAGAAACTCATTAGCATATTATGCCACACCCACGTATTACCAGACATGTGGTCATCCAGCCACGCCCACCTTTTGCTTCTTATTCTGTTTTCCTTGTTTGTTATCAAAACCCCAGGGCTTTTTTTGTAGCAAGAACTCCTTTGCATGTTAGGCCACACATCCCTCATGTAGCCAATCCTAATGAGTTTCTGCTGTTGGGTGTAGCCTATTATGCTAATAAATTCTTGCTGGGCGTGGCCAATTTGGGAGCCAGCCGGAACTCCATTCCTGTGCATTCCTGCCCAAAAATAGCCCTGCCACTACAGTTCTCAGCTGTTTTTTTAAAAAAATCCCCTCCTGAATATTTCTGTTTTGCACACTCCGCAGAATGCCAGAAGCACTGGTGGAGGAGGGGGCTTTCTGACCTCTAGAGGCCAGCCCGTTCTACAGAAAAACCTTCTCCACCATCCGCTCCATACAATTTACCAACTGAAACTTGGAAAAAGAAATGGATGCACGAGAAGAGATGGGGGGGATGGAGCGGGTGGGGGGTCGAGAGAGCTGATTGACAAACAGAATTTTAAAATACGGAACTCAGAAGCAAGCAACCGAAAGGAAAAAAACAAACAAACCACCTTTCCCATATGGATAATCTTTACATAATTGACCTACATAGAACTACGCGGGACATGAATTTCTCAAAGACCTGTCCCCCAGAGTACCAGCAAAGCAACTAATGAGGAATGCAAGATGCCAAATCTAAGTAGCAACGTTGCAGAGGCCCAAATTAAATTTCTTCCCAGATAAAACTGCTTCGAATACATTTTTTAAGAAGAGGTTTCTGCCACATTCGTTTTTTACATGTGGATTAAAAACTCCCAAATGCTAACAGACAGGCACAGAATGAAGTAGAGCTGCTAAACACTGCCCCCCCCAATCTGGGAGCGGGAAATCCACAATCCCATTTCCAATTCCCCACTGCCACTCCAAGCAGTGACCCTATGAAAATGGCTACAGCCATGCAAAAATATTTGTAAGAATAATCTATCAAACTGTCGTCGCATATAATCCACAATATCACAATAAGAAGCTTGTACATCCACTGCTAACCAGACAAAAGACAACACGGTCTATAATTGTTGGTAACACTAATAAAAATCCTCAGGGTTATATCCGTTGAGACATCTTCAGAGCCTGGGATATAACCCTGGGGATTTTTATTAGGAAGAAGAAGAAGAAGAAGAAGAAGAAGAAGAAGAAGAAGAAGAAGAAGAAGAAGAAGAAGAAGAAGAAGGAAGAGGAGGAGGAGGAGGAGGAGGAGGAGGAGGAGGAGGAGGAGGAGGAGAAGAAAAGGAGGAGGAGAAGGAGGAAGAGGAAGAAGAGGAAGAAGAAGTAAGAAGAAGAAGAAGAGGAGGTGGAGGAGGAGGAGACTGGATTTATAGCACGCCCTTCACTACCCAAAGGAGTCTCAGAGTGGCTCACAAACTCCTTTCCCTTCCCCTCCCCACAACAGACACCCTGTGAGGTA
This sequence comes from Gekko gecko, assembly GCA_029375565.1. Classification (NCBI taxonomy): domain Eukaryota; kingdom Metazoa; phylum Chordata; class Lepidosauria; order Squamata; family Gekkonidae; genus Gekko; species Gekko gecko. The sequence continues at coordinate 98,352,737 of JAPDNY010000011.1, forward strand.
GGTGGGGCTGAGAGAGCTCTTTCGAGAACTGCTCTTTCAAGGACAGCTCTGACAGAACTATGGCTTACCCAAGGTCATCCAGCAGCTGCAAGTGGATGAGTGGGGAATCAAATCCGGTTCTCCCAGATTAGAGTCTGCACACTTAGCCAAACTGGCTGTGTTATCTTTTGTTTGGTTAGCAGCAGCTGTACATTCTTCTTCCTGTGATATTGCAGATTATATGCGATGGCAATTTGATAGATTATTCTTATACGTATTTTTGCATAGCTGTAGCCGTTTTCACAGCTATTCTTTAATGTATACTCCTGCACCATGGATCCTTATTGTTAAACTACTCCAAGCAGTGATGGCAGGGGAAAAAACCTCCAAACACCAGTAGTTTTGTGTATGGCACTATGTCACTTCCAGTAGGAACCCCAAAGAGACATAGCGTAGCTCTAGGAATCATCAGAAACTCCAGCAATTCCTTCCCTGTGTCACTTCCGGGTTCCTACCAGAAGTGATACAGTGCTGCAGCCCACACTGTGGCCTCTAGGGTTCCTGGGACCCCCTTAGTCACCAGCAGGGGCTATGGTTGGGGGGTAGGGGCTGCCGGCTCCAAGTTGGAAAACTCCAGGAGATTTGGGGATGGGCCCTGGGGAGGACAGGGACCTCAGCGGGGTACAATGCCACAGAGTCCGCCCTCCCAAGCATCCATCATTTCCTCCAGGGGAACTGATCTCTGTAGTCTGGAGTTGAGCTGTAATTCCAGGGTATCCCCAGGTCCCACCTGGAGGCTGGCATCCCTAGGCCCCCTCCCCCATATCCCTTGCAACAACCCTCCTGCCGGTTACCGGGAAGTGCCTGGCAGCCCTAGAAGGAACAGCCTATATCTCCAAGGTTTGCTGTTGGGGTTCTTGAACATAAGAACATAAGAGAACATAAGAACATAAGAACATAAGAACATAAGAGAAGCCAATGTTGAATCAGGCCAATGGCCCATCTAGTCCAACACTCTGTCACACAACGGCCAAAATATACCAGGTGCCATCAGGAGGTCCAGCAGTGGGGCCAGGGCACCAGAAGCCCTCCCACTAAAAGAAGGAAATATTCCCTGCTTTAACCCCCTTTACTGCCACCAGAGAGGGGCCGTGGCTCTGTGGTAGAGCATATGCTTGGAATGCAAAGGGTCCCAGGTTCAATCCCTGGCCTCTCCAGACCAAAGGATCAAGTTAAGTCGGTGATGTGCAAGACCTCTAGCTGAGACCCTGGAGAGCAGCTGCCAGTCTGAGGCCCCGGTCACACGGGCCAGATAACGTGGGGGGGAGGCATGGCTGTTCACCCCAGAGCAAAATAGAGCACAGTAGCCCGATCACACGGTCCCCCGACTTGCCACGCTTCGGCTGTTAGCTGCCGATCACACAGCAATGCCGAAGCGTGGCAAAGAAGCGGCGTGATCACACAAACCACGCCGCTTTCAGTTTCTTGTTTGTGCGCATGCGCCGTTCCAGGGAGCGGGGCTGCTGTGAGGGTCATGTTTGGGCGCATGCGCAGTTCAGCATTGGTGCGCATCCTATGGAGACTTACAACATCTGGTTTGCGCCAGGACATGGGCAGGCGCCAGATCCCATGGGATACTAGCGCTCCCACAATCAGATGCCTGCCTTTGCTCTGCGTTTACCGGATACTAGTGCACTTTCCTAGGTACTTTTTAACTCTGCACATTTGGCGGGATGCCACAGGTTGGCCACGGGAGCACTACGTTTCCTAGATGTTGTGGTATAATCGCGCCCCGAAAATCCACCTGACATTCGTGCCTTCTGTGCGGCAACTTCTCCGTGTAACCAGGGCCTGATTAGACAATACTGACCTTGATGGACCAAGGGTCTGATTCAGTAGAAGACACTGTCATGCATACCACCTTCTGTCTGAAGAGGCCCTAACCCAACGTGTGAACTCCTGCCTTATGTGCAGAAGGCTCCAAGTCATTCTCTGGCATCCCCAGTTCCATGATCCCAAGGTAGGAGAGATGGCGGAAGACCACAGCCAGCCAGAGACCCTGGAGAGCCACAGCCAGTCCAAGCGGGCCACCCGGAACTGGACAGAAAAATGATCTGACTCTACTCCAGGTGGAAGAGGAAATCTGCCACCTTGCTGGATCAGACCAAAAGTGTGTTTCATTCACGGCATCCGGGCTACACAGACACCGCTGCAAGGCCAACAAGCAGGGCACGAAAGGTGTTGGCCCCCAGCTCCGGCAATTCCAGGGCTATCATCTCTGAACCTGAAGGCTCCATTCAGTTGCCACAGCTGATCGCTATTGATGGCACGAGCTTAACCTCCTTTTTAAAAAGTACCTAAATTAATGGCCATCGCAATATCCTGCGGCAGTGAATCCCACAAGCTAACTATGGGTTGAATGAAGAGGTGCTTCTTTTTGTTGGTCCTGAGTCCACTGAACATGTCCCACAAAGCTGCTTTGTACTGAATCAGACCACAGGTCTATCCACGTCAGTATTGTCTGCTCAGACTGGCAGCCGCACTCCAGGGTCTCAAGCAGAGGTCTTTCCCATCACCTATGACCAGAGCTTTTAACTGAAGAGGCTGGGGATTGAACCTGGGACTTTCTGCAGGACAAGCAGATGCTCTACCTCTGAGCCATGGCCCCTCTCCAAGATGCACATGAAGCTGCCTTATACTGAATCAGACCCTTGGTCCATCAATATCAGTATTGTCTACTCAGACCGGCAGCAGCTCTCCAGGATCTCAGGCAGAGGTCTTTCCCATCACCTACTGCTAGATCCTTTTACCTGGAGATGCTGGGGATTGAACCTGGGACCTTCTGCATGCCAAGCAGTTGCTCTGTCACTGAGCCATGCCCTCCCCATCATCACTGGCCACCTAGTATTATGCCTAATACATACTTGCCTGGCTGGGTATGAAGGAATAATATAGAAACACAGAATCATAGAGTTGGAAGGGACCTCCAGGGTCATCTAGTCCAACCTACTGCACAATGCAGAAAATTCACAAATAACCCCACCCTCCCAGTGACCCGAGTTCCATGCCCAGAAGATGACAAAAGACCTCCAGGATCCCCGGCCCAACTGGCCTGGATAAAAATGGCTTCCTGACCCCCAAAGTGGCAATCAGCATTTCCCTGGGCATATAAGAAAGGGCCACGAGAACATGAGCTCGTATCACCCCACTCCTGAAATAGAATGCGGCCAAGATCTAAAGGAATCCAAAATGAATTCGGCGGCAACATAGAAATACAGAAGCACAGTGTGGGAAGGGATCCCAAAGGTCATGTAGTTCAACCCCATGCCCAATGCAGCACACACACCCCACTCCCTTGGTGACATAATCCACCATCTACCTTCTCACAAACACCAGCTAGACTCTCCTGAGAAGCATCCAGAGACAGAACAAGCCCTCTTCTGTCATTTCTCCCCAGCATCCAGATTTCTGAGGTACGCTGCCTCGGAACATGGAGGTCCCATTCAGCTATCACAGCTGACAGCGAATGATAAACTGAGCCCATGACGAATCGGCCACACCCTCTTTTCAAATCCAGCTTTCATTGCTGCACCTTGCTGGCGTGAGTTCTGCAAGTTAATGACGCGTCACGCAAAGTTGTTTTTTTTACCTGTGACATTACGACGAGATGACAGCGCTTCGCAGTATCTCTGCAGCAGAGCGGGCAAGGGCAGCGTCATCAAGGAGTTACAGCGCAAAACCAGCTGGGGAAGAGAGAGAAAAGCAGGTATCAGTGAGAGAACTGAATAGCAAAGGCAAGAATTTAGGATTCTTGAGTGGCCAAATTTCTTCTCTAACTTCGCAAGCTCAGACCGACAATAAGAAGAGTCCTAAAAGTTTGGAAAAAATCTTTTAAAATATCCCTATAACAGGGGAAAAATATGAACCAAATTGACATTTGATAGCAATTTCTACTTGAGGGGCCTCAAAACACAAACACTGTTCCTCCCCATATTCCAAATGATTCGATTTTAGTGAATGCATAAACATTCAGTGATAGGCAGGCCCAAGTAGAGCGACTCAGATTTTGTGGTTTTAGAACAAAAATTAAACATACATCTTTGAATTTCTTTGCAACACATTCGTTGTTTGTCTTTTAAAATCCTGCTCTTCGGAAACTTCCTATTGGAAATCCATCCTCCCGTCTCCGTTTCACCCGCGTTCTTGACAGAAAGCGGAATTCTGTCAAGGGTTTCTCTGAAAATAATCCCCATAGATTAGAAGTCGGTCTCCGGCAGTTTGAGGAATCCGTGCCACGTGGGCCTCAGAATGCTTTAGAAAGAGAGAATGAAGGAGAAATGCCGGTCGACCCCAGGTTCAAATTCCTGCTCACCATAAAACGGATTGAGTGGGCCAGTCTTTTCTCTCACGGCCTAACCTACCTCACAGGGTTGTTGGGCTAACAAACTGGAGGAGGGGAGATAAACTACCCTGGATGAAGGGAAGGGCAGCAAGGTATTTATCACGAGCACCGCCCCGTCCCAGGAGGCTGCCGTGAGGTAGCTGTGGCGTCGCAGCCTTTCTATATATGTAATGGCACCGTATTCAGTTTATGATCTTATGAGGTGGCTGATCAGTCCCAATTCCTGTCTCTGAGGGCTGATCAGCTCACCCTTAACAGCAGTCTCTTCGGGGTTTGCTTTAACTTCTGGATATGTGGAGGACCACTGCCCAGTATTATTCTTCCCCATGGAGTCAGGCACCAGGGCTTAGAAAAGTCACACCGCACAGATCTTTATTATACAGAAAACTCCCAACAGGGCAGTGGGATATATTTACACAGGATACTTTGGACACTTTGTAGTATCAACCCTTCACTTCGCCTTTTCAGAAGCTGTAGGCACATTACTCTCAGTTTGACTCAGATGTTCTCTGGTTCACAAAACCCTTCTCTGACTCCACTTCTCCAGAACCTGTCTTGTGGTTGACCTTTGGGCTTTAACTGCCTGGCCTCCTGAGTCTACTGGTTCGAGAAGACCCAGCTCTCCAGACTCCCCCAGACCCTCTGCCCTTCCTGAGCCACCTTAAGTTCGTATGGGGCAGGGTATTTGTGGTTTGTGACCCCTTGTACTTTTCACTCTCTCTCGCCACTCTCCTCTTTATGTTAGAGGGTACCAGCGCAGAGGGCTTTTTTCAGCCACAGTTTTCCACTTCAACTGCTCTCAAGCTGATTCCACTGAGCTCAGAGGCTGTGGTGCTCTCCAAGCTCCCTCAGAAACTCTCCCTGTGTGTTAACTGCCTGTCACCAATCTACCAACTCCCTGACTCTCCCCACGGTCAGCTCTCAACTGTCATTTCTGCACAGTTATCTGTCACTCATCTCCCTGAGAGTTCCGAGCCACCTGGCCCCCACCTCTCTCAGTGTCATGTGACGCAGCAGCTGCTGAGGTTTACCTTGCTGCTGCCCATAAACCTCTAATGCTCAATACGTTTCATTCATTCACAAGATTTTGATTCCCCTTTACATTAAAAAAAAACAAAGCAGCATCCAAGCAGATAAAGAAGAATATAAGAACATGAATTGTCTTTGTTGTTGTTGTTCAGTCGCACAGTCGAGTCCGACTCTTCGCGACCCCATGGACCAGATTACGCCAGGCCCTCCTGTCTTCCGCTGTCCGCTGAAGTCTGCTCAATTTCATGTTCGTTGCATCGATGACACTGTCTAACCATCTCATCCTTTGCCGTCCCCTTCTTCTTTGACCTTCAATCTTTCCCAGCATCAGGGTCTTCTCCAGTGAATGCTCCCTTCTCATTTGGTGGCCAAAGTATTTGAGCTTCAGCTTCAGGATCTGGCCTTCAAGGGAACAGTCAGGGTTGATTTCTTTTAGGATTGACTGATTTGATCTCCTTGCAGTCCAAGGGACTCTCAAGAGTCTTCTCCAGCACCATAGTTCAAAAGAATCTATTCTTCGGCGCTCAGCCTTCCTTATAGTCCAACTCTCGCAGCCATACATTACTACGGGGAATACCATTGCTTTGACCATGCGGACTTTTGTTGGCAAGGTGATGTCTCTGCTTTTTATCATGCTGTTTAGGTTTGCCATCGCTTTCCTCCCAAGGAGCAGGCGTCTTTTAATTTCATGGCTGCAGTCACCATCTGCAGTGATCTGGGATCCTAGGAACGTGAAGTCTGTCACTACTTCTACGACTTCCCCTTCTATTTGCCAAGGAGTGATGGAGCCAGATGCCATGATCTTAGTTTTTTTGATGTTGAGCTTCAAGCCCACTTTTGCACTCTCCTCTTTCACCCTGAGCAAGAGGCTCTTTAGGTCCTCTTCACTTTCTGCCATCAGAGTGGTATCGTCTGCATATCTGAGGTTATTGATCTTTTCCCCAGCAATCTTAATTCCAGTTTGTGATTCATCCAGGCCAGCATTTCGCATGATGTACTCTGCATATAAATTAAATAAGCAAGGTGACAATACATCCTTGTCGTACTCCTTTTCCTATGCTAAACCAATCAGTTGTTCCATATCCGGTTCTAACTGTTGCTTCTTGACCCTTATACAGGTTTCTCAGGAGACATATGAGGTGGTCCGGTACTCCCATCTCTTTAAGAACCTGCCATAATTTATTGTGATCCACACAATCAAAGGCTTTAGCATAGTCAATGAAGCAGAAGTAGATGTTTTTCTGGTACTCTCTTGCTTTCTCCATAATCCAGCGAATGTTCGCAATTTGATCTCTAGTTCCTCTACCTCTTCGAAACCCAGCTTGTACTTCTGGCAGTTCTCTATCCACGTACTGTTGGAGCCTAGCTTGTAGGATTTTGAGCATGACCTTGCTAGCGTGTGAAATGAGTGCAATTGTGCGATAGTTTGAACATTCTTTGACGTTGCCCTTCTTTGGGATTGGAATGTAAACTGACCTTTTCCAATCCTGTGGCCACTGTTGTGTTTTCCAAATTTGTTGGCAAATTGAGTGCAGCACTTTAACAGCATCTTCTTTTAAGACTTTGAATAACTCAGCTGGGATACCATCACCTCCACTAGCTTTGTTGTTAGTAATGCTTTCTAAGGCCCATTTAACTTCGCTTTCCAGGATGTCTGGCTCGAGGTCAGTGATTATACCATCGTGGTTGTCAAGGACATCGAGGTCCTTCTTGTATAGTTCTTCTGTGTATTCTTGCCATCTTTTCCTAATCTCTTCTGCTTCTGTTAAGTCCCTACCGTCTTTGTCCTTTATCATGGCCAGCTTTGCATGGAACGTTCCCTTGATTTCTCCAATTTTCTTGAAGAGATCTCTAGTCCTTCCCAATCTATTGTTTTCCTCTATTACTCTGCATTGTTCATTCAGGAAAGCCTCCTTATCTCTCCTTGCTGTTCTCTGGAAATCTGCATTAAATTGGGCAAATCTTTCCTTATCCACATTGCCTTTAGCTTTCCTTCTTTCCTCTGCTATGTGTAAAGCCTCATCAGACAGCCACTTTGCTTTTTTGCATTTCTTTTTCTTTGGGATGGCGGTGAGTGCTGCCTCCTTTACAATGTCACGGACCTCTGTCCATAGTTCTTCAGGCACTCTGTCTATCAAATCTAGTCCCTTAAACCTATTCTTCACCTCTACTGTATATTCATCGGGGATGTGATCTAGGTCAAATCTGAATGGCCTTGTGGTCTTCCCAACTTTCTTCAATTTAAGTCTGAATTTTGCAATGAGTAGCTCATGATCTGAGCCACAGTCAGCTCCAGGTCTTGTTTTTACTGACTGGATAGAGCTTCTCCATCTTTGACTGCAAATTATATAGTCAATCTGATTTCGGTGTTGCCCATCTGGTGATGTCCATGTGTAGAGACGCCTCTTAGGTTGTTGGAAAAGGGTGTTTGCTATGACCAGTGTGTTCTCTTGACAAAACTCTGCTAGCCTTTGCCCTGCTTCATTTTGTTCTCCAAGGCCAAATTTGTCTGTTATTCCGGTTACCTTTTGATTTCCTACTTTAGCATTCCAGTCCCCTATGATGATGAGGACATCATTTTTTGGTGTTAGTTCTACGAGCTGTTGTAGGTCTTCGTAGAACTGGTCCACTTCAGCCTCTTCTGCAGCAGTGGTTGGGGCATAGACTTGGATTACTGTGATATTGAATGGTTTGCCTTGGATTCGGACCGAGATCATTCTGTCATTTTTGAGATTGTATCCCAATACTGCCTTTCTCACTCTCTTGTTGACTATAAAGGCCACACCATTTTTTCTACGGGATTCCTGGCCACAGTAGTAGATATAATGGTCTTCTGAGTTAAATTCGCCCATTCCTGTCCACTTTAGTTCACTGATTCCCAAGATGTCGATGTTCATTCTTGCCATCTCATTTTTGACCACGTCAAGCTTACCTTGATTCATAGATCTTACATTCCAGGTTCCTATGCAGTATTGTTCTTTGCAACATCGGATTTTCCTTTCACCGTCAGACACATCCACAACTGAGCGTCCTTTCGGCTTTGGCCCAGCCGCTTCACTCTTTCTGGGGTTACTCGTACTTGCCCTCTGCTCTTCCTCAGTAGCATATTGGACACCTTCCGACCTGAGGGGCTCATCTTCCGGCGTCATATCTTTTAGCCTTTTGTTACTGTCCATGGGGTTTTCTTGGCAAAGATACTGGAGTGGGTTGCCATTTCCTTCTCCAGGGGATCACGCTTGGTCTGAGTTCTCTGCTGTGGCCTGTCCGTCCTGGGTGGCCCTCCACGGCATAGCCCACAGCCTCATCGAACCACGCAAGCCCCCTCGCCACGACAAGGCAGTGATCTATGAGGGGGTGAATTGTCTAGAAATATTAAAATAAGCATGGTACAACAAAGTCATAATATTACAACTGAAATAATCAGTATAGTGTAGGGTCAGAGTATTGAATTCAAATCCCTGCTCAGCTACGAAGAGCTCCGGGTGGTCTTCCTCACAGGGTCATTGTGAGGATAAGAAGAAAAGAAAAGGGAGAGAGAGAAAGAGAAGAGATTGGATTTGTGCCCCACCCTTCACTCAGCATCTCAGAGCAGCTTACAATCTCCCTTCCCTTCCCTGCAACAGATACCCTGTGAGGTAGGTGGGGCCGAGGGAGCTCTGAGAGAACAGCTCTGAGAGAATTATGGCTTGCCCAAGGTCATCCAGCAGCTGTAAGCGGAGGAGTGGGGAATCAAACCCGGTTCTCCCAGATTAGAGTCCATGCTCCTAACCACTACACCAGACTGGAAGAGCCATATTCCCCATCCTGAAACCAGACAGATAGGTGGACACAACGAGACAATCCAAACAACACAATCAGAGGGAAATTAAGACCTCCATTTTCAGAAGCCAGCTGAAATGAATACATCTTTGCCTCCCTGCAGAATACCACCCACAAGACAGCCAAATATTCTGAGGGAGGGCTTCCCGAAGCTCTGGGGTGACGCCCAAGAAATCCCTGCTCCTCACAGGCAATCAGACATTTCTCAGAATGTGGCCCTATGCCTTGGAAGTCTTTTGAAGTACACCAAAAAGCATCCCAGTTCTTTGGCAATGGCTGTAAACCATCCCGCCTCCTGGGATATCTAACCCTGCGGTGTGTCCGGTAAGAGGGGAATTTTACCTGCATTCAGTGTTCCCCTCAGCCCTTCTAGGTAGCCAACCCAAAGAAGACTCTGGGAGCCTGAACCACAGAGGCCCCGGTCACACGGAGAATTTGCCGCCCGGAAGGCACGAATGTTAGGCGCATTTTCAGGGCGCGATCACACTGCAACATCTGGGAAGCGAAGCGCTCCCTTGGCATCCCGCTGAAGATGCGGAGTTAAAAACTACCACAGGAAGTGTACTAGTTTCCGGGAAACGTGGGGCAAAGGCGGGCGTCTGACCACGGGAGCTCCAATATCCTGTGGCATCTGGTGCCCGCCCACATTCCATCACAAACTGGATGTTGTAAGTCTCCATAGGATGCACACCAATGCCAAACGGCGCATGCGCACAAACAAGACACCGACAGCAGCGCCACTCCCCGGAACGGCGCAAATGCACAAAAAACCAGTGCCGCTTGTGTGATTGCGATGCTCCGCTTCTTTGCCACACTTCAGCATCGCCGTGTGATCAGCAGCTAACAGCTGAAGTGCGGCAACCCAGGGGACCATGTGATCGGGCTACCGCGCTTTATTTTGCTCCAGGGCGAACAACCATGCCTCCCCCCCTTCGTCATCTGGCCCGTGTGACCAGGGCCAGAGGCTTTTATTCCTTCCTGGTGTGAGCACGTAAGAACATAAGAGAAGCCATGCTGGATCAGGCCAATGGTCCATCCAGTCCAACACTCTGTGTCACACAGTGCCCAAAACCCAGGGGCCATCAGGAGGTTCACCAGCGGGGCCAGAACTCCAGAAGCCCTCCCACTGTTGCCCCCCCAAGCACCAAGAAGACAGAGCATCCCTTCCCCAGACAAAGGGTTCCATCTATACCTTGTGGCTAAGAGCCACCAATGGACCTCTGCTCCATATAGAATCATAGAATGTTAGAGTTGGAAGGGACCTTGCAGGTCATCTAGTCCAACCCCCTGCACTCTGCAGGAGCATAGCCAAAAGATAGCCCTACGTACCTACAACATACTCAAAAGATGGTTGTCCAGCCTCCACTTGAAAACATCCAAGGAAGGAGCATCCACCACCTCCTGAGGCAGACCATTCCACCGTTTAACCACTCTTACAGTTAGGAAGTTTCTCCTGATAGCTAGCTAGTATCGACTCCCTCGTAATTTTCACCCATTAGATCTAGTCTTGCAATCCGGAGCAAGAGAGAATAGATCTGCTCCATCTTTTACGTGACAGCCCTTCAAATACTTGAAGACTGCAATCATGTCCCCTCTAAGTCTTCTCTTTCCCAACTCTTTCAGCCTTTCCTCATAAGACTTGGATTCCAACCCTCTCACCATCCTGGTTGCCCCTGGTTCATCCAAACCCCCCTTGAAGCTGATAAGAACATAAGAGAAGCCATGCTGGATCATGCCAATGGCCCATCCAGTCCAACACTGTGTCACACAGTGGCCAAAAACCCAGGGACCATGAGGAGATCCAACAGCAGGGCTAGAACTCCAGAAGCCCTCCCACTGTTGCCCTCCAAGCACCAAGAATACAGAGCATCACTGCCCCAGACACAGTGTCCCATCTCTAAAGGTAAAGGTTTTCCTTGCTCGAAAGCCAGTCGAATCCGACTCTAGGGTGTGGTGCTCATCTCAGTTTCCAAGCCGAAGAGCCAGCGCTGTCCGAAGACATTTCCGTGGTCATGTGGCTGGTATGACTAGACGCCGAGGCATGTGGAACACTGCGGTATCTATTTATCTACTTGCAATTTCTTGCTTTCAAACTGCTAGGTTGGCAGGAGTTCCATCTATACCTTGTGGCTAAGAGCCACCGATGGACTTAAGAACATATGAACATAAGAGAAGCCAATGTTGGATCAGGCCAATGGCCCATCAAGTCCAACACTCTGTCACGCAGTGGCCAAAAATACCAGGTGCCATCAGGAGGTCCAGCGGTGGGGCTTCTGCTCCATATGCTTATCCAGTCCCCTCTTGAAGCTGTCCATGCTTGTAGCCATGACCACTTCCTGCGGCAGTGAATTCCATGTATTAATTACACTTTACTCTCTAAGATTCTCACCCAAAACTCAATGGTTTTACGGTTGCAACAGGCAACTGGGGACATACAGCAGGAGGGCCATAGGCCGTCCAGCCTACATCCACTGAACTCAATGGCCTTAGAAGGCTAGAACTCTGTTCAAGACCACAGTGCAGCTCTCTCACGCATGCAGTGGGCACAACCACAACCCCAGACACAAAAGTGAGGCCTCTCATACAAGCCAATGGAGGTAGGAGGGTACAGGGGATAAGGCTGCCATCTCCAGGTTGGGAAATACCTGGAGATTTGAGAGGTGGAGAGACACCTCAGCAGGGTATGTTATGTCTCCATAGAAGAGCAACGTTAAGCTTGAGCCAAGGCAAGGATTGTAATCCCTGCACTTTTATTGGTTGCCTTAGAACTGAAGTCCAATCAGGTCCTAGTGTAAAGTTTTGGAGGGAACAAACCTCATTGGATGTTATCCTTGTAATCTCATTGGTTACTTGTTGTAAAATAGGCATGGCTATATTAGCCCGGACTGTTTAAAAGAAGCTGTGCTCCACCGTTTGTGCTCTTCGCTGTTCTGGTTAACTTTGAGCTGTTATCACTTACAATAAAGCTGAAATCACTTGTTTGCTGAAATCGAGTTGAGACTCATACTTAACCGAGTTCACTTCCCAAAGCAGCCATTTTCTCCAGAGAACTGATCTTGGGTCATCTGGAGTGGAGACCCATTATAATGATGGCAAATCTTCAGGTGCCCCCTGGAGGTTGGTAACCCCAACTGGAGCATCCACAGGCCTTGCAATAAAGCATCTTTGCAAGATGCCCCAGGGTCATGCCAGGGAGAAATAAATATGCCACGCTCATCATTAATGTTTTGGACTTTATTTATAGGAACGCCATCCCCGCTAATCACTGATGACTGTTATGATTTCAGCCTGTGAATGTCTAATTCAAGTCTGCTGGCACATGTTTTATGCAGGAGTTACAAAGAGGCGGTAAAAGGAACACCAGGTAAAATGAGTCAGACCTAATCTGAAACAAAACCATTAGATTTCCTTGCTGTTCCACCCACTTTGAGTGCTGGTATACACAAACAAAAAGTAGTGACAGACTTCACGTTCCTGGGATCCCAGATCACTGCAGATGGTGACTGCAGCCATGAAATTAAAAGACGCCTGCTCTTTGGGAGGAAAGCGATGGCAAACCTAAACAGCATGATAAAAAGCAGAGACATCACCCTGCCAACAAAAGTCCGCATGGTCTAAGCAATGGTATTCCCAGTAGTAATGTATGGCTGCGAGAGTTGGACTATAAGGAAGGCCGAGCGCCGAAGAATAGATTCTTTTGAACTATGGTGCTGGAGAAGACTCTTGAGAGTCCCTTGGACTGCAAGGAGATCAAATCATTCAATCCTAAAAGAAAGCAACCTTGACTGTTCCCTGGAAGGCCAGATCCTGAAGTTGAAGCTCAAATACTTTGGCCACCAAATGAGAACGGAGCATTCACTGGAGAAGACCCTGATGCTGGGAAAGACTGAAGGTCAAAGAAGAAGGGGATGGCAAAGGATGAGATGGTTAGACAGTGTCATCGATGCAACGAACATGAAATTGAGCAAACTTCAGCGGACAGCGGAAGACAGGAGGGCCTGGCGTGATCTGGTCCAAGGGGTCGCGAAGAGTCGGACTCGATTGTGCGACTGAACAACAACAACAAATACACAAACAGTGGCTACCTATGGTGCAGTTCATAGAATCATCGAGTTGGAAGGGACTTCCAGGGGTATCTAGTCCAACTCTAGTCCGGATGGATCTCTGCTCCATATGTTTATCTAATTCCCTCTTGAAGCCGTCCATGCTTGTAGCTGCCACCACATCCTGTGGCAGTGAATTCCATGTGTTCATCACTCTCTGGGTGAAGAAGGACTTCCTTTTATCTGTTCTAACCCGACTGCTCAGCAATTTCACTGAGTGTCCACGAGTTTTTGTATTGTGAGAAAGGGAGAAAAGTACCTCTTTCTTTACCTGCTCAATCCCATGCATAATCTTATAAACCTCGATCATGTCACCCCTCAGCCGTCGTTTCTCCAAGCTAAAGAGCCCCAAGCACTTTAACCTTTCTTCACAGGGAAAGTGTTCCGATCCTTTTTTCATTCTAGTTGCCCTTTTCTGCACTTTTCCCAATGCTATAATATCCTTTTTGAGGCGGGGTGACCAGAACTGGCGCATCAGTTTGAGTGTGCACATAACTCTGACCACATTTACTCCACACGTAGCTTTTTCGGACTGGCAGTCAACTGCCGTTTCATCTGAAGTTGTTCGGCGGTGAGATCAGGCACGCGGAGAACCCCTGCTGGCTCGGCCTTCCAACAATGAGGTATTCCTTTTGCACATGAGTCAGCCGGCAATTTTAAGGCACGCACCAAAGTGGAAGGTGGAGGAACCGGGACTAATTTTGTAGTCGCAAAGTGCTCTGAATTGTTACGCTCTGCAAGCTCCCGGCAGAGGCAGCCTTGGGAACAATGCAAAAACAGCAACCAGAGATCCCTGCCGGGCCAACTATAAAATTGGGGGAGGGGGGGGAGTTTTTAAACTGCGATATGATAAAGTCACAGGCCGCAGGACGATTGACCCAAAATAAAAAAAATCATACATTTGCTCATATGAAATTATTGCACTGTACTTTCAATGAAATTGCTGCAGAGGGGTATAAATATGCCTTTTTAAACATTTCTTTTGATTTTCATATCTATTTGTTGTGAATGTTTTCATACACAAACACCATTTTCTAGCTAATTTCAGTGTGGTGCAATTGGTTAAGTATCTTGCTAATATCTAGATGACCCGGGTTCGAATTCCAAATTGTGCCATGGAAGCTGGCTGGGTGACCTTGGGCTTGTCCCACACACTCATCCTAACCTACATATCGGGGAAGGCCTCGGCCTCTATGCAGTGTTGTTGGCCCTCCAGAGGAGCTGGTTGGCCGCTGTTTGAGACAGGAAGCTGGACTAGATGGACCCTCACTGGTCTGATCCAGCAGGGCTCTTCTGATTTTCTTACCAGGGGAAAGCCTCGATGTCCATGCCCTGTTGTTGGCCCTCCAGAGGAACTGGTTGGCCACTGTGTGAGACAGGATGCTGGACTAGATGGACCCTCACTGGTCTGATCCAGCAGGGCTCTTTGAGGTTCTTACCAGGGGAAGACCTCGGCCTCTCTGCCCTGTTGTTGGACCTCCAGAGGAACTGGTTGGCCCCTGTGAGAGACAGGATGCTGGACTAGATGGACCACTGCTCTGATCCAGCAGGGCTCTTTTGAGGTTCTTACCAGGAGAAGACCTCGGCGTCTCTGCCCTGTTGTTGGACCTCCAGAGGAACTGGTTGGCCACTGTGTGAGACAGGATGCTGGACTAGATGGACCCTCACTGGTCTGATCCAGTAGGGCTCTTTTGAGGTTCTTACCAGGGGAAGACCTCGGCCTCTCTGCCTTGTTGTTGGACCTCCAGAGGAACTGGTTGGCCACTGTGTGAGATAGGAGCCTGGACTAGATGGACCACTAGTCTGATCCAGCAGGGCTCTTTTGAGGTTCTTACCAGGGGAAGACCTCGGCCTCTCTGCCCTGTTGTTGGACCTCCAGAGGAACTGGTTGGCCACTGTGTGAGACAGGAGCCTGGACTAGATGGACCCTCACTGGTCTGATCCAGTAGGGCTCTTTTGAGGTTCTCATCAGGGGAAGTGCTTGGCCTCTCTGCCCTGTTGTTGGACCTCCAGAGGAACTAGTTGGCCACTGTGTGAGACAGGATGCTGGACTAGATGGACCCTCACTGGTCTGATCCAGTAGGGCTCTTTTGAGGTTTTAATCAGGGGAAGTGCTTGGCCTCTCTGCCCTGTTGTTGGACCTCCAGAGGAACTAGTTGGCCACTGTGTGAGACAGGAGCCTGGACTAGATGGACTCTCACTGGTCTGATCCAGCAGGGCTCTTCTGATACTCCTATGACATTTCCACAAACCTGGTCTTATAAACCCACTATTTACCAGACATGTGACCAAGCTTAATCTCCAGTTTTGTCTGGGCACAATGAGTGACCACTGCGTCACGACAGCACTAAGTGCTTTGAGTCATGGCCAACACAGCTAAGAGAGGCACCTCACCATGGATGCGTCCCTCTTGCTTTTCCATCCCCCCTCTGTTGCTACCTGCTCACAGAAGTGTTCTGCTTTCCTCTCTGTCTAGGTCACCTCCAGTGTTCCCTCTAAGCTGAGTTAGTGTGAGCCAGCTCAGAATTTTTTAGCCTCCAGCTCACACATTTTTGTCTTAGCTCAGGAAGGACGGCTGCAGAACAAACTAATTGATGCAGTAGCTGATGTGACCTTGGGTCACTCGCAAGTCCTCTCAGAGCTGTTCTCTCAAGGTCAGTCCTCAAAAGAGCGCTCTCAGCCCCACCTACCTCCCCTGCTGGAATTGCCCCTTTGTCCACAAGAGACATTAGAACACAAGAACATAAGAGAAGCCAATGTTGAATCAGGCCAATTTCATGGAGTGCCCACGAGTTCTTGTATTGTGAGAAAGGGAGAAAAGTCCTTCTTTCTCAACCTGCTCAATCCCATTCATAATCTTCTAAACCTCAATCATGTCACCCCTCAGCCGTCGTTTCTCCAAGCTAAAGAGCCCTAAGCGTTTTAACCTTTCTTCATGCTACATTCCCCAGCATTTATGCTCCCCAGCGGCGCTCCTTTGGTGTGGGAACACCTCAGCGCCGGCAACCCCACATTGCTTCTGACCCAGCCGTGTTTTCTGCTCATCAAGCTAACAGCGGCATGAAGTGACCGAGACTTTCCCTGGAACAATTCATTTGCAACAGAGTTCCCTTCCCTACCAGTTCTACCACCTCCAAGGGCGACTCAGAGAGACTTTTATCTGGGGCGGACAATTTCCTCACCGAGCCGACCTCCCCGGGTTGTAAAAGATTAACACTGCTTTCCTCAAAGCTACTCAGACGTATACGGATTCCCGCTGAATAATTTAAAAGTTCTTTCCGGGCTTTATCTCAGGAGATGGGCAAAACGATTACAATTAGAATGGCTGAACTGAAATTGCGTTGTTTCTTGGAAGAATATCGAACGCTGACGCAGGCTTCCGGAGGTGGCTGGCAGTGGCAGGGCTATCGTATGGCGAGTTACTCCAGGGTAAAGCCACTGATTTTAATAAGCTCAGGCGGCTGGGAAGCTGCATAAGACTGCTGGTAGCATTGGCGTTTATCGACGTATCTATTTATGTCCCGTGTTGCTCTGCAGAGGGGATCCAGAGTGACGTAAAATCTTTCTCCTTCCCTCAGTTTTATCCTCACAACGACCCTGTGAGATAGGTTAGACTGAGAGAATGGGACTGCCCCAAGGTCACCCCAGCGAGCTTCCACGGCAAAGTGGGGATTCGAACCTGGGTCCCCCACATCCTGGGTTTCTGACGCTTTAACCACGACACTATATTGGCTCTCCACTTAATGGGGAGAGGATTTCTTTTTCTGAAATCCACTTCTTTTAACAATATAGCCACGGATAGCTCTTATTCTTTTTCTCTTTCAAAAGAATTTCTCTTTGGAGTTTTGTCAAGAAAAAGGAGGAGGAAGAGGAGGAGGAGGAAGAGGAGGAGGAGGAGACTGGATTTATTCCCTGCCCTTCACTCGAAGTCTGAGAGTGGCTTACAATCTCTTTTCCCTTTCCCTCCCCACAACAGACACCCTGTGAGGCAGGTGGGGCTGAGAGAGCTCTTTCGAGGACTGCTCATGAGAGAACAGCTCCAAGAGAACTTGTGACTGGCCCAAAGTCACACCAGCAGCGGCATGTGGAGGAGTGGGGAATCAAACCCAGTTCTCCCAGATTAGAGTCCGCGCTCTTAACTGCTACACCACATTGGCTCTGGAGGGGCAAGAAGGGAGGTTCTGCAAGATTTCTGCCCTCTCCGAGACCCTGGAGAGCTACTTCCGTTATGAAAAGACGGTGCTGATCTTGATAGACCAGGAGACTGACTCAGTAGAAGGCAGCTCCATGCTTTCATTCTCAGAGCCATGGAGTCTTTCCCCAGATCTTCTTACCCTTCTGGTAGAACACCCTGTGGTGTGTAACATTGGGGGGGGGGGAAACGCAAGGGGTGATGTTACAAAAGAGTGCACAGAGATGTATCCATAGACATAGAATATGCCTACATTATGTGCTACAATTAGTGTGCTTTATTGCTTACAGTGTGATATAGCGCTTGCCCCAGGATATGAGAGGTCCCGACCCATTCACACACTCTCAGCCTAACCTACCTCACAAGGTTGGCGTGAGGAAAAAATGCAGGTGAAAAGAACAATGTAAGCCACTTTGAGTCCCTCGAGAAAGGCGGGATTTAAATGAAGTAAATGCTACATTTTAAAAAAACCATCCTTCGTCCGTGTGGCCTATTATGCTAATAAGTTCCTGCTGGGCGTGGCCAACTTGGGAGCCAGCCGGAACTCCGTTCCTGTGCGTTCCTGCCCAAAAGTAGCCCCTGCTAATATCCATGTACTCTAGTTGTGCAACAACCCTAAAGTCTAATACATATGCGTTCAGACCATAATCAATTCCCTCCTCCTCCAAAATATTTAAAGGAACATAGTGCCTGTCTTGAAAAACGTTGTTGATTCGTTGTTTTTAAATGGAGCAAGTTAAGTCTTTCAAAACGGTTCGTGGTTTCCAGAACACAGCCGGTAAGCCTTTCACACAATACAATTTCAAAGTGCGTTCCTGGAGACTGTAGAAAGAACATTGCCATCCCACCCCTGACGGAGCCTGCCAGCCTTTACACACGCGTCCAAAAAGCTTTTTCAAAGAGGGGATCGGACATTGTCCATACATGTAATACTGCCACTCCAGTATGAATACCCCAAGTTCTCACAAGCACAATTTACAGGAGAACAACACAATTATCCTGTAAATTGTGCTTGTGAGACCTTGGGATATTCATACTGGAGTGGGAATACTGCGTGTACGGACAACTTCCGATCCCCTCTTTGAAAAAGCTTTTTGGGAACGGGGTGTGTAAAGGCCAGAGGGTTCCGTTAAAGGTGGAACGGCCGTGTCCCTTCTACCGTCTCCACAAACGTACTTGGAAATCGTATTGCTTGAAAGGTTTATCAGCTATGTTTTGAAAACAACAAACTGTTTTGAAAGACTTAACCTGCTATATTTTGGAAACAACGAGACGACGTTTCTTGACACAGGGCGCTTTATTCCTTTAAATATATTGGATGAGAATGGAAATGATTATGGATTGAACATATATGACTTTGAGACCGTTGTATGACTAGAGTACATGGATATTAGTATCTTTAATAAGTGTTGAATATGTATAATATATTTCTTGTAATTTGTTCATGGTTTTTTCTTTACATATCACCCGGAGGTAGGTAAACCTACTAATGTCTGGTGTAGAGAGCCAGTCTGCTGTAGTGGTTAAGTGCGTGGACTCTAATCTGGGAGAACCGGGTTTGATTCCCCACTCCTCCACTTGCAGCTGCTGGATGACCTTGGGCAAGCCATAGTTCTGTCAGAGCTGTTCTTGAAAAAGAGCAGTTTCTGCCAAGAGCTCTCTCAGCCCCACCTACCTCACAGGGTGTTTGTTGTGGGGAGGGGAAGGGAAAGGAGTTTGTAAGCTGCTCTGAGATACCTTTGGGTAGTGAAAGGTGAAAGGTGGGGTATAAATCCAATCTCTTCTTCTTCTTCTTCTTCTTAATGAAGCATTCTAAGTACACTGACCAAACCACAATTCCCAGAATTCTTAGCAAGCCGCCATGACAGTCTAGGCGGAATAAAGCTGAGGCTAACCTGCAGCATAGCTCGGTCCCCAAAGTGGAATTTGGACCAGTTTTCCATCTGATCAGTGTCAGGCGTTGAGAAAGAATTAAATAAACAGCAAGCACCAACCCGTTGTGAACTGAACAAAGCGCGCTTTCCCGCTCAGAGCGGAGGGGCACTTACAGGCCTCATTCAGCCGCCAACACGCCACAGGGCAAAATGACTGAGCTTGCCTCTCCTCCAAATATGCTCTTTTTATTTGAAAGCAAGCAAATTGCTATTCCCGTGGCTATGAAATGAACACTGCGCCAAAAAACATTAAAGCGGTTGCTGGCATTCCCATTAACGGACACTTACTGCTCCAATTCCTTCACACCTGGGGTAACGTTTAAGTCAAAATTCGGTCCAAGATGGGGTTTTAATGATCATCACAACTAGATCCTATTACGCAAGAGAGCTTAGCTGCATGTCAGCTACACGGAATTGCCTATCGCTTGAGGAAGAAGAAGAAGAAGAAGAAGAAGAAGAAGAAGAAGAAGAAGAAGAAGAAGAAGAAGAAGAAGAAGAAGAAGAAGAAGAAGAAGGAGGAGGAGGAGGAGGAGGAGGAGGAGGAGGAGGAGGAGGAGGAGGAGGAGATTGGATTTATACCCTGCCTTTCACTCAGAGTCTCAGGCTTTTTTATTAGGAAGAAGAAGAAGAAGAGGAAGAGGAAGAGGAAGAGGAGGAAGAGGGGGAAGAGGGGGAAGAGGGGGAGGAGGAGGAGATTGGATTTATACCCTGCCTTTCACTCAGAGTCTCAGGGCTGCTTACAAACTCCTTTCCCTTCTCCTCCCCACAACAGACACCCTCTGAGGTAGGCGGGGCTGAGAGAGCTCTTTCCAAAACTGTCCTTGAGAGAACCAGCTCTGACGGAACTATGGCTTGCCCAAGGTCATCCAGCAGCTGCAAGTGGAGGAATGGGAAATCAAACCTGGTTCTCCCAGATTAGAGTCCACACACTTAACCACTACACCAAACTGGCTCCCCGCACATACCTGTTTAAGACCTGCCCCCCCTTCACATGCCTAGATCAATTAAAATCTTCCCGTGAGGGGGGTTACAGGGTTTTTAAAAAAAGGATATTCTCAAGCTAGTTATCCCCCAGACCTCCTTGCCGAACAAAAAGCCAAAGTTAGCTTTCCCGTGTTCCGTTAGGCCAAACGGTTCTTTCTGCCACTTTTAACACACCGCAAAAGCCCCGTGGGATCGTTCCATGCCATTATACAAGATGTGCATGTTATTTTTCTACATGGCAGGAAAGATCCCATCGGAATAAGAAATGTGTAAAGCCGAAAACGATCTCTGCACTTTAAGGGATGTTTTAAGGCGGAAAGCAGGGGGGAAACGTGGGAGCCATATCAGCAGCATTGGAGGTCATTTTTAGATGATGCTTGAGGGCAGAGGTACCCAACTTGATACCTTTCCCAATTCCCCCCAAGTGTTTTTAGAAAACACCAAGGGACAGGTGGGGCTTTTGCCCAGAAAAGCTTCCAGGCTGAGCAGATTTTTAAAAATGTCGCTTCTCGCTGTGTGACTGAGGGGAAGCTGCGGCGGCCATTTTGTGACCGGCCCCATCTCCCACAGCACCCGTTTTGTGGCAGCCATTTTGTGGCTGCGCCCACCACACTGTGTCAGAATTCCAAAGGCGCTCGCAGACGCAAAAAGGTTGGGGACCCTTGCACTAGGAAAAAAGTCCATGGTAGCCAAACTGGGAAATATACTTAGTGGTGGGGACAGGAAACTCGGGAGCCAAGTCTCTTCCTGAGCCATTTTCTTCCATCTGAAGAATTCCTGTTAAGGAGGGCTGTCTGACCCCTTCTTTAATGACACCCTGTCATCAGGTCAGAACTGTCTGTGCATGTGCGTGCCTGTGTCCCCAAAAAACATTTAGGTACCCTACCTACCTTTATGGACTACGAGAGCCAGTTTGGTGTAGTGGTTAGGAGTGCGGACTCTAATCTGGGAGAACTGGGATTCATTCCCCACTTCTCCACATGCAGCTGCTGGTGTGACCTTGGGTCAGTCACAAGTTCTCTCAGAGTTGTTCTCTCAAGGGCAGTCCTCGAAAGAGCTCTCTCAGCCCCACCTACCTCAAAGGGTGTCTCTTGTGGAGAGGGGAAGGGAAAGGAGTTTGTAAACCACTCTGAGACTCTGCGAGAAGGGCGGGGTATAAATCCAATCTCTTCGTCTTCTTCTGTAGCAGACGGTGCGTTGTACCACCGTCTGTACCAAGTTGTACCACACATTTTTGGAGAGTGTTGCTTTGCATGCATATTTTTGCTGCTACAGTGGCAAGACGGTTTTTATAGCTCAAGGTCCTGTCCAGGGCAATGCCAAGGTGTATGGTTGTGTGTAAGTCCAGTGCCATTAAGGTAGACATTTAGTTCACAGTTGGCAAGACTGTTATTGAGATGGCAATGGGAACATTCTGTTTTTCCTGGATTTGGGATAAGCCGCCATTTACAGTAGTAGTCAGCCAAAATTTCGAGGTCCCTAGTCAGTATTTCCTCGGTCCTTTCAATTGGTTTGTGCCTTACTGCAATCGCCATGTCATCGGCATAAGCAAACTTCCTGGATATTGTCTTGGGAACATCAGAGATGTATCGACTGAAAAGAGCTCAAGCAGGGCCAAGCCCTGGGGTAGACCATGATTCAGTTTCTTCTGCTTGCTTATTGAATGACACCTAACTACTTGGAAAATTCCATCACCCAGCATCTTATTTAGGAGTCAAAATAATGTTCTGCAGGGGGGAAACTTGTAAAAACTTTCTACGGCAGACCATCCCTCCAGACTGTGTCATAAGCAGCCAGTCAGATCGACGAAAACTGCTGATCTCTTAAGACACTTCGGATACCCTGCCTCAGTGAACTTGGTCTTCACAACTGCGACGGGGTCTAAATCATGCTTGCTCTGTAGGGACACGTTCATTAATTCTGTCATGGATTCTGTTTAGGACTAGCCTCTCTCAAGGAGTTTATAACAGGCGCTCAGAAGGGAAATAGGTCTGTAACGAAAGGTCTTAAAGATCAGGGCCAGCATTTGCATACTGTGAGGTACGGCAGCTGCCAGGGCCCAGGTTGTCTGGTAGGACCCACAGCCACCGACCCTGCCCACACCCCTGCCACTAGTCTGCACCTGTTCTCTGAACCGCCCAGCCTCACTGAAGAAGAGCCATGTGGGTGAACACGTAAGATGAGCCCTGCTGGATCAGACCAATAGTTCATCTGATCCAGCATCCTGTCTCACACAGAGGACAACCAGTTCCTCCGGACAGCCAACAACAGGACATGGAGGCCAAGGCCTTCCCCTGATAAGAACATAAAGAAGAGCCCTGCTGAGTCAGACCAATGGTCCATCTAGTCCAGCATCCTGTCTCACATGGTGGCCAACCAGTTCCAACCAGGGCATGGAGGCCAAGGCCTTCATAAGAACATCAGAAGAGCCCTGCTGGATCAGAACAGTGGTCCATCTAGTCCAGCATCCTGTCTCACACAGGAGCCAATCAGTTCCTCTGGATGGTCAACAACAGGTCAGAGAGGCCGAGGCCTTCCCCAATAATAATGTAAGAAGAGCTCTGCTGGATCAGACAAGTGGTCCATCTAGTCCAGCATCCTGTCTCACACAGGGGCCAACCATGAAGATCGATTCAAGTGGGTAGCCATGTTGGTCTGAAGCAACTGAACAAAGTTTGATTCCAATATCACCTTTAAGACCAACAAAGTTTAATCCTGGGTATAAGCTTTTGTATGCAGGCATCCTTCAGATATCCGAAGAAAGCTGATACCCAAAACTAAACTTTATTGGTCTTAAAAGTGCCACCAGACTCAAACTTTGTTCTAGTGGCCAA
Organism: Gekko gecko; assembly: GCA_029375565.1. NCBI lineage: Eukaryota > Metazoa > Chordata > Lepidosauria > Squamata > Gekkonidae > Gekko > Gekko gecko. Next base: position 98,376,013 of record JAPDNY010000011.1, read on the forward strand.
CCAGTTCCTCTGGAAGGCCAACAACAGGGCACAGAGAAGAGCCCTGCTGGATCAGACCAGTGGTCCATCTAGTCCAGCATCCTGCCTCACACAGTGGCCAACCAGTTCCTCTGGAAGGCCAACAACAGGGCAGAGAGGCCGAGGCCTTCCCCTCATGTTGCCTCCCGGCTCTGGGATTCAGACGATGACTGCCTCTGAATGTGGAGGTTCCCTTCAGTCACCATGGCAAGTAGCCATCGATAGACCTGTCCTCCATAAATCTATCAAATCCATTTTGAAAGCTGTCTATTCCTGTGGCCATCGCTACATCCTCTGGCAGCAAAGTCCACCTCTGAATCGCTCTCTGTGTCAAGCAGTATTGCCTTTCGTCCGTCCTGAACCTACTGCCCATCAGCTTCATTGGATGCCCTCGAGTTCTAGTCTTTTGGGAGAGGCATGATACAGACTGGTGGCACTCCTGGTTGTCATGGCAGCATTACTCTCAGCTAGATATACTGGCCAGTCCTGTCAGGAAATGGGTGTGCAAGTGGTACAGGCAACTGAACAGGGACAATGGAAAGGCTTGGAAGTGGGGAAAGGATCCGTCGTATGGGGGCACATGCAGGTGTGGGGTGGAAAGGAAAGCAGGGCCCCCCCAGCAGTGGGCAGATGGGGGTCCCCAGGGACTGTCTACCCAGAGTCCCCCACACCTGAAATAAGCCCTGCTAAACGGTTCCCTCAAGTTACCCTATGGAGACGGCATTTCTAGGATGCCTTCCGATATTCTACTTTCTGCACGTGATGTCAAAGTCTCAGTTACAAGATTTTCTTCGTCCCGTGGACCAGAATTTAAACACAAAACAGCGACGCTTTTGTTTAACATGACGAATAACCCTTTTAATTGCCGTTTAATATCATTCCTCTTTAAAAGGCACTTAAGAGGCCTTTCGACTTTATTTTCCATTAGCTGCGCTGAAGAAAAGTGAACTTTGGTATTGGGGGAAGGGGGGGGAACGATTGCCAAGAGAAAGAGCTGTTTTCCTTTTAGAAACAAGAGCATTGGGAATATCGGCCTATAACCACCAAAAATGGGGCTCTTGCCGATTTCCAAGGTCGGCGATGAACCAGTGGCAAGAGAAGGAGAGTTGATTAAGAACTCCCTTTATTGGAAACAAATCAGCCAGGATCATCATGCCCCTGTATAAATTAATGGTGCGACCTCATTTGGAGTACTGTGCACAGTTCTGGTCACCACACCTCAAAAAGGATATTATAGCATTGGGAAAAGTGCAGAAAAGGGCAATTAGAATGATAAAAGGAGGTACTTCGGGTTAGAACAGATAAAAGGAGGTACCTCTTCACCCAAAGAGTGATTAACACATGGGATTCACTGCCACAGGAGGTGGTGGCAGCTACAAGCATGGATGGCTTCCAGAGGGAATTGGATATACATATGGAGCAGAAGTCCATCAGTGGCTATTAGCCACAAGGTATAGATAGGACCTCCCGGTCTGGGGCAAGTGATGTTCTGTATTCTTGGTGCTTGGGGGGGGGGCAGCAGTGGGAGGGCTTCTAGTGTCCTGGTCCCACTGCTGGACCTCCTGATGGCACCTGGTATTTCTGGCCGCTGTGTGACAAAGTGTTGGACTGGATGGGCTGCTGTCCTGATCCAACATTGGCTTCTCTTATGTTCTTATGTACTCTGCAGACTAAATGACATAATGGAGAAAGGACTGGCCCTGGAGTGGAAAGAACAGGGTTCAAATCCCAGCACAGGCCTGGAATTCACCGTGACCAGGCGCAAGCCCCTCCCTTTCTCAGCCTAACCTACTTGACACAGGCCCATAGCTATGCTGGGGCTTTGGGGGCTCCACCCCCTTTCTTAAAGGCACAGCCCCACAAGAATTTCTCTTGTAAATGCTTTCTTCAATCATTTTTAAACATTTTTTTAAAGCCGTGAGCTCCTTTAAGCAGAGTGGGGTGCTGTAAGTTGATTAATTCCCACACTGAGCAAGGGGGTTGGAGTAGGTGACCTCTAGGATCCCTTTGAACTCTGTGTCAAAAAACTAGTCTCCTTTAAGATACTTTTTCTGCCTAAGTGTTACCTTTCTTGACTATAGAAGTCATCTTGAAAAAAAAAAAACAATTTCTGTCAGAGCTCTCTCAGCCCCACCTACCTCACAGGGTGTCTGTTGTGGGGAGGGGAAGGGAAAGGGGTTTGTATGCCGCTCTGAGACTCCTTTGGGTAGTGAAGGGCAGGGTATAAATCCAATCTCCTCCTCCTCCTCCTCCTCCTCCTCCTCCTCTTCTTCTTCTTCTTCTTGTGGGGAGAGGAAGGGAAGGGGAATGTAAACCACTCCAAGACTCCTTTGGGTACTGAAGAGCGTGATATGAAACCAACTCCTCCTCCTCTTCTTCTTCCTCTCCTCACGGCAGCCATTTTGTGACCGTATCCACCACCCACCCACCGTGTCAGAATTCCAAAGTCGCCCAGAGGGTTAAAAAGTTGGACACCGCTGGTGTAGGCATATTCGTTGATACATATTCTGCTCTAAAATCTGAGGCCCCGGTGAACAAGTGCAGCGCTCCCAGCCTGCAAGATTTCAATTACCAGAGTCTTCTTCCCTCTTTGGGATACCCTTCAAACTGCCTTTACAGGGAACGCAGGAACAGGCCCGCCCGCCTCAGACAAGAAACAGCGCAGCCTCACAGAACCCTAGCACCACCCCCTGCCCACTTGGAGTGCCTTCCAGCGGCTGAATGGAAAGCCGGCCGGGAAAAAGAAACCTGATATTAGGAAAGCGGGGCGGTTGGGAACGAATCCCGGCTCTGCCGTGGAAGCTCACGAGGTGACCTCGGGCCGGTCACACACTCGGCTTAGCCTACCTAACAAGGCTGTTGTGAAAATGGAGGAAAGAGGAAGGATGGAAGCTCCTATGGATCCCCACTGGGGAGAAAGGCAGGGTATAAAGAAAGTAAATAAACAAATACTGCTTATAGTCTTTAACAGACACCCTGTGAGGTGTGTGGGGCTGAGAGAGCTCTCCCGGGGACTGCCCTTCAGAGAACAGCTCTGGGAGAACTTGTGATTGACCCAAGGTCACACCGGCAGCTGCATGGGGAGGAATGGGGAATCTGTTCTCCATGACTGTTCTCCACTACTGGAGCTTTTAGGAAGAGGAGGAAATTGGTTTCATACCCCGCCTTTCACTACCCGCAGGAGTCTCAAAGCGGCTTTCAATCTCCTTCCCTTTCCCCTCCCCACAACAGACACCCTGTGAGGTAGGTGGGGTTGAGAGAGCTCTTGGAGAACTGTCCTTGAGAGAACAGCTCTGGGAGAACTTGTGACTGACCCAAGGTCCCACCAGCAGCTGCATGTGGAGGAATGGGGAATCTGTTCTCCATGACTGTTCTCCACTACTGGAGCTTTGAGTAGGAGGAGAAGGAGGTGGAGGAAATTGGATTTATACCCCGCCTTTCACTACCCGAAGGAGAGTGGCTTTACAATCTCCTTTCCCTTCCCCTCCCCACAACAGACACTCTGTGAGGTAGGTGGGGTTGAGAGAGCTCCTTGGAGAACTGCTCCTGAGATAACAGCCCTGACAGAACTTGTGACTGACCCAAGGCCACACCAGCAGTTCCATGTGGAGGAGTAGGGAATCAAATCTGGTTTCTCCCAGATTAGAATTCGTCGCTGGTAACGACTATACCAAACTGGCTCTCAGAGCCCCAACTGGGAGGGGAGGGGTCTAAGGCACGGCAATTGTGGGGGGAACGTCTCACCCACCCCACCCGCTCCTGCCACCTTGGACAATATTTTGAATTGCCCCACCCCCACATTTTACACAGAGTCGGCAGCAAATCTGATTTTTAACATGCAGGGAAGGCCCTCCCCCCTCCGGTGCAACGTCGCACAGAGCCCTGGGATTGACTGGCAAATATTAAGGGCTCGACTTATCCACTGACCTCACACCCAGACAATACTTCTTTCTTTCGGCTGACAAACAGAAGCGCCCAGGAAAACAGGGAACAGAAAGGAGGCAGAGGAGAGACGGGAGATTAAACGAATATTACAGATGATCTCAGCGGGCGAAGGGCGAACATCTCCGAAGATTACCTGAACGTTCGTGCCATGCCAGGGGTGGGGGGGCGGAAGGCTCTAACTGTGAATTTGCAGCAGGTTCGAGAAGTTGCAGGGTCTGAGAGCCTCGCTGAGTATCATCTGGTCTTGGACTAGAAACCCCCCAGTGAGTTAATACTACGAAAGCGTGCGCGTTTCCTTTATTAAGTCAGGAAGCCTTCAATCTGCTTTTTTGCACAAAGTCAGCAAAAACCATGCGCCGTCCAGGGAAGCTTATTACAATTGGAGAAGGGGGGGGGAATACACCTTTAAGAATGCCACATGGTGAGGCTTCTCGGCCTTTTGGCTAAGATCGAGTGCGAGGCAATTCATACACTTAATAGGATTTAGGGAATTAGCCGTTCCGTCTGCAGATGTTATTGGGTTATTATGACTGGGAAAAACAACTCAGGCACCACAGTTAACAGTGCAATCCTAAAATGACTTTCCTTAGGAGTTGTAAATCTCAAGTTAATCCCAGAAACCTACTTACTAAATTTAATACCTGAAGGTTTAGGGTAGAATGATGTATACCTTTTGGTTTATATCCTAACATCTGCTAGAACTTTGTTGGCCAAATACTGGAAATTAGAAGGGAAAAAAAAACCTCCAAAGAGGAGATAATATATAAATGACTGGATATAGCGGAAATGGACAGACTGAATTTGTTATTAAAAGGAAGGGATGAAGATATATGTTCGAAAAGATGGTCGAGAATGTACAAATGGATAAAGAATTAGACAGACAGACTCAAAATGTATGAGATTTGATTTCATGATACAATGTATTTTGTAAAATTTATAAATAAAAATGGGGGGGAACCCTAAAATGACTTTCCTGGGAGTCTGAACACACATGAAGCTGCTGTATACTGAATTAGACCCTCGGTCCATTAAGGTCAGTATTGCCTACTCAGACTGGCAGCCGCTGTCCAGGGCCTCAAGGAGAGAAGGGTCTTTCGTATCAACTACTGCCTGGTCCTTTTAACTGTGGATGCCAGGGATTGAACCTGGGACCCACTGCATGCAAAGCAAGAGACTCTACCACTGAGCCGCTCTTCAACATGCACATGAAGCTGCCTTCTGTTGCCTCAGACCATTGGTCCATCAGAGTCAGTATTGTCAACTCGGGCTGGCAGCCGCTCTCCAGGGTCTCAGGCAGAGAAGGGTCTTTCACATCACCTGCTGCCTGCAGTGTTCCCTCTAAGCTGAGTTAGCGTGCACTGGCTCACAGTTTTTTTAGCCTCCGGCTCACACATTTTCATCTCAGCCCAAGAGGGAGGGCTCCAAAGCAAACTAAGGCCCCGGTCACACGGAGAATTTGCTGCATGGAAGGCACGAATGTCAGGCGGATTTTTAGGAAGCGACCACACTGCAACATCTGGGAAGTGTAGCACTCCCGTGGCCAACCTGCGACGTCCCGCCAAAGATGTGGAGTTTAAAAGTACTGCGGAAAGTCCACTAGTATCCGGAAAATGCGGGGCAAAGGAGGGCATCTGATCACAGGAACGCTAGTATCCCGTGGCATCCGGCGCTCATCCACGTCCCATCGCAAACTGGATGTTTTTTGTAAGTCTCCATAGGATGCACACAAATGCCAAACTGCGCATGCGCACAAACACAAAACTGAAAACACTGCCCGTCTGATCCAGAAGTGGTGGCTTGTGATCGCCACTTGTGTGATCACGTCGCACTGCTTCTTTGCCACGCTAAAGCATCGCCGTGTGATCGGCAGCTAACAGCCTAAGCGTGGAGACTCAGGTGACCGTGTGATCGGGCTACCGTGCTTTATTTTGCTCCGGGGCGAACCGCCACGCCTCCCCCCCCACATTATCTGGCCCGTGTGACTGGGGCCTAATTTATGCAGTAGCCAAATTGCTTGCTCACAACTTTGATGCCAGGAGCTCACAAAGTAGAATTTTTGCTCACAAGACTCCACAGTTTAGGGGGAGCACTGGCTGCCTGTTGGGGTTTTTTTAACTGGAGCGGCCAGGAAAATCTCCCTGCCCCCCAGCTGCCCCCGATGTGTGGCTTTAGATATCCGCACGCAGGGGGCAACTTGGGAATTAGATATATAGATTCCCATAATTAACGGCTGAGTACAGACTGGGAGTTTGCTCCGGTAGCCAGTCGTAGCAGAAAAGCCCTGGAATAAACTATACCGGGTTTTCCCGTTCACACAGCGGGGGCCACTGCCGGAAGATACGGGACGGAGGCGCGTGGGAACGTTCAGACTGCCGCGCCGGAGGCATGCTATATTTGCCGTTTCCCCATTAATTCAGCTGTGGGTGTATGGGTGTATGTGCGCATGAGCACCCATGCGCTCATGCGCATAAGCACATTTTGCTGATTGGGGGAGGACCCCGCAGCGGCGGCACCACATTGGGCAGTGGAGCGGAGCACAGCCAATCACACCGCTGCTGCCTTCTGCCCAACGCGGGTCGCTCCCGGCTTTTCGGCTGCGCGTTCAGACTCCCCAGAAGCGGAGAAACGCGCAACACACGCGGGCTTTCGGATTTGCTACGGGTTTTATCAGGTATCTTTTTAATCTGGCGGTGAAGCGCAACAGCACGGGTTGGCTATAGGTGGGGGATGCCACGCAGATGTGCCTGTGTGAACGCCCCATTTACTCCAGGATTGAGTCGTCACTGGCCCGGGTCCCTACCGGGGCAAATTGCCAGTCTGAACTCAGCCAACAACTACATCTGGATAATGAGTGATAACACAGTCATTGTTGGAGCTTAAAACAGTGAACAATTACAGTTGACAAGCCTTAATAAATGACATTTCAGTAAAGCATACTCAGAGTATCTGAAATCAAAGCATAATCTTTTATGATTGACAAATATTCCAGAAAAGGGAGCCAGGTTGGTACAAATATTGATATATTTTTTTTAAAAAAACAACAACCCTGTTGTTATGTCCTGACTGTGAATCACCTCTATTCTTTTGTACGTTAAGCTTGGAGTCAGGACAAGGCTCTTAAGCCTCCACAATCCCATTGGTTGACTGTACTATTGTAAATATTGCCAACCAATCAAAACAGTGTAAATAGTTATGGAAGGGAACAGACCTCATTGGTCTTTATCCCTGTAATATTGTTGGACGTTAACTTATGAAGGGGCGTGGTTATGTTAGCCCGCACTGTTTAAAAAGGGAGCTGTGCTCCACTGTTCTGTGTGTGTGTTGTCTGATCGTCTGGTTCCTGTTTAATACAGCTGAATCACTTCTGAAATCACTCTCCTTGTTGAGTTGCATACTTAACACCTGTGTTCTTCGATAAGACAGATTCAATAATTTTGTTTAACATGCAAAACTCACACAACTTGACTCATCCAGTCGGGAAGGAGGAGGAGGAGGAGGAGATTGGATCTATACCCCGCCCTTCACTACCCAAAGGAGTCCCAGAGCGGCTTACAATATTCTTTCCCTCCCCACAACAGACACCCGGTGAGGTGTGTGGGGCTGAGAGAGCTCTTTCGAGGACTGCTCTTGTGAGAACAGCTCTGAAAGAACTTGTGACTGACCCAAAGTCACACCAGCAGCTGCATGTGGAGGAGCGGGGAATCAAACCCGGTTCTCCCACACTAGAGTCTGCGCTCCTAACCACTACACCAAACTGGCTCTCCAAAACAGTTAATTTTGTATTGCTTTCCCAAGACCTGGCTAACATGAATCTAGCCGCCGCGCAAAGAAGCTCTATTAAGACTTTATTGAGCGGTCGTGCGGTCCTGCCATGCCACATATTTAGAATGCAAGGTAGCGTTCACGGGGCAAGGGCCCGCAGTGACCACCGGCTGTTGCCCAAGCCCCAGAGGGCACGGGGGCAGCAATCACTGAGCCATCTAGCCACTGGTCCAGCCCCAGACCATCATTCCCCCTCCACCAGTGCAGAGGAAGGTCATGGATGGGTCAGGCCCACCCATCCCAGGGCAGCTACACCAGATGCCCCGTGACTAAGACCGCCCCCTGGGGGCGCTGTTCTGCGAAGAATAGCAGTGAGCCAGATTCCGTCAGCTTGATCCACAAGAGACTATTTATCTGCTTTCATGGCAGGCAGTCAGGAAAACGCCCATCTGTTCTTAGACAGCTCTTTCCTGGCTCATCCTGTCGATGCTAGAGATCAAGAGGGTTGAGCTACTATAATATTAAACAGTTCGAAAATTTAATAAGGTGTACACAAGTTAAAATATGTTTAAAATCCACATGTAAACAAGACTTTCACACATTTATACACATGATGGGTCAATACATATGATACTAAAGACCAGACGCGTTTTGGCCATAAAAGGCCTTCTTCAGTGGTCAAAAATACAATCTTATCTAGACACACATTTGTACAATAATATACAAATTCTTAAAAAAACCTTTGTATAAAAACCAGATGTGGTACCTGCAAATCAAAAAATCAAAAGAAGAAGAAAAAAACAGTTATTATTAACATTGTAAACCAAATCCTAGTAAATTGAAAACTAATGCTTTTTTTTTTAAATACCTCCTATAGATATAATTTAGTTACAGGTATATAAAATGGGCCATCCCAATGCCAATATGTCTTCTAAATAAAAAATGAAGAAATGAAATAATTATATTAATAATACTAATAATACAGAATCCACATTAGGGATATGTTAAATTATGTTAGTAATGACCAACCTGGTAATCAGGGTATCTAAGATATGAATGTGTGTCTCTCCATCCATGCAAGAATACTGTTGTAAGCCACTGTGTTAGCCACCTAAAATAGTAGCTCAAAGATTTTAACTTGTGTACACCTTATTAAATTTTGAACTGTTTAATACTATAGTAGCTCAACCCTCTTAATTTCTAGCATTCTCTTGGGTTGAGTTTGTTCTTGTGCCCCCCTCCCCCTATTGTGCAGTCTCTTCATCCTGTCGATGCACATGCTCCCGGTGCTTTGCGCATGCCGACAACGCATCGTCCCCCGGGAACTGCAAATGAGTTTTCCTCGCCTCGTCCTCACCCACAGCCCGAGTTACCGATCGAGATGGGCGGTGGCGTTGGTCTATCTGTAGCAGCCAGAAAGAGCAAGCGTCCGGGAGCCCCATTCAAGACGAACAACATTTGTGGCAGAAGATGAGCTTTTGTGAGTCACTGCTTGGTTCCCCAGGTACCTCGATGGATTTCCATTCTCTACGGCTAAATGTGGTGTCTTCCATGGAGACAGATCAAGATGGGTAAATCCGATCTCACACAAGACAAATGGTTAGAAATCTGGAGAACTCATGAAGATAAATCCCCCATCATTACACCAAAATGGCAAGACTTCAGAATAATGTCCAAGTGGTACAAAACTCCCCAACAAATATCACACATCTCAAGTAACTCAGACCCTTTGTGTTGGAGGGGATGCAAAGAAATAGGCAATAACATACATTGCTGGTATGATTGGAAATGCCGTCCAGTTTTGCAATTCGGCCAAGTGTCAGAAGATTAGATGCATTTGCTAGTTCCAGATTTCAGCAACATCACCAGGGCTGCCTGCTTCCATCCCTGCCTGCTTCCACTTCCTCCCCTATATATATGTTGACAGACAGATACTACAGAAACACTACAAACTCCAGCACTCTCTCTGCAAAGCTGCCCGGAGAACTTCTGCCTGCTGTGGGACATGGGGACCGTTTTCTATGAAGATGCCTCTATGGGGGAATTCTTGAACACTTGAAGCTGCCCTTTACGGAGTCAAACCATCGCTCCATGAATGTTCTGGAAAGAGCTCTCTCAGCCCCACCTACCTCACAAGGTGTCTGTTATGGGGAAGGGAAGGGAGAGGAGTCTGTAAGCCACTCTGAGACTCTGAGTGAAGGGTGCGGTATAAATCCATGTCCTCCTCCAGAGTTGTCACCAAGGGAATCCGCAAACAAGCCACATAGAACCCGGGCTGTCCGATGACCACTGGGTAGTCGTAAGGAATTAGAATTTTCAGGTGCCTAGAATCTCTTCCCAGGCCGCATCCACGTCCCCAGTGTTGCGCCCAAGCATTCACAGTTGGTTTTTTTCCCATGTGGTAAACCAATTCGAGAGACCAATCATTTCTAGGGTGAAGCGACAGCTCAACGTCCCACAACATGTGAAGGCAGCCCAAGTCTGACTAGCCGCCCACCAGAACGTCACCTCAGAACACACCCGACGAATGTTCTTTTTGGCATTCGTTCCTTCACTGCTGAGGAAATGACTTTTTGAATTATGTACTTAAGGACAAACAGGGCTGGACTTTCCTGTCAGACCGGGTAGCGCAACAGTAGCCCTTTTAAAACAAATCCTAAAAGGAATGATGAGTTGGATTGCCCTTTCCTGGGGGAGGGCATTCATAATTTTACACACCAGAATCAGTAGGAATTACTTGTATTCCAAAGCACTGAGTTGAGAGAAAACACAGAGATGGGGCCATTCTTCCTCATGAAAATGGTTTCACACCAAGTGTAACTAAACAGATGGCTTGTTTTGATAAGAAATCAACTGAGAGGGGTGAAAATGTAACGAAAAGATGTTAAACTTTATGTCTAAAAATACTATTAAGAAATTTACCCTCTTTGCATGTAAGAGTGTCTTAGGGGATTTTTATTAAAGTGTAGCCAAATAGAATGGCTAGTTTTGATGAGAAATCAACTGAGAGAAGTGAAAATGTAAGGATTTTTAGTAAAATAGCAGATAAGATAGACTTGTAGGTGAATTATAAAGAAGGAGCATTTACTTTTATGTGTTTTAAATAAGGCAATCATTCAGAAGAAAAAATGATATATTTGTTTTCTAGGGAAACGTGAACTTGTAATGGAAAAGAGGAGGGGAATGACCTTATTAAAGATAAAAACAGATTATGAAAATCTGAAATTTTACAGTAAGAGCCTTTGAATATATATTACTAAAATATATTATTATTAGAATGTTTAGATAATTTTAAATGGAGCCATTTGTGTATTCTTGATATTTGTAGTGGTAACTGTTATTAGGATTGATAATTTTTTCTGCTGTAAAACAAGCAGGAGAGACCTAATTGGCATGTACCACAAGATACTACCCTCATTTTATTTGTATTTCTGGAAAACTAATAAAAACCTATTATAAAAAAAAATGATTTCACAAAAACCAATCATTCACGGCTCTATTTTAGATGGAGAACCGAGGCAAAGAATGAACGGCTGGCCACAGAAAGCCAGGCCGGGCAAGGATTTCATCCCAATTTTCAAGAAAACAAAACTCCAGACTTTCAGGTCAAAGTTCACCGTCCCCCAAAATTGTGGCAGCCAGTCCAGAATCCCCTATGACTTTCAACAAATCCACTCACTGGCCACGCTTACAGCAAATGTTGTATATTCCGGCAACGTATTCCGTTCTTTCCCACCAAACGTCTCACTCTGAAATCCTTGTATCAGTCGCCTTTGCCCTGGACCCATAACTGAGGCAAAGGTACAAAAAAACTAAACCATTTGGAATTTTGACACATTTTCCCTTTGTCAAGCCACCATTTTCATTCTCATGATCAAAACATGCGTGCATGACTCCTGACCGGTTACACCAGTATGGACTACAAAACCCATAATGCAATGCAACTATGCCTGAGCACAAAATCCACCAAGGGTATCGATGGCTATGGAAGAAGATTAACCCAGTGAGGATCAACCATTCTGTCACTCTGCGTGGGAGGAAGGGAAAGGGTAGCGCCTGAGACTCCTGGAGTGGGCAAGTCCACCTCTTCTCACCACAGGGTGCCTGTTGGGGAGGGAGGAAAGAGTTTGAGCCGCTCTGAGACTCCTTCGGGTAGTGAAGGCGGGGACAAATCCATCCTGCTTCTTCTACCTCACAGGGTGTCTGTTGTGGGGAGGGGAAGGGAAAGGAGTTTGTAGAGCTGCTCTGAAGACTCCTTTGGGTAGTGAAGAGGATTGGGGGTAACAAATCCAATCCTTTCTCTCTCTCTTCTTCTATATGCTAGAGATGTAAACATAGTTCTGGCGCTTTCAAATCAGAAAATCCGATCGCAAGTAAAATGGGTGGGAAGCAATTCCCATTCTGCTAGTGCAAAATATCAACAACCAGCTTGAAATCAGTGGGTTTCGATTTAGGGGGGAAGAGAAGAAGAGATTGGATTTATACCCTGCCCTTCACTACCCAAAGGTGTCTCAGAGTAGTTTATAATTCCTCCCCCTCCCCCTAACAGACACCCTGTGAGGTAGGTGGGGCTGAAAGAGCTCTCTCGAGAACCGCCCTTGAGAGAACAGCTCCGAGAGGACTCAGGATCATACCAGCAGCTGCATGTGGCGCAGTGGGGAATCAAACCCAGTTCTCCCAGATTAGAGTCCATGCTCCTAACTACTACACCAAACTGGCTCTCATGTATCAGCAGAGATAAGCAGCGGGGGGAAATTCCAGTGTTTTATTGTTAACGATGAATGAACGCCACAGCCATTACAACATTAGGCTGTTTCATCTAGTTAATACCCCCGTGTTACCAGAAGTATGGTCATCCAGCCACACCCACCTTTTGCTTCTTATTCCGTTTACCTTGTTTGTTGTCAAAACCCCAGGGCTTTTTTTGGAGCAGGAACTCCTTTGCATGTTAGGCCACACACCCCTGATGTGGCCAATCACAATGAGTTTCTGCTGTTGGGTGTGGCCTGTTATGCTAATGAGTTCTTGCTGGGCATGGCCAACTCGGGAGCCAGCCGGAACGCCATTCCTGTGCATTCCTGCCCAAAAATAGCCCAATCCAGATTTATTATTTTTAAAAAAATTCAGGTTATGAATCCACCCAAATGGCAATACAACAAAGTCGGAGTCCGGCGGCACCTTTAAGACCAACAAAGTTTAATTCTGAGTATAAGCTTTTGCGTGTGTGCAGAGTTCTTCAGATTTCTGAAGAACTTTGCTGGCCTTAAAGGTGCCATCGGGCTCCAACTTTGTTCCGTCGCTTCGGACCGACACGGCGACGCCACCTGAATTATTTTTTCGTGTCCCCTCTACCAAGGTGCAGGAGATAACGTGACCATCCATCCCATATGGAATGATTAAATAATGGAAGTGTGCTACAGACAAAGGAGCCAGTTTGGTTGTAGTGGTTAGGAGCGTGGACTCTAATCTGGGAGAACCGGGTTTGGTTCCCCACTCCTCCACTTGCACCTGCTGATGTGACCTTGGGTCAGTCACAAGCTCTGGCACAGCTGTTCTTGAAGAAAGAGCCGTTTCTGTCAGAACTCTCTCAGCCCCACCTCCCCCACAGGGTGTTTGTTGTGGGGAGGGGAAGGGAAATAGGTAGTTATAAATAGGAAACAGAGAGTGATTATAAATGGGAAACTTTCTCAGTGGAGGGTGGTAAGCAGTGGGGTACCACAGGGATCAGTACTCGGTCCGATGCTTTTTAACTTGTTTATGAATGATTTGGAATTGGGAGTAAGCAGTGAAGTGGTTAAATTTGCAGATGACACGAAGTTGTTCAGGGTGGTGAAAACCAGGGAGGAGTGCGAGGCACTCCAAAGGGATCTGTCGAGGATGGGTGAGTGGGCGTCAACGTGGCAAATGGGGTTCAATGTGGCCAAGTGCAAAGTGATGCACATTGGAGCCAAAAATTCTAAATATAGATACACGTTGATGGGGTCTGAACTGGCAGAGATGGACCAAGAGAGAGATCTTGGAGTCATAGTAGATAACTCAATGAAAATGTCTAGACAGTGTGTAACTGCAATAAGGAAGGCCAACGCTATGCTAGGGATTATTAGGAAGGGAATTGAAAACAAATCAGCCAGTATCATCATGCCCCTGTATAAATCATTGGTGCGACCTCATTTGGAATAGTGTGTACAGTTCTGGTCGTCACATCTCAAAAAGGATATTATAGCATTGGAAAAAGTGCAGAGAAGGGCAACTAGAATGATCAAAGGGTTGGAACACCATCCCTATGAAGAAAGGTTAAAATGCTTGGAGCTCTTTAGCTTGGAGAAACGACGGCTGAGGGGTGACATGATCGAGGTTTAGAAGATTATGAATGGGATTGAGCAGGTTGAGAAAGAAGTCCTTTTCTCCCTTTCTCACAATACAAGAACTTGTGGGCACTCCATGAAATTGCTGAGCAGTCGGATTAGAACAGATAAAAGGAAATACTTCTTCACCCAAAAAGTGATTAACATATGGAATTCACTGCCAGAGGAGGTGGTGGCAGCTACAAGCATGGACAGTTTCAAGAGGGAATTAGAGAAACATCTGGAGCAGAAGTCCATCAGTGGCTATTAGCCACAGGGTATAGATGGGAACTCTCAGTCTGGGGCAGGTGATGCACTCTATTCTTGGTGCTGGAGGGGGCAGCAGTGGGAGGGCTTCTAGTGTCCTGGCCCCACTGCTGGACCTCCTGATGGCCCCTGGTATATTTTGGCCGCTGTGTGACAAGAGTGTTGGACTAGATAGGGCATTGGCCTGATTCAACATTGGCTTCTCTTATGTTCTTATGTAAAGTTCTACAAAAATGCAATACAACATCTATTTCAATATTTCACAAGTTAAATGTATCAAAAAGTTCCAATATTCACGATCTGAAAGGCATTTTTCTACATTTTCCCACCCTTTCCCCAACTTTGTGGTGCCCCCTTTGGCGGCGAGTGGGAAGCTGTTGAGGAAGAATCAGCCCCATATTTTGTGAGTCTTTAAGATGCTCCTGGACTCTTGCTCTTTGCTGCCGCTGCAGACAAGACTAACACGGCCACCCATCTCAATGAGAAGAAGAAGAGATTGGATTTATACCCTGTCCTTCACTCGGAGTTCTTGTCTTGTGAGAAAGGGAGAAAAGGACTTCTTTCTCAACCTGCTCAATCCCATTCATAATCTTATAAACCTCGATCATGTCACCCCTCAGCCGTCGTTTCTCCAAGCTAAAGAGCCCCAAGCATTTTAAACTTTCTTCATAGGGATGGTGTTCCAACCCTTTGATCATTCTAGTTGCCCTTCTCTGCACTTTTTCCAATGCTATAATATCCTTTTTGAGATGTGACGACCAGAACTGTACACACTATTCCAAATGAGGTCGCACCAATGATTTATACAGGGGCATGATGATACTGGCTGATTTGTTTTCAATTCCCTTCCTAATAATCCCCAGCATAGCGTTGGCCTTCCTTATTGCAGTTACACACTGTCTAGACATTTTCATTGAGTTATCTACTACGACTCCAAGATCTCTCTCTTGGTCCGTCTCTGCCAGTTCAGACCCCATCAACGTGTATCTATATTTAGGATTTTTGGCTCCAATGTGCATCACTTTGCACTTGGCCACATTGAACCCCATTTGCCACGCTGACGCCCACTCACCCATCCTCGACAGATCCCTTTGGAGTGCCTCACAATCCTCCCTGGTTTATGGAGCCAAAGCTTGGCTTAGTGTGTACAGTATATTGTGTTATCATATGAATAAATCTTTGTATTGCTGCAACCTGCATTGTATAGGTCAACAACTCAAATGGACGGGGTCAGTGTGGAAAGGAGGGGGGGCACCAAGATTGGTCAGTGCTTAGGGCCCCAGTGAGCCTTCATCCGCCCCTGGTTCTTTCTATTAGATTTGCTAGGCTTTAAGGTGCTACTAGGCACTTTCTCTTTTGTACCACTATGGGACTAGAGTCACAGCGAAAGCAAGATGCCCCAGTGACCTCTCTGGAAAAATTCTATGGAAAAGTGAGTGCACCATCGTGTCCACATCATACCATGCACAATTCTACAAATAGCATATGAACTATTTTCAGTGCTTTTAATTAGTTCCCCCCTTCTTAAACCTAAAAAGCGTAAAGGAGATCCAAGCTCTATTGTCATCACGTTATATTCCAAGAACAATCATTACCACACAAAAGTATTTAGACCATACTAGATTCAATTTTTTCCCCCTCCATCCTTTATTTCAGCTCCAGGGTTTATCGCTATCAGGACACGGAATTAACATTTTGAATGCCCTTGTTTGCGAAACGTAAATCAAAATAAATATCTCTGAGCAGATCACACTCTAGGTTGGGTATTGGAAAATTTTCTAGTTCATTTCCTCTTCCTCCCCGCTCCCCAGAAATCGTTTTAGTGATTAAGAGTGCTGGACTACGATCTGGGAGACCTGGGTTCGAATCCCGACTTGTGCCACAGAAGCTCGCTGGGTAACCTTGGGCCAGTCAAGAGCAAGTATCTGGAAAGTACTTGATTTTCCGAGTATAGGAAAACTCGCTAGGGAACCGGGAGGATTGCACGAGTATGCCCACTTCAGACCAGGAGATGACGGACGTGGCCATCTGATCAGCAATTTTAAATGCGAGAGGGAACAGCGGTGAAACCCGATCAAGATGACCATGTGACCATGGCCAGAAAATCAAGTACTTTCTGGATATTTGCACTTTGAAGCCACGATTTCGCCGAACTGGACAGCCACCTCTCGCAATGATCGCGATTAGGTCATCTGAACATCCTGCAGCTGAATAAATTCAACATATAAACTTTCAAACGCACATATAGACTCCAGCGCTCAGCTGGAATACTGTACCAGAAGTGTATAGAAAGCAAGGATTTATATCTTATTATACATGTGGTATAAGGGAGCTGCGGTGGCTCAAGTGGTTAAGACGGTGAACTGCAGGCTGTGGAAGGTCAGTGGTTCAGCAGTTCGAGACCCGGGTGCCGCATGACGGGGTGAGCTCCCGTCTCTAGTTCCAGCTCCTGCCAATCTAGCAGTTCGAAAGCAAGAAATTGCAAGTAGATAAATAGGTACCACTTTGGTGGGAAGGTAACAGCGTTCTGTGCACCTTGGTGTTTAGCCATGCCAGCCACATGACCATGGAAATGTCTTCGGACAGCGCTGGCTCTTCGGCTTTGAAACGGAGATGAGCACCGCAGCCCTAGAGTCGGATTCGACTGGCTTTCAAGCAAGGGAACCTTTACCTTTACTTTTATACATGTGGTGACTACCACAAGAATACTTTATGCTAAATACTGGAGAAGAAACAACCCCCCCTCCCCCCAATGAAGAAATTATAAACAAATTTCTTGAAACGGCAGAGATGGACAATTGAACTTCAGTTCTGAGAGGACAAAATGGAACAGCTTTTGAAAATCCACGGTCCAAATTTGATAAATGGATTGAAGAAAATAAGAACTGAATTCTACAGGCATATAACCGAAATAGAAGGACAGTGAATTACATACTTCATTGTATACAAAGACGTTTGTGTAAAGATATTATAAGGTGTTGAAAAGTAAGGATAATAACTGGTTGATGTATGAGGTTAATAACTGGATATAGTATGGATGCAAACTATCCCCAATTATATGTTTGTACATCTGTACGTTTGTTTATTCTTTGTAAAATAAAGAAAAACTTTTTTTAAAAAAAATATATTAAATAAATAAATAAATAAGCCCAGACTCTGGGTCAGACCCAGGGTCAAGTACCCTCTCTGTGGGCCTCGTAGGAATTTCTAGAGAGAAGAAGAAGAGGAGGAGGAGGAGGAGGAGGAGGAGGAGGAGGAGGAGATTGGATTTATACCCCACCCTTCACTTGGAGTCTCTGAGCGGCTTACAAACTCCTTTCCCTTCCCCTCCCCACAACAGACACCCTGTGAGGTAGGTGGGGCTGAGAGAGCTCTGAGAGAACTGCCCTTTCAAGAACACCTCTGACAGAACTATGGCTTGCCCAAGGTCATCCAGCCAGGTGCAAGTGGAGGAGTGGGGGAATCAAACCCGGTTCTCCCAGATTAGAATCCGCGCACTTCACCACTACACCAAACTGGCTCTAATCTGCACCTGGGCCAAGAGTCTTCCGCTATCAAACAAATAAGCCCAAGAACTTAGAAACAAAGATCTCCAGTTTATATCTGAGATGATATGAACAGGCCATGATATATTAAGGAGGGGTTTCATCTATGGTTGCCAACCTCCAGGTGGGGGCGGGTCTGGAATTCTCCTGGAATTGCAACTGGTCTCCATGACACAGAGATCGCTTCCCCTGGAGAAAACGGCAGCTTCGGAAGACGGACTCTATGGTATATCATAGATTTCAGGTGAAATCCTCTCCAAATCCACCCCCAGGGCTCTACCCCAAATCGTCAGGAATCTCCCAGGCTGGAGTTGGCAGCTAGTTGCAGCCCCAGAGGAGCCCCCAAGCCCTGCAAGAGCCTCCATCCCACCCCCATACACACTGCCGTGCTTGGGGCCTAAGTGATCAGGGTTCAAGTGACACCCCCAAGCAATGGCATAGGGTTGCCAACCTCCAGGTGGTAGCTGGAGATCTTCTGCTATTACAGGCAATCTCCAAGCGACAGAGATCAGTCCAGCTGGAGAAAATGGTGACTTTGGGAGGTGGACTCTATGGCATTCTACCCCACTGAAGTCCTTCCCCTCCCCAAACCCCGCCCTCCTCAGGCTCCGCCCCCACTCAAATCTCCAGGTATTTCCCAACACAGAGCTGGGAACCGTAGAAGGGCACCCTGGGGCCTGCCACGACAAGTTCCATAGAGATTTTAAGCAATGCTCCCGCCAAGCCGTGGAGTCTTGAGAGCAAAAATTCTACTTTGTGAGTGATACATTACATAAGAACACAAGAGAAGCCAGCGTCGGATCAGGCCAGTGGCCCATCCAGGCCAACACTCTGTCACACAGTGACCAAAAATACCAGGTGCCATCAGGAGGTCCAGCAGTGGGGCCAGGACACCAGAAGCCCTCCCACTGTTGCCCCCCGCCCAAGCACAAAGAATACAGAGCATCACTTGCCCCAGTCCAAGAGTTCCTATCTATACCTTGTGGCTAAGAACCACTGATGGACCTCCGCTCCAGATCTTTATCCATAAGAACATAAGAGAGGCCAATGTTGGATCAGGCCAGTGGCTCACCCAGTCCAACACTCTGTCACACAGTGGCCAAAAATACCAGGTGCCAACAGGAGGTCCAGTAGTGGAGTCAGGACACTAGAAGCCCTCCCACTGTTGCCACCCCAAGCACCAAGAATACAGAGCATCGCTTGCCCCAGACTGAGAGATCCTATCTATACCTTGTGGCTAATAGCCACCGATGGACCTCTGCTCCATATGGTTATCTAATTCCCTCTTGAAGCAGTCCATGCTTGTAGCCACCACCACATCCTGTGGCAGTGAATTCCAGGTGTTAATCACTCTTTAGGCGACGAAGGATTTCCTTTTATCCGTTCTAAGCCGACTGCTCAGCAATTTCATGGAGTGCCCACGAGTTCTTGTATTGTGAGAAAGGGAGAAAAGGGCTTCTTTCTCTACCTGCTCTATCCCACACATAATCTTATAAACCTCGATCATGTAACCCTTCAGCCATCGTTTCTCCAAGCTAAAGAGTCCCAAGTGCTTTAACCTTTCTTCATAAGGAAAGTGTTCCAACCCTTTTATCATTCTAGTTGCCCTTTTCTGCACTTTTTCTTGTCCCCTACATTTTTATTGAATTTTTCAATAGAAAATACAGTGATTGCAAAATACAAATAAGAATTGCAGGTATCCTGCACTTTTCCCAAAGCTACAATATCCTTTTGAGGTGTGGTGACCAGAACAGTACACAGTACTCCAAATGAGGTCGCACCATGGACTTATACAGGGGTATTACGATAATCGCTGATTTGTTTTCAGTTCCCTTCCTAATAATCCCCAGCATAGCATTGGCCTTTTTTATTGAACGCTTGTGAGCGAGCGATTTGGCTGCTGCATAAATTAGGTTACTCTGGAGCCCTCCTTCCTGAGCTAAGACAAAAATGTGTGAGCCGGAGGCTAAAAATACTGTGAGCTAGCTCACACTCACTCAGCTTAGAGGGAACACTGGATTTAGGCATAGAGAAAGTAATTCCAATGTCTTGCAGTGGCTACCGCAGGCACAGACCCTTTCCAGGAATTCTTGGAACGATTGACTATGTTGTCAAAGGCCTGGAAGGATTCTTTTTAAAAATATCCCTAATTCGTTTTTTGCCTGGAATATAATGGGGGGGGGGATTGGTGGGTATATAATTGAGGGGAGGGGAGAAGAAATCAAGTCGATTTGGGGCTGGGCCGCCCAGTCAGGGCTTTTCCTCGCTCCGCTCGCCACTTTCAAGTTGCAAGTTGCAACAGAAAGTGCCTCTGAGCACGTGCAAAGCGGAACTCGCGCCTGCAAAACGGGGAAAGGGGGGGGTCTTTGACGCCCAGGACGCCAGTTCGAGCCCCGTTGGCGCTCGGACGCTATTTTGTTTAGAGGGATTAAGAGCGGGTGGAGGGGGGTGGAGGAGCCTTGCGGGGAGAAAATACCAGGGAGAGAAGGGCGCACCTCCCACCTCGAAGCCCCCCCCCCAAACGGGCTCCTCACTGCAGGCGGGGGGGGGTCTCCCCAAAAGCTGCCCCCTTGCCCCGAGGGAGCTGGGAGGGGGGCCACTTACTGGCAGGAGGAGGAGGAGGAGGGCGGTGGCGGGGAGGGCTCGCAGGCTGCGCCCCGGCTGCCTCCCCATCGGGCCGGCCGGCTCCGGGGCTCCGTCCTTCCGCCTTCACCGGCAGCGCCGCGGCTCCCGCGGACAGCAGCGCATCGCGCCGCCGTCCCAGCCCGAGTCGGCGGCGCTTTCTGCGGCACAGGCGCCTCCTCCCAGACTGGCGTGGCCGGCCGGCCGGGGGCGGGCCTTCGGGACGGGCCGGCGGGCCTCTGAGCACGTGCAGAGTTCGGGCGCGTCCGGCTGGAAGCGGCGCCCTGGAGCTCGCGGTGCCAGCTTCCCGGCGGGACCTGGGGATTCTCCCGGGTTTACAGCTCATCTCCAGACTACAGGGATCGGTTCCCCTGGAGAAAAAGGGAGGCTTGGGAGGGCGGACTCTGGCAGGACTGCGGGGGGGGGGCGTGTTAGGGTTGCCAGACCTGGGCTGGAAGAAACCCGGAGACTGTGGGGGTGGATCCAGGAGAGGGCGGGGTTTGGGGAGGGGAGGGGCCTCATCAGGGTCCAATGCCCGAGAGTCCACCCTTCAAAGCAGCCCTTTTCTCCAGGAGAGCTGATCTCCGTCAGCTGGAGATCAGTGGTAAAAGCGGGGGGTCTCCAGGCCCCACCGGGAGGCTGGCAACCCAAGGGGGGTAGTTGACAGATCCAAGTTAGGAATCTCCTGGAGATTTGGGGGTGGAGCCTGGGGAGGACAGGGGCCTTGGTGGGGCAGGATGCCATAGAGTCCATCCTCCAAAGCATCCCTTTTCTCCAGGGGGACTGATCTCTGTAGTCTGGAGATGAGCTGGAATTCCGGGAGATCTCCACATCCCACCTGGAGGCTGGCATCCCTGTGGCCTTGTACCCCACTGAGGTCCCTGTCCTCCCCAGGCTCCATCCCCAAATCTCTAGGAGTTTCCCAACCTGGGTCTGGCAACCCTATACCCACATCCCCCGCTGGTGACCAGGGCAGAACTGGCAAACCTAAGTTCATGCACAGAACACACATACCCCCAACCTGTTTTTTTTAAGGAAGAGATTGGATTTATACTCCGCCCTTCACTACCCAAAGGTGTCTCAGAGCAGCTTACAAACTCCTGTCCCTTCCTTTCCACACAAGAGACACCCTGTGAGGTAGGTGGGGCTGAGAGAGCTCTGAGAGAACTACTTGTGAGAGAACAGCTCCGAAAGAACTTGGGACTGACCCAAGGTCACACCAGGAGCTGCATGTGGAGGAGTGGGGGAATCAAACCCGGTTAAGAACATAAGAACATAAGAGAAGCCAATGTTGAATCAAGCCAATGGCCCATCTAGTCCAACACTCTGTCACACAGCGGCCAAAATATACCAGGTGCCATCCGGAGGTCCAGCAGTGGGGCCAGGGCACCAGAAGCCCTCCCACTGCTGCCCCCTCCAGCACCAAGAATAGAGTGCATCACCTGCCCCAGACTGAGAGTTCCCATCCATACCCTGTGGCTAATAGCCACTGGTGGACTTCTGCTCCATATGTTTATCTAATTTCCTCTTGAAACTGTCCATGCTTGCAGCTGCCACAACCTCCTGTGGCAGTGAATTCCATATGTTAATCACTCTTTGGGTGAAGAAGTATTTCCTTTTATCTGTTTTAACCCGACTGCTCAGCAATTTCATAGAGTGCCCACGAGTTCTTGTATTGTGAGAAAGAGAGAAAAGTACTTCTTTCTCAACCTGCTCAATCCCATTCATAATCTTATAAACCTCGATCATGTCACCCCTCAGCCGTCGTTTCTCCAAGCTAAAGAGCCCCAAGCATTTTAACCTTTCTTCATAGGGAAGGTGTTCCAACCCTTTTATCATTCTAGTTGCCCTTCTCTGCACTTTTTCCAATGCTATAATATCCTTTTTGAGATGTGGTGACCAGAACTGTACACAGTATTCCAAATGAGGTCGCACCAATGATTTATACAGGGGCATGATGATACTGGCTGATTTGTTATCAATTCCCTTCCTAATAATCCCCAGCATAGCGTTGGCCTTCTTTATTGCAGCTACACATTGTGTAGACATTTTCAGCGAGTTATCCACTATGACTCCAAGATCTCTCTCTTGGTCAGTCTCTGCCAGATCAGACCCCATCAATGTGTATTTATATTTAGGATTTTTGGCTCCAATGTGCATCACTTTGCACTTGGCCACATTGAACCCCATTTGCCACGTTGACGCCCACTCACCCATCCTCAACAGATCCCTTTGGAGTGCCTCACAATCCTCCCTGGTTTTCACCACCCTGAACAACTTCGTGTCATCTGCAAATTTAGCCACATCACTGCTTACTCCCAATTCCAAATCGTTAATAAACAAGTTAAAAAGCATCGGACCGAGTACTGATCCCTGTGGTACCCCACTGCTTACCACCCTCCACTGAGAAAGTTTCCCATTTATACTCACTCTCTGTTTCCTATTTATAAGCCAGTTTTTGATCCACAAGAGGACTTGTCCTTTTATCCCATGACTATTGAGCTTACTTAGGAGCCTTTGATGAGGAACTGTATCAAAAGCTTTCCGGAAGTCAAGGTAAATAATATCTATTGGGTCCCCCTTGTCCACATGTTTGTTCACTCCCTCAAAAAACACTAACAGGTTAGTGAGACAAGATCTTCCTTTACAGAACCCATGCTGAGTCTGCCTCAATAGTTTTTGTTCATCAATGTGCCTACTAATTCTTTCCTTAATAACAGTTTCCACCAATTTACCCGGTATCGATGTCAGACTGACTGGCCTGTAATTTCCTGGATCTCCCCTGGAGCCCTTTTTAAAGATTGGAGTGACATTAGCTACCTTCCAGTCCTCAGGAATGGAGGCAGATTTTAAAGAAAGATTACATATTTTTGTCAGGAGATCCACAAGTTCACATTTGAGTTCTTTCAGAACTCTCGGATGAATGCCATCCGGGCCTGGTGATTTATTAGTTTTTAAATTGTCCATCAGTCGGAGGACTTCCTCTCTTGTCACCGCAATCTGATTCAGGTCTTTCAAACCCCCTCCCGAAATTGGTGCTTCTGGAGTGGGCAAACACTTCTCCTCTTCCACAGTGAAGACAGAGGCAAAAAATGCATTCAGCTTCTCAGCCATTTCCCTATCATCCTTCACTACTCCTTTTACCCCTTGGTCATCCAAGGGCCCCACTGCCTCCCTGGCTGGCTTCCTACTTCTAATGTATTTGAAGAAAGTTTTATTGTTGGTCTTTATGTTTTTTGCGATATGCTCCTCATATTCCCTTTTTGCTTGCCTGATCACAGACTTGCATTTTATTTGCCATAGTCTGTGTTCCCTTTTATCAACCTCACTAAGACTAGCTTTCCACCGCTTAAAGGAATCCTTCTTACCTTTTACAGCTTCCATTACTTTATTTGTTAACCATGCAGGCTTTTTTCTATACCTATTTGTACCTTTCCTAACCTGCGGTATATATTTTTTCTGAGCTTCTAGGATTGTCTTTTTAAATAGTCTCCAAGCTTCCCCAATGGTTTTGACCTTCTCCACTCTTCCTTTCAATTTCTTCCTCACATGTCCCCTCATACCAGAGAAGTTACCCCTTTTAAAGTTAAAAGTGGTTGCGTCAGTCTTTTTGGGCAACTCCCTATCTGTACAAATGTTAAACTCAATGACATTATGGTCACTGTTCCCAAGTGGTGCAATCACTTTTACATCTCTCACCAGGTCTTGGGTGTTACTTAGGACCAAATCCAGGATCGCCTCTCCCCTGGTAGGATCTGTGACCATCTGTTCCACAGCACAGTCATTGAGAGTGTCTAAGAACGCAATCTCTTTTTCCCGACTAGAACTCATATTGACCCAATCAATGTGTGGGTAGTTAAAGTCGCCTATTACAACACAGTTATTTCGTCTAGCCGCTATCTTTAATTCATTCATCATTTTATAATCCTCCTCTATCTTTTGATCTGGTGGGCGATAACAAACTCCCACTGTTAAGCCTCCTTTTGGACCCACTATTTCAACCCATAGCATTTCCAGAAGCGAATCCAATTCTCTTACCCTCTCAATCTTACTGGACGGTACACCCTCTCTGACATACAGAGCCACCCCACCTCCAACCCTTTCCCCCCTATCCCTCCGATATAATTTATAACCAGGAATCACCGTATCCCACTGATTTTCCTCATCCCACCAAGTTTCTGAAATACCCACAATGTCTATTTCCCCCCCCAACACCAAGCATTCCAACTCCCCGATTTTACCTCGGAGACTTCTAGCATTTGTGTATAAACACTTATAGTTTCCCATGTTTGTTAAGCCCACAGCCTTCCTCTTGCTGCCTCGAGACCTTGCCAGGCAGTTCCTATCATTAACCACAGTCTCAGTGGACAATTGTAATCCATTTCCTTGTACAAAAGTAATAGCTACCCCTTCATCTCTTTGAGATGAGCCATCCCGAACCAGAGACTTTTCATCTCCTGTCGGCTTTCCCCCATTATTCAGTTTAAAAACTGCTCTGCCACCTTTTTGATTTTGAGCGCCAGCAGCCTGGTTCCTTCTCGGGACAAGTGGAGACCGTCCCTTTTGTACAGCTCCCTCTTGTCCCAAAAAGCATCCCAGTGCCTAACAAACTTGAACCCTTCCCCCTACACCACCGTCTCATCCACGCATTGAGACTCCTGATCTGTGCCTGTCTCTCCGGCCCTGCGCGTGGAACAGGTAGCACTTCCGAGAAGGCTACCTTGGAGGTCCTGGCCTTGAGTTTCCTGCCCAGCAGCCTAAATTTCTCCTCCAGGACCTCACGACTGCATTTCCCCACATCGTTGGTGCCGACGTGCACCACGACCACTGGCTCCTCCCCAGCACTATCTACCAGCCTATCTAAAACACGCGTAATGTCCGCTACCTTCGCACCAGGCAGGCAAGTCACCATACGGTCAGTACGCGGGTTCGCCACCCAGCTGTCTACCTGCCTAAGGATCGAATCACCAACTACCAAGAGCCCCCCTCCCACCCTTCCCAGGGACGGTTCCTTGGTACGAAAGGATACCCGTTCACCAGCTGAAGAAGAGGTCCCTTCTGAGGGCACATTCCCCTTATCCTCAGCATGGTGCCCCTTTTCCCCTTGACCCTCATGCTCCCTGGCAGCAGCCGGGCTGCCAGATCCAGAGTGGGACATATCTAACAAGTCCCCGAGAGTCTTCCCCGTGCACCTAACTGACTGTCCCTGCTTCTCCAGGTCAGCCACCTTGGCCTCAAGGGAGCAAACTCGCTCCCTGAGAACCAGGAGCTCCTTGCACCGAGCACACACCCAAGACTTCTGACCAGTGGGCAGATAGTCATACATGTGACACTCCATGCAAAACACTGGATAGCCCCCAACCCCCTGCTGGCATTCTGGCTTCATAATTGTTTTTAAACAAATACTTTTCTATAACCCACCTTTTAAAACACTTTGTATTTATATGGCTCCTGTTGTAGGAGTCTACTTACCTTACCTTACCAAGGAGCCAAGGTCCTGGCTTTCTGGCTCTTTAGTCAGGAGTCTGTTACAACTCACCCACACACTCCCAAATACAGTCACTGACACAGTACCTTCTCAGCTAAAGCACCTCAGCTGAAAGTAAATAAATAAAAATACCACTCACCCCTCTGGCAGCTCAAACACCTAGCTCCTTCTCAGAGCTCAGCTGGGTCAGCTCTGGTTCTGCCAGATTAGAGTCCGCGCATTTAACCACTACACCAAACTGGTGCGGGGGATGCTTCACTGGGCTTTGGTTAGGTTTTTAGCAAGCTTACAGGTATTTCGAGAGAGATTCAGGATTGCCAACTTTGAAATGGGCTCCCTCCAGCTGGACCTTTAATTTCAGTCTGCTGTTGCAGCCATGATCAGGTTAATGCTATTTTAGGCTGACCGTGTTTTGCACAGCGGAAAAAAGGACAGCTTTCCTGACTGGCTACTTCGGTTGAGTGATCTTGATGACCAATCTAATTTGAAATAACCCCACTCATTAAAGCTGTGATCATCACTATTAGCTAGGAATATTTCCTCATCTTCCAACCCAGAAAGAGGATGTTTTCATCCGTTTTTTTTAAAAAAGACCCAAAAAGAGGATGAACGCCAAAAAAGAGGACACGTCCTAAAAAGAGGACATCTGGTAGACCTAGACCTAGCTATTTGACTTCATAAGAAACATGGGACGCCCTCCCACTGTTGCCCCCCCCCCCCCCAAGCACCATGAATACAGAGCATCACTGTCCCAGACTGGGAGTTCCATCTATACCTCATGGCTAAGAGCCACTGATGGACCTCTGCTCTGCGTGGTAATCCAATCCCCTCTTGAATCTGTCTGTGCTTGTAGCCACCACCTCTTCTTGCAGCAGTGAATTCTAGACTGGGCCATATAGGTCAGAGCTGCGCTGTATCCCGTTCTTCTTTAATTCTGATTTCTCCAGGAGAATTTTTAAGAACAGAAGAACAGAAGAGAAGCCAGTGTTGGATCAGGCCAATGACCCATCCAGTCCAACACTCTGTGTCACACAGTGGCCAAAACTACCAGGTGCCATCAGGAGGTCCATCCGTGGGGCCAGAACTCCAGAAGCCCTCCCACTGTTGACTCCCCCCAAGCACCATGAATACAGAGCATCACCTGCCCCAGACAGAGTGTTCCATCTATACTTTGTGGCTAAGAGCCACCAGTGGACCTTTGCTCCGTATGTCTATCCAATCCCTTCCTGAAGCTGTCTGTGCTTGTAGCTGCCACCACTTCCAGTGGCAGTGAAATCCACCTGTTAATTACACATTAGGTGGTACAGAAATGACACAATAGGATCCTATTTACAATATGTATCGCCATCTTTAAGTATTTATATATAGCTACCACTTGATGGGTGCATTCAGACAGCGTGCTGGAGCGGTTTAAATTGCTCCAGTCCGATGCGTTGTTTTTTTTAATCTGGAGAATCGTGATCACACTGACCTCCTCGTTCCGGGCTCCCCGCCATCCACATGCAGGTGGAGTTTTTCCCCTCTCAGTTTGAACATGCGCACAGGCAGCCCTCTCTAGAGCTAAAATTTTCACACATGCGCAGAACAGCAATTTCCACACGCCCCTTTAAACTTTAAATGAAGACTTCTCTTTAATTTTTTACCCCAAAACTGGCCTCCCTGAGATCCTGGACTTGTCTAAATGCTTAAACTAGGCACCATTTAAGCTTTTCTTTCACTGACTTAGGAGTGGAGCTCCACCCAAGCGCACACCGCCAAGGCATTAAAAAAATGGCAGATGAAAAGCAGAAGCCGGAGGCAGCTTCCCAGAGGGGCAGGGGGTTTGAAGCACCCAGAAGTGGCTCAATGGAGTGATCAGATATCAGGAAAGTGCGGCTCGAAACTGGAGAATCAGGAAAACACCACTTGGTAAGTGGTATCAAAATACTCCGGTTTAAAGGGGGTTTGCCCCAGAAAGCCACGGCTGGGGACGGTGCGCAGGTGTTGGGCGTGTGAACGCACATATAAAATCCGTTCCTGAGGCATGCCGAAAGCAGTACAAATGGCGTGTCTGAACGCACCCTATGACTGTGGATTGTTTTAAACTGGTTTTCTCTATGTTTACGATTGTTTAATTTGTATTTTGTCCTTTGCAAGGTGCCCTGAGCCTGCCTCGGCGGGGAGGGCGGGGTATACATTGAATGGATGGATGGATGGATGGATGAACCAATGAATGAATAAGCTATATGCAGCATTGAATGGATGGATGGATGGATGGATGGATGAACCAATGAATGAATGAATGAGCTGTATGCAGCATTGAATGAATGGATGGATGAACCAATGAATGAATGAATGAGCTGTATGCAGCATTGAATGGATGGATGGATGGATGGATGGATGAACCAATGAATGAATGAATGAGCTGTATGCAGCATTGAATGAATGGATGGATGGATGGATGGATGAACCAATGAATGAATGAATGAGCTGTATGCAGCATTGAATGGATGGATGGATGAACCAATGAATGAATGAATGAGCTGTATGCAGCATTGAATGAATGGATGGATGGATGGATGGATGAACCAATGAATGAATGAATGAGCTGTATGCAGCATTGGATGGATGGATGGATGGATGGATGGATGGATGGATGGATGGATGGATGAACCTATGAATGAATGAGCTGTATGCAGCAGCAGAGAGTCCACAGTCCCTAATAAGTTATCCGAGCAAGCCTGTAAAGCCATTTTGTCCGGTACAACAAGTCCAGTGGCACCGCAAAGACCTACAAGGTCTTATTCAAGCAATGAGCTTTCGTGTTGTGGCTGCACTTCATCAGATACATTGAAATGGATGTTAACAGCTCCCTACATGTGGGCAGATGGTGAACAACAAATGAGCTTCATGCCACTCATCTGGCTCAAAACAGGAGCGTGGACTGGTGTCGCTATCCTCCCTCCCACTGGCCACTTTGCCTCTTAGAAGTTGTGTTTATTTTATCTACTTTATTTATATCTCGCCTCTCTTCCCAATGGGGATCTGAAGCAGCTGTTTTCCGCTCTTCCGTTCTGTCCTCATGACAAACCTGCAAGGTAGGCTAGGTGGAGAGTCTGTGACTGGCCCAAGGTCATCCAGCCAGCTCCCATGGCAGAGGAAAGATTCGAACCTGAGTCTCTCAGGGGTGCTCTTAGTCCGACACTTTAATTGCTCTTCCTTCCTCATTGGAGCACTGAGCAATGCAGACTGGGCCTAAGGAGATCCATGAAATATTGTACATCTTGATGAGTTGCCCATGTTGTATCTGAAGAATATTTATCACTGATTATCACCCATGGGTGAACATCTCAATGTGAGTAAGGTGTATTCTATGTATGATGAGTTTTAGGCAGGGCTATTTTGGGCAGGAATGCACAGGAACAGAGTTCCGGCTGGCTCCCGAGTTGGCCATGCCGGAACTGCGTTCCTGTGCGTTCCTGCCCAAAAACAGCCCTGAGAATAGTGATTGTAATGTAATGCAGTGAATCAGAATGGTGTATCGGCGCTCATTCCTCCGGTCCGTTAACAGAGGAGGTGTAACATGGCACCGCAAACCGCCCCACCTCAAAGAAAAAGATGCGATTTGTTACCTCCATGCTTGAGAGGAGCCGGACGGAGCCGGACAAGCAGGGTCTCAGATGATTGCTCTTAGCACTCCACAATTAAGAATGATACATTTACACATCTATTGCCCGATTTCGACATATTTATTTGCCCCACTGTTTTCCCCAGAATTAAATCTGAACAATGATGACCTTATTATTCCTGTTTGTTATCTGTCAAAACATTTCAAAATACATGGTTAAGATTCTATCGTTGGTACAATAGCTCTAATAAGATACCCTGATCAATAAAGACTGGAATAACAAGAAAATTACAAGAAATGTAGAATCCAGCAAAGAAAATTGACTTTTCGTTACTTGCACTGAGAAACCTGTTCGTATATCAGGCTTAAAGTGAAACTACGTACTATGCATTCTTCCCCCCCCATATGTGTTTGTGTGTCAGTGTTTGTGAATGTATGTTTGTGTTTAGGAAAATAATAAAGACTTTTAATAAACCTTGCCCTATTTGGGGCAAGCAGGGGAAAAAAACCCAAAACATTACATTACATTGTATGCTAGTTTGCTGTCTGGCTCTGCCGTATATGCATGGAAAGTTCCACTGCACTGTGTCGGAAGACGTGTGCTTTGCACATGAAAGCCCATACCGTAAATAAAACTTTGTTGGCCTTAAAGGTGCCGCTGGACTTAAACTTTGTTCTGTTCCAGTTCGGCAGTTTCTGAAGCATGTGATGTCCACAAAGCATAAGGTGTTGAAAGGGGGGGTATGCTGGGCACGGGCGAAGGAGGGACCCTCATTGCGGGGCGGCTGCGTGTGTCGGTTTTTAATAGGAATCCGAGTCTATAGGTAAGGGAGATTAAATTTTGCCCCCTCCCCTTCCTGTGCCTCACACAAACTCAACCCAGGACGGGGGAGCAGACAGGAAGGAAAGAACGAAAAGTTCTGGAGCACTGCCAGTCAAGAAGTACAATTTCGCTCCTCTGCCCGCGGGTTCCACTTTCCATCAAAAATAGTCACCCGCGCCTCATTCCCAGGGTCGCCAAATTGGGAAATCCCTGAAGATTTGGGAGAGGAGCCCCATAAGGGTGGGCTTTGGGAAAAGGGGAGACCTCGGCAGGGTATAATGTCGCTCTCCAATGTAGCCATTTTCTCCGGGGGAACTGATCTCTGTCGCCTGGAGGCCAGTCGTATTTCTGGGAAATATCCAGCCCCCACCTGGAGGTTGGCAACTGAACCTCCCACCGATGAATGGGAGCAATAGTAGCCCCGTAAGGAATGCCACCGAAGGCTCCTGCCCTCCCTTACCACCACCCCTTGCCACTCCACCCCCATTCCATCACACCGTCCAGCAGTCGAAGGCGGAGAATGCTCTTTCCCACCTTAAAGGCCTCTTGAAGCCTCCACGGGGCTGTTGCCCTTGTTGGGCAATCGAGTCCTACTGGGCATGCACAGCTCACTGTGCTGTATGCACAGATGTCTTGGGAATGGGAACAACTTGACACGTGAAGCTGCCTTATACTGTATCAGACCCTTGGTCCATCAAGGCCAGCCTTGTCTACCCAGACTGGCAGTGGTCCTCCCGGGTCTCAGGCGGAGGCCTTTCAGATCACCTCCTGCCGGATCCTTTTAATTGGAGATGCTGGGGGTTGGACCTGGGACCTTCTGCATCAAAGCCGAGGCACTTCCTCAAAGGGCAATTCTGCATCTAGCATCGGCTCCACATTTTCTCAACACTGAGGGAAAGGTGCAGCTCAAAACCACATTCGGATACCCCGGGGCAACTCTGTACTGTCTGCAAAGTCACCTCGGAATGGCCATGAATCTCTGCAGAAGGTACCATAAAATCCGATGGTCAAGGAAAGCGAAAATGGCGTGCAATGCAGAGGGGAAAACTCGGGTTTTGTAAAACAACGGAGGGAAAGGAAGAAAGAGAAGAGATTGGATTTATACCCTGCCCGTCGCTACCCAAAGGAGTCTCAGAGCAGCTTACAAACTCCTTTCCCCTCCCCACAACAGACACCCGGTGAGGTAGATGGGGCTGAAAGAGCTCTGAGACAACTGCCCTTGAGAGAACAGCTCTGAAAGAACTTGTGACTGACCCGAGGTTACTCCAGCAGCTGCACGTGGAGGAGTGGGGAATCAAACCCGGTTCTCCCAGGTTAGAGTCCAGTCCGCGCTTCTAACCACGACACCAAACTGGCTCTCAGCCAATGCGGAATCACCCTGAGCCACTCCGCCCTTCGCTGGCACCTGGGAGAGGGGTACACATGGTGGTGGGAACAATTTTGGGGTGGTGGCAAGCCAAAGCCCCAACCCAAGGGCTCTGCTTCGCCCTGCCTCCTTGGAGTGCTAGCTGCGAACATGCAGATTCATCGATAAATCCATGGGGGCTCTGCCCATTACATTTAGGGGCTCAGTTTCCCGATTTTTATATAAGCAACTCAGCCTCTTTTGAAGGAGGAGTCCCCCCCCGCCCCATTTGCCTGGCACAGAATTCTTTTAAGGAAGTGGATTCTCTCGTCTGTTATCTGGTTAAGATGCCCCCTCAGAACTCCGGTTGGGAAGTATTTTCGGTAGGAACAACTGTCTCCCCTCCCTCCCCGTCTTGCTCTGTTTACCCAGCTGCTATTTCAATATTTCAGCCTCTCGGCCTCTACCCCTGAGAAGAATCCAGCGCTGAAAGGGATCCTGTCAGTATTTCAATCCTGCGTTTGTTTTCTTTAAAAAGACGCCGGGGCTCTGAGCTGGCTATTATTAGAAATGCTGCTGTTGTGCCCTTTCTTTTCTGGGGAGAATTTGTTTTTAGATCAATGGGGACGGTGCTCTGTTTTGAATCCAGGCTCCGTCGGGAGGCCAAACCGTGTCCTAAACGGGTGACAACATCGGAACAAAAATGCCAAAAGGGAATTCAGGCTTGGGGTACAACTAAATGATGCTCCGGAGGCAGGTGAAGGCCTTTTGACGCTTTTGTAAAATGAAAAGCAATATCGGAGGATACGGTTGTGAGGGGAAGGGCAGCTTCAGGGAGAGACACCTTCTCCGTTTTCACTCCTGCTGTTTTGCCACTCAAAATTACTTCCAAAATTACTTTCCTGCTCCCAATGGAGGAGGAGGAGAGATTGGATTTAAACCCTGCCCTTCACTTGGAGTCTCAGAGCAGTTTATAATCTCCTTTCCCCTTCCTCTCCCCACAACAGACACCCTGTGAGGTCAGTGGGGCTGGGAGAGCTCCGAGAGAACTGCTCTTGAGAGAACAGCCCTGAGCAGGAACTCATTAGCATAATAGGCCACATCCATCAGCAGAAACTCATTAGCATATTAGGCCACACCCCCATGTTGCCAGAAGGGTGGTCATCCAGCCACACCCACCTTTTGCTTCTTATTCTGTTTACCTTGTTTGTTGTCAAAACCCCAGGGCTGTTTTTTTGGAACAGGAACTCCTTTGCATGTTAGGCCACACACCGCTAATGTAGCCAATCCTAATGAGTTTCTGCTGCTGGGTGCGGCCTATTATGTTAATGAGTTCCTGCTGGGCGTGGCCAACTCGGGAGCCAGCCAGAACTCCGTTCCTGTGCATTCCTGCCCAAAAATAGCCCTGGCTCTGAGGGAACTTGTGACTGACCCATGGTCACCCAGCTGGCTGCATTTGAACCCAGTTCTCTAGACCAGAGTCCACTGCCCTTCACCACTACACCATACTGACATTTCCGTTTCATTTATGGATTTATTTCCCTTTATTTATGATCTGCCTTTCTCAAGGTGGAGTGAGTCAGGTCAATTGACAAACTGGCACATTCGGTCAAAAATGGGTTATGATTGTAGGAGTCTGGAACCCACCAGAATTCAAAAGGTGGAACTGAGGCACCGTGGAACGATTAGCCTGACACATTAAGCGCTGAAGAATTACATAGGAGGATCCTACTTACAGTAAGCTCTGTGCGGCTGCGTTCATTCATCCAAGTAAGCTGTGAACAATTTTGTACAGTGCAACTGAGGATGCCACCTTCTTCTTCTTCTTCTTCTTCTTCTTCTTCTTCTTCTTCTTCTTCTTCTTCTTCTTCTTCTTCTTCTTCTTCTTCTTCTTCTTCTTCTTCTTCTTCTTCCTCTTCCTCCTCCTCCTCCTCCTCCTCCTCCTCCTCCTCCTCCTCGTCCTCGTCCTCGTCCTACTCCATCTAATATAAACATGTGGGAGAATGAGATGATAGAATGAACAGGGTGACCTCAGGCTGCTTCACTGTTTTAAGTCTTCCCTGCAAGGAGAAAACTAGCATAGCAGGGAACAGATTGGACCCCCACAGCCTTTCTTCCTGATGAGCTACATCTTTTTTCTTTTACTGGTATGGGTTTTGTTTTTTTTCATAGGGGAGCATGGGAAAATGGTATTCCCCCACCAGCACCCAGGAGTCTCTTCCCATTCTACCAGCTACCGGTTCCACCCCCTCATTCTGCCGCCCCTACAGCCCAAATCTTCGTCTCTGACGTAGCGGTAGTCAAGGAAATGTTGATAGGATCTGACAGAAGGAACCTGGCAACTGAATAGTTAGTGATCGTTGAGTAGGAGAGCGTTCAAGAACATAATCTCCACCCTCCCCAGCCCCCAGTTTGAAGTGGAACGAGGTATTCTACCGGCACCCTAGTTCTGAGGCTGAGGTGATTCATTCTCATCTCCTGTGAAAAAGTACCAGCTGGAATGGCCTGCTTAGCTTGCCGGGAAGGAAGCCGGCCTTGTCAATTTGGCTTCCTTCCAAGCTTTCTAGTGACTCAGGCTGGGCCAAGAAAATGAGGTCTTCTGAGATTTGTCCAGATGATGCTAGAGAAGGAGCTTGCAGAGCCCTGACCTCGAGGGCCCAAGCTAGTGCAGTCGTTGGATCTTGGAAGCTTAACAGGGTCGGGCCCTGGTTAGAACACGAATCGGAGAACACATTCGGAGGCACTAAGCCGCTGAGTCCCAGAGCCAGGAGGCAACATCAGAGGAAGGCCTCGGCCTCTCTGCCCTGTTGTTGGCCCTCCAGAGGAACTGGCTGGTCGCTGTGTGAGACAGGAGGCTGGACTGGATGGACCACTCGTCTGGTCTGATCCAGCGGGGCCCTTCTTACATTCTTCTCAGAGGAAGGCCTCAGCCTCTATGCCCTGTTGTTGGCCATCCAGAAGAACTGGTTGGCCACTGTGTGAGACAGGATGCTGGACTAGGTGGACTATTTGTGAGATGGGAGGCTGGACTAGATGGACCCTCAGTGGTCTGATCCAGCAGGGCTCTTCTGCTGTTCTTATCAGGGGAAGGCCTCAGCCTTTGTGCCCTGTTTTTGGCCCTCCAGAGGAACTGGTTGGCCACTTTGAGACAGGATGCTGGACTGGATGGACCAATGGTCTGATCCAGCAGCAGGGCTCTTCTGATGCTCTTCTCAGGGGAAGGCCTCGGCCTCTCTGCCCTGTTGTTGGCCCTCCAGAGGAACTGGTTGGCCACTGTGTGAGATAGGAGGTCTGATCCAGCAGAGCCCTTCTTATATTCTTATCAGGGGAAGGCCTCAGCTTCTATGCCCTGTTTTTGGTCCTCCAGAGGAACTGGCTGACCACTGTGTGAGACAGGAGGCTGGACTGGATGGACCACTGGTCTGACCCATCAAGGCTGTTTTTATGTTCTTATGTACATCTCCAGATGGCCGAGATCAGCTCCCCTGGCGAAAATGGCTGCTTTGGAGGGTGGACTCTGTGGCATTCAACCCTGCTGAGGCCCCTCCCCTCCCCAAACTCCATTCTCCCCAGGCTCCACCCCCAAAATCTCCAGCTATTTCCCAATCCAGCACTGGCGACTCTGAGCGCGGTGCACAGAAAGGGCGCTGCAAAGGCCACGCAAGAAAGAGCATTAATGAAGAGCAGCTTCCTCCCCAAGATGTTTGGGTCCCCTTTAAGTTTCTACAT
Organism: Gekko gecko; assembly: GCA_029375565.1. Taxonomy (NCBI): domain Eukaryota; kingdom Metazoa; phylum Chordata; class Lepidosauria; order Squamata; family Gekkonidae; genus Gekko; species Gekko gecko. The sequence continues at coordinate 98,411,508 of JAPDNY010000011.1, forward strand.
TCGAGAGCCAGTTTGGTGTAGTGGTTAAGCGCGCGGACTCTAATCTGGGAGAACTGGGTTTGATTCCCCAACTCCTCCACTTGTGCTTGCTGGATGACCTTGGGCAAGCCACAGTTCTGATAAGAGCTGTTCTTGAAAAAGAGCAGTTTCTGTCAGAGCTCTCTCAGCCCCACCGACCTCACAGGGTGTCTGTTGTGGGGAGGGGGAGGGAAGGGAATTTGTAAGCCGCTCTGAGACTCCTTTGGGGAGTGAAGGGCAGGGTATAAATCCAATCTCCTCCTCTTCTTCTTCTTCTTCTTCTTCTTCTTCTTCTTCTTCTTCTTCTTCTTCTTCTTCTTCTTCTTCTTCTTCTTCTTCTTCTTCTTCTTCTTCTTCTTCTTCTTCTTCTTCTTCTACCTGCTCTCACTTTCATTAGCCCCCCTCCCCCTAATACGTCATGTGTGATGGTGGTGGTGGACCAGTGTTGTGTTATGGTTTGACTAAAGCTCTGCAAGATCTGGGTTCGAATCTCCACTCTGCCACGAAGCTCATTCAAGAAGGCATTGGATAAGCATATGGAGCAGAGGTGAAATGTACTGAGTCTGGACACATGGCACAGTGAATTCAGCAAATAGTTTATTGGTAAAGTAAAACTAAAGACAAACTAGCCGGTCCGTGACCTGCTTATATCAGTGAACATTCACACTCCAAATACACCCCCACTCCCAGTGAGAGGTTCTGTTTACACTACCCGGTCCCCATAGGTCCAACCTAGGATCCGCACGAGCCTATTGGTCCGTGTTCAGATCTGACCTGTCCATTGTTCTAGACCTGAAGGTCTGCTAGACCGCATGGCCCGGCTAGCGCTTCCATGGCCATCTTAATGCATAGCAAGAGGACCATCTGTGACTATTAGCCACAAGGTATAGATAGGAACACTCTGTCTGGGGCAGTGGTGCTCTGTCTTCTTGGTGCTTGGGGGGGCCACAGTGGGAGGGCTTCTGGAGTTCTGGCCCCACTGTTGGACCTCCTGATGGCACCTGGGTTTTGGCCACTGTGTGTCACAGAGTGTTGGCCTGGATGGGCCATTGGCCTGATCCAAAATGGCTTCTCTTATGTTCTTATCAGCTTCAAGAGGGGATTGGATAAACATCTGGAGCAGAGGGCCATCAGTGGCTATTAGCCACAAAATATGGATGGAACACTCTGTCTGGGGAAGGGATGCTCTGTCTTCTTGGTGCTTGGAGGGCCACAGTGGGAGGGCTTCTGGAGTTCTGACCCCACCGGTGGACCACCTGATGGCACCCGGGTTTTGACCACTGTGTGACACAGTGTGGTGAACTGGATGGGCCATTGGCCTGATCCAACATGGCTTCTCTTATGTTTTCTTATGTTCTTATGTTCATCGGGTGATCCTGGTCAAATGACTCTCTTCCAGCCTGCCCTACCTTGCAGAGCCGTCGCGGGAATAAAGCGAGGAAGAGAGAGTGTGCACGTGGTTCTGAGCTCCTTAGAAATGGGGATGGATTTAAAAAAACAACAACGCACAAGACGGATTAGATGAGATGAGCAGATCATTGCTGGGGACCAGCTGATCCCCACCAGAGGTGATTGGGGACTTCCTGGCTGCATCTGGATGACCGGGCACTGCTGGGATCGCTGAGTTAAATGGACCTTTGGCCTGATCCAGGGCGATTTTTGGGCAGGAACACACGGGAATGGAGTTCCGGCTGGCTTCTGAGATGGCCACACCTATATCCTCCCCCTCCTCGGGTTCCCCAGGTGCCCCACAGTTGCGGGGTGCCTGGGGAAACCAATCCAGAAACTGCCTTCCTTCCCTTGGGTTCCCCATGCGCCCCGCAAGCCACAGGGCAGCTGGGGAAGCTGATGCTCGGAGGGAGCTGTGCTATTAGGGGTGTGGCCAAATATGTGAATAGGTTTCTGCTGTTGGGTGTGGCCTATTATGCTAACGAGTCCCTGCTGGGCTTTTTCTACAAGAGAAAGCCCTGGCCTGATCCATGTGAGCACAAAGAAGTCCTTTCTCCTCTGACTGGTGGCAGTTCTTCAGGACCTCAGGCACAGGTTCCTCTTCCTCACCACCTGAGACCCTTTGTTGGAGATGTCGGAGGTCGAGCCCAGGACCTTCTGCATGCAAAGAGGGTGCTCCATTGCCGGGCAACGGCTCTTCCCAATCCAGTAGGGCCTTTCTCCACTGTTCGGCTCTAAATTGATCGCAAACAGCTTGTTTTTGAAGGTTAAATTGGGGCCGTGCGCGTCAAAGGAAGGGTCGCTATTCTCCGCTTTCCCTCTCGCGTGCAAACTCTGAGGGGTCTAATAGACCGGCAGAAGCTCAGGAGAAAAGGGCAGCTCTGCAGAGAGGGCTGAGCGGTGAATGGGCCACGAGAGGACCTCTCCGGCGCGGGGAATGTGCTCCCCGAGAGAAAAGCCCAGCCGTCCAACGATGACATTTGAAACCGGGAGCATCATCATTTCAGCTTGTAAAGAAAGGGAGCTCAAGGGCTTCTATTAATAATGGATGCGACAATCTCCTGAAATAACAGCGAGGCGGCGTGTGTCTTCGGAAATGTTCCCCATAGAAACCACGTTCACAATGAGCGCATGGGCGTTGGGGGGAGGGGGGTGTCGTTGCTTCTGTTCATCGGCCAGGGAGCTGGTCTCCACGATTGAACGTTTCCCCCAGTGTTTTGAAAAGGGGGGGACCGAAGACGGGGTCGCCCAGAATGGATGTGCATGTCTGCAGAGGTCCATTCTTGTCACTTGACAGCTGGCCTGGGGGAAACGTCGCCTGTTGGATCACTGTGATTAACACATGGGATTCACTGCCACAGGAGGTGGTAGCAGCTACAAGAATGGACGGCTTCAAGAGGGAATTAGATAAGCATATGGAGCAGAGGTCCATCGGTGGCTCTTAGCCACCAGGTATAGATAGGGACGCTGGGGCAAGTGAGGCTCTGTATTCTTGGTGCTTGCGGGGGGCAACAGTGGGGGGGCTTCTAGTGTCCCGGCCCCACTGCTGGACCTCCTGATGGCACCTGGTATTTTTGGCCACTGTACGACAGCTGAGGGGTGACATGATCGAGGTTTATAAGATTATGCACGAGATAGAGCAGGTCAAGAAAGAGGTCCTTTTCTCCCTTTCTCACAGTACAAGAACTCGTGGGCACTCCATGAAATTGCTGAGCAGCCGGGTTAGAACAGATAGAAGGAAATCCTTCTTCACCCAAAGAGTGATTAACACATAGAATTCACGGCCACAGGAGGTGGTGGCGGCTACAAGCATGGATGGCTTCAAGAGGGAATTGGGTGAACATATGGAGCAGAGGTCCATTGGTGGCTATTAGCCACAAGGTATAGATGGGAACTCTGAGGCAAGGGATGCTCTGTATTCTTGGTGCTTCGGTGGGTCAACAGTGGGAGGGCTTCTCGTGCCCTGGCCCCACTGGTGGACTTCCTGAGGACACCTGGTATTTTTGGCCACTGTATGACCCAGAATGTTGGACTGGATGTGCCATTGGCCTGTGGTCTTATGCCTGTGGTCTAGCTAAAATTTAGAGTCCAGCGGCACCTTTAAGACCAACAAAAGTTTATTCGAAGTATGAGCTTTTGCGTGCATGCACACTTTTCCAAACATTTGAATAAGTATGCGTGCACGTGAAAGCTCATACCTTGAACCACTGGTGCCACTGGACTCTAAATTTGTTCTGCTGCTTCACACCAACACAGCTGATCGACTGGATCTATCTTCGTGTGGTGCAGCGAGATACTTCAGCTATTGGGTTACTGCCTGTGGTATAGCTAGATACAGCCCTCTCCCCAGGAAAGGTGTCAGAGCAAGGAGACCAGGGAGCCTCATCTAAGTCTTGCCTCTGTCATGAAACTCACCATCTAGTCGTAGGGAAATCTCTGGCAGCCTCAGTTTGCCTGGGGGCAAGGCAAGGAAAGGGAGAGAGGTTTAACCCTTCGACTTCCACTTGGTTTCGCTAAGAGGAACTGGGCTCCCTGCTTTGTTATCAGCACTTTGAAGGAAAGTAAGACACTGTGGGGCCCTCCCGGACCACCTTCCAGTGGGTGGGCTGTGCTATTCCGTGGGACTGTTGCTTTGTAATTTGGGAGACTAATTCTGTGCAATCATCTTAGACGTCAGGCCGTATGCAGACTTGGGATTTGGGGAAATATACATTTTTTAAAAAATTCATAAATAGGTCAGGATTAGCATTGCCAGGGTTCCTGTGTGTTTTATAACCACACTGCAGGCAATAATCCTGCAGGCAAAGCCCCCCCCCCCCAACCCCAGTGCATCTTATTCTGTTTTAAATTAAGTATGTACATTAGTCAGCTGTTTTTTCAACATTTTTTTTAAAAGCTGTCAAAACAATTTGCAAAACAGAACTAGCTAGCCTTACTGGCTGGACCAGCCCTCTGGTGGAATGGCTGTTACCCAGTCAGGGAGATATAGTGTCGAACTAGGACCGGGAGAGGTCTGTGTTCGAATCCTCCCTCTCCATGAAGCTTATAGTTAGGGTTGCCAGCCTCCAGATGGTGGCTGGAGATCTCCTGGGATTACAACCGGGGCTATTTTGGGGCAGGAACATACAGGAACGGAGTTCCAGCTGGCTCCCGAGTTGGCCACACCCAGCAGGAATTTATTAGCATAATGGGCCACACCCCATAGCAGAAACTCATTAGGATTGGCCACATGAAGGGTGTGTGGCCTAACATAAAAAGGAGTTCCTGCTACAAAAAAAGCCCTGGGTTTTGACAACAAACAAGGTAAGCAGAATAAGAAGCAAAAGGTGGGTGTGGCTGGATGACCACACTTCTGGCAACATGGGGGTGTGGCCTAATATGCTAATGAGCTGTGCTGTCGGGGGTGTGGCCTAATATGCTAATGAGTTTCTGCTGATGGGTGTGGCCTATTATTGTAATGAGTTCCTGCTGGGCTTTTTCCACAAAAAAAGCCCTGATTGCAACTGATCTCCAGGCGAGAAGAGACCGGTTCCCCTGGACAAAATATCCACTTTGGAAGGTGGACTCTGTGGCATTAGACCCCATCGAGGACCCTTCTCTCCCCCACAGTCCACCCTCTTGAAGCTCCTCTCCCCAAATCTCCAACTACTATTGGAAATTTCCCAGCTGGTGTTGCCAACTTCCAGGTGGTCAGAAACCCCACCAGCAGAGGTGCATGGAAGGGAGTAAGTAATACAAAAGATACACAAGATCAAACTGGGCATAAATAACGGAAAATATATTCAATCGTCAACGAGTATAATAATCTAAACTGACATAAATAGAGTCGATGTTTCAAAAGACACAATATGGGAGTCAGAAACTGGAAAGTACATGGTCCCGATCCGCAAACCAGCCCTATTAATCCACCTTCAGAAACCGTCCAAGTCAAATTCCTCAAAAAGTCCAAACAGAGACGTTTTATCATGCCTCGTCATAAAATCCTCGTCTCGCCACTTGTGTATATTTATATAGGTTTAGAGTGTTATACTCATTGATTGTTAAATATATTTTCCGTTATTTATGCACAGTTTGATCTTTTGTATTACTGACGTCCAGGTGGTGGCTGGAGATCTCCTGGGATCTCCTGGGATGACAACTGATCTCCAGGCAACAGAAACTGGTTCACCCGGAGAAAATGGCCACTTTGGAAGGACTGTATGGCATTCTACCCCATGGAAGTCCCTCCCCTCCCCAAACCCTCCCCTCCTCAGGCTCCATCCCAAAGTCTCCAGGTATCTCCCAGCCTGGAGCTGAGAACCCTAATCATAGGCCAGTCATCTCCTTTCTTAGCTTCTATATCGCAGAGTTTTTGCAAGGGTGTAATGGGTAACAGAACCATGTTGGATAGATAGATGGATGGATAGATAGACAGATGGATAGATGGATAGATGATAGATAATAGGTGATGGATGGATGGATGATAGACAGATGGACGGGTGGACCAACCATCCTACTGACCCTTGGCCCAATGAGATCAGCATTATATAGATAGACAGACAGACAGACAGATAGATAGAAAGATACACAGACAGACAGACAGACAGACAGACAGACAGATAGATAGATGGATGGATGATAGATGATAGATGGATGATAGACAGATGGACAGATGGACCAACCATCCTACTGACCCTTGGTCCAATGAGATCCAATGAGATCAGCATTGTATAGATAGACAGACAGACAGACAGACAGACAGACAGATAGATGATAGATAGATAGATAGATAGATAGATAGATAGATAGATAGATAGATGGATGGATGGATGATAGATGGATGATAGACAGACGGACAGATGGACCAACCATCCTACCGACCCTTGGTCCAATGAGATCCAATGAGATCAGCATTGTATGGATGGATGGATGGATGGATGGATGGATGGATGGATGGATGGATGGATGAAAGATGGATAGATAGATGGTGGATAATAAACAGATGATAGAAAGATGATAAATAGATAGATGACTGATAGATAAACAGACAGACAGATGAACTCTGCTCCCCTGGTATCACGCAGAGGAGATACTTGCTTCCTGATTTCCTGACTTCCTGATTTCCTTGCTTCCTGATTTCCTTGCTTCCTGATTTCCTCCCATAGAAGCCTCAGGTCTTGTCCACACATGCCCACCTCCATCTAATGAAAGGACTCTCACCTGGACTATGCAACCACTGCTAAAGTTCCTTTAGCTGCCAATGGATGCTATGCAACAAGTGGAAAAAAATCATAATGTATTAAACATCAGTATCTCATAAACAATACAGAAAAGTGCAAAGGAAGGTCCAAAAGTAGCTGAAGTTGACGAAGTTCTCTGGAATAGCGTTTCGTTTCGTGAGGACTTCCTCTGAATGGGACCACGCCAACAATTGCTTCTTCTATTGTTTGTTCCTCTTTAAGTATACCGACATCATAGCAATAGCTTCACAGGAGTCATATCCTTAAGTCTTGAGTTGAAACACAGTCAATTCGAAGCGGGCAGGCTAAATGAAGGCACTGACTATGTTTCAACTTAGGAGTTAAGAGTTAAGGATATGACTCCAGTGAAGCTATTGCGGTCCTGTTCAGAGGAAGTCCTCACAAAACGAAACGCTATTCCGGAGAACTTCGCCAGCTGCAGCTACTTTCGGACCCTTCTTTGCGCTTTTTATGTCTTCTGATGTTTAATATATTATGATATCTTTCTCACTTGCTGCATAGCGTCCATTGACAGCTTTTTTTTGGACTTGTGGGTTGATTTGAGTGGTTACCTTTCGTGGGAATAAAGTTCCTTTAGTGCCTCAGCGCTTTCGCTCAGCCGTCAGCCATGCCCTGGCGGTTTTCATGGTTGATGCGCCTCAGTGTTTTGACTCTGCCATTCTCCATTTTAAATGGAGAGGGACTAAGATTGGTCAAGGAGAGCTAGGGTTGCCAGCCTCCAAGTGGTGCCTGGAGTCCTCCCCAATTGACAACTGATCTCCAGACGACGGAGATCAGTTCGCCTGGAGAAAATGGCTGCTATATGGTCAGGGGCCTATATGGTCAGGGGCTTATCTACTTCAGGGACCGCCTTTTGTTAAGTATGAGACTCAACAACGATTTCCGCTTCAAAAGTGATTTCAGCTTTATTTGAACAGCAAACTGTAAGTCAGGAACACACAACAAACAAGTGGAGCACAGCTCCCTTTTTAAACTCTCCCGGGCTGTCAAAGCCACACCCACAGTTAGCTAAAGGCCAATCACAACACAAAGATAAAGGCCAATCATAACACAGGGGTAAAGGCCAATCAGGACTGTTCCCTCTTTGCAACATTCTCACACAGTGATTGGGTATTGACAGTGGTTTCCCCGAAACCAACCAATGGTAATGTGACAGCTGAAGAGCCACATTCAAACTCAAGCTTAACATGGAAATGTATAGCAAGGATTCACATCCCAATACATAACACCTTTCCCCATATGTGCCCCAGAGAGCACTGAGGTCGGGGCGACAAAATCGCCTGGCTCTTCCTGGCCCGAAAGACACCAGACTGGCTACCATCAGAGCCAGGGCTTTCTCGGTGATGGCCCCTTACTGGTGGAATGAGTTCCCAGAGGACATCAGGGCCCTGTGGGACCTTTTACAGTTCCGCAGGGCCTGCAAGACAGAGCTCTTCCACCAGGCTTTCAATTAGGGGCCGCCACCGGGGAATTGCGCCACCAGGGAATTGAGTCATCGGAACACCAATGACCCTTGATATGCCACCGGTTATACTAGCAATGCGCCGTCTGCTGAAGATCGCCACCGTCTGTATTTATACTGTGTTTTAGTACTGTATGCTGTTTTAATGAATCCATTGTATCTATTGTTTTATATTGATTGTTTGTTGTGCGCCGCCTTGAGCCAGCTTGCCCGGCAAGGTGGGATAGAAATCTAAATAATAAATAATAAATAAATAAATTTGGAGGGTGGACTCCAGGACACTATACGTAGGGTCCCCAGGTACTACTTTGTTGCCGGTGGGGGGGACTTGGGAGGGGCATTCCTGGAGGGGGTAGGGACATTGTGTGACATCCTTTAAAGCCCTATATGGCCAGGGTCCGACGTACCTGAGGGACCCAATATATACCCCAGAGAGCACTACGGTCAGGGGCCCAACATCATCCTGCGATTCCAGGCCCCAGGGAGGCCAGGCTTGTGGCAACCAGGGCCAGGGCCTTTTCAGTGGTGGCCCCTACCTGGTGGAATGAGCTCCCGGAGGAGATCAGGGCCCTGCAGGACCTTTCACAGTTCCGCAGGGCCTGCAAGATGGAGCTCTTCCGCCAGGCTTTTAATTAGGAGCTGCCACCACCACCACCAACAACAACAACAATCTTGTGGTAACATCTGGCGTAGTGGGACGGCCCAATATAAGACCACTACAGTACTGTGATGGATCGGTGCCGCCGAAACGGGCTCGGGGTTAACATCTACAAGCCTCCATCTTGACTTGTCTACAGTAATAATATCATGGAGCACTTTGTTAACGTTAATTTGGTTGTTTTACCCTGATTTTAATGTTTTATATTTGGCACTTGATGCCCTTGTTGTGAGCCGCCCTGAACCCACTTGCGGGGAGGGCGGGATAAAAATGCAATTAATAACAACAACAACAACAACAACAACCCCCAGTTTGATGACATCACCCAGAAGTAACATCATTGTGCCCAGCAATGTTGCATGGTGGTGTTCTGTTTTGAGGGCAAAACTCTATGGTTTGAGGGCAAATCATAGAATCATAGAATCATAGAATGTTAGAGTTGGAAGGGACCTTGCAGGCCATCTAGTCCAACCCCCTGCACTCTGCAGAAACATAGCCGAAACCCCCACATACCTACAACATACCCAAAAGATGGTTGTCCAGTCTCCTCTTGAAAACGTCCAGCGAAGGAGCATCCACCACCTCCCGAGGCAGTCTGTTTCACTGCTCATCCACTCTTACAGTCAGGAACTTTCTCCTGATATTAAGCCTGTAACGACTCCCTTGTAATTTCCACCCATTAGATCTAGTCTTGCAATCCGGAGCGAGAGAGAATAGATCCGCTCCATCTTCTACATGACAGCCTTTCAAATACTTGAAGACTGCAATCATGTCCCCTCTAAACCTTCTCTTTCCCAGGCTAAACAGACCCACCTCTTTCAGCCTTTCCTCATAAGACTTGGGCTCCAACCCTCTCACCATCCTGGTCGCCCTCCTCTGGACCCGCTCGAGTTTGTCAACATCCTTCCGAAAATGTGGTGCCCAAAACTGGACACAGGACTCCAGGTGGGGCCCGACCATAGCAGAATACAGCAGAACGACCACCTCCCGTGATCTGGACACCATGCTTCTGCTAATGCATCCTAAGATTGCATTAGCTTTCTTCACAGCCGCATCACACTGCAGGCTCATGTTGAGCTTGTGATCAACCATAACACCTAGGTCTACCATAGAGTTTTGCCCTCAAACCAGGACATCCCCCTGCAATGTTGCCAATGCGATGATGTCACTGCCGGGTGACGTCACTGCATCTGGGTGTCCCCCGGGAGGGGATGTGGCAGTTTGGGGGTGGAGAGAAGCCCCCAAATAGGAGGAACCCCTGCTGGGACCTGGGGACCAGCAACCCTAACTATGCTCAACTGAGGTCCCTCCCCTCCCCAAACTCCACCCTTTCCAGTCTCCATCTCCAAACCACCAGGAATTTCCCAACCTGGAGCTGGCAACGCCAAGCAGAGTGGCAGCATCCAACTCCATATTTCCGAAGTTTCTTTGCGAGTCCACTGTGGCCAGAAAGCGGGATACCCAGTTCTATTAAATAAACCAGGGGTATTAAACATACGGTCTGGGGGCTGTATCAGGCCCCCGGAGGGCTCCCATCAGGCCCGCGGTGGAATTGGCGACCTCCTGCTTCCAGTTCTGCTGCTGCTGCATCATCGCTTGCTTTGCCAGACTCTCTCACTCGCTCATCCATTTCATGTTTTCCCCTGGGTCCCGGACTCAGAACTCTGGTCACATCGGCGAGAATGGCTTTTGCGCAACAGTGGAAAGCGGAGAAGGTGCCAGATATACAAGACTGGTTAAGGAAACTGCTGTTTTTAGCCGAAATGGACAAAATGACGAAAAAACTAAATGGACAAATGGCAGAACAATATTTAAAAGACTGGGAAGGCCTGAAATTGTACATGGAAACTGAATATAGAATGAAAGGAAAAATGTACAATCTTGATTCGTATTGAAACCGAATGAGAAATGAAATGAACACTTGATTGTCCTGTACCTTTATTGGAAACTATGTTTGAAAAAGTCAGGTTTTTACGTATCAGAATTGTGTTACCTGGTTTGTCGATTGTTATAAGTCTAAACTTGATTACCTTTTAACTTTTTCTTTTTTGTTATTAGCAGTGTTGGAAGCCTATTGGGGGGGGTGGGGGGATGGGATGCAATCTTTAAATTGTATTGGTGACGATGTTTAACAATGCTGAATATATCCCAATAAAATTTTGTTTCAAAAAAAAAAAAAAGAACTCTGAGCACGAGATTTCCGTGGCGAATGTCGATAAATCGAAAGTAGGTTTGCAAGCCTACAGAGACACACTTGAACAGCATCCTCAGGACTGCAACAGCCGAGACATTTTGATCCAGTAATTCAGAGCAAGGGGTGCCAGCTATCGGATAACTGTTAAATAAACAAAATGTTGCAAGCGCGCTAATGTTTTAAGCAGGGCTTTTTTTTTTGTAGAAAAAGCCCAGCAGGAACTCATTAGCATAACAGGTTAGACCCAACAGCAGAAACTCATTAGCCTATTAGTCCACATCCCTGACAGCACAGCTCATTAGCCTATTAGGCCACGCCCCCATGTTGCCAGAAGTGGGGTCATCCAGCCACACCCACTTTTTGCTTCTTATTCTGTTTCCCTTGTTTGTTGTCAAAACCCCAGGGCTTTTTTTTTTGGAGCAGGAACTCCTTTGCATGTTAGGCCACACACCCCTAATGTAGCCAATCCTAATGAGTTTCTGCTCTTCGGTGTGGCCTATTATGCTAATGAGTTCCTGCTGGGCGTGGCCAACTCGGGAGCCAGCCGGAACTCCGCTCCTGTGCGTTCCTGCCCAAAAATAGCCCTGGTTTTAAGCATGTTTTTATTTTAAGTAAGACCCCTCCACCTTTGTGTTTGTGTCCTTCATAAAGTTTATCTCTCCGCTACCTAGCATTACCTTTTATGACACACGTGGCCCGGCCCAGCAAGGTCTCATTTATGTCAGATCCGGCCCTCGTAACTAATGAGTTCAACACCCCTGAAATAAACTCTCTATATCTATTAAGTAAACTCTCACTAGATGGAACCTCCCCATAGAGAGGCAGTGTACCCCGGACTGCAAGCACGAAGGAAGGGCTGCTGCCTTTGTTTGCAGGCTTCCCCGGAAACATCTGGCTGGCTACTGCGGCAAGCAGAATGCTGGCCTCGGCGGAACTCTGGGTCGGTTCCTGCAGGGCTCTCTTTATGGTCTTAAGTCTCCCCAGGCCGCCGTAATTAGTCACCGAATGTGCTTTTCAATCCCGCCTTTTCACAGGGACTACTGTGTCGACTTTAATGCCAGCTTAATTAGATTTTAAAGGGAGCTCTGACACAGTGCGCGGAAAGGGAACAGAGGCACAGCTGGTCCCCAGTCGCTGGAGGACGGAAAGAATGTCGCTAATCAGGCCGTAGCTGGGCTTTCCAGCCCCTGAATTCCATAAATGAAAAGCTAATGCAAGCGGCGCTCTTTCGGAGTCACAAAGGGGACGTTTTCTGGTGAAGGGGTCAAAAGGAGAGCTGGGCAAACGCCAAGCTCCTTCCTGTTCGGAATCTTTGCTGCTCTTATTAGAAGTCCAGGGAGGGGGGCGACAGCACAAGATAGTGGTCACTGGGCTAGGCCCAGGGCTCAGATCCTTGCATAGTATGAGACTCATCTCACCAGCTGACCTTGAGCCTCTCTCCCTCCCTCTCCCTCTCTCCCTCCTTCTTCCTCCCTCCCTCCTTCCCTCCCTCCCTGTTCCTCCCTCTCTCCCTCCCTCCCATCCTCCCTCTCCATTTCTCTCCCTCCCTCCCTCTCCTCCCGCTCCCTCCCTCCCCATTCCTCCCTCTCCCTCCTGCTCCCTCCCTCCCATCCTCCCACTCTGTCTCCCTCCTTCCCTCCCTCTCCCTCCTGCCCTTCCCATTCCTCCCTCTCCCTCCTTCTTCCTCCCTCCCATTCCTCCCTTTCCTCCCTCTTCCTCCCTCCCATCTTCCCTCCCCATCTTGATCTCTCCCTCTCCCTCCTGCCCTCCTCATTCCTCCCTCTCCCTCCCCCATCCTCCCTCCCCATCTCTATCCCTCCCTCTCCCTCCCTCCCATCCTCCCTCTCCATCTCTCCCTCCCTCCCCATTCCTCCCTCTCCCTCCCTCCCATCCTCCCGCTCTCTCCCTCCTTCCCTCCCTCTCCCTCCTGCCCTTCCCATTCCTCCCTCTCCCCGCCCTCTCCCTCCCTCCCATCCTGCCTCTCTGTTTTTCTCCCTCCCTCTTCCTCCCTCCCATCCTCCCACTCTGTCTCCCTCCTTCCCTCCCTCTCCCTCCTGCTCTCCTCATTCCTCCCTCTCCCTCCCCCCTCCTCCCTGTCTCTATCCCTCCCTCTTCCTCCCTTCCATCTTCCCACTCTGTCTTCCTCCCATCCTCCCTCCCCATCTCTATCCCTCCCTCTCCCTCCCATCCTCCCTCTCCGTTTCTCTCCCTCCCTCCCTCTCCTTCCCTCTCCCTTCCTCCTCATTCCTCCCTCTCCCTCTCCCTCCCTCCCTCCCTGCCAAGTTCCCTCCCCAACCCCACCCTCCCAGGCTGCACCCTCAAATCTCAAAGTATTTCTGAATCCAGAGCAGGCAATCCAAATCGTCGTCCTGTTTTTCAAAAGTTGGATTTGTCGCCTCATCTCCTTGTTGGCTGCCTCAAGCCCTAAGTGGATGAAAAGGCAGCATGCAAATGGTTCAGAATCCATCAATCAAAGTGTCATCATGCACGCATGAGATTTTTTTAAAAAAAAAATCTTTCTTTTAAGAACATAAGAGAAGCTGCGTTGGATCAGGCCCCAGTGGCCCATCCAGTCCAAGACTCTGGCGGGGAGGAATGGGTTAAGGGACAGAAGTGAGGCAAAAGGTCTTCAGTCAGAAGAAGCAGTAGCAGTAGCGGAAGAAATGGAAGAAGAGGAAGTGGAAGTGGAAGTAGAAGAAGCAGAAGAAGCAGAAGCAGAAGCAGAAGCAGAAGCAGAAGCAGAAGCAGAAGCAGAAGAAGAAGAAGAAGAAGAAGAAGAAGAAGAAGAAGAAGAAGAAGAAGAAGAAGAAGAAGAGAGATTGGATTTATACCCCTGTACAAGAATCCCGTACCTGCCAGCATGTGCAAGATCCGGACGCTGCCAACATGCACAGGGTTCTTGTCTCTTGCACCCTCTAACCTCCAGTCCAGGAGATAAGCAAGAGGCAAGTTCTTGTTACTGTGCCAGCATGTGGAGAATCTCCCGTCTGTCCCACACCCCTTCAGGAGTGAGAGAAGCCAGAAACCCACATGCTCCAAGAGCACTGAAATCAGTGTTCTGCCACCAGGACCTATTTAAGAACGTTCCCAACTTTGACAGGAGAATAGGTCCCACCTCCTGCCCGGTTTCTGGGAGTTAGCAACTTCTCAGCTCTGGGCTAGAGCTGCAGATAATTAACACACAGTGGTAGCGTTCTAGGAGAGCAGCTCAGGTGCTTGATCTAGCCCTAGCAGTCCAGGTACAAGACATTGATCCAAACCAGATCAGTTTATCTATATAAGATCTTTATTAAACACAGCAGTCATAAGACATGAGACTTTCACGGGTCCCGCCCTTCGCTACCCAAAGGAGTCTCAGAGCGGCTTACAAACTCCTTTCCCTCCCCCTCCCCACAACAGACACCCTGTGAGGTAGGTGGGGCTGAGAGAGCTCTGACAGAAACTGCTCTTTTCAAGAACAGCTCTGAGAGAACTGTGGCTTGCCCAAGGTCACCCAGCAGGTGCAAGCGGAGGAGTGGGGAATCAAACCCGGTTCTCCCAGATTAGAGTCCACCCACTTAACCACTACACCAAGCTGGAAGAAAAAGAGAGGCTTTACATTAGAAGAATTCAGCTATGCAACTTTCCCGAGCGTAGCATTTTTCATTCCATCTCCCAGGAACAGGCAGAGTGGGGTGGAGAAAAAAGGCTGGCATATGTCAAGACTGGAAGGCCAGTTAGTAGCAGTGTTCCCTCTAAGCTGAATTAGTGGGAGCTAGCTCACCGTTTTCCCAGCCTCTGGCTCACACATTTTCGTCTTCGCTCAGGAAGGAGGGCCCCGGAGCAGACTAATTTATGCAGCAGCCAAATTGCTGGCTCACAACTTTAATGCCAAGTAGCTCGCAAAGTGGAATGTTTTCTCGCAAGACTCCACAGCTTCGGGGGAGTGTCGGTTAGTAGTTCCTGCCCTGATTGACTCTGAACAGACGAAGTACAGGCTGATAGCACAAAGCGCTTGAGCATATCAAGGTGTATTATAACATACATCAATGTTAGAGCAGGTACTAATACACAAGAAATGGTAAGTTTTCTTTCAGGTGAAGGTGAACTTCTATCAGAATAAGAGCGAAGACAAAAACCTCCAGAATGACTCTTTGTTTCGCCTCTTCATCAGAAAAGTTCCTATGCTTGTCTAGTTTCATTCGTACCACCGTTTAACATGTCCTGTACAGATCTTGTCCTGGTGTTTCTACCATAAATACATTCTTAGAACAACTTTTCATTGGGCATGACTTAATTCATGATGCAAAGTGCCTCAAAGAAAACTTACCATTTCTTGTGCATCAGTATCTGCTTTAGCATTGATGTATGTTATAATACTCCTGCCAACCTAGCAGTTCGAAAGCAAGAAATTGCAAGTAGATAAATAGGTACCACTTCGGTGGGAAGGTAACAGCGTTCCGTGCGCCTTGGTGTTTAGTCATGCCAGGCACATGACCACGGAAATGTCTTCAGACAGCGCTGGCTCTTCAGGTTTGAAACGGAGATGAGCACCACAACCCTAGAGTCGAATTCGACTGGTTTTCGAGCAAGGGAACCTTTATCTCTACCTATGTTATAATACACCTTGATATGCTCAAGCGCTTTGTGCTATCAGTCTGTGTACTCCGTCTGTTTAGATGATCACAGGACTGTGTTCTCCATCGCATGTGTGTATTCGCCGATTGACTCTGAGGCTGATCTGTCTTCTGTTTCGGAAGATCTATTCGATGCCTTGGGGTTGGAGGCCGATGGTAAAGTGGACGTTGACACCTATAACCAGTGTTCCCTCTAAGCTGAGTTCGTGGGAGCTAGCTCATGGTTTTTTAGCCTCCAGCTCACACATTTTTGTCTCAGCTCAGGAAGGAGGGCTCCAGAGAAAACTAATTTATACAGTAAGAACATAAGAACATAAGAGAAGCCAATGTTGAATCAGGCCAATGGCCCATCTAGTCCAACACTCTGTCACACAGCGGCCAAAATATACCAGGTGCCCTCAGGAGGTCCAGCAGTGGGGCCAGGACACTAGAAGCCCTCCCACTGCTGCCCCCTCCAGCACCAAGAATAGAGTGCATCACCTGCCCCAGACGGAGAGTTCCCATCTATACCCTGTGGCTAATAGCCACTGATGGACTTCTGCTCCATATGTTTATCTAATTCCCTCTTGAAACTGTCCGTGCTTGTAGCTGCCACCACCTCCTGTGGCAGTGAATTCCATGTGTGAATCACTCTTTGGGTGAAGAAGGACTTCCTTTTATCTGTTCTAACCCGACTGCTCAGCAATTTCATTGTGTGCCCACGAGTTCTTGTATTGTGAGAAAGGGAGAAAAGTCCTTCTTTCTCAACCTGCTCAATCCCATTCATAATCTTATAAACCTCGATCATGTCAATGAATTGTAATGCAGTATTTAATCGGGTATCTTTACAATCCAGTATTCTGTAGTCACTCTCTATTGAATTGTGCACAGTCTTCTTGAGAATGAATTCTCACTGACGATAAATTCTGAGATATAATACTTCAACGTGTCTCAGCTGTATGACAATCTAAATCCATTCACAAAGAAACCAGCCACACGGCCGCGGATATCTTCCTGTTTCAGTTTCCTCTTTTTCAAGAACCACTGTGATTTTACAACCAGCAGGGCTATTTTTGGGCAGGAACGCACAGAAACGGAGTTCCGGCTGGCTCCTCAGTTGGCCACGCCCAGCAGGAACTCATTAGTATAATAGGCCACTCCCAACAGCAGAAATTCATTAGGATTGGCTACATTAGGGGGTCTGTGGCCTAACATGCAAAGGAGTTCCTGCTCCAAAAAAAGCCCTGGGTTTTGACAACAAACAAGGTAAACAGAATAAGAAGCAAAAGGTGGGTGTGGCCGGATCACCACACTTCTGGTAACATGGGGTGTGTGGCCTAATGTGCGAATGAGCTGTCCTGTCAGGGGTGTGGCCTAATAGGCTAATGAGTTTCTGCTGTGGGGTGTAACCTATCATGCTAATGAGTTCCTGCTGGGCTTTTCCTACAAAAAAAAAGCCCTGACAACCAGTATTTTCTAGAGTTCTTCCCAGACAAAACTACTAGAGAGCATCCTTCTGAACGGAAGCTACCGTAGATTCTTAGGTATCAGAGGCAGGCAATGGCAAACCACCTCTCAGTTTCTCTCTGGGGTTGCTGTAAGTTGGCTGTGACTTGACAGTGAAAAAACAAAAACAACCCTCCCCTCATTTTGTAAGCCTCATTGTACCTTATAAGAAAACTGGTTGAAAGAGAAATAAGTAACTAATCCTCGGTCTTGTTCTGCAGTCTTCTGTGTAGCTCCAATCCATTTCTGGCAGGCACGTTGACTTCCAGGCATCACAATGCAATTTGCATGAGTGCATGACACTACTTGGCCCTTGCCCCCAAACATTTCCATGTTCCACAAACTATTAACATAGGAAAAAAAGCAGAGGGTCGGTCATAGCAGTGCCCAGGGAAGAGATAAGCAGTTTAATATTCACCCAAGTGACTGTGCCACACACAAAGAGAGTGTGCACAGTTACCGTGCAATTCACTGTATGATTACCAGACGCTAGGGTTGCCAACGCCCAGGTGGCACCTGGAAACCTGCCACTATTATTATTGATCTCCAGACGACCAAGTATCATATAATGCCCCTATATAAATCAATGGTGTGACCTCATTTGGAGTCCTGTGGACAGTTCTGGTCACCACACCTCAAAAAGGATATTATAGCACTGGAAAAAGGACAACTAGAATGATAAAAGGGTTGGAACACTTTCCCTATGAAGAAAGGTTAAAGCACTTGGGGCTCTTTAGCTTGGAGAAACGACGGCTGAGGGGTGACATGATCGAGGTTTACAAGATTATGCGTGGGATAGAGCAGGTAGAGAAAGAGGTAGTTTTCTCCCTTTCTCACAATACAAGAACTCGTGGGCACTCCATGAAATTGCTGAGCGGTCGGGTTAAAACAGATAAAAGAAAGTACTTCTTCCCTCAAAGAGTGATTAACACATGGAATTCACTGCCACAGGAGGTGGTGGCAACTACAGGCATGGACAGTTTCAAGAGGGAATTAGATAAACATGTGGAACAGAGGTCCATCCATCAGTGGCTATTAGCCACAAGGGATAGATAGGAACTCTGAGACAAGTGAGGCTCTGTATTCTTGGTGCCTGGGGGGGTCAACAGTGGGAGGGCTTCTGGTGTCCTGGCCCCACTGCTGGACCTCCTGATGGCCCCTGGTATTTTTGGCCACTGTGTGACACAGAGCGTTGGACTGGGTGGGCCATCGGCCTGATCCAACACTGGCTTCTCTTATGTTCTTATGTTCTTAAGATCAGATCCCCTGGAGAAAATGGCTGCTTTGGATGGTGGACTCTATGGCATTGTCCCATGCTGAGGTCCCTCCCCTCCCCAAACCCAGCCTTCCTCCTACTCCGTCCCCAAAATCTCCAGGTATTTCCCAATACAGAGCTTTCAACCCGTAAGGCTGTTTCTCATGCGTGCACAGGTATACCCACACCCATGCACAGAAGACACTGTTCTGACCTCCTTCAGAATTTCTCAGATCACTTTTGGTTGCCCAAGAAGAAAAGCTGGTTTTTATACCCTGCTTTTCTCTGCCCTAGGAGCTGCGGTGGCTCAAGTGGTTAAGCCGCTGAATTGCAGGCTGTGGAAGGCTGGTAGTTCAGCAGTTCGAGACCCGGGTGCCGCATGACGGAGTGAGCTCCCGTCTCTAGTCCCAGCTCCTGCCAACCGAGCAGTTTGAAAGCAAGAAATTGCAAGGAGATAAATAGGTACCACCTCAGTGGGAAGGTAACAGTGTTCTGTGCACCTTGGTGTTTAGTCATGCCGGCCACATGACCACGGAAACATCTTTGGACAGCGCCGGCTCTTCGGCTTTGAAACGGAGATGAGCACCGCAACCCTAGAGTCGGATTCGACTGGCTTTCGAGCAAGGGAACCTTTACCTTTACCTTTCTCTGCCCTAAGCAGCTTAGAATCACCTTCCCTCACAGTCACCCTGTGCGGTGTGTGGGGCTGAGAGAGCTCTGAGAGACCTGCTCTTGAGAGAACAGCTCTGAAAGAACACTGACTGGCCCAAGGTCACCCAGCAGGCCTCATGTGGAGGAGTGGGGAACCAAACCCAGTTCTCCAGGTGAGAGTCCACCGCTATTAACCACTACACCAGGAGTTCAGCTGATCCTTTCTTTGCTTCACACAACTAGACAGCCAAGAGTGTATCTGTTTAGAAACCTTTTCCCCATTCACGCACTGCCTGGACCGAAAACTAATTTGGAAATGTTAAAAGCGTCAGGTTGCCTCATCTTGGAAAGTTGCTTGTGAAACATCTGGTCTGTATTCCTCAAAGGCAACGTATTCTCCCTCAGCATTTGCAGTTTTGGACATGAGATCAACAGGGCTATTTTTGTAGAAAAAGCCCAGCAGGAACTCATTAGCATATTAGGCCACACCCAACAGCAGAAACTCATTAGCATATTAGGCCACACCCAACAGCAGAAACTCATTAGCATATTAGGCCACATACCCCATGTTGCCAGAAGTGTGGTCATCCAGCCACACCCACCTTTTGCTTCTTATTCTGTTTACCTTGTTCGTTGCCAAAACCCAGGGCTTTTTTTGGTAGCAGGAACTCCTTTGCATGTTAGGCCACACCCCCCCTAATGCAGCCAATCCTAATGAGTTCCTGCTGTTGGGTGTGGCCTGTTATGCAAATGAGTTCCTGCTGGGCGTGGCCAACTCAGGAGCCAGCCGGAACTCCGTTCCTGTGCGTTCCTGCCCCAAAATTGCCCTAGAGATTGATATTTACCTCAGCCCAGTGACCAAAACACAAGATTCACATATGCTGAATATACTTATTGAACTCTAAATCCTATCAGAAAACCTTTCAAGCAATATGGTTTCCAGTAATACAATATCTGGTTGAAGGTGAAATTATTCCTAAAAGTAAACACTATCAGGAGTTATTGTATTTTTAAACCACTAAGGTACTCTATAGCTTGATACTGAAATTATAACATAACAACTGTCAGTAATACAATTGACGTAATCTTAGTTAGTTAAATGATTTGTTAAGTTATCTAAGTGAAGTTCACTGTTTAATTGTATTCTTTTTGTACATTACATCTCGGTTTTGCTCTTGTTTCTTGGGGGAAAATAACAATAAAAATTTAAATTAAAAAAAATCTACTTATTAATAGGACTGTTTTCAAAGGAAAATCCATCAGCAATTTAAGAGAATCCTTTCACATACCGCAGTGAATGAAAGGGTCCTCCGCCTCAGAGCGGGTTTGGCATTGCTGGACAGGAGTTTCAGCCAGTATCAGATTGGATGACTGCATCTGCATATATAGGGTTGCCATCTCCAGGTAGGGCCTGGAGATCTCCTGGCATGGCAACTGATTGCCAGACTACAGACGTCAGTTCCCACGGGGAAAATGGCTGCTTCGGAGGGTGGACTCTCTGGCACTGATACCCCGCTGAAGTCACTTCCTTCCTCAAACTCTGCTCTCCGCAGCCTCCACCCCCCGAATCCCCAGGAATTCTCCGTTCTCAAGTTGGCCTCCTTAGTGGCGCTTGCAGGCTGGCTCACAGCTTGTCTTTGGAGAATGCTCTGGTTGCACCTTGCAATTTTTATTCCTGCCCGTCAGGGCTCTTTTTGGATACATGAGATATTGCAAAAAATGCAAGAAGCAGCCATACCATTTGTACCAGCATTGTTTTTATTGAACATTAAACCAGAGAGCTTTAAAAAAAACCCAGATGCTTATATGATTATACATGTTATAACTATGGCTAGGATTTTGCATGCGAAATACGGGAGAAAAGAAGAAGTTCCATCAAAAGAGGAAATAATCTATAAACTACTTGAGGCAGCGGAAATAGACGAACTTTCCAATTACAAGAAAAAGAAGAAGAAATTTTTGAGAAAACCTGGCCAGGAGTATACAAATGGACTGAGGAATATCTTCAAAGATGTATAGTATAATTATTATAACATCATTTTTATATTTTAAGTGGTTAAATTGGTTTAGGTGCAGAAAGGAACAAGTCTATATACGTAAAACTTAAGTTTTACGTATATAGACGCTGAACTGCAGGCTGTGGAAGGTCATTAGTTCAGCAGTTCAAGACCCGTGAGTGCCGCAAGACGGAGTGAGCTCCCGTCTCTAGTTCCAGCTCCTGCCCACCTAGCAGTTCGAAAGCAAGAAATTGCAAGTAGATAAATAGGAAGGTAACAGCGTTCCGTGCGCCTCGGTGTTTAGTCATGCCGGCCACATGACCACGGAAACGTCTTCGGACAGCGCCGGCTCTTCGGCTTTGAAACGGAGACGAGCACCGCAACCCTAGAGTCGGACTCGACTGGCTTTCGAGCAAGGGGAACCTTTACCTTTACCTTTAAAACTTAAGTAGATACATTGAGTACCTGCTTCTTTTTTGTTCTGCGTTAGTGTTCGTCTCTGTATATGTAGGTGTCTGTCCCTTTTTTTCCTTGTCGAAAATTAATAAAATCTATTTTTTTAAAAAAGACCCACAAAGTTTTATTCTGGGTCTAGGCTTTCGTGTGCGTGCACACTTTAAAAAAAAAACTGGGTATAAGCTCGGTTGGTCTTCAGGGTGCCACTGGACTCGAATTGTGTTCCGTTGCTCCGGACCAACACGGCTACCCCTCCGAATCTGCTTTTTAGCCTGACTTTGGGTCCAGGATCATTTCGCTGGCTTTGTCTGTTTAACTAACACATCTCTCTGTTGCGCCTTGGCTCGGTCACCGCAAGGCAACCAAACCCCTGAAGTAATTCTCAGCGCTACTGAATGTAAAAATCTATACCTGGGGGTGGGTGGTGGTGGGGGTGAGTTTTGAATAGCTCCGCAGTCACCATCTCAGTTTTTTAAAAAAAATCTTACAAAAGGAGGCAGGACGTGCGGTTAGCTATTGTATCTCCTGTCGTTGCTGGATGCTGGATGTATTTTAAGCTCATTGCACAACGCCTCCTTTTAAATAGAACAGGTTTTTTGGCCTAAGAACCAAACGCTTTGGGAACGGGCGAGAGGCGGGCACCTCTGGTTAGCGGCTGACTTGGTAGGTTCAGAATTTGCTTTGCGAGCCAAGATGCAGGAGTGGGGCGGGGGGGGGGAAGGCTCAGGGCCCGGTTGTCATCGCGCCAAGCCTGAGCACCACCCTCTGGCATGTGGGCATGTTTAACCCCAAGCCGGCACTGCCTGTGGGTCACCGAGAGGCAAGTAGGCTGCCAGCTGCCGGGGACCATAGTTCACTAGAACATAGTTCTTTTTTTGAGCCCGTAGGCCCCTTTGGAATTCTGGCCCAGCGTGGCAGAGACTGTTATGTTCTGACTCTGAACCTGTCCTATGTATTTCCATGTTAAGCTTGAGTCAGTAAAAGCCATTGTAAGATTTGACATTCCCCTTGGTTAGTTTCTGTGAAACCTTGTAAATAGCCAATCAAAACTGTATGTATGAGGGAACAGACCTCATTGGTCCTTATCCCTGTGTTATCATTGGTTGTTAACATAACTATGGGCGTGGCTTTGACAGCTCGGATTGTATAAAAAGGGAGCTGTGCTCCACTGTTTTGTGTGTGTTGTCTGACCGACTGGTTTGCTGTTAAATGAAGCTGAAATCGCTTTGTTGAAATCACTGACTTGTTGAGTCTCATGCTTAACAGAGACCGCCAGAGAACGGCTGCCACGGCTGATCTGCAGTCAGACTGTGAAGATCCGTGTGTTGAGCCAGTTTGGTGTAGTTGTTAAGTGCGTGGACTCTTATCTGGGAGAACCGGGTTTGATTCCCCCACTCCTCCACTTGCACCTGCTGATGTGACCTTGGGTCAGTCACAAGCTCTGGCACAGCTGTTCTCTCAAGGACAGTTTCTGTCAGAGGTGTTCTCAGCCCTACCGACCTCACAGGGTGTCTGTTGTGGGGAGGGGAAGGGAAAGGAGTTTGTAAGCCGCTCTGAGACACCTTTGGGCAGTGAAGGGCAGGGTATAAATCCAAACTCTTCTTCTTCTTCTCTCTTCTTGAGGGGGAGGGGGAGGCGACCAAAGCAATTAAAAAAAAAAATCTGCAGCGCCAATCATGACTCCAGTGGCCAATGAGAAGCCTCGCTGGCCAAAAGTCCCACCCGCTTTCTGAAAACACTTGGCGGGCGCCAGGAAAGGTGTCAGACTCGGTGGGCACCGTGGCGTGCACAAACTAGGGATGCCAGCCTCCAGGTGGGACCTGGGGATCACCTTGGGATTGCGGCTCATTTCCAGACTACAGCCATCAGTTTCCTGGGAGAAAATGGATGCTTTGGAGGGTGGGCTCTGTGGCATTGTACCCTACTAAAGCCCCTGTCCTCCTAAGGCTCCATCTCCCCAAATCTCTGGGAGTCTCCCAACCTGGATTTGGCAACCCTATTCCCCCATTCCCTGCTGGTGGCCGGGGGGACCCGGCAACCCCAAGAACGACATTGGGGACCCCTGAGTTAGAAGCTCGCTGACCCAATTTCTACTGCCTGCCCAGAACAAGAGAATTTTGGAAGTGGGGTCAGTAACCACCTCCCTCAGTTTGGAGCCCTTTGCGAACCAAGGCCGAAACCCCCTGACGTTTGGGTCCAGCTCATAACGGGCCTGGTCATAGTACCAGCTAGAGTTCCCTAGCCCTGGGTTGGGAAATACCTGGAGATTTGGGGGGTGGAGCCTGAGGAGGGCGGGGCTTGGGAAGGGGAGGGACTTCGGTGGGGTAGAATGTCGCAGAGTTCACCTTCCGGAGCGGCCATTTTCTCCAGGGGGACTGATCTCTGGTGCCTGGAGATCAGTTGCAATTGCAGGAGGGCTCCAGCTATGACCCAGAGGTTGGCAACTCTAGTACCAGCCCTTCCTGCCCACCCAGCCACCCAGCGAAACCGACATGGCAGTGGTATCCGGAGGGAATCTGGGGACAGAAACCAAGCTAAATAGCATCACCTGATAATGACTGCAAATCTAACTGAATTTAAAGGGACAGCTGGTGGGATCTAGGGTGGCTAGGTTCCCCCAGCCACCGGTGGGGGACGAGGGTTGGGTGGCCAGCTCTGGGTTGGGAAACTCCTGGAGGTTTAGGGTTGGAACCTGGGGAGGACAGAGACCTCAGTGAGATATAATGCCACATAGGAACATAAGAACGTAAGAGAAGCCAGTGTTGGATCAGGCCAACAGCCCGTCTAGTCCAACACTCTGTCACACAGCGGCCAAAATATACCAGGTGCCCTCAGGAGGTCCAGCAGTGGGGCCAGGACACTAGCAGCCCTCCCACTGCTGCCCCCTCCAGCACCAAGAATAGAGTGCATCACCTGCCCCAGACTGAGAGTTCTCCAAAGCCTCCATTTTCTCCAGGGGAACTGATCTCTGGGGTCTGGAGAGGAGCTGTAATTAGGGACACCATCCACCAGATGGGATCTGGGGAAATACGTGGGATCACAGCTCATCTCCAGACTCAGAGATCAGTTCCCCTGGAGAAAATGGAGGCTTTGGAGGGTGGACTCCTGTGACATTGGACCCCACTGAGGTCCTCTGTCCTCCCCAGGCTCCACCCCCCCAAATCTCCAGGAATTTCCCAACACGGATCTGGCAACCCTAGTTCCCCATCCCCTGCCAGTGGCTGGGGGGGATCCCCAGGTCCCACCTGGAGGTTGGCATTCCTTACAAGTTGGCAACCCGGAGTCACACCGCCTACAAGGAGTGCCGGTTCCAAAGCCTCAGTTATAATCTAGGTGACTCCAGCGGCATC
Source organism: Gekko gecko (assembly GCA_029375565.1). Taxonomy (NCBI): domain Eukaryota; kingdom Metazoa; phylum Chordata; class Lepidosauria; order Squamata; family Gekkonidae; genus Gekko; species Gekko gecko. The sequence continues at coordinate 98,436,339 of JAPDNY010000011.1, forward strand.
CTCAGCGCCAGTCACCAGCTCTTTCTCTTCTGAGCCACTCTGGTGCTACCATCAGGAGGGTGCAAAGAGCTGAGGGCATTGCAGCAGTTGGGGGAGCTTGCAGGGGACCAGGAGGAAAGGCAGCTGGGCTCTCGAGTCGACCGAAAGGGAGACGGCACCCAAGAGCTCAGAAGGAGATGGAGACCGGGGAGGGCAGCCAGGAAGGAGCTAGAAAAGTCCCTTAAGGGTAAGGATGTGTCGCTGGTGACCAAGGTCAAGTTACCTCATGCCATGGTATCCCCCAGGACTCTGTATGGGTGTGGGCAGTGAAGCTGAACAGTGACAGGAAAACAATTCCTTTGCAATGAGGTGTTAGAGGAGAGTTTTATGGCTACTGCGGACTGTCAGGAAGACCAATCAGTGGGTTCTAGATCATAAGAACATAAGAGAACACAAGAGAAGCCAATGCTAGATCAGGCCAATGACCTATCCAGTCCAACACTCTGTGTCACACAGTGGCCAAGAATACCAGGTGCCATCAGGAGGTCCACCAGTGGGGCCAGGACACTAGAAGCCCTCCCACTGTTGCTCCCCCCAAGCACCAAGAATACAGAGCATCACCTGCCCCAGACCAAGAGTTCCTATCTATACATAAGAACATAAGAGAAGCCAATGTTGGATCAGGCCAGTGGCCCATCCAGTCCAACACTCTGTGTCACACAGTGGCCAAGAATACCAAGTGCCATCAGGAGGACCACCATGAAATTGCTGAGCAGTTGGGTTAGAACAGATAAAAGGAAGTCCTTCTTCACCCAAAGAGTGATTAACCCATGGAATTCATGGCCACAGGAGGTGGTGGCAGCTACAAGCATGGACAGCTTCAAGAGGGAATTGGATAAGCATATGGAGCAGAGGTCCATCAGTGGCTATTAGCCATGAGGTATAGATAGGAACTCTCGGTCTGGGGCAAGGGATGCTCTGTATTCTTGGTGCTTGGGGGGGGCAGCAGTGGGAGGGCTTCTAGTGTCCTGGCCCCACTGCTGGACCTCCTGATGGCCCCTGGTATTTTTGGCCACTTTGTGACAGAGTGTTGGACTGCATGGGCCATTGGCCTGATCCAACATTGGCTTCTCTTATGTTCTTATGGAGAAACAGCTGGAGCAGAGGTCCATCAGTGGCTCTTAGCCACAAGGTATAGATAGGAACTCTTGGACTGGGGCAAGTGATGCTCTGTATCCTTGGTGCTTGGAGACAGGGTCAACAGTGGGAGAGCTTCTAGTGTCCTGGCCCCGCTGGTGGATCTCCTGATGGCACCTGATATTTTTGGCCGCTGTGTGACAGAGTGTTGGATTGGATGGGCCATTGGCTTGATCCAACATCGGCTTCTCTTATGTTCTTATGTTCTTACGTCATATGCCCTGTATCCCTTCAGTCTTGCTGCCTATGTGGCCTTCATGCGCGAAAACTATCTATGTCCAAGTGCGGAGCTGTCAAAATCTGACAGCCCTTTTTTGCAGGTCAGACTGGCGGAAAAGCGTGAGATCGCCGGCGTTGACCGGCACCGTGCGTTTCGCTTTGAAGTCCACGTCCTTCTGGCGCTTCTCCGCAGCACAGTTAATAGGGAATTCCTGGAAAGCGGCCCCAGTTCTCGAGAAGAGCTCTTTAATTGACAAATGTATAGTCAACAGAGCAACTTCTCCCACGGCGGCGGAGCCCAGCGCAGTGGGAGGCGGAAAAAAACCCGCTTGCTGGTCCAGGGACCAATGACACAGAGGCCCAACCGGGAGGGAGGGAGACGGAGGGATTAGAGACCCTCTTAAAAATAGAAACAAAAGCAGCATATTATGAGGAAAGGCAAAGAAAGGTTAATGACAACTCGGATGCAGCCGTTCTGGGCGGGGGGGGAGGGAGGAGAAGGAAATCAAACCCAGCTCTTGGTGGACGCCGAAGACGAACGTGCAAACTGCATTTTCATCCGCTAAACGTCTCGATGAATAATTTAGTCGTCCTCTGCAGGTAGAGTGTCGTTTCCTGAAATCCGGTCCCCTCTCAGTTTTAACGCGCGTTAGCTTCTTAAGGAGTGTAAGTTAAATACATGAATACTTGAAGGTGTCTTATACCGGATCAGGCCCTCGGTCCATCAGACTCTAGGCTTGTCTATTCAGACTGGCAGTGGCTCTCCAGGGTCTCAGGATGAGGTCTTTTCCATCACCTAACTGCCTGATCCCTTTAACTGGAGATGCCGGGGATTGAACCTGGGACCTTCTGCATGCCAAGCAGAGGCTCTGTCACTGAGCCATGGCCCTTCCCTTGTATGGAATTCTGACATGAAGCTGCCTTAGACTTAATCAGACCATTGGCCTGTCGTGGTCAGTATTGTCTTCTTAGACTCGCAGCAGCTTTCCTGCTCAGATTCACCACTACTCCACATGAAACCAGCTGGGTGGCCTTGGGCCAGTCACAGTTCTCTCACAGCTGTTCTCTCAAGAGCAGTCCTCAAAAGAGCTCTCTTAGCCCCATCTACCTCACAGGGTGTCTATTGTGGGGAGGGGAAGGGAAAGGAGATGGTAAGCCTCTCTGGGACTCCAAGTGAACGGCAGGGTATAAATCCAACTCTTCTTCTTCTTCCTCTTCCTCCTCTTCTTCTTCCTCTTCTTCCTCAACCCTGACTGTTCCCTGGAAGGCTGGATCCTGAAGCTGAAGCTCAAATACTTTGGCCACCCAATGAGAAGGGAGCCCTCACTGGAGAAGACCCCGATGCTGGGAAAGATCGAAGGTCAAAGAAGAAGGGGACTGCCAAGGATGAGATGGTTAGACAGTGTCATCGATGCAACGGACATGAAATTGAGCAAACTCCGGAGCATGGCGGAAGACGGGAGGGCCTGGCGTGATGTGGTCCATGGGATCACGAAGAGTCGGACTCAACTGTGTGACTGAACAACAACAACAAAGGGTGGCCAAAATCCAGGTGGCACCTGGAAATCTCCTGCTATTACGACCAATCTCCAGGCAGCAGAGATCAGTCCCCCTGGAGAAAACGGCTGCTTTGGAGGGTGGATTCTGTGGCAATGCACCCTGCCGAAGTGACTGACCCAAGGTCACATCAGCAGGTGCAAGTGGAGGAGGGGGGAGTCATTTCACAATAGAGGGGAAGAAAGCCTATGTCCAGTTTCTAAAACAGAATAGATGACGTCCTGTCCCCCCCCCACAGGTCCAGTCAATTTGTATTCAAATGGAGGGTTTTTTAAAAAACAGATTAGTCTATAAGTGGTATAACACACCCCGTCAATTAAATTAAATACAATTTAGGGTGTGGACTCTATTGAATATTGTGAATATTGTGTGGGTGAGTATTGAAAATGCGGTCAGAATGTCCCATTGTTCAGGGACGTTGGGGCAAAGTTATACGAGAAAATAACTGCATGTCAAGTCTGAATATTCCAAGAAAACCTGAAACTATTTTGCTCGATCTAATTCAACGCTTTGCAGTAGAGGAACGTTTTGCAGTAAAGGAGGGCTTTTAGACATTCTTATAGCAGCAAAAATGTTGACGGCAAAGAGACGGAAATCTGCCAAGAGGCTATTAAAAGATGGAGAACTTCCCCGACCTGGGTAGCCCAGGCAAGCTCGATCTCTTCAGATCTCGGCAGCTAAGCAGGGTCAACTCTGGCAAGTACTTCGATGGGAGACCTCCTTGGAATACCAGAGGCAGGAGGTGGGGGCAGGCTTTTTTCAGCCACCTCTCTGAATATCCTCCAGTTCTCCAGTAAGGGTCACTCACTAGAGGCTGCCATGACTTCCAGGTGCACTCACACATGTACACACAAACACAGAAAATACAAAAACAAAACAAAACAGAGAAGAGATTGGATTTATACCCTTCATTACCCAAAGGAGTCTCAGAGCATCTTACAATCTCCTTTCCCCTCCCCTTCCTACAACAGACACCCTGCAAGGTAGGTGGGGCTGAGAGAGCATTCTCGAGGACTGCTCCTGAGAGAACAGCTCTGAGAGAACTTGTGACTGACCCAAAGTCACACCAGCAGCTGCATGTGGAGGAGTGGGGAATCAAACGTGGTCCTCCCAGATTTGAGTCCGCAGTCTTAACCACTACACACACATAAGAAAGAATACAGAATGAATTCCCCCAAAAAAGAGTACAGCAAAACTTCTTGGTTAAGTGCGATGGTGCACCTTGAAAATGAGAGCCAGCAAAACCTGGTATCAATGAGAGGACGGAAGCCCCTTTTCTGAATCTGGGCAGCAAAAATTAGGTTTAATTCTAAATGCAGATCATTATTGTGCTTTGCAGGCTTCCCTCCTACACCGTTTTTGGCAGCGGAAACAGCCACATGGTGGCCTGTTCCCCCCTTCCTCTCGCTCCATGGGCCCATTTCCAGTTCTGTTTCAAGCAGGTGGGTGGGAAGCTACTGAGGAAGAATCGGCATGGATTCTGTAAGAGAAGAGCTTGTCTTATGAACCTTTTAGATAAAAGGAAGCCCTTCTTCACCCAAAGAGTCATTAACATGTTGGATACACTGCTGCAGGAAGTGGTGGCAGCTACAAGCATAAAGAAGGGCATGGGTGAACGTCTGGAGCAGAGGTCCACCAGTGACTCTTAGCCACAAGGTATGGATGGAACACTCTGCCTGGGGCAGTGATGCTCTATGTTCTTGGTGCTTGGGGGGCAACAGTGGGAGGGCTTCTGGAGTTCGGGCCCTGTTGGTAGAAATACTGATGGCACCTGGGTTTTGGCCACTGTGTGACACAGAGTGTCTGACTGGATGGGCCATTGGCCTGATCCAACATGGCTTCTCTTGTGTTCTTATGTCTGGGGCTGTGATACTCTGTCTTCTTGGTGCTTGGGGGGCCACAGTGGGAGGGCTTCTGGAGTTCTGGCCCCATTGGTGGACCTCCTGATGGCATCTGGGTTTTGGCCACTGTGTGACAGAGTGTTGGACTGGATGGGCCACTGGCCTGATCCAACATGGCTTCTCTTATGTTCTTATGTCTGGGGCTGTGATGCTCTGTATTCTTGGTGCTTGGAGGGCAACAGCGGGAGGGCTTCTGGAGTTCTGGCCCCACCGCTGGACCTCCTGATGGCACCTGGGTTTTAGCTACTGTGTGACACAGAGTGTCCTACTGGATGGGCCACTGGCCTGATCCAACATGGCTTCTCTTATGTTCTTTTGTTCTAACATGTGATCTCAGCCTGTGTACACAAACAGAAATGTCAAGAGGTGAGGATCTGTCTACTCCAAATCGCTTTGACCGACTGGGCAACGCAGTAGACAGACAGATACTCTTCTCCCTGCATGGCTAGTTTTCTACATGAGGGGGTGGTGGTTCATCTTTCGGGAAGGGAGCATTCGAATATGCAGTCCTTGCGGCAAGAACTGGCATGGTCCAGTCACAGCTTGATGCCTAGAATCTGCTCGACGAGTCTTGAGACGGGTGAGTGAAAGCCGAATGTTGCCCTCAATGCTCCCTCCATAGTGTGGAGTCTACTTTGTGAGCTACTGGCGTTCTGAGCGAGCGATTTGGCTGCTGTATAAATCAGTTTGCTCTGGAGCCCTCCTCCCTGAGCGGAGGCAAAAATCTGTGAGCCGGAGGCTAAAAAACTGTGAGCTAACTCACACTCACTCAGCTTAGAGGGAACACTGGTTGCCATCCCTGGGACTGGGTTTTTTTTGGCCTTGGCCCAAATGCAGATGGCATCTGGGACAACAAGACGGCGATGACAGCCAATTAACCTGCCGCCTATGGCTGCCAAGGATGAGGCATGGAAGTGGGCGTGAGGAAGCCCTCCGCCTGGGCTGATCAAGCCCCGACCCGGCAACGTCGCAGCCATTCTGACACCGGAGGATGGAGCAGGAGAAGGCTCCCACTGCTCGAAATCGACACCTGTTCTCTTCATTTCGACAACTTTCGTTGGTTTATATATTCGTTTGCCAGTCCTGACATTTGTTTGGAGGTGTGATTCAATATTTCTAAAAATAACCAGGGCTGTGTGTTGGACGCCACCGTGTTGGAGCCAAACGCCGAATCGGGTACAGATCCCGGCCGCCTGAGAATCAAAGCGTCTATTTATACATGGCAGAGTTCTAGCCCTCGTTAACTGCGACAATTTATTCACTTAACCATTTCTTGACTTACTTTTTTTTAAAATTTTGCCCTATCTCTTTTAAAGAGGTCAAGGAACTCAAGCCAGGAGTGTCGTGACCCCGAGGTCGTATAGTAGGATTTGTGGCTGAGGCAGCATTTGAACCCAGGACTGAGTAGTCCAAGTCCGTCTGAAGACAAGGGGACTGTCAAGTTCTGGGCAAGCACCGTCACAGGGTCATATTATGGTAAGCAAACATTGGATCAATGAAGAAATGTGCATGTGGGGAGTGGGAACAGGAGGGTTTTTGAATTTCTCTTCTCTACTGATTTGAAGAAGAAGAAGAAGAGGAGGAGGAGGAGACTGGATTTATACCCCACCCTTCACTACCCGAAGGAGTCTCAGGGTGGCTTACAAACCCCTTTCCCTCCCCCTCCCCACAACAGACACCCTGTGAGGTCGGTGGGGCTGAGAGAGTTCTTCTGAGGACTGCTCTTGAGAGAACAGCTCTGAGAGAACTTGTGACTGACCCAAGGTCACACCAGTGGCTGCATGTGGAGAAGAAGTGGGGAATCAAACCCGGTTCTCCCAGATTAGAGCCCGATCTCCTAACCACGACACCAAACTGGCTCTCCAGATGTCCCCAGTTTTGTTTCTCCTCCGTGCCAGTCAATCTCGGGAGTCTTGACTTTCTGTGCCACAGTCTGGGTTGCCAACGTCCAGGTGGGGGCCGGAGATTTCTTGCTTTTACCACTGAACTCCAGACTAAAGACATCAGTTTCCCTTGGAGACTGGCTGCTTTGAAGGGTGGGCCCTGTGGCATTGTACCACGCCGAGGTGGGCTCTGTGGCATTGTACCACGCCGAGGCCCCTCCCTTCCCCAAACCCCACCCCCTCCAGGCCCCACCCCCCAAACCTCCAGGTATTTCCCCACCCAGAGCCGGCAACCAACCCTAGTCTGTGTCCTTGTGCCGATTTTGCTCATCCGGCGCCCGCACTTTTCAGTCTCATTTTTGCGCCACTTCAGCGCACAAAACCTACGTGGCATAGGGCGGAAAGGGTCAGAAAAGGAGCGGACAAATGAGAAGTGAATCAGCAATGAAAATGAGCAGGACAGTGTAGAGGGTGTTTTTTTTTAATGAGAACCTACAAATGCAAGAAGAAATTCAAACGGGCATTCATCCCTATTTGGGGGGGGGCGGGTGTCAGGATCACGCCTCTGGGTCCTGCCCCATGCATTTGAGGCCCGGTCTGCAAGTGGGACCCCCATGCATTCTCCTCAACACACAAGCACAGTGGGCCCATTTTTCCAGGATATAGATCTCGGGATCGGCAATCAGCCTTCCCCCTAAGCTGAGTTAGCGTGAGCGAGATCATAGGTTTTTTTTAGCCTCTGGCTCACAGGGTTTTGCCTCCGCTCAGGAAGGGATGGCTCCAGAGCAGGGTAATTTCTGCAGCAGCCAAATCGCCCGTTCACGGCTTTAACGCCGGTAGCTCACAGAATAGAATTTTTGCTCACAGGACTCCACAGCTTAGAGGGAGCGTCGATCGGCATCTCCATTCATCAAGGTGTACGCTCGTTGGCTCTCAAGCAGATGGGACCCCCAGAGATCCACCATGCTGTGGTGATTATAATGCCAGACGAGGAGCCACGAGACCTAGGTTCAACCCCACCCCCCACCCCGTTCAGCTATGAACGTCACCAGTCAGTTTGGTGCAGTGGTTAAGAGCAGCGGCCTCTAACCTGGGAGGACCGGGTTTGATTCCCCATTCCTCCTCCATGTGCAGCCAGCTGGGTGATATTGGGTCAGTCACAAGTTCTCTCAGAGCTGTTCTCTCATTAGCAGTCCTCGAAAGAGCTCTCTCAGCCCCGCCTACCTCAGAGGGTGTCTGTTGTGGGAAGGGGAAGGAGATTGTGAGCCGCTCTGAGACTCCAAGTGAAGGGCAGGCAGGACTTTTTTTTGTAGAAAAAGGCCAGCAGGAGCTCATTAGCATAATAGGCCCCACCCAATAGCAGAACTCATTAGCCTATTAGGCCACACCCCTGATGGCTCAGCTCTCTCCCAGGATTGGCTTCCCCAGGTGCCCCCCGGCTTGCAGGGCGCCTGTGGAACCCAAGGAGGGGAGGCAGTTCAAACTGCCTTCCCTCCCTGCATCAGCTTGGCTTCCAACTCAGAAGCCAGCCGGAACTCAGAAGCCTTCCCAAAAATAACCCTGAGGGCAGGGTATAAATCCAGCTCTCCTCCTCCTCCTCTTCCAGCCAGTAACTCTCCCTCAATCTCTCTCTCTCAGCCTTGTCTACCTTGTGGGGGTGTTGTGAGGACAATGTAGACAGAAGAAGAAGATCTTGGATTTATACCCCGCCCTTCACTCGGAGTCTCAGAGCGGCTTACAGACTCCTTTCCCTTCCCCTCCCCACAACAGACACCCCTGTGAGGTAGGTGGGGCTGAGAGAGCTCTTTTGAGAACTGCTCCTGAGAGACCAGCTCTGAAAGAACTTATGACTGAGCCAAGGTCACACCAGCAGCTGCATGTGGAGGAGTGGGGAATCAAACCCGGTTCTCCCAGATTAGAGTCCGCGCAGTTAACCACTACACCAAAAGGGAAGAGAACAATGTAGGGTGATCTGAACGTAGAGTGGGAGTCCCCAACCCTTTTGAGCTAGAGGGCACCTCTGGCCACCTGACACAGGGCAGTGGGCACAACCACAAAATGGCCGCTGCAGCTGGCAGAGTCCACCACAAAATGGCTGCCACAAGAGACAGCGCCCAAAAACTCAGAGAGTGAGGTTATGCATAACTCGAATACTAACTATTCCAGCATTTCAGGAAACAGCTCTGTTGAACAGGATGAGCGTATTGTTTAATATATTTTCTTGTGTCCACACAAGCTTGCTAAGAAACCCTCATCTGTCGGTGTCCATCTGATCTCCACTGGCCAATCAGGAGCTCTCTGGGCCCCACCCACATTCTAAAAATGCTCAGTGGACCAGTGTTCCCTCTAAGCTGCGTTAGTGTGAGCTAGCTTCCAGTTTTTTAGCCTCCGGCTCACACCGTTTTTTGTCTCGGCTCAGGAAGGACGGCTCCAGGGCCAACTGGCTTATGCCGCAGGCCAAATCGCTCGCTCACAACATGAATGCCAGGAGCTCCCAAAGTGGGATTTTTGCTCACGAGACTCCATGACTTAGAGGAAGCGTTGCTGCGGACACCACACCGGGGCTCTCTGGCCTAGAGGAAGGGACAGGATGAAAGTAAAAATACGCCGATAGACCTCAAACGTGTGGCGACTGAGGTGCATTCCCAGGTCTGCAGACCAGACACCTGTATCGGCCTCCGTCGTGCAGGTATTGTGTCAAACGGGGCTTTCATTCAGTATTATGCTTCACCTGGGGATGTTTTTGTTCTGTTTCTCTTGCTAGGACATCCGGTACTTAGCAACGGCAACAGCCGTGACCTTCCCTTTTTGTCAGGGGTGGGTGTGCTTTTTTTTCAAATTCCCCCACACTGTTTGTGTTGTACATCTGAAAACACAGGCGTCCTTTATTGAATGTGACAGTATACCTTCGTACAGACAAAGGCCTCACATTCACCTGATGACAGAGAGGGAGATGTAATTAAATTAGGAACCAAACGCGGTGAATATTGGCATTTCAATTAGTGTCGGCCGCTAGAATCTGCTGACGTTCTGGGGGCCCGGGTGTTGTGAAATAGCTCGTAAGCCGCTCTGAAGTGTATCTGGAGAAAAGGCCAAGAGTCCAGGGGCATCTTAAAAATTAACAAAATTCGTGGTAGGGTATGAGCTTTTGTGAGTCGCTGTTCACTTTGTCAGATGCAAAGATGGTGAGAGGTATGGAGACCAAGAAAAAGGGCAACTAGAATGATAAAAGGGTTGGAACACCTTCCCTATGAAGAAAGGTTAAAACGCTTGGGGCTCTTCAGCTTGGAGAAACGACGGCTGAGGGGTGACATGATCGAGGTTTATAAGATTATGAATGGGATTGAGCAGGTTGAGAAAGAAGTCCTTTTCTCCCTTTCTCACAATACAAGAACTCGTGGGCACTTCATGAAATTGCTGAGCAGTTGGGTTAGAACAGGATAAAAGGAAATACTTCTTCACCCAAAGAGTGATTAACATATGGAATTCACTGCCACAGGAGGTGGTGGCAGCTACAAGCATGGACAGTTTCAAGAGGGAATTAGATAAACATCTGGAGCAGAAGTCCATCGGTGGCTATTAGCCACAGGGTATAGATGGGAACTCTCAGTCTGGGGCAGGTGATGCACTCTATTCTTGGTGCTGGAGGGGGCAGCAGTGGGAGGGCTTCTAGTGTCCTGGCCCCACTGCTGGACTTCCTGATGGCACCTGGTATTTTTGGCCGCTGTATGACAGAGTGTTGGACTAGATGGGCCATTGGCCTGATTCAACATTGGCTTCCCTCTTATGTTCTTATGTTCAAGTTCTATGAGGAAAGGTTGAAGGAGATGGGTCTGTTTAGCCTGGAGAGGAGACTAATGAGAGGTGATATGGTCGCCATCTTCAAGTACTTGAAGGGCCGTCCTATAGAGGTTGGTGTGGAGTTGTTTTCTGTTGCCCCAGAAGGTCAGATGAGAACCAACAGGTTGAAATTAAATCAGAAGAGTTTTTAGATAAACAATAGGAAGAAGTTCCTGACGGTCAGAGCGGTTCCTCAGTGGCACAGGCTTCCTCGGGAGGTGGTGGGCTCTCCTTCTTGGGAGGTTTTCAAGCAGAGGCTAGGTGGCCATCTGGCAGCAATGCTGGTTCTGTGAACTTAGGCAGATCATGAGAAGGGAGGGCAGGAAGGTTTGTCTCAGTGCTTAGTTCTCGTGTTCCTTTCTTACATGTCTAGGGAAATGCTGATCGCCACTTTTGGGTCAGGAAGCAATTTTTCTCCAGGCCCGTTTGGCCAGGGTTCCTGGTGGTTTTTTAGCATCTTCTGGGCATGTAACAGGGGTCACTGGGGGTGTATGGAGGGAAGGTATTTGTGACTTTCCTGCCTTTTGCAGGGGGTCGGACTAGATGACCCTGGAGGTCCCTTCCAACTCTATGATTCTATGATCTGTATCTGTCCATTTTATTTAGAACATTTATATTGAGTCTATGGGTGTCCATCGTTAAACCAGACTTAAACCTAAAAAACATAGAGACAAAAATGAGACCCTTCTGAGACCCTTCTTGAGTCCCGAACATCTCCCTTGGAGAATTTGTGTCAAGAAACAGAATCTGAGCAGGAACACAGGGGCACGGAGACCTCTGAAAATGATGACTTCCCAGATTCTGAACCGGCAACTGATGGCGTAGAACTTTCCATCAAAGGGATCTGCCTGCCCAGGCGGTTTGCAATTTTTAAAATTCTCCACCGGGGAAAGTCAAAGATAACATTTGAGACCACGTACGTCTTTACTGGGGAGCTGCGGTGGCTCAAGTGGTTAAGACGCTGAACTGCAGGCTGTGGAAGGTCAGTAGTTCAGCAGTTCGAGACCTGGGTGCCACATGACGGGGTGAGCTCCTATCTCTGGTTCCAGCTCCTGCCAACCTAGCAGTTCGAAAGCAAGAAATTGCATGTAGATAAATAGGTACCACTTTGGTGGGAAGGTAACAGCGTTCCGTGCACCTTGGTGTTTAGTCATGCCGGCCACATGACCACGGAAACGTCTTCGGACAGCGCTGGCTCTTTGGCTTTGAAACGGAGGTGAGCACCGCAACCCTAGAGTCGGATTCGACTGGCTTTTGAGCAAGGGAACCTTTACTTTACTACGTCTTTACTCATTGAGTAATTAAATTGTCGAATCCACTGCCAGGGGAGGTACTGATGGTTATGATCAGAGATGTCTTTAAAGGGGGGTTAGACAGATTCATGGCAGGGAAGTCCACTGGTAGCTCCTAGCAATGGCAAATAAAGGGAACTTCCATATTCAGAGGCAGTAAATCTCTGAAACTCAGTGCTAGGAGGCAACATCAGTGGAAATCTGTGCCCTGTCTGTTGGCCTTCTAGAACAACTGGTTGGCCATTGTATGAAACATTATGCTGGACTTGATGGGCCACTGTTCTGATCCAGGAAGGCTCTTCTTATGATATGACCAGACCATGATGCCACCAAGCACGGTTCCAATTCTTCATGACATGGCCAGGTTTCTGGCAGTCATCAGGCCCTGGTTGTAGATATAAGAACTCTGCTGGAGCAACTCCTGCCTGGCCCTGAGAGCTCTCCAAGGTCCTGAAGCACCTAACTCTTGCCAGCCACCTGTAGACATCTTTCTTCTGCCCACAAATTGCTCTCTGCTCTTAAACATTGCCTCCTGTTACTGGTTGGCCTCCAGGACAGATCCGCACAGAGCTCACCGGGCACCTCTGTGACCAGCTAGAACGAGTCATCCCGAAACTGTTCACAGAATCAAAATTTTAGATCCCCCGATCCGTAAGCATCCCATAAGCATCTGAAAAAGCAAGCTATGGGTCACAAAAGCTCATGCTGGGGATAAACGCCGCTAGACTTCAAGGTGCCACTGCTCATTTCTTTTATTTTGCTACAATAGAGTAATGTGGATAAATCATTGTACCGTAGAAGTCGGGGACATACCCCCTCCAATGGGCTTCGTGAAACACCCATCCTTTGTGAATTTCCTTCTCTGTGGATTTCATTGCTCAAGTAGGTAGGATTTAGGACTCACCAACCCCTGACCTGGATAGCTCAGGCTAGCTCCATCTCTCCAGATCTCGGAAGCTAAGCAGGGTCGGCCTTGGTCAGTATTTGGAGGGGAGACCGCCCAGGAAGTCCAGAGTTGCGACGCAGGGGCAGGTCATGGCAAATCACCCCTGAATCTCTCTTTCCTTAAAAACCGCACCAGGAGTTGCCATAAATCAGATGCGACTGGACTGCAATAATAATAGCTAAACAATCCACCACCGCTGTGCAATGTGGAGGTGCCAGGCTTATATAGCCCACTGGAAACAAAAGGAGAAGACGTATAGGTCTCTTCCGTGGACCACCGGGCCTGCCATTCAGCTTAGTAGGACGCGAGCCATGGACCCCTGTGACGAGACCTGCTTCAGCTGGTTGTTCACGTCCTCACGCCAGGGGGCTGAGTTGACCCCAAACTTCATTGGCCTCAGTCCTTCCCCAGCTCTTTCCCAACATCCCTTAGCAATAACCCGTCCCTTTGCCCCTTCAGATTCCCCCAACAGGAAAACTCGTTAAAGTTCAGGAATCACATCCCGGACGTGCCAGTTGTTCGGCATGCTCCACAGTAGCGTTTTCCCACAAGAGAGATCCAGCTGTCCTTGCAGCTGATGCAAGTCCAATGTGTTGACGGCAGGGGCAGGGCTATTTTTGGGCAGGAACGCACAGGAACGGAGTTCCGGCTGGCTCCCGAGTTGGCCACGCCCAGCAGGAACTCCTTAGCATAATAGGCCACACCCAACAGCAGAAACTCATTAGGATTGGCCGCATGAGGAGTGTATGGCCTAACATGCAGAGGAGATCCTGCTACCAAAAATGCCTTGGGGTTTTGACAACAAACAAGGTCAACAGAATAAGAAGCAAAAGGTGGGTGTGGCTGGATGACCCCACGTCTGGTAACATGGGGCTTGTGGCCTAATATGCTAAACTGTGCTGTCAGGGGTGTGGCCTAATATGCTAAAGAGTTCCTGCTGTTGGGTGTGGCCTGTTATGCTAATGAGTTCCTGCTGGGCTTTTTCTACCAAAAAAAAAAAAGTCCTGGGGGCAGGGATGAGGTTGTGAGCAAGGGAAATGTTAAATAGGATAGGACTCTGTTTTTGCTGTTAAATCGCAGGGTCTGATTGGAGGGGAGCTAGAACATCCATCTGCTGAGGCTAAGAAGGTCTTGCCAATGCCTGGATGGGAGATCCACTGGGAACCCCATTTACCTTTAATGTTCAGGACCTGGGTAACCTAAATGAGCATCCTCTTCCATAAGAAGAAGAAGAAAAGAAGAAGAGATTGGATTTACAATCTCCCCCTTCACTCAGAGCGGCTTCCAATCTCCTTTCCCCTCCCTCCCCTCCCTGCAACAGAAACCCTGGGAGGTCAGTGGGGCTGAGAGAGCTATGACAGAAACGGCTCTTTTTCAGGAACAGCTCTGACAGAACTATGGCTTGCCCAAGGTCATTCAGCAGCTGCAAGTGGAGGAGTGGGGGAATCAGACTCGGTTCTCCCAGATTAGAGTCTGCGCTCATAACCACTACACCAAACCATGACACCAAATATTATTCCGTTTGTTCCTGGCTGGCTGTTCCGGGCATCTATCGACCATCTCCACACCACCATTTCCAAAGCGGGGATTCTCCAGATGCAGCCAAATTTATATCGGTTGCTCAGATGAAATTCTCATTGAGCTTTTGGTCTGAAAGTAGGGTTACCAATCTCCAGGCGGGCCCTGTAGATCTTAAGATGACATACATCAGTTCCGCCAGAGAAAATGGCTGCTCAGGAGGGCAGATTCTATAGCATTATACCTTGTTGAGGTACCTCCCCTCCCCAACCCAACCCTCAATTCTCCAGGAATTTTCCAATTTGAATTTGGCAACCCTATCTCTAGAAAAGTTTTTAAATGATTCAGGAAATTAACCAACGGGCTTTATTTTAATTCCGCCAGCTGCCCAAGCTTAACTGATCCCCAAACCTTTTAACGCAGATTCAAATATGTTACTACTCGAAACCTATAGGCTAAATGAATGAGAATAAGGATGTTGTGATGGCCACAGGAACAGGCAGCTTTAAAAGGGGATGGGATAGATTCCTGGAGGATAAAGTCTACCAATGGCTACTAGCCATGGTGACGGAGGGGAACCTCCACATTCAGAGGCACTAATCCTCTGAATCCCAGAGCCAGGTGGCAACATTAGGGGAAGGCCTTGGCCTCTTTGCCCTGTTGTTGGCCCTCTGGAGGAACTGGTTGGCCCCTGTGTGAGACAGGATACTCAACTAGGTGGACCACTGGCCTGATCCAGCAGGGCTCTTCTGATGTTCTTCTCAGGGGAAGGCCTCGGCCTCTCTGCCCTGTTGTTGGCTGTCCAGAGGAACTAGTTGGCCACTGTGTGAGACAGGATGCTGGATTGGATGGACCACTGGGCTGATCCAGCAGGGCTCTTCTGATGTTCTTATCAGTGGATGTTCTTGGCCTCCATCCCTTGTTGGTGGCCTTTCAGAGGAACTGGTTGACCACTGTGTGAGACAGGATGGTGGACTACACGGACTCTCACTGGTCTGATCCAGCAGGGCTCCTCTTATGTTCTTACCAGGGGAAGGCCTCAGCCTCTATCCCCTGTTGTTGGCCTTTTGCAGGGCTCTTTTTGTAGCAGGAACTCCTTTGCATATTAGGCGACACATCCATAATGTAGCCAATCCTCCAAGAGCTTACAGAGCTCTTCTTACAGAGGCTACTGTAAGGTCTTGGAGGACTGGCTACATTAGGGGTGTGTCACCTAATACACAAAGGAGTTCCTGCTACCAAAAAGAGCCCTGGCCCTTTCGAAGGAACTGGTTGGCCATTGTGTGACACAGGATGCTGGACTAGATAGATCCTCACTGGTCTGATCCAGCAGGGCTCTTCTGAAGTTCTTATCAGGAGAAGGCCTCATCCTCTATACCCTGTTGCTGGCCCTCCAGAGGAACTGGTTGGCCACTGTGTGAGATGGGATGCTGGACTAGATGGACCCACCCTGGTCTGATCCAGCAGGGCTGTTCTTACGTTCTTATCAGGTCTCTATCCCCTGTTGTTGGCCTTTCAGAGGAACTGGTTGGCCACTGTGTGAGATGGGATGCTGGACTAGATGGACCACTGGCCTGATCCAGCAGGGCCCTTCCTCCCTCCCTCCCTCCTTCCTGCCTCCCTCCTTCCTTCCTTCCCTCCTTCCCTCCTTCCTTCCCTCCTTCCCTCCTTCCTTCCTTCCTTCCTTCCTTCCTTCCTTCCTTCCTTCCTTCCTTCCTTCCTTCCTTCCTTCCTTCCTTCCTTCCTTCCCAGAGTTTAAGTAAAAAACAGGAGACATCTTGGCCTTGCAGGGCCGGGCATCGGTGTCGCCCAGACTCCCCCTCGTCGCTGCTGTTTCCTCTGCCAGCTTACCCACAATATTTTTATTAACAATTTATCATTCAACGATCTCCCATTTTTAATTCAGGCTGCCGCGGCAAAGCCCGCGGTGCACACGGAGCTCTTTGTTAAAGAACAAATTGTACGGAACAATGATAATATTTATGTAATGTGCTCGGTATAATCTCGGGCCCGGCTTCTCCTTATCCTCCCCTTCCCCGCCCCGTCCCCGCTTAACTGCTCGCGTGAAACAGACAAGCTGTACCTCTTCTGCCCATTAGTGACACAGACGGAAAGGTGATTCAAAATGAGTCCGTATCAGATTGCTACAGCCAATGTTCCGCCTAAGCTGAGTTAGTGTGAGCTAGCTCACAATTTTCTTAGCCTCCGGCTCACACGTTTTTGTCTCAGCTCAGGAAGGAGGGCTCCAGAGCAAACTAATTGATGCAGCGGCCGAAATCGCTCTCTCACAGCTTTTAATGCCAGGAGCTCACCAAGTGGAATTTTTGCTCACAAGACTCCACATTGGCTCCACGGTATTTATGCTCCACTGCTTGGCGGGTGGGTGGGGGGAAGGGGGATCATCTCTGAAACACGCCCAAGGCGACTGTGGGAAGTGTAAACTGGATAAGAACATAAGAGAAGCCAATGTTGGATCAGGCCAATGGCGCATCCAGTCCAACACTCTGTGTCACACCGTGGCCAAAAATACCAGGTGCCATCAGGAGGTCCACCAGTGGGGCCAGGACACTAGAAGCCCTCCCACTGTTGCCCCCCAGGCACCAAGAATACAGATAACAGAAGAGAAGCCAATGTTGGATCAGGCCAATGGCCCATCCAGTCCAACACTCTGTGTCACGCAGTGGCCAAAAAGACCAGGTGCCATCAGGAGGTCCACCAGTGGGGCCAGGACACTAGAAGCCCCTCCCACGGTTGCCCCCCCAAGCACCAAGAATACAGAGCATCCCTTGCCCCAGACTGAGTGTTCCTATCTATACCTTGTGGCTGATAGCCACTGATGGACCTCTGCTCCATAAGAACATAAGAGAAGCCAATGTTGGATCAGGCCAGTGGCCCATCCAGTCCAACACTCTGTGTCACACAGTGGCCAAAAATACCAGGTGCCATCAGGAGGTCCAGCAGTGGGGCCAGGACACTAGAAGCCCTCCCACTGTTGCCCCCAAGCACCAAGAGAGAGCACCTTGCCCAGACTGAGTGTCTATCATCTGGGCTGATAGCACTGATGACCTCGCTCCATAAGAACATAAGAGAAGCCAATGTTGGATCAGGCCAATGGCCCATCCAGTCCAACACTCTGTGTCACGCAGTGGCCAAAAAGACCAGGTGCCATCAGGAGGTCCACCAGTGGGGCCAGGACACTAGAAGCCCCTCCCACGGTTGCCCCCCAAGCACCAAGAATACAGAGCATCCCTTGCCCCAGACTGAGTGTTCCTATCTATACCTTGTGGCTGATAGCCACTGATGGACCTCTGCTCCATAAGAACATAAGAGAAGCCAATGTTGGATCAGACCAGTGGCGCATCCAGTCCAACACTCTGTGTCACCCAGTGGCCAAAAATACCAGGTGCCATCAGGAGGTCCACCAGTGGGGCCAGGACACTAGAAGCCCTCCCACTGTTGCCCCCCAGGCACCAAGAATACAGATAACAGAAGAGAAGCCAATGTTGGATCAGGCCAATGGCCCATCCAGTCCAACACTCTGTGTCACACAGTGGCTAAATACCAGGTGCCATCAGGAGGTCCACCAGTGGGGCCAGGACACTGGAAGCCTCCCACTGCTGCCCCCAGGCACCAAGAATACAGATAACAGAAGAGAAGCCAATGTTGGATCAGACCAATGGCGCATCCAGTCCAACACTCTGTGTCACGCAGTGGCCAAAAAGACCAGGTGCCATCAGGAGGTCCACCAGTGGGGCCAGGACACTAGAAGCCCTCCCACGGTTGCCCCCCAAGCACCAAGAATAGAGAGCATCCCTTGCCCCAGACTGAGTGTTCCTATCTATACCTTGTGGCTGATAGCCACTGATGGACCTCTGCTCCATAAGAATATAAGAGAAGCCAATGTTGGATCAGACCAATGGCGCATCCAGTCCAACACTCTGTGTCACGCAGTGGCCAAAAAGACCAGGTGCCATCAGGAGGTCCACCAGTGGGGCCAGGACACTAGAAGCCCTCCCACGGTTGCCCCCCAAGCACCAAGAATACAGAGCATCCCTTGCCCCAGACTGAGTGTTCCTATCTATACCTTGTGGCTGATAGCCACTGATGGACCTCTGCTCCATAAGAACATAAGAGAAGCCAATGTTGGATCAGACCAATGGCGCATCCAGTCCAACACTCTGTGTCACGCAGTGGCCAAAAAGACCAGGTGCCATCAGGAGGTCCACCAGTGGGGCCAGGACACTAGAAGCCCTCCCACGGTTGCCCCCCAAGCACCAAGAATAGAGAGCATCCCTTGCCCCAGACTGAGTGTTCCTATCTATACCTTGTGGCTGATAGCCACTGATGGACCTCTGCTCCATAAGAATATAAGAGAAGCCAATGTTGGATCAGACCAATGGCGCATCCAGTCCAACACTCTGTGTCACGCAGTGGCCAAAAAGACCAGGTGCCATCAGGAGGTCCACCAGTGGGGCCAGGACACTAGAAGCCCTCCCACGGTTGCTCCCCCAAGCACCAAGAATACAGAGCATCCCTTGCCCCAGACTGAGTGTTCCTATCTATACCTTGTGGCTGATAGCCACTGATGGACCTCTGCTCCATAAGAACATAAGAGAAGCCAATGTTGGATCAGACCAATGGCGCATCCAGTCCAACACTCTGTGTCACGCAGTGGCCAAAAAGACCAGGTGCCATCAGGAGGTCCACCAGTGGGGCCAGGACACTAGAAGCCCTCCCACGGTTGCCCCCCAAGCACCAAGAATACAGAGCATCCCTTGCCCCAGACTGAGTGTTCCTATCTATACCTTGTGGCTGATAGCCACTGATGGACCTCTGCTCCATAAGAACATAAGAGAAGCCAATGTTGGATCAGACCAATGGCGCATCCAGTCCAACACTCTGTGTCACGCAGTGGCCAAAAAGACCAGGTGCCATCAGGAGGTCCACCAGTGGGGCCAGGACACTAGAAGCCCTCCCACGGTTGCCCCCCAAGCACCAAGAATACAGAGCATCCCTTGCCCCAGACTGAGTGTTCCTATCTATACCTTGTGGCTGATAGCCACTGATGGACCTCTGCTCCATAAGAACATAAGAGAAGCCAATGTTGGATCAGACCAATGGCGCATCCAGTCCAACACTCTGTGTCACGCAGTGGCCAAAAAGACCAGGTGCCATCAGGAGGTCCACCAGTGGGGCCAGGACACTAGAAGCCCTCCCACGGTTGCCCCCCAAGCACCAAGAATACAGAGCATCCCTTGCCCCAGACTGAGTGTTCCTATCTATACCTTGTGGCTGATAGCCACTGATGGACCTCTGCTCCATAAGAACATAAGAGAAGCCAATGTTGGATCAGACCAATGGCGCATCCAGTCCAACACTCTGTGTCACGCAGTGGCCAAAAAGACCAGGTGCCATCAGGAGGTCCACCAGTGGGGCCAGGACACTAGAAGCCCTCCCACGGTTGCCCCCCAAGCACCAAGAATAGAGAGCATCCCTTGCCCCAGACTGAGTGTTCCTATCTATACCTTGTGGCTGATAGCCACTGATGGACCTCTGCTCCATAAGAACATAAGAGAAGCCAATGTTGGATCAGACCAATGGCGCATCCAGTCCAACACTCTGTGTCACGCAGTGGCCAAAAAGACCAGGTGCCATCAGGAGGTCCACCAGTGGGGCCAGGACACTAGAAGCCCTCCCACGGTTGCTCCCCCAAGCACCAAGAATACAGAGCATCCCTTGCCCCAGACTGAGTGTTCCTATCTATACCTTGTGGCTGATAGCCACTGATGGACCTCTGCTCCATAAGAACATAAGAGAAGCCAATGTTGGATCAGACCAATGGCGCATCCAGTCCAACACTCTGTGTCACGCAGTGGCCAAAAAGACCAGGTGCCATCAGGAGGTCCACCAGTGGGGCCAGGACACTAGAAGCCCTCCCACGGTTGCCCCCCAAGCACCAAGAATACAGAGCATCCCTTGCCCCAGACTGAGTGTTCCTATCTATACCTTGTGGCTGATAGCCACTGATGGACCTCTGCTCCATAAGAACATAAGAGAAGCCAATGTTGGATCAGACCAATGGCGCATCCAGTCCAACACTCTGTGTCACGCAGTGGCCAAAAAGACCAGGTGCCATCAGGAGGTCCACCAGTGGGGCCAGGACACTAGAAGCCCTCCCACGGTTGCCCCCCCAAGCACCAAGAATACAGAGCATCCCTTGCCCCAGACTGAGTGTTCCTATCTATACCTTGTGGCTGATAGCCACTGATGGACCTCTGCTCCATAAGAACATAAGAGAAGCCAATGTTGGATCAGGCCAGTGGCCCATCCAGTCCAACACTCTGTCACACAGTGGCCAAAAATACCAGGTGCCATCAGGAGGTCCAGCAGTAGGGCCAGGACACTAGAAGCCCTCCCACTGTTGCCCCCCCCAAGCACCAAGAATAGAGTGCATCACTTGCCCCAGACTGAGAGTCCCTATCTATACCTTGTGGCTAACAGCCACCGATGGACCTCTGCTCCATATGCTTATCCAATTCCCTCTTGAAGCCGTCCATGCTTGTAGCCACCATCACCTCCTGTGGCCATGAATTCCATGGGTTAATCACTCTTTGGGTGAACTTCAGTTTAATTTTTTTTTTTAATCGAAAGCTCTTCATGGTCCTGGCCCTTCTTATTTATGGGAATGCCACTCTCCCCCTACGCTCTGCCATGCCAACTCTGTTCATGTCAATGGGGGTCTCTTCAGGTGCCATCCTGCAAATGGGCAAAATCACCACAAGGCCTTCTCCGTTGTGGCTCCTACGTTAAGGAATGGCCTTCCCAAGGAAGTCAGGAAAGCTCCCACTCTCCTGGCCTTCCGCAAACTGTGCAAAACTGAACTATTCAAGAGGGCTGTGGCTCAATAATAGCGCATCTGCTTGGCATGCAAAAGGTCCCAAGTTCAGTCCCCAGTATGTCCAGTTAAAAGAGAAGAGAGATTGGATTGGATTGGATTCATACCCCACCCTTCACTACCCAAAGGAGTCTCAGAGCAGCTTACAATCTCCTTTCCCTCCCCCTCACCACAACAGACACCCTGGGAGGCAGGTGGGGCTGAGAGAGCTCTTTCGAGGACTGACCTTGAGAGAACAGCTCTGAGAGAACTGTGACTGACCCAAGGTCATGCCAGCTTCTTCTGCTGAGTAACCCAGAATTTGGGTCTGAAAAGTCAGTAAATGAGCGATTCTGTCGGGGGTCTCACCGACCCATCCTACTCTGAGTAGCCAAGATTAGCCTGATCTCATCAGATCTCAGAAGCTAAGCAGGGTCAGCTGTGGCTCGTACTTGGATGGGAGACCACCAGGGTTGCTAGGGACAGGCCCGAGAAGAAGAAGAAGAAGAAGAAGAAGAAGAAGAAGAAGAAGAAGAAGAAGAAGAAGAAGAAGAAGAAGAAGAAGAAGAAGAGATTGGATTTATACCCCGCCCTTCACTGCCCAAAGGCATCTCAGAGTGGCTTATAGACTCCTTTCCCTTCCCCTCCCCACAACAGACACCCTGTGAGGTAGAAGAAGAGGAAGAGATTGGATTTATACCCCGCCCTTCACTACCCAAAGGAGTCTCAGAGCGGCTTACAGACTCCTTTCCCTTCCCCTCCCCACAACAGACACCCTGTGAGGTAGGCGGGGCTGAGAGAACTTCTGACAGAAACTGTCCTTGAGAGAACAGCTGTGCCAGAGCTTGTGACTGACCCAAGGTCACATCAGCAGGTACAAGAGGAGGAGTGGGGAATCAAACCTGGTTCTCCCAGATAAGAGTCCGCACACTTAACCACTACACCAAACTGGCTCTTGTTAGATCTTGGAAGCTAAGCAGGGTCAGCCCAGGATCGTTCTTGGATAGGCCACCAAGGAAGACGAGGGTTGATCTGCAGAGGCAGGTAATGGCTAGCCTGATCTCATGAGGTCTTGGAAGCTAAGCAGGGTCATCACTGATTGGTACTTGGAAAGGAGACCACCAAGGAAGACAGGGGTTGCTCTCCTGGGGCAGGCCATGGCAACCCATTGTTCTGTTCACCCACCTTGACTCGGATGGTCCAGGTTAGGCCCATCTTGTCAGACCGTGGAAGCTAAGCAGGGTCAGCCCTGGATAGTCCTTGGATGGGAGACCACCAAGGAAGTCCAGGGTTGCTCCGTGGAGGTGGGCAATGGAAAGGCACCTCCATTAATCTCTTGAAAACCCTATGGGCTCACCATAAGCCACCTGTGACCTGGTGGCCCTTTCCGTCCACTAACCAACCCACCAGATTCTGTATCGACAAAGGCCCTGTTGTGACGGAGTCTGTCCTGATTCCAGCCTCTGCTCCATCCAGTGCGCTAGTATTTCAGAAGTTGATCAGCTGTATTTCCCATGTCATTTTCCGCACAGGTCATTAATGGTCCACCTCCAAATGAAATGAAGCCTGAATGTACGTTAATTGCACTTTCTAACATCCAGCCGGTGCTCCCCCCACCATTCATGCTTCCCACCTTCGCCTCTTCCATTATAATCACTGTCCACTGTATGTTCCTTAGGGCAGGGACCTGATTTTTCATAATAAAAAAACCTGTGGATGTGTGTAGTGCTGTCAAGTGGCAACCGATTCATGGAGACCCCAGCAACGGGCTTTGATGGCAAGTGAGAAGCAGAGGTGGTTTGTCATGGCCTTCCTCTGCAGAGTCTTCCTTGGTGGTCTCCCATCCAAGACTTATGGTGGCCCCAGCAAGGGGCTTTCAAGTCAGGTGAAAAGCAGAGGTGGTTGGCCATTGCCTTCCTCTGCAGAGTCTTCCTTGGTGGCCTCCCGTCCAAGACTTAGGGTGACCCCAGCAAGGGACTTTCATGGCAAGTGAGAAGCAGAGGTGGTTTGCCATGACCTTCCTCTGCAGAGTCTTCCTTGGTGGTCTCCCATCCAAGACTTCTGGTGACCCCAGCAAGGGGCTTTCAAGGCAGATGAGAAGCAGAGGTGCTTTGCCATTGCCTTCCTCTGCAGAGTCTTCCTTGGTGGTCTCCCATCCAAGACTTCTGGTGACCCCAGCAAGGGGCTTTCAAGGCAGATGAGAAGCAGAGGTGCTTTGCCATGGCCTTCCTCTGCAGAGTCTTCCTTGGTGGTCTCCCATCAGAGTTCTGACAAGATCAGGCTATAACATGCCACGCTCCCTCCCAAAGCACTGTATATAAAAGTACATATCGGCACTGTTTAATTAGGACGATGAATACTTATAAATATTGTAAACCTTAACCCCCAATGGCAAGCGCTTTTTAGGAGCATTTAACGGAGACTTTTGGACTGATTTTCAGAGAATGCCTGCCAGAAAGTCAACCCAGTGCTATAGCTTAAGTGCCCTGGGTGTTTATGGGGAAATGCAATCCTGGCCTTATTGTTCCAATAAAATTAAGCAAGTTACCCAGCATCCCTGCAGAGGGAGGACATTGGCTGACACAGCGTGCCATGAAGTTTTTGTGCCGATGCTCTTTATGAGTGGCCAAAATCCCTGCAGGAAAATATCAGCGGTGATTCGTTAACACGATAAAAGAAACGCTGCCTCTACAGGACAGGCCTGATACAGAATTAGGCTACTGAGTGGAGGGGGGACCCAGATATTTCAGAGCAAACTGTCGGAACACAGCGCAAAGAGAAACAAATACGGTCTGGTCCCTATGGGTGCCAAGCTCCAGGTGGTGCCTGGAAATCATCTCCTGCTATCACAGTTGCTCTCCAGACCACAAAAAACAGTTCCCCTGGAGAAAATGTCTGCAGAGGTAGGGTTGCCAGCTGTGGCTTGGGAAATACCTGGAGATTTGGGGGGCAGAGCCTGAGGAGGGCGGGGCTTGAGGAGGGGAAGGACTTCAGTGGGGTAGAATGCCACAGAGTCCACCTCCCAAAGTCGCCATTTTCTCCCGGCGGGCTGATCTCTCTTGCCTGGAGATCACACCTGTAACAGCAGGGGATCTCCAGCTACCACCTGGAGGTTGGCAACCCTAGGCAGTGGGTTCTAGGCATTCTATCCCTGCTGAGGGCCTTCCCTTCCCCAAACCCCGCCCACCTCAGACTCCACCCTCCAAATTCTCCGGGTGTTTCCCAACCCAGAGTTGGCAACCATATCGGTCTCTCGTAAGCATTGTCAGAATATCCGTGTGGAAGTTTCGACTCGCAGCCTCAAAATGTCCATGTTTTGTTTTGTCTTTTGAAGATCTTGCTGTGGCAGGAGAAGACTTGGACCTTGGCCTCTTCTCTGCCCCCTCCCTCTGCTTCGCATACCATTTCCGTTACCTCACAAATGGTGTGGGGAAAGAATGGCTGCCACATCCTTTCTTAGGACTGCCAACCTCCAGGTGAGGCCCGGAGATCTCCTGGGATTACAACATGGGGTCTGAAGTGGCAGAGACTGACCAAGAAAGAGATCTTGGAGTCACAGTAGATAACTCACTGAAAATGTCGAGACAGTGTGTGACTGCAACAAAAAAGGCCAACGCTATGCTGGGGATTATTAGGTAGGGTATTGAAAACAGATCAGCCAGGACCATCATTTTTGTTATTGTTCAGTCGCACAGTCGAGTCCGACTCTTCGCGACCCCATGGACCAGATTACACCAGGCCCTCCTGTCTTCCGCTGTCCGTTGAAGTTTGCTCAATTTCATGTTCGTTGCATTGATGACACTGTCTAACCCTCTCATCCTTTGCCGTCCCCTTCTTCTTTGACCTTCAATCTTTCCCAGCATCAGGGTCTTCTCCAGTGAATGCTCCCTTCTCATTTGGTGGCCAAAGTATTTGAGCTTCAGCTTCAGGATCTGTCCTTCCAAAGAACAATCAGGGTTGATTTCTTTTAGGATTGACTGATTTGATCTCCTGGCAGTCCAAGGGACTCTCAAGAGTCTTCTCCAGCACCATAGTTCAAAAGAATCTATTCTTTGGCGCTCGGCCTTCTTTATAGTCCAACTCTCGCAGCCATACATTACTACGGGGAATACCATTGCTTTGACCATGTGGACTTTTGTTGGCAAGGTGATGTCTCTGCTTTTTATCATGCTGTTTAGGTTTGCCATCGCTTTCCTACCAAGGAGCAGGCGTCTTTTCATTTCATGGCTGCAGTCACCATCTGCAGTGATCTGGGATCCTAGGAACGTGAAGTCTGTCACTACTTCTACGACTTCCCTTCTATTTGCCAAGGAGTGATGGGGCCAGATGCCATGATCTTAGTTTTTTTGATGTTGAGCTTCAAGCCCACTTTTGCGCTCTCCTCTTTCACCCTGAGCAAGAGGCTCTTTAGGTCCTCTTCACTTTCTGCCATCAGAGTGGTATCGTCTGCATATCTGAGGTTATTGATCTTTTCCCCAGCAATCTCAACTCCAGCTTGTGATTCATCCAGGCCAGCATTTCGCATGATATACTCTGCATATAAATTAAATAAGCAAGGTGACAATATACATCCTTGTCGTACTCCTTTTCCTATGCTAAACCAATCAGTTGTTCCATATCCGGTTCTAACTGTTGCTTCTTGACCCTTATACAGGTTTCTCAGGAGACATGTCAGGTGGTCCAGTACTCCCATCTCTTTAAGAACCTGCCATAATTTATTGTGATCCACACAATCAAAGGCTTTAGCATAGTCAATGAAGCAGAAGTAGATGTTTTTCTGGTACTCTCTTGCTTTCTCCATAATCCAGCGAATGTTGGCAATTTGATCTCTAGTTCCTCTACCTCTTCGAAACCCAGCTTGTACTTCTGGCAATTCTCCATCCACGTACTGTTGGAGCCTAGCTTGTAGGATTTTGAGCATGACCTTGCTAGCGTGTGAAATCATGCCCCTGTATAAATCGATGACGCAACCTCATTTGGAGTACTGTGAACAGTTCTGGTCACCACACCTCAGAAAGGATATTATAGCACTGGGAAAAGTGCAGAAAAAGGCAACTAGAATGATAAAAGAGTCGGAACACTTTCCCTATGAAGAAAGGTTAAAGTGCTTGGGGCTCTTTAGCTTGGGGAAACGACGGCTGAGGGGTGATATGATCGAGGTTTATAAGATTATGAATGGGATTGAGCAGGTCAAGAAAGAAGTCCTTTTCTCCCTTTCGCACAATACAAGAACTCGATGAAATTGCTGAGCAGTCAGGTTAGAACAGATAAAAGGAAGTCCTTCTTCACCCAGAGAGTGATTAACACGTGGAATTCACGGCCACAGGAAGTGGTGGCGGCTACAAGCATGGACGGCTTCAAGAGGGAATTAGATAAGCATATGGAGCAGAGGTCCATCAGTGGCTATTAGCCACAAGGTATAGATAGGGACTCTCGGTCTGGGGCAGGTGATGCTCTGTATTCCTGGTGCTTGGGAGGGGGCAACAGTGGGAAGGCTTCTCATGTCCTGGCCCCACTGGTGGGGACCTCCTGAGGGCACCTGGTATTTTTGGCCACTGTGTGACACAGAGTGTTGGTCTGGACGGGCCATTGGCCTGATCCAACATTGGCTTCTCTTACATTCTTCTGTCTGGGGCAGGTGATGCCCTCTATTCTTGGTGCTTGGGAGGGGGCAAAAGTGGGAGGGCTTCTAGTGTCCTGGCCCCCCAGCTGGACCTCCTGATGGCACCTGGTATTTTTGGCCACTGTGTGACACAGAGTGTTGGATGGTATGGGCCATTAGCCTAATCCGACATTGGCTTCTCTTATGTTCTTAGATCAGTTCCCCTGGAGGAAATGCTTTGGAGGACAGACACCATTGCAATGTACCTGCTGAGGTCCTTCTCTTTCCCAAACCCCGCCCTCCTCAGGCTCCGCCCCTCAAATCTCCACGAATTTCCCAGTCCATAGTTGGCAGCCCTGTGACTTCAGCCAGCAGCACTCTCTGGCATACCGGCTGCCTCTCGCCCCATGCAGAGCTCCCACATTCTCTGCTCCTAACTATTGCCCGTCTTCCATCCCACCGCCCCCTCCGAAACCCAGAACAGAAAGCATCAAAAGTGCTCATCCTTTCTTTACTCCCCAAGAGCTCTGCTGGGGGAGGGAAGCCACACGGCATCGTACTGGAGGCAGACTTGAGAAAAGAGACTTGGAGCCTGACATTAAACACTGGGAGTCGAAGCGTTTCTTCTTAAACTCACGAAGTCAAGGTGTTCCCGAGGAGGCACCGAAGGAGATGCCCGTGACCATCGCGACATCCCCTGGCAGCAAGTCCCACGTTTTAATCACTTGCTGCGTACAGGAGGGTTTCTCTTTTGTCTGTCCTGAGCCCGCTGTCCGGACAGTGTTCCCTCTAAGCTGAGTTCGTGTGAGCTAGCTCACCGTTCTTTAGCCTCCGGCTCACAGATTTTTTGTCTTCGCTCAGGAAGGAGGGCTCCGGAGCAAACGAAGTTGTGCCACAGCCAAATCGCTCGCCCACAGTTTTAGTGCCAGGAGCTCGCAAATTAGAATTTTTTGCTCACGGGACTCCGCAGCTTAGAAGGAGCATTGGTCTTCAATCTATGGCCCGTTGGCTTCATCTGAAGCTTTCAAGTCCTAGTCTTTTGGGAGAGGTCAAAAATTTCTCCTTGCCAACTCTCTCCATCCCATGCATAATTTTATAAACCTCTCTCATGTCCCCCTCCCCCACAGTTGTCTCTTTTCTAAACTGAAAAGCCCCAGACTCCTCAGCCTTTCCTCCTAGTTTGGTGCAGTGGTTAAGAGTGCGGACTCTAATCTGGGAGAACCGGGTTTGATTCCCCACTCCTCCACATGCAGCCAGCTGGGTGACCTTGGGTCAGTCATAAGTTCTTTCAGAGCTGTTCTCTCAGGGGCAGTTTTCGAAAGAGCTCTCTCAGCCCCGCCTACCTCACCGGGTGTCTGTTGTGGGGAGGGGAAGGGAAAGGAGATTGTAAGCCGCTCTGAGACTCCTCTGGGTAGTGAAGGGCGGGGTATAAAGCCAATCTCCTCTTCTTCTACCTCACAGGGTGTCTGTTGTGGGGAGGGGAAGGGAAAGGAGTTTGTAAGCCGCTCTGAGACTCCTTTGGGGAGTGAAGGGCGGGGTATAAAGCCAATCTCCTCCTCCTCCTCCTCCTCCTCCTCCTCCTCCTCCTCCTCCTCCTCCTCCTCCTCCTCCTCCTCCTCCTCCTCTTCTTCTTCTTCTTCTTCTTCTTCTTCTTCTTCTTCTTCTTCTTCTTCTTCTTCTTCTTCTTCTTCTTCTTCTTCTTCTTCTTCTTCTTCTTCTTCTTCTTCGGAAGGTGCTCCAACCACCTGAATCATTGTGGTCGCCTTCCTCTGTACTTGTTCCAGGTCTGCGATGTCCTTTTTGAGATACGGTGACCAGAACGGTACACAAGTATTCCGAACGAGGCTGCACCGTTGACCGATACAGGGGAATTATGACATCGGTCAGTTGACCTTTGACGGCCCCCCCCTTACATCTTCAGCAGTATTATTTACTGGTCGCATGGGAATAAATGACTTGTCAGGGGCCTAAAGCATAGCTACCCAAAGTGAAGATAGGGCCGTGCCCTTGGGCGTCCAGTCCAGAAGCCGATTCATTTAAAACACGCGTCTCCTGAACTCCCCGATAAAAATCGATGCATTGCCCCCCAATCTAAAAACCAGCAAAACCCACTTTTAGCGACACGCACCAAAGGGAAGAGCAAAGACCAAACACAGCTGATCGAACTGTTCTGGAACGCAGAAATGTGTTTGTTTGTTACGGTTTGTTGAGACTTGAGGAAGGTCTGTTCAGGAATGAATCATAGCAGAGATTTAAATACTGTTCAGGCCAATCTGATCTTCCTGGCTAGTCTCTCTCTCTCTCTCTCTCTCTCTCTCTCTCTCTCTCTCTCTCTCTCTGTGTGTGTGTGTGTGTGTGTGAGAGAGAGAGAGAGAGAGCAATTACCCAGCATCCCTTGTGTCTCTGGCTCATGACTGGGACCAGACAGCCCTTCCTCTGTCCTCTGCTGTTTTTGGATAACTGATTAGAAACATAGAAAAATAGAACTGGAAGGGACCTCAAGGGTCATCTAGGAAGACTGACAGCTCCGGACTAGGAAATACTTGGAGATTTTGGGGGCGGAGCCAAGCCCATAGCTACAGTGGGGCTTTGGGGAGCTCTGCCCCCTTTCTTAAAGGCACAGCCCCACAAGAATTTCTCCTGTAAATGCTTTCCCCCCAATCATTTTAAAACACGTTTTAAAGGCGTGCACTCCTTTAAGCAGAGTGTGGTGCTGTAGCCGACTAATTCCCTGCTCTGAGCAAGGAGGTTGGAGTAGGTGTCCTCTAGGATCCCTTCTGACTCTGTGCCATGAAACTGGTCTCCTTTAAGAGAGTTTTTCTGCCTGTTGGCTTTCTTGACTGTAGATGTCCTCACCCCCATCTGCCGGCTTGTTCTCAGATTTGTTGCCTAGGCTGGCAGAAGTGATTAACCTGCAGCAGCTGAGAACTGTCGTCTTAAGTGGTCGACCGTTTGCAATTTAGAGATCTCTCCCGGTAACAGCTTTCTATTGGCTAACTGGTCAAGCACACCTATGTAGAACAGACAGCTTGAGAAGATGCAGAGAGAGAAGAGACTGCCTCGAAGCTCTCTTCAATTTCTACCCTGGCCAAATCCAGAGAAGTATTTCCAGTGCCACGCCTACAACTAGCAGAAAATTTATTCTCCACCCCGCCCTCTTTCTCAGCCTGCTATTGTCACACTCTGGGGCAAAGGTCTGCAGAAGCCTCTATACTTTGATTTCCAATGGCTCGATTCCACAGAAGTTGAGTCATAATCCTCAGAATTCTGGCTTTTCTTTCTGCACTGAGGATTTCACCCCCCCAACAGAAAAAACATTTGCCCCCACATTAGTTGCTGTAGATTATCCAGGTTGTGTGGCCGTGGTCTTGGCATTGTAGGACCTGACATTTCGCCAGTAGCTGTGCCTGGCATCCTCAGAGGTATAACACAGAAAGATGGAGGACTCTTTCTGTGGAGTGCTCTCTTTCTGAAAGATGGAGTACTCATCTTTCTGTGTTGTATCTCTGGGGACGCAAGTCACAGCTGCTGGTGAAATGTCAGGTCTTACAGAGCCAGACAGCCCAGAAAACCTACAGCAACCAGGGCTATTTTGGGGCGGGAACGCACAGGAACGGAGTTCCGGCTGGCTCCCAAGGTGGCCATGCCCAGCAGGAACTTATTAGCACAACAGGCCACACCCAACAGCAGAAACTCATTAGGATTGGCTACATGAGGGGTGTGTGGCCTAACATGCAAAGGAGTTCCCGCTCCAAAAAAAGCCCTGGGTTTTGACAACAAACAGGGTAAACAGAATAAGAAGCAAAAGGTGAATGTGACTGGATGACCACACCTCTGGTAACATGGGGGTGTGGCCTAATATGCTAATGAGTTTCTGCTGATGGGTGTGGCCTATTATGCTAAGGAGTTCCTGCTGGGCTTTTTCTGCCAAAAAAAGCCCTGATAGCAACTAATGAACTCCAGCCGTGAAAGCCTTCGACAACATATTTGCCCCACAATCTCCTGGGTACGGTCCTGGGTAGAGTCCGGGGAGGGAGGGTGTTCAGCACCCTAGAGAGTCCATCTTCCACAGCAGCCATTTCCTCTAGGGGAACTGATCTGTGTAGTCCGAGGATCCGTTGAGGATGGAAGGCCTGCTTCCAATAGATCACAACCACATGAACAAACATGAAGCTGCCTTATACTGAACCAGACCCTTGGTCTGTCAAGGTCAGTATTGCCTACTCAGACTGGCAGTCGCTCTCTGGGGTCTCAGGTGAAGGTCTTTCATATCACTTACTGCCTGGTCCTTTTCACTGGAGATGCTGGGGATTGAACTTGGGACATTCTGCATGCCAGGCAGAGGCTGTTCCACTGAGCCACAGCCCCTCTTTACAGCTCTCCAGGGTCTCAGGCCGAGGTCTTTCACATCCCCTACTGCCCGGTCCTTTTCACTGGAGATGCCGGGGATTGAACTTGGGACCTTCTGCATGCCAGGCAGAGGCTCTGCCACTGAGCCATGGCCCCTCTTTACAGCTCTCCAGGGTCTCAGGCCGAGGTCTTTCACATCACCTACTGCCTGGTCCTTTTTCACTGGAGTTGCTGGAGATTGAACTTGGGACCTTCTGCATGCCAGGCAGAGGCTCTGCCACTGAGCCACAGCCCCTCTTTACAGCTCTCCAGGGTCTCAGGCCGAGGTCTTTCACATCACCTCCTGCCTGGTCCTTTTAACGGGGGTTGCTGGGGATTGAACCTGGGACCTTCTGCATGCCAGGTAGAGGCTCTTCCACTGAGCCACAGCCCCTCTTTACAGCTCTCCAGTGTCTCAGGCTGAGGTCTTTCACATCACCTGCTGCCTGGTCCTTTTAACTGGAGATGCTGGGGATTGAACCTGGGACCTTCTGCATGTCAAGCAGATGCTCTTCCACTGAGCCACAGCCCCTCTTTACAGCTCTCCAGGGTCTCAGGCAGAGGTCTTTCACATCACCTACTGCCTGGTCCTTTTCACTGGAAATGCCAGGGATTGAACTTGGGACCTTCTGCATGCCAACTAGATGCTGTACCATTGAGCCAGGCCTCTTCCCATGAAGCTACCTTATACTGAGCCAGAACCTTGGTCCATAAACGTCAGTATTGCCTACTCAGACCGGCAGCCGCTCTCCAGGATCTCAGGTGAAGGTCTTTCACATCACCTGCTGCCTGGTCCTTTCAAGTGGAGATGCCGGGAGTCGAACCTGGGACCTTCTGCATGCCAAGCAGATGCTGTACCATTGAGCCAGGCCTCTTCCCATGAAGCTGCCTTCTACTGAACCAGAACGTCGGTCCGTCAGCATCAGTATTGCCTACTCAGACTTGCAGCTGCTCTCCGGGGTCTCAAGTGAAGGCTGTTTCACATCACCTACTACCTGGGTCTTTTCACTGGAGATGCTGGGGATTGAACCTGGGACCTTCTGCATGCCGAGCAGATGCTCTACCACTGAGCCACGGCCCCTCCCTGAAGTACTTGTGTGTCCAGTTCTTGAGTTTAATGGAAACTCTTTTCACTCCCCTTGAAATCCGTTAGACGTTTTGCCCGAGGCTTTACATTTCTCCTCAAACTTTGCTTTAGGTAAAATCCAGCGCGGGAGACGTAGTCTGTTAGCGCATTAGTTTCAGCAAAGTTGTTGCATCGTTCGATGTGGGACTCGTCCTCTTTCGCTCCGCTGCTTCGGTTTCCAGTCTCGGTACTGGTTTGCCATGGGTACTTTTTTCCCTCCTGTAAAGGATTTTTTAGTTAACGTCATGGATGGCTGTTATTTCGTTGATCGTTAGCCACGTTGAGTAAAATTTATTTGGAAAAGCAGAAGAGAAATGCCGACCTTTAAGAAATGGTTAGTCTAAAGTGGATGAGAAACCACTCAAGAGCCCTGCAGGAATCAACACCTTGAACTCTGTATGATAAAAATAAATACATGAGCACATTCTAAAATCAACACACAAGCCAACAAACACGACCAAAAAGAGCAATCATGTGTTTGTGCCATTCCTAGGCAAACCAAATTCCAGGAGAGTTCTCAGCCATAAATATCTTCAGATATTTATCCACTTTTTTTGTTCATTTCCAAAAAGTTCCACGAGTATATTTATCTATTGTGGCTCTCCATCCTTTAGCTAAACTTCTCGCCTTGATTAATAGTTTTCTAAATCTACCAACCTGTTTCAGGAAATGGTGGAGATTGGTGACGGCACGGGCACTGGCCAGTGAGCACCCACCAAACCAGTTTTCTTCGACATGCACAAGGCATTTTTCCGGTCCTCACTCTGGGAGAGAATGTAGGGAAATGTTTATAACAGTGAGTTGGCATTCAAGACCCAGGTTCGAATCCCCACTTGCACCATGGATGTTCGCTGGGTGACCTTGGGCCAGTCACACGCTCTCAGCCTAACCTACCTCACAGGATTGTTGTGCGGATAGAACAGAGGAAAGGAGAATGTTGTAAGCCACTCTGGATCCCCACTGGGGAGAAAGGCAGAGTAGAAATGAAACAAGTAGTAGAGGCAGTGTGGAGCAGTGGCGAGAGTAGCATCAGGAAGGCCTGAAGTCTATTTTATTGTATTCATTTACTTAGAACAGTTTCATGTCACCTTCAAACTCACATGCTGCCATGAAGCTTTCTAGGTGACTTTGGGCCTCCACATGCAGCTGCTGGTGTGGCCTTGGGTCAGTCACAAGTTATCTCAGAGCTGTTCTCTCAAGGGCAGTTCTCAGGGGATCTCTCTCAGCCCCGCATACCTCACAGGGTGTCTGTTGTGGGGAGGGGAAGGGAAAGGAGATTGTAAGCCACTCTGAGACTCCTTCGGGTAGTGAAGGGTGGGGTATAAATCCAATCTCTTCTTCTTCATCATACTCTCTTAATCTAAATGACCTCGCAGGGTTGTTGCGAAGATAAAAGGAGGGAAAGGGTTAATGAGGTATGCTACTCTGAACTCCTTGGAAAAAAGGACGGGAGCAATGTCTTCCAGAAGATAAGATTGATCTTGCCGTGTAATGGATTACATGACAAGAGTCCAACTTCTCTTTCTCTAGGATGATGGGCCAATTTTTAATTCAAGCATCTGCCCGTTATTCCATTGATTTATTGGACAAGTAGCGGGAAGAC
This sequence comes from Gekko gecko, assembly GCA_029375565.1. Taxonomy (NCBI): domain Eukaryota; kingdom Metazoa; phylum Chordata; class Lepidosauria; order Squamata; family Gekkonidae; genus Gekko; species Gekko gecko. The sequence goes on from JAPDNY010000011.1 coordinate 98,470,265, forward strand.
TGAATCAAATCCTCGCAAAACGCCATTAAGCACTGACTTGCTTGACGATTCCTTCCAAGGAAAGTGAATTTCAGTTTGCACACGCCAAGAGATTTGGGAGTTCATTTGGAGAAAGGCGTATTAAGATGATTAGCACCTTTAAAAAAAAAAGACAAACCTTCCAATTAAAATTTGCAACAACTATTTCGTGTATGGCAAGGCAGGAGATAAAAGCACTCTGGATGTGAAGACGTTTCTATTAAATGCAGCTCCCTTTCCCATTGTGGTCTCTCAACTGCCAATTCACACATTACATTCACCGTCTCCTGTGAGCACAGTTGCCAGCCTCCAGGCAGGGCCCAGAAATGTCCTGGAATCACAACTGAGTTTACCTGGAGTTCTGTGTCCAGTTTTGGGCACCACACTTTAGGAAGGATGTTGACAAGCTTCGAGTGTGTCCAGAAGAGGGCGACCAGGATGGTGAGAGGGTGGGAATCCAAGTCTTAGGAGGAAAGGCTGAAAGAGGTGGGTCTGTTTAGCCTGGGAAAGAGAAGGCTTAGAGGGGACATGATGGCAGTCTTCAAGTCATGTAGAAGCTGGAGCAGATCTATTCTCTCTTGCTCCGGATTGCAAGACTAGATCTAATGGGTGGAAATTACGAGGGAGTCGTTACCGGATAGATATCAGGAGAAACTTCCTAACGGTTGAAAAAGAAGTACTTTTCTCCCTTTCTCACAATACAGGAACTCGTGGGCACTCAATGAAATTGCTGAGCAGTCGGGTTGGAACAGATAAAAGGAAGTACTTCTTCACCCAAAGAGTGATTAATGTATGGACTTCACTGCCACAGGAGGTGGTGGCAGCTGTAAGCATGGACAGTTTCAAGAGGGAATTAGATAAACATATGGAGCAGAAGTCCATCAGTGGCTATTAGGCACAAGGTATAGATAGGAAATCTCAGTCTGGGGCAGGTGATGTACTCTATTCTTGGTGCTGGAGGGGGCAGCAGTGGGAGGGCTTCTAGTGTCCTGGCCCCACTGCTGGACCTCCTGATGGCAGCTGGTATTTTTGGCCACTGTGTGACAGAGTGATGGACTGGATGGGCCATTGGCCTGATTCAACATTGGCTTCTCTTATGTTCTTATGTTAGTGGTTGAGCAGTGGAACAGTCTGCCTCGGGAGGTGGTGAATGCTCCTTCGCTGGACGTTTTCAAGCGGAGGTTGGACGACCATCTTCTGGGTATGTTGTAGGTATGTAGGGCTATCTTTTGGCTATGCTCCTGCAGAGTGCAGGGGGTTGGACTAGATGACCTGCAAGGTCCCTTCCAACTCTACCATTCTATGATTCCAGACTGTAGAGACCAGTGTTCCCTCTAAGCTGAGTCAATGTGAGCTAGCTCACAGTTTTTAAGCCTCCGGCTCACACATTTTTGTCTTCGCTCAGGACGGATGGCTCCCGAGCAAACTAATTTATACAGTAGCCAAGTCATTCGCTCACAACTTTAATGCCAAGTAGCTCACACAGTAGTATTTTTGCTCACAGGACTCCGCAGCTTAGAGGGAGCACCGGTCGAGACAGGTTCTCCTGGAGGAAACGGCTGCTCAGTTTTTATTTTTACGTGCCTTGAGTGACTCTCAGGGTGATTTCCCACTAAAGCTGCCGCGGGGTTGCGCCGCCGTTTGCCCTGAGATTTTTAGTCAATTTCACACCCGAAGCCGCGGGGCTGCATTTTGACCCGCGGCTACGCCCGATTTCCCCGCAGTTTCGTAATCCTGTTTTTTGAGGATTATGAAACTGCAGGGAAAATCGGGCGAGCCGCGGGTCAAAATGCAGCCCCGCGGCTTCGGGTGTGAAATTGACTAAAAATCTCGGGGCAAATGGTGGCGCAACCCCGCGGCAGCTTTAGTGGGAAATCACCCTCAGATTACATTCAACGCACATGCTGTGGAACGGGCGATTGAAACGGCACATTTATCCCAGCCCTGGTTCAGAGTTTCATTTGTAATGTCGGCCCTTTCTTACAGAACAGATATCCGCACATGGATGCAGGATGGATGTGCATTTACTATAACGTGTGAACGGCATTAATAAATTCCTAGGAGGTGATGGGGAAGCAGAAAATATGAAAGGGTGGAGGAGCTGTATGAGGGTTGCCAACTTCCAGGCGTGTCCTGGGGATCCCCCAGGATTTTAACTGATCTCCAGGTGGCAGAGCACAGTTCCCCTGGAGACAATGGTCGTTTGGGAGGGTGGTCTCCTTGGCATCATACCCTGCTGAAGTCCCCTCCCCAAACCCTGCCCTCCCCAGACTCACCAGTTTGGTGTAGTGGTTAGGTATGCACAGGGCTTTTTTTGGTAGAAAAAGCCCAGCAGGAACTCATTAGCATCATAGGCCACACCCAACAGCAGAAACTCATTAGCATATTAGGCCACACACCCCATGTTACTAGAACTGTGGTCATCCAGCCACACCCACCTTTTGCTTCTTATTCTGTTGACCTTGTTTGTTGTCAAAACCCCAGGGCTTTTTTTGTAGCAGGAACTCCTTTGCATGTTAGGCCACACATCCCTAATGTAGCCAGTCTTAATGAATTTCTGCTGTTGGGTGTGGCCTATTATGCTAATGAGTTCCTGCTGGGTGTGGCCAACTCAGGAGCCAGCGGGAACTCTGTTCCTGTGCCTTTCTGCCCCAAAATAGCCCTGGTTGTGTGTAGACTCTAATCTGGGAGAACCAGGTTTGATTCCCCACTCTTCCACTTGCACCTGCTGATGTGACCTTGGGTCAGTCACAAGCTCTGGCACAGCTGTTCCTGAAAAGGAGCAGTTTTTGTCACTCAGCCCTGCCTACCTCAAAGGGTGTCTGTTGTGGGGAGGGGAAGGGAAGGAGTTTGTAAACCGCTCTGAGACTCCAAGTGAAGGGCAGGGTATAAATCCAATCTCCTCCTCCTCCTCCTCCTCCTCCTCCTCCTCCTCCTCCTTCTTCTTCTTCTCCTCCTCCTCCTCCTCCTCCTCCTCCTCCTCCCACCATCTCCAGGTATTTCCAAATCTGAGTTGGCAACCTTACTTATGACATGTTCCGTTTTCCTCCGCTTCTGGGGAGCTTTGGAAGTCTCAGCCCTCACAGCGCGGCTTAGATGTGGTTATTTCTGATACAAGGAACTGAACGTATATCCGAGCTCTCAAACGTGTTTATACCACAGCACAGGGGTACCATAACTCTGTTCCTCGTAAATCTCTCCCTCTCTCCCTCTCTTTGTAAGAGATATATAACTTTCTGTTTCTGTAGCAAACGAGATGGACTGCCATGCCTGGAGGCCACGGTTACAGAGACCTGGGTGTACAAATCATAATTACTGGAAGTTCTTCAGGACGCCCCATAAATCAGCATTAACGAACAAGAGCTCAGAACCGTTCTGTGACGTTCCGTTTGGCCGAGTTATCTCCGAAGGTCTGAGATCGTGCCTGCTGTTTCGCATCGCAAATCGTGGGGCCTGGACATTAAACCTGATGCACAAGCCACGCGAATGCTGAACTGGAGCACTGGTCCGTCGAGCTCTGGGTTCTCTGCATTGATGTGCAACAGTTCTCCAGCATCTTGGGTGATGAAAGATCTTTCCAGGGGCTAGGGTTGTCAAGCCGACTTACCTGCAAAGCAGGGGGATTCCTGGCTCCGTCACCGGAAGTGACGTCATCACGTCGCCCACATTAGGGGGCGGGGGCACCGTGACTCGAGGGAAAACCATAGAGTTTTCCCTCGATTCACAGAGTGTCCCCCCCACAACATGGCCAGCGTGATGATGTCACCTCCGGGTGACATCATCACGCTGGGGACGCCCTCCGGCAGGGGGTGGAGTTCCCCCCGGGGCCTGATCCGCCGCTGGTGAGTAATGGGCCTCCCGGGCAGGAATTTACCCACCCCCAGCGGGGGCTTGGCAAGCCTACCAGGGGCGGATTGGCCATTTTGCTAACAGGGAAACCTCCCAGCTGCACCACTGCCCTACAGGACTTCTGGTGGTCAAAAGCAAGCACAACCTAGCAATTCTGCCAGAGCCTCAGGGGTATCAAACATACCAGAGGTGTCAAACATACGGCCCACAGGCTGGAACCAGCCCGTACAAGGCTCTTATCCGGACCACGAGCAACTGGTCATTACCTTCATAACCAGATGACAGAGGCTGTGCATTATGCCTCTGTATATTGTCCCAGTGCTAATGCATACTGAGTGGTGGAAGAGGAGGAGGAGGAGGAGATTGGATTTATACCCCACCCTTCACTCGGAGTGTCAGAGCGGCTTACAATCTCCTTCCCCTTCCCCTCCCCTTGACAGACACCCTGCGAGGTAAGCGGGGCTGAGAGAGCTCTGAAAGAACTGTGACTGACCCAAGGTCACCCTGCAGCTGCACATGGAGGAGCAGTGGGGAATCAAACCCGGTTCTCCCAGATTAGAGTCTGCTGTTCTTAACCACTACACCAAACTAACTGAGGGAGGGTGGGCATCAGGGAGATACTGTAAAGAAATACTGTAAGAACATTAACGTAGAAGCATGTTTGTATTAGAACATAAGAACATAAGAGAAGCCAATGTTGAATCAGGCCAATGGCCCATCTAGTCCAACACTCTGTCACACAGTGGCCAAAATATACCAGGAGCCATCAGGAGATCCAGCAGTGGGGCCAGGACACTAGAAGCCCTCCCACTGCTGCCCCCCCAGCACCAAGAATAGAGAACATCACCTGCCCCAGACTGAGAGTTCCCATCTATACCCTGTGGCTAATAGCCACTGATGGACCTCTGCTCCAGATGTTCATCTAATTCCCTCTTGAAACTGTCCATGCTTGCAGCTGCCACCACCTCCCGTGGCCGTGAATTCCATGTGTTCATCACTCTTTGGGTGAAGAAGTATTTCCTTTTATCTGTTCTAACCCGACTGCTCAGCCATTTCATGGAGTGCCCACGAGTTCTTGTCTTGTGAGAAAGGGAGAAAAGTCCTTCTTTCTCAACCTGCTCAATCCCATTCATAATCTTATAAACCTCGATCATGTCACCCCTCGGCCGTCGTTTCTCCAAGCTAAAGAGCCCCCAGCGTTTTAACCTTTCTTCATAGGGAAGGTGTTCCAACCCTTTTATCATTCTAGTATTGTGAGTAAACAATAATATCAGTTGGGTTTGCCCGTGCCCTTGATGAAGTTTATATCTCCAGTACTGGTGTTTTAGGGAGCACGTGGCCTGGCCCAACAAAGTGACGTTTACGTCAGATCTCGCCCTCATAGCAAATGAGTTTGACACCTCTGGCTTAATGCGTCAGGCTCATACTTCTGCCATTCTTCAGTTCTACCTTTTGATTTCTGGTGGGTTCCAGAGTTCTACAATCCTAATCTATTGCTTATTGAATGTGGATCCTGGGATGGACAGGGACGTCAGTGGAGTACAATACAACACACTCCGTGATTAACGATTAAGCGATGCAAAATTACACAGTAGGATTTTACTTACAGTAAGCTCGGCACAGCTGCACGGACCAGCGTCCCTAGTCGGTCATCCAAGTAAGCTGTGAACCGTTTTGTAGAGTGCCATCCAGGATGCCATCCTCCAGGTGGGGCCTGGGGATCCCCCGGAATTACAGCTCATCTCCAGACTACAGAGATCAGGTCCCCTGGAGGAAATGGCTGCTTTGGAGGGTGGAGGGTCCCACCGAGGTCTCTGTCCTCCCCAGGCTCCACCCCCCAAATCGCCGGGAGTTTCCCAATTTGCGTCTGGCAACCCTACCACCCAAACCCCTGCCAGTGGCCGGGGAGTACCCGGCACCCCTAGGGCGAGACCATGAAAATCTGAATGTTTCTACCCAGACGACAACCACCTGGGCTTTGCTGCAGTCTTTCGCAAAACTTCACGGGAAAGTCAATTTGGGAAAGATCGGCGAACAGTTGCAGGAGCCCCCGGAGGTACATGCAGTGTTCCCTCTAAGCTGAGCTTGTGTGAGCCAGCTCACAGTTTTTTAGCCTCCGGCTCACATGTTTTTGTCTTCGCTCCGGAAGGACGGCTCCAGAGCAAACTGATTCATGCCGCAGCCCAATCGCTCACTCACCACTTGAATGCCAGTAGCTCACAAAGTGGAGTTTTTGCTCACAGGACTCCGCAGCTTAGAGGGAGCATTGGGTACATGGATGTACTCCAGTGCTGTGGGGAAGCAAGAAAAAAGAGCCCTCTTCCATGTGAAGCTGCCTTAGACTGGATCAAGGTCAGTCTTGTCTGCACAGACTGCCAGCCTCTCTCCAGGATCCCAGGCAGAGGTCTGTCCCATTGCTCGATTGGAGACACCAGGGCTTGAACCTGGGATCTTCTGCATGCAAAGCGGAGGCTCTTTCACTGAGTCACATAAGAACATAAGAGAAGCCAGTGTTGGATCAGGCCAATGGCCCATCCAGTCCAACACTCTGTCACACGGTGGTCAAAAATACCAGGGGCCACCAGGAGGTCCAGCAGTGGGGCCAGGACACTAGAAGCCCTCCCACTGTTGATCCCCCCAAGCACCAAGAATACAGAGCATCGCTTGCCCCAGACTGAGTGTCCCTATCTATACCTTGTGGCTAAGAGCCACTGATGGACCTCTGCTCCAGATGTTTCTCCAATCCCCTCTTGAAGCCGTCCATGCTTGTAGCCGCCACCACCTCCTGCGGCAGTGAATTTCAGGTGTTCACCACTCTTTGGGTGAAGAAGGACTTCCTTTTATCCGTTCTAACCCAACTGCTTAGCAATTTCATGGAGTGCCCATGAGTTCTTGTATTGTGAGAAAGGGAGAAAAGTACCTCTTTCTCTACCTGCTCTATCCCACGCATAATCTTGTAAACCTCAATCATGTCACCCCGTCAGTCGTCGTTTCTCCAAGCTAAAGAGCCCCAAGCGCTTTAACCTTTCTTCATAGGGAAAGCTGCTCTGAGACTCTGAGTGAAGGCGGGATATAAATCCAATGTCTTCTCTTCTTCTCTTCTCCCTGCTCTATCCCATGCATAATCTTGTAAACCTCGATCATGTCACCCCGTCAGCCGTCGTTTCTCCAAGCTAAAGAGCCCCAAGCGTTTTAACCTTTCTTCATAGGGGAAGTGTTCCAACCCTTTTATCATTCTAGTTGCCGTTTTCTGCACTTTTCCCAAAGCTATAATATCCTTTTAAAGGTGTGGTGACCAGAAGTACAGAACTGTACACAAACCCAACAGCATCAAACCCAGGGCAAATATGAGCCCCGTAGAATATTACGTTCTACCAATCAACACCTCCTAGTAGTCCCTGGCCATAGTGATGTCTGACTAGCCTCAACTAGGGCCCGGGGTCTTTTGGCCCTGGACCCTACCTGGTGGAATGAGCTCCCTTACGAAATCAGGGGCCCCACGGGACCTATTACAGTTCTGCAGGGCCTGTAAGATGGAACTCTTCCACCAGGCCTTTAGTTGAAGCAGCGGGCATTCATTTGAGTAGGCCTCCCCGCTCTCGGGACTACAGATCCTTGAAGCCAGACTGGGACCACATCTTTCATCGTTAAGGTGCTAATGCAGATGTTTTGACGCTATTAGGCTGATGACTTTTATGGATTTTAAACTGAGCATTGTAACCAGTGCTCCCTCTGAGCTGTGGAATCTTGCGGGCAAAAATTCTACTTTTGTCAGCTGCCGGCACTGAGGTTGCAAGCGAGCGATTTGGCAGCCGCGGAAACCAGTTTGCTCTGCAGCCCTCCTCCCTGAGCCGAGACAAAAAAAAACCTGTCTGAGCCAGAGGCTAAAAAACGGTGCGCTCGCTCACACTAACCCAGCTTAGAGGGAACACTGGTTGCAATATGTTTTTAATCTTGTAGATCTGCATTAATTGCGGGCACATGTATGCTGTCACCCGCCCTGAGCCTACAATGTAGGGAGGGTGGATTATAAATCTGAAATGAATGAATGAATGAATAAATAAATAACCTGTGTAAAAATGGCCCTCGTCTTAATAGGAGGTGCATCACTCGGCTGGAACGGGAAGGGGGGCTTTGTTGAGAGAAATGGAGTGCGGACGCCACCGATCCTGTGCTCGGTGGTATTGATTGCCGCGTAATTGTCCCTGGCGCCATACAGAATAAATCCAATCAACAGCAAGGGGTTTTTTTTGTGTCTCTGTGTGTGCTCGTCTTCTGGCCTATTGCGCGGAGGTTTCCATAGAGAGCCTAGCAGGTTCTACAGGAGCTAAAAGCACTGGAGCCCTCGGTAATTACAACTTCATTTCTCTGCTGGGAGAAAGGCCTCGCTTCCACTGGCAAAGAAGGTAAGTAAAGGTAAAGGTTCCCTTGCTCGAAAGCTCGAAATCCGACTCTAGGGTTGCGGTGCTCATCTCCGTTTCAAAGCCGAAGAGCCAGCGCTGTACGAAGACGTTTCCGTGGTCATGTGGCCGGCATGACTAAACACCAAGGCGCACGGAACGCTGTTACCTTCCCACCGAAGTGGTACCTATTTATGTACTTGCAATTTCTTGCTTTCGAACTGCTAGGTTGGCAGGAGCTGGAACTAGAGACAGGAGCTCATTCCGTCATGCGGCACTCTCGGGTCTCGAACTGCTGAACTACCGACCTTCCACAGCCTGCAGTTCAGCGTCTTAACCACTTGAGCCACCGCAGCTCCTGGTGAAGAAGGTGGTTTGCCATTATTTCTTTTTGTATGTGTGTGTGTGTGTGTGTGTGTGTGTGTGTGTGTGTGTGTGAGAGAGAGAGAGAGAGAGAGAGAGAGAGAGAGAGATCACCTGGACGTCATGGCGACCTCTGGTGACTGACCCCTGCTGGGGGCCTGGAGGATATTCAGAGGGGTGGCTGAAGAAAGCCTGCCCCCTCGCCCTCCTGCCTCTGGTATTCCTTGGAGGTCTCCCATCCGAATACTTGCCAGAGCTGACTCTGCTTAGCTCCCAAGATCTGACCAGATCGGGCTTGCCTGGGTTTGCCATTATTTCCATGCCCCTCAGCGCACCGGGTTCGAAGTGCTCCGATTCTATCAGCTCGCACTCGTAACATTTCTTATGCATATGCAGGAGAGGTGGGTGGTGGTGGTTTTCTGCTGCTCCGATGGACACATTGGAATTCGGCACAGCACGCCGTCGCACAAACAGGCGGCGAAACGGCTGCGGGAGAGACACCGAGATTGGAACGTCTCATTAACGTGCACGAAATCCCCGGCGTTGATGCCCGACGAGACAAGAGAAGTCCCCCGAGGGCACCCTCCTGTCGAGAGGCTGGCGGAACACGAGGTCCCAACAAGCCATGCCGCTGCTAATGACAAATTGCTCCCAGCGAGTTACTTGTGAGCCTTAAGTAGAGCGCGACCCCCAGAGGGGACGGTCGCCGACATCACAAATGCTTTCTCGCTGGGCCTGTTTCCAGCCCGGTCTTCCCGAAAGGTCTCTCTGTGTTTGTTCACACGAAGCTCACCCACAGAGTTGCCAGGTCCCCCCCGGCCCCTGGCGGGGATTTGCCCTGAGGCATCCCGCCCTTATTACCTTGTGTGGCTTTTCCTCTTGGGCCACCTTGACCCCCACAGATTCTGTGGGCATGTTCTCCCTCCCCTTTTCAATTTCATCCCCGGGATAGCCTTGCAAGGCCGGGAGGCTGAGAGAGCGCAATTGGTCTAAAGTTGCCCAATCAGCTTTTGTCACTAAGGGCCTAACTACAGGAAACATTGCCCGGTCCTCCATGCCTGTAGCTACATTGGGGCATCTCGGGGCCAGGCCCCCCGACTTCTCACCCAGGCCCCCTGACTTCCCACCCAGGCCTCCTGACTCCCCCTCCAGCTGGTTTATTATATTTTTATTTTTCACGCATGCCACAGCTGCGCCAAGCTGAGCCATTGCCCTGTCCTGACTGTTGGAAGTGTACCTCCGGCTGGCTGCGAACGAGGCATGCCACAGGGCACGTCTGCTCCCTACTCCAGTCCCCCCCATCGCTTTTTTAAAACTTTTACTCTCTTGCTGCTCCTGACACAGTGGTTAAGTGCGCGGACTCTAATCTGGGAGGACCGGGTTTGAGTCCCCACTCCTCCACTTGCAGCTGCTGGATGACCTGGGGCAAGCCACAGTTCTGTCAGAGCTGTTCTCTCAAGGGCAGTTCTCGAAAGAGCTCTCTCGGCCCCACCGACCTCCCAGGGTGTCTGTTGTGGGGAGGGGGAGGGAAAGGAGTTTGCTCTGCGACTCCAAGTGAAGGGCAGGGTATAAATCCAATCTCCTCCTCTTCCTCTTCTTCTTCTTCTTCTATTTAAATGCCCCCCAAAGTAAAAAAAATCCTGGCAATGGCCCTGGGGTCTTCTCTGTCTCCTGTCAACCAGTCGTGTGCTGGGGGGTCTGAGGACCAATTCCGATTGGGGAGAGAGAGAGAGAGCCTTCCCCCATTCCATTTTGCTGAAACAGCCCCTCAGAGATGTTATTTGCTCCGCTGGGAAACCTAGAGGGCACCAACTGTGGTGGTGGAGAGTGCAGCCAGCGCCATGTCACAGCTGGCCTATGGCGATTTCAAGGCCAGAGACATTCAGAGGTGGCTTGCTGTTGCCTGCCTCTGCGTCACGACCCTGGTCTTCCTTGGAGGTCCCCCCTCCAAGTGTGAAGCATGACAGACCCTGCTTAGCTTCTGAGCCCTGGTGAGATCAGGCTAGCCTGGGCCACCCAGGTCAAGCCAAGAGACAAGCAGGGGTGGTGGTCGGCCATTGCCTGCCTCTGCGTAGCAACCCTTGAACTTCCTGGGTGGTCTCCCATCCAAATGCTGACCAGGGCTGACCCTGCTTAGCTTCTGAGACCTGGTGAGATCAGGCCAGCCTGGGCCACCCAGGTCAAGCCAAGAGACAAGCAGGAGTGGTGGTCGGCCATTGCCGGCCTCTGCGTAGCAACCCTTGAACTTCCCGGGTGGTCTCCCATCCAAATGCTGACCAGGGCTGACTCTGCTTAGCTTCTGAGCCCTGGTGAGATCAGGCTAGCCTGGGCCACCCAGGTCAAGGCAAGAGGCAAGCAGGGGTGGTCTGCCATTGCCTGCCTCTGCAGAGCAACCCTTCAACGTCCTTGGTGATCTCCCATCCAAGGACTAACCAGGACTGCTTAGCTTCCGAGATCTGATGAGATTGGGCCAGCCTGGGCCACCCAGGCACATGTGCGCACACGCGCACACACAAATGCAGAAATACCACAAATAAATAAGTAAAAAGAAGAAGAAGAAGAAGAAGAAGAAGAAGAAGAAGAGGAGGAGATTGGATTTATACCCCGCCCTTCACTCAGAGTCTCAGAGCGGCTTACAAACTCCTTTCCCTTCCCCTCCCCACAACAGACACCCTGGGAGGTAGGTGGGGCTCAGAGAGCTCTCTCAAGGACTGTCCCTGAGAGAACTTGTGACTGACTTAAGGTCACACCTGTGGCTGCAAGTGGAGGAGTGGGAAATCAAACCCCGGTTCTCCCAGATTAGAGTCTGTGCCCCTAACCACCACGCCAAACTGGCTAAATAAATACATAAGGTCTTCCATCAAGTCAGCCTTCCCCATTTATGCCCCTGGAAAGCACAACTAAGTGCATGCCAGAAAGAACATACATACAGCTGCCCTCTCCACTGCTCTGAAAGGGGAAGCCCATCAAGAAACTCTCTGGAGTCTCTCAGAGGCCGTTCCAAAGAATCTCCCTTCTTCAGCAGAGGGGAAAGCGGCAAAGAGGCATTCCCATTAGCCAAACTAATGACTCAGCTCTGCTCTCCATTGAAACTTTATATAACCCGAGGTGTAGCAAAGGGAGACGAGAAACGCAGAGACAAAGCCGCGCTCGCCTGGATCGAAAGCACAAAGGCCTCCGGTTCACTCCGGCCCTGTAGTTTGTTCGTCTTCCTGAAAAGAAACCAAAGCTCCAGTCTTGTCAAGGGGGCTCGTCGTGCAGGAATGAGTGCAGGCGATAAGATTTCACGCAAATGCATCAGTTGATGCATCTGTGCCGGTCGGCCTGGGGGGCTCTTTCCAGGCGTCGCTCTGGTTGCAGAGACGTTTGGCTGATTGTGCATTGGCTTTTTGCCAACAAAAGCCATGTTGGAACAGAAATTCCCCTCTGCAGGGCTATTTTGGGGCGGGAAGGCACAGGGACAGCGTTCCGGCTGGCTCCCGAGTTGGCCACGCCCAGCAGGAACTCATTAGCATAACAGGCCACACCCAACAGCAGGAACTCATTAGGACTGGCTACATGAGGGGTGCGTGGCCTAACATGCAGAGGAGTTCCTGCTCCAAAAAAAGGCCTGGACCGTTTTGACAACAAAGAAGGTAAACAGAATAAGAAGCAAAAGGTGGGTGTGGCTGGATGACCACACCTCTGGTAAAATGGGGGTGTGGCCTAATATGCTAATGAGCTATGCTGTCAGGGGTGTGGCCTAATGCGCTAATGCGTTCCTGCTGGGCTTTTTCTACAAAAAAGCCCCGCCCCTCTGTTTTGCATGCCACCTTCGCTTCCTTTGAGCATCAGATTTTACGCCGTGCCGCCTTCGCTTCCTTTGAGCATCGGATTTTATGGTACCTTCTGCATAGATTTATGGGTGTTTTATGGCCGTTCAGCAATTTCATGCAGTGCCCACAGGTTCTAGTATTGGAAGAAAAGTCCTTCTTTCTCTACCTGCCCTAACCCATGCATAATCTTATAAGCCTCGATCATATCACCCCTCAGCTGTCGTTTCTCCACGCTAAAGAGCCCCAAGCACTTTAACCTGTCTTCATAGGGAAAGTGTTCCAACCAGGGCTCTTTCTGTAGCCACTGCCGGCTCGCCCACTAGGCGAGCTAGGCGCTCACCTAGGGCACTGGGGCCCACAGGGGCGCCAAAGCGCCCCTGCCCCGCCCCCCCGTGAAGACGGCGCTAGGAGGGAAGGGGTGCCTGTTCAAACGGGCACCCCTTCCCTGGCTTTCCTGAGCATGCCGCTACTGCGGCGTGCTCAGGAAAGCCAGCACTCCCCCCCCGTCTCCAGCCGGTGCTGGGGCTGGGAGGGAAGGGGCGCAAGCCGGCGCTCCACCCCCCCCGGTCTCCAGCCGACCCTGGGGCTGGGAAGGGGCAGCCGTTCAAACGGCTGCCCGTTCCCTGGCTTTCCTGAGCATGCCGCTAGTGCGGCGTGCTCAGGTAAGCCAGCGCTCCACCCCACAGGGTCTCCAGGCCCCACCGGGAGGTTGGCATCCCCGTGGGGTGGGCACCCCAGGCTGTCTTGCCTAGGGCGCCCAGACACCTGGGGCCAGCCCTGTCTGTAGCAAGACCTCCTTTGCATATTAGACGACACATCCCCTAATGTAGCCAATGCTCCAAGAGCTTACAGAGCTCTTCTTACAGGGGCGACTGTAAGCTCTTGGAGGATTGGCTGCATCAGGGGTGTTTGGCCTAATATGCAAAGGAGCCCCTGCTACAAAAAGAGCCCTGGTTCTAACCCTTGTAGCTTCCATTATAGCAACCCTGCTAGTTTCCGTGATTGGATGAGACTTGGCTAGCCGGGACTTCTTTGGTGGTCTCCCAGGGTTGACCCTGCTTAGCTTTTGAGATCTGATCAGGCTGGCCTGCGTCTTCCAAATCAGGGCACTGATACATTAAGAGTTTCACATGTCCGTGCTCCCAGCAGGATACGGCAAAGTGAAAAGTCGCACCTCCAAAATAAAGAGAGACCAAACCAGTAAAAAGATCGGTCTGTTGACAGTAACACGAAAAGCCAATTAAGAAACGCCATGTGCTCTCTCTCTCACACACACAATCTAAAAAATTCATGTGTCCGCCTTTCTCCAGACTGCCGAAGGGCCCGAAGTGTTTTGCACTTCGGGAGGCCATGAAAACAAGACCGTGTCCCATTGGGACTGGCATTCGAAAGGACCCTGCCTCAGAATACGGAGGTTCCATTTAATTACTAGGACTAACAGGCAGATGGGGTACAGATTTAAACTTGGTTGCTTGATCTCAAGTTTTGCAGTGTGAGAAGAATGGAAAACTTTTATTCCCTTGCTGTGCTTTTAAATTTTACTGAGTGACCCAAGGTTCTGGTGTTTTGTGAAGAAAAGTTTGTTCTCTCTCTCTCTCTCTCTCTCTCTCTCTCTCTCTCTCTCTCTCTCTCTCTCTCTCTCATAATGATTCTATAAAATTCTATATTTCAACCTGGTCATCTTTTTTTCCTGACTTAACCCCCAAAACCGTTTCCTCACAGGGCAGTTTCTTGAAGTCCTACAATCCTTTTTGAGGCACATTGACTAGAACCGTACAGGGTATTTCATTTGGACGGCCCAATAGATTTCTAAACCTTTAGGGCTATTTTTTATCCCTTTCCATAGCATCTGTAACTTGAATTTTTACCATTTCCAATGGCACGGCACGCAGCTAAAGCAGAGACCCCTGTGACCTGTTTGTGCAGATATCTGGAGAACATTCGGGGATTCAGAGAACATTTGAGCGCTCAGGGGGCTCTCTGAAGAACATCTGCCATCCGAGTAGACAAAGGAAGGTGTCCGGAACATTCTTTGGAGCAAATTTGCTTTGGCTATGGACTAGGAGGGCTGGGGGCGGGGACAGGGTGGGGCATCGCTTCCAGCAATTCCTAGAGCTACTTGCCGTCACGTTCAGGTTTTCTCCAGTTTGGTGTAATGGTTAGGAGCGTGACTCTAATCTGGGAGAACCAGGTTTGATTCCCCACTCCTCCACATGCAGCTGCTGGTGTGACCTTGGTTCAGTCACAAGTTCTCTCAGAGCTGTTCTCTCAAGGGCAGTTCTCAAAAGAGCTCTCTCAGTCCCACCTACCTCACAGGGTGTCTGTTGTGGGGAGGGGAAGGGGTAGTGGCAGATTAACCGTTAAGCAGACTAAGCAAGTGCTTAGGACACCAGGCCAAAGGGGGCACCACAAAGTTGGGAAAAGGGTGAAAAAATGTAGAAAAAACCCTTTCAGGTCATGAATATTGGAACTTTGATCCATTTGACTTGTAAAATATTGAAACAGATGTTGTATTTTATTTTTGTAGAACTTGATGTAGCCAAAGCTTGGCTTAGTTTGTACAGTATATTGTGTGATCATATGAATCAATTTTTGTATTGCTGCAACCCTGCATTGTGTATCTGGTCAGACAGGTCAGCAACTAAAATGGGACCGGGTCCGTGTGGAAAGGAGGGGGGGCACCAAGATGGGTCAGTGCTGAGGGCACCAGGGAGCCTCAATCTGCCCCTGGGAAGGGGAAGGAGATTGTCAGCCACTCTGAGGGTGTGTTCAGACGGATCTTTTGATCTGCCATAGGAACGACTCCCTTGCGGATCAAAAATGCACGACCAGACAGAAACATCTGGGAAATATTCCGGTCCCATAGGCATCCCGTTCTGCTGCGCCTCCAATCCTGATTTAAAAAGCAGCAGTTTCAATGTAGGGTTTTTGCCTACCCGCGCAACAACTGCAGACTTTCTTCCGTCTGGTCACTCCATTAGCGCGTGATGCTCCCGTCGGCTCGGTCTGACGTCAGACCGAGCCGACGGGGGCGCGATTTTTAAAAAATTGAAACCCCCTGTGCGCTTTAACGAGGAAACGCAGTCAGCGATAAGCGCTACGAGGAATGTAATATTCATGCTTATTTCTTTTAGGGACAAGATGTTACCGTGATGGGAGATGGAGGGGGGGAAGGACTGTTCTAACTTGCAAAATAGTCCCTCCATTGATCATGATGGCAATGGCAAGGGGAGGACCGGGACTTTGCTGAGAACCCTCCGCGATCGCCTCAGTTCTCCAAGGAGGCGCAGCCTTGCCTATGCGCATGTACAAAACTTTTTTAAAAAAAAATCCTCGGTGGATGCCGTGTAGACAAATCACGGCGGGAACAACGCGCGGTGAGGCTATTTCATGGGGGGGGCATCTGGTCGTGCTAGGCTGGATTAAAAAAATCGGGATAAAATTTTAGGAGGGCTCATGGCGCGATTGACTGGCCGTCTGAACGCAGCCTGAGACTCCTTTGGGTAGTGAAGGGCAGGATATAAATCCAATCTCCTCCTCCTCCTCCTCTTTGAGAGCCAGTTTGGTGTAGTGATTAAGAGAGTGGACTCTAATCTGGGAGACCTGGGCTTGATTCCCCACTCCTCCACATGCAGCTGCTGGTGTGACCTTGGGTCAGTCACAAGTTCTTTCAGAGCCATTCTCTCAAGGGCAGTTCCTGTCAGAGCTCTCTCAGCCCCACCTACCTCCCAGGGTGTCTGCTGTGGGGAAGGGAAGGGAAAGGAGATTGTAAGCCTCTCTGAGACTCCTTCGGGTAGTGAAGGGCGGGGTATAAATCCAATCTCTCCTCCTCCTCCTCCTCCTCCAGTGACATTGTCACACTGGTGATTCTACTCTTTCACTTTCCACCCTACAGATCGATGCTCCCTATGACCTGTGGAGTCTTGTGAGCAAAAATTCTACTTCGTGAGCTACTGGCATTAAAGTGGGCGATTTGGCTACTGCATAAATCAGCTTGCTCTGGCACCATCCTTCCTGGGCTGAGACAAAAATCTGTGAGCTGGAGGCTAAAAAATGGTGGGCTAGCTCACACTGACTCAGCTTAGAGGGAACACTGCTACAGATGCCTTTCCCCAACAGGGAGCTTGATAGTCCTACACTAAACCAGCAGTTCCCAAGCTTTTTGGTAGGGTGACTCATGAGTCCAAATTTCCTTTGTGCAGTGACTAATCCTGGGGCTGGCCTCAGCGAACTACAGCTTTGGCACCTATCTATTCCAGCATTCCATTTTCTATATTGCCCAACCAGATGTTTTGAGAAACTGACCAACACCAAAGAAGAAGAAGAAGATGAAGAAGAAGAAGAAGAAGAAGAAGAGGAGGAGGAGGAGGAGGAGATTGGATTTATACCCTGCCCTTCACTACCCAAGGGAGTCTCAGAGCAGCTTACAAACTCGTTTCCCTTCCCCTCCCCACAACAGACACCCTGTGAGGTAGAAGAAGAAGAAGAGATTGGATTTATACCCCACCCTTCACTACCCGAAGGAGGCTCAGAGCAGCTTACAAACTCCTTTCCCTTCCCCTCCCCACAACAGATACCCTGTGAGGTAGAAGAAGAAGAAGAGATTGGATTTATACCCCACCCTTCACTACCCAAAGGAGTCTCAGAGCAGCTTACAAACTCCTTTCCCTTCCCCTCCCCACAACAGACACCCTGTGAGGTAGAAGAAGAAGAAGAGATTGGATTTATACCCCACCCTTCACTACCCAAAGGAGTCTCAGAGCAGCTTACAAACTCCTTTCCCTTCCCCTCCCCATAACAGACACCCTGTGAGGTCGGTGGGGCTGAGAGAGCTCTGACAAAAACTGCTGTTTTTCAAGAACAGCTGTGCCAGAACTATGGCTTGCCCAAGGTCATCCACCAGGTGCAAGTAGAGGAGTGCGGAATCAAACCTGGTTCTCCCAGATCAGAATCTGCGCTCCTAGCCACTCCACCAAACAAAAGAGTGCAGCTGCCCCCACTATGAGCACCAAGCAAATGGGAGGTCCTCTCTGGGCAAGACAGCCACCATTAGGGAGGGCTGCCTTGTGACCCACTTTCAGAAGCTTCATGACCCATTTCTAGGTCCCAACCCACAGGCTGGGAAAGACGGCTCTAAACCAGTTCTGCCGCTGTAGCGCAGGGCAAGTTTTGAACTAGAAAACCACACTTCGAGCTCAAGCCCACTTGGCTATGAGCTCCCTGGCCAACGGAGGCCAATCAGCCGTTTTCTTCTCCCTTTCCCCTCTCCAGGTCCATACTATGGGGACAATGCTGGCTTCCCATAGACCGACGAAATCTATACTGCAGACTGAGCTATGCCACTCATCCTCTTAACCGCCGCCGAGATTTCCGCGGCATCTCGATGCAAAGGCGTTTATCGCCTTTTATTCTTTTGCAAAGGCAATTCTGGAATCCCAAGGACATGACGGGCACGCAGAGTCAGGCGATGGGCACGAATTTCCATTTCCCGACCTTTGCATTTCCTCTCCCGCATTCTCCGCAGCCGAGGATTCCTTCTGTAAGCCGCGGCGAGATATTTATGGCTGAGCTCCGGTTCGTGCAGGGAGAGGTGGGGAAACTCTTTAACAAGCTGTGCCGGCTACCTGTATGCAGGGAATCAATAACACATTAAATGTGAGCTCGCCGGCCATTCCTCATCAGCGGGAGATATACGGTTGGGCTGAATGTGTACACACACCTCCCGACACCGGCTCATTCTGCATGGGCTTTTCCTTCTGTTGTTTTACCAAACCCACGTTGGAACAGAAAAGGTGCAGCTCGAAAGCACATTCGGATACCCCGGGGCAAGACCGTATGGACTGAAGGGTTACCTCTGAATGGCCATAAATCTATGCAGAGGGTACCATAAAACCCGATGGTCAAAGAAAGCGAAAGCGGCATGCAATGCTGAGGGTGCCATAAAACCCGATGGTCAAAGAAAGCAAAAGCGGCATGCAGTGCAGAGGGTGCCATAAAACCCGACGGTCAAAGAAAGCGAAAGCGGCATGCAGTGCAGAGGGTGCCATAAAACCCGATGGTCAAAGAAAGCGAAAGCGGCATGCAGTGCAGAGGGTGCCATAAAACCCGACGGTCAAAGAAAGCGAAAGCGGCATGCAGTGCAGAGGGTGCCATAAAACCCGACGGTCAAAGAAAGCGAAAGCGGCATGCAGTGCAGAGGGTGCCATAAAACCCGACGGTCAAAGAAAGCGAAAGCGGCATGCAGTGCAGAGGGTGCCATAAAACCCGACGGTCAAAGAAAGCGAAAGCGGCATGCAGTGCAGAGGGTGCCATAAAACCCGACGGTCAAAGAAAGCGAAAGCGGCATGCAGTGCAGAGGGTGCCATAAAACCCGACGGTCAAAGAAAGCGAAAGCGGCATGCAGTGCAGAGGGTGCCATAAAACCCGACGGTCAAAGAAAGCGAAAGCGGCATGCAGTGCAGAGGGTGCCATAAAACCCGACGGTCAAAGAAAGCGAAAGCGGCATGCAGTGCAGAGGGTGCCATGAAACCCGACGGTCAAAGAAAGCGAAAGCGGCATGCAGTGCAGAGGGTGCCATAAAACCCGACGGTCAAAGAAAGCGAAAGCGGCATGCAGTGCAGAGGGTGCCATAAAACCCGACGGTCAAAGAAAGCGAAAGCGGCATGCAGTGCAGAGGGTGCCATAAAACCCGACGGTCAAAGAAAGCGAAAGCGGCATGCAGTGCAGAGGGTGCCATAAAACCCGACGGTCAAAGAAAGCGAAAGCGGCATGCAGTGCAGAGGGTGCCATAAAACCCGACGGTCAAAGAAAGCGAAAGCGGCATGCAGTGCAGAGGGTGCCATAAAACCCGACGGTCAAAGAAAGCGAAAGCGGCATGCAGTGCAGAGGGGGATTTATTTATTTGCTTGTTTGTTTGTTCATTTTTATTTGATTTCTACCCCGCCAAGGCAGGCTCAGGGCAGCTTACAAAGGAAACAACAAATAAAACAACAATATGAAATCAATATTAAAATACACAATAAAGTCATTAAAACCATTAGCATTAACGATGGCGTCACGACTGTAATAAAGCGCCCATACGACAGTACCTCCACGCTTGGTGGACTCCGGCTGGAAAAAAGTTGGCACAGGGCAAAGATAATGGCCTGACGGAAGAGCTCCGTTCTCACGGCCCAGCGGAACTGTCAGAGGTCCCCGCAGGGCCCTGATCTCACCCGGAAGCTCATTCCGGTCAGTAGGAGCCACCACTGAAAAAGCCCTGGACCTGGTCAATAGCAGCCTGGCGTCTTTCGGACCAGGGAGAGTCAGACAGGTTTGCGACCCGGACCTCAGTGCTCTCTGGGGAACATGCGGGGAAAGGCGGCCCCTCGGGTAGACAGGCCCCTGACCATAAAGGGCTTTAAAGATCAAGACCAGCGCCTTGGAGTGAATCTGGTATGCTATTGGCAGCCAGTGCAACAACGCCTTCAGCACAGGCTTGATGTGGTCTCGCATAGGGAGAATTTCTTTTCTTTTTTGAAACTTTTATTGAATTTGATAATGATACAGAGCAGTTACAGGAACTGAAACCTGGAAGAATATCAGAGATATCAGTAAAAAGCAGAACTAGCAATAATATGTAAGCTGCTCTTGTTACTGTTCCAGGCCTCTTTTTGTAGCAGGAACTCCTTTGCGTATTAGGCGACGCACCCCTAAAGTAGCCTATCCTCCAAGAGCTTACAGAACTCTTCTTGCAGGGGCTACTGTAAGCTCTTGGATGATTGGCTACACTAGGGGTGTGTCACCTAACATGCAAAGGAGTTCCTGCTACAAAAAGAGCCCTGGCTATGTCACTAATTCACTACTACAAAGAGACTTTGTTTAAGAAAATAGAGAGCGTAGGAGTACGTTCCTAGGTATATTTTGGATAGGGAGAATGTCTGTTTCAACATAGATTCCGTAAAGCAATGGAGGGAGAAGCCAATGCAGAATTGCTCACTGAGCGGGCAACTCAGAACAAATTTCAAAAGGCAGCAAAGGGAAGTCCGTTCTTTTTCCTCAAAGACCAAGGATAGGACTTTCTTCCATGTGAGCACAGAAGCCAGTAAGCAATTCACAAGGTTTGCCATTGAGTTCTTTTCTTTTGGTGTAGTGGTTAAGTGCGTGGGCTCTAATCTGGGAGAACCGGGTTTGATTACCCACTCCTCCACATGCAGCTGCGAGATGACCTTGGGCAAGGCATAGTTCTGACAAGAGCTGTCCTTGAAAGCTGTCCTTCTTCCTCTTCTTCCTCTTCTTCTTCTTCTTCCTTCTCCTCCTCTTCTTCTTCCTCCTCCTCCTCCTCTTCCTCTTGCATTTGGGTACCCCCCAACCCTGCAGACCCACTGTTGACAGGGGAGCCAGTTTTCAGGACCCTGTGATACTTTAGTGGGACAAAATAAAAACAAGCACAGAATCCAAGTGCGGGGAGAGGTGCTATACAGGTAGAAGGGATACAGATCTGATTATCAGCAGCTCCTATTTATGCATATGGCTATAAGGGACAGCAGGGGCCGTGGTGGCTTAGGGATTAAGACACTGAGCTGCAGACCAGAAGGTCTGTAGTTCGGCAGTTTGAGACCCGAGTGTGGCGTGATGGAGTGAGCTCCCGTCTCTGGTCCCAGCTCCTGCCAACCTAGCAGTCTGAAAGCAAGAAATCGCAAGTAGATAGGGCAGAAACGCGTCAGGTCATGTGCTGTGGCCCTTGCGTTCAGGCCACTTGAACTTTGTAACAAGGTTTTCATTGGGTCCTTATTTGTCTTTAACTGCCTTTCTAATAAATACATGTATTTTTTGTCTATTATAAGTTTTACACTAGTTCTTTAACATTGGCCCTTTATCAGACTTCTTTCTTAGCCTTGTGGTTCTTGATTCCAGTTTTGGTTTAAGTTTGTTTCCTCCTCCCTGTGTCTTACTGGAACAGATCTCTGGGGCTGAGTTCAGACTGGCGGTTTGAAGTGCGAGGGAGTGGTGGAAAAAAGAGCCGGAACAATTTGTTCCCAGGTTTTCCTGGTCACACTGCACTGACTGATGCGGGAGTATACTGGGGAGGAAGCGCAAGGGAGCGGTCGCACTGTTGGGCTGCCCCTGGCAGAGGTGCAGCTATAAGCAGCTTTTTGTAATATAATCTGATGCCATGCACTTATGTGCTCATGCGCATAAGTGCTCGTGCACATAAGAGCATCCCTGCCAGATCAGCTTGTTTGTGTTCACACTTCTGGGATGCAGGATGAACGTGGGATGAACATGGTTTCCGGGGTTTCCTACCACTTTCACCTGGTATCTTTTAAACTCCGGCACCTGGCATTTTTGGCCGCTGTGTGACAGCATGATGGACTGGATGGGCCATTGGCGGGATCCAACCTTGGCTTCTCTTATGTTCTTAAACTTGGGAGGGAAATAATAAAAATAATAATAATCTTTCAATTTATTAATCGCTCACCCTGCGCGCTTTCAGGCTCTGAGCGATGTACAGTTACTCTTTGAGACGTGGGACTAACAATGTTATAAGGGGTAGCGAGGACAACATGTAACTCTTTAATTCCACACGCACTTGCAGCTGACGGAGGATTCGTCTCTGCCTTCGGACTAGTCATGTTCCGATCGGCGTTTTCAGTCGGCCGGCTTGGGTTAAGTATGGCTGGGGAAATGCCTGACAGATGTTCCTGTGTGAACCGGCCCTTTAATCCATTTGTGAAACGTCTCTGGAACATGCCTATGTCGGGCCAAACTGCCAGTCTGATCTCGGCCTGTAACCCAGAGATCAGATGTGATTCTGAGAGATCTCCAGCCAGCACCTGGAGATTGGCAGCCATAAACACTGGTCACGTTCCCATGCAGAATCTGCCCTCTGCAAGCCTCCTCGACTCAACGGGCTTCTACAAGGTGACATGTTAAATGTCCCCCCCACCCATTTCTTAAAAAAAGAAAAAGCGCTAATTATCCCTTTTGCTTGTTTCTCATAAGAACATAAGAGAAGCCAATGTTGAATCAGGCCAATGGCCCATCCAGTTCAACATTCTGTCACACAGTGGCCAAAATATACCAGGTGCCATCAGGAGGTCCAGCAGTGGGGTCAGGACACTAGTAGCCCTCCCACTGCTGCCCCCTCCAGCACCAAGAATAGAGTGCATCACCTGCCCCAGACTGAGAGTTCCTATCTATACCCTGTGGCTAATAGCCACTGATGGACTTCTGCTCCAGATGTTTATCTAATTCCCTCTTGAAACTGCCCATGCTTGTAGCTGCCACCACCTCCTGTGGCAGTGAATTCCATATGTTAATCACTCTTTGGGTGAAGAAGTATTTCCTTTTATCTGTTCTAACCCGACTGTTCTAATCTCGAGGTTACGATCCATACCGGTTAAGGAAGAATAGAAAGTGGCTCACAATTGAGGATTGTGGAAGGCCAGACTTCCTGCGGCATGCCACGCGAAGCATTTAAGTGCATTCCGAGAGCCAGGAAAAAACCCAGACCTGGACCGCTCTTCCGAAGTTTAATGGCACCAGAAGGAAATCTCTCCTCTCCGTATTACAAAATTAGCACAAGGACTCTGATGGTAGCAGACAAAGAGCTGCCGGCTGTTAATAGCGCCGAGTGAATCAATACCGAGATGGTCGCGTTAGTGGAAGTTGCGTGGCGGTGAAAGGAAGGTGGCCTCTATTCAAAGTGCTCTGAGGCTCCGGGGCACTCTGTTCCTCTGCGTGAAGGGTGGGCATATTCAGGACAGATAAAAGAATCCATGCTGCACATGGCGTATAATTCATTGGAGGCGTTCACAGTCCAACAAGGTACTCGCGGCTATTCAGTGCAGATGGCTTTATTAAGGGATTAGGGAACTTCAGAAGGGGAGGACGGGTCTATGCAAGTTAGGTCTGGTGTTTAGGCATGTTGTTGAAGAGAAAATGTTGCTGGGGAAGGAGGTATCCCGTTGTATTGAGGCGACTCAGCATGCCTGGACGTTGGGGGGGCGCTACATCACTCTAAGTGTCTGTAGGTGTTATCCCCTTGAATGGGATGTGTTATGTCCTGAGCTTGGATTTCATCCCCATTGACATGCTGGTATTCTGAATGGCAATGCCTGATTGGCTGCTCTGTGTAGCAGGCCAATCAGGAGACAAGGATTGTGCTGGAGGGAAGCAAAATGATTGGATGTTGTCCCTGAAATGCTATTGGTTGTTTACCTGAATACGGGTGTGGCTTTGTTAGCCCGCACTGTTTAAATAAGAGCCTGTTGCTCTATGTTGTGTTGTCTGTTCTGAGCTGTTGAATCACTTGTTGAGAACTGCCTATGCGTCATACATATCATGATGCTTCTCTGTCCTAACCTGGGAGCTGCCCTCTGACTCCTTTCTCGCTTTGTCCTCTCACTCTCTCCTCATGGCCTTCCATGGAGACAGATATCTCGGCAGGTCTCTCCTGTAGATACAATGCTCTTGTACTCCCACACATGTGACGCCGGACAAACTCGCCATTGGTGACAGGGAAAGCACTGTTTAGATTAGGCGTCTCTCTCTCTCCTTTCGACTGCAACCTGAATTGGAACTGGATCTACTTTCATAAATGCAACTTTACCTTGAATAAATGGAACCAAAGTGGCAGCAGCCATTTTGTGGCTGTGCTCACCACACTGTGTTGACATTCCAAAGGTACCCAGAGGATCAAAAAGGTTGGGGACCCTTGCACTAGGGTGACCTAAACAACTGCCTAAGGCACCAGAGGCACTGCTGATGCAATGGCATCACCGGTAATGACATCATCACACTGGAGCCATTGCACGGCAACACTCTAGCACTGGGGGGGGACTCTATGGTTGCCATAGAGTCCCAGCGAGCCAGCCAGCCCTGTCTCAATCCCCGCCTTGGCAAAAGAAGTTCCACTCCCCGAATCAATGCAAGACAAAATTTGGGAACAGAAACAATGGAGAATTCTGGATTCATTGGTTCCATTTTGGATACTAGGCCCAATCATGTGGATCTCCAAAAGCTGGCAGCAAGTCAGATGAGCATTTCAGAAGCATTGGTTGAATAGTTTGCCTTTTTTTCTTTGGACCACCAAGCAAGCTACTTGTGAAAAGCCTTCCCTTTCAAGAGTGGATACGTAGAGGCAAAATCTGCTCCTAGAGAATGGTTGCCAGCTCTGGGTTGGGAAATACCTGGAGATTTGGAAGGTGGCGCCTGAGGAGGGTGGGGTTTGGAGAGGGGAGGGACTTCAATGGGGCATGATGCCATAGAGTCCACCTTCCAAAGAGGCCATTTTCTCCAGCCCCACCTACCTCAGAGGGTGTCTGTTGTGGGGAGGGGGAAGGGAAAGGAGTTTGTAAGCTGCTTTGAGACTCCGAGTGAAGGGCAGGGTATAAATCCAATCTCCTCCTCCTCCTCTTCTTCTTCTCCAGGCCAACTGCTCTCTGTTGTAGGGTTGCCATCTCCAGCTTTGGAAATGCCTGGAGATTGGGATGGTGGGGTTCAGGAAGGGAAGGGACCTTGGTAGCATATAGTGCCATGCAGTCCATCTTCCGTTTTCTCTCGGAGAAGTGGAATAAATATTTTAGACAGAAAAACAGAAAGGTAGATAGATTGACAGACAGACCAACCCTTGGTCCAATGAGATCAGCATTGTCTACTCAGATAGAGACATGATAGTTAGGTAGATAAATAGGTAGGTAAGTAGATAGACAGAAAGACAGATAGATGATGAATGGATGGACAGATGGACAGACGGACAGACCGACCCTTGGTCCAATGAGATCAGCATTGTCTACTCAGATAGAGACATGATAGTTAGGTAGATAGATAGGTAGGTAAGTAGATAGATAGACAGAAAGACAGATAGATGATGAATGGATGGACAGATGGACAGATGGACAGACCGACCCTTGGTCCAATGAGATCAGCATTGTCTACTCAGATAGAGACATGATAGTTAGGTAGATAGGTAGGTAGGTAAGTAGATAAATAGACAGACAGATAGATGATGAATGGATGGGCAGATGGACAGATGGACAGACCGACCCTTGGTCCAATGAGATCAGTATTGTCTACTCAGATGGATGGATGGATGGATGGATGGATGGATGGATGGATGGATGGATGGATGGACGGACGGACGGACGGACCCTTGGTCCAACGAGATCAGCATTGTCTACTCAGATAGATAGATGATAGGCAGGCAGGTAGGTAGGTAGGTAGGTAGACTGATGGACAGACATGCAGACAGACAGACCCTTGGTCCAATGAGATCAGTACTGTCTACTCAATAGACAGATAGACAAACAGACAGACCCTTGGGCCAATGAGATCAGTGTTGTCTACTCAGATAGATGGATGGATAGATGGATGGATAGATGGATGGATGGATGGATGGATGGATGGATGGACGGACGGACCCTTGGTCCAACGAGATCAGCATTGTACAGATAGATGGGATAGGTAGATAGATAGATAGATGATAGATGGACTGACCGACCAAACCTTGATCAAACAAGATCAGCATTGTATAGCTAGATAGATGAGAGAGAGAGAGAGAGAGAGAGAGAGAGAGAGAGAGAGAGAGAGAGAGAGAGAGAGAGAGAGAGAGATCAACCCTCGGTCCAATGAGATCAGCATTGGATGGATGGATGGATAGACAGATGATAGATAGATGATAGATAGATGATAGATGATAGATAGATAGATAGATAGATAGATAGATAGATAGATAGATAGATAGATAGATAGATAGATAGATAGATAGATAGATGATTTATGTAGTCTAGAGATCAGTTGTAATTCCAGGAGGTCTCCGGCAACTCTAGGGCACACGGACCTCGTTTGATAGTTCTTTGGATCTTGGCCTTTCGGTGAGAAACCACCCTCTGATTCAGCTCTGAATGTACCATTTGATCCTCCTCCGTTATCCTCTCCCTCTTGGCCATTCCTGGCTTTGCGCTCATTGTTCAAAGCGGGCAATGAAAAGCAAATGAACTTTCAGAATAATCCCCTCCAGCTTTCTCACACTCGGGCCCTCTTATCAAGGTGAGTGAAACCAGGGGTGGGGGTGGGGGATAATGAAAGGATAAACGGAACATTTTAAGTCTCTCTCTCTTTCTCTGCAGCTTACTATTTGCCTTCCTTCCAAATCCACCCAAGGACACCGTGAATGATTCAGTCAGGATTACTCTGAACTTTACAGAGGTTTAATTAGTGTCATTTACTTAGGAAACTCGGCCTGTCGAGGAGGGACACACAGCCGTTTTCAGAATGTCACACTGTTTAGTGCCAGTAAATACAAAACAGTTGAAAAGTGGATTTCCTTGTTTCGGCACTCACAAAACCTTCACTGTGGCCAACTCGAAAGGCCGAACCACAATGCGGAGGATTAACATTCTGGATACAGGGGGAAAAACGCATCTGGAGTGGTCTGAAATATGCTCAGGATCCCTTAACCAACCGTTTTATCGCTCCTGCTTGGCGTCTCTTTCTCATTTGCTGCATCCACACATTGTTGGATATTGCGCTGTATTGTTGTGCTGCAGCAGACGTCTCCAACGTGGTGCCCGCTGACAACCTTCCTGGGGCCCACCAGATGTGGGCGGGGGGTCAGATGAGGCTTCTTTCCATTAAGGCTTCTGACTGGCCATTGGAGATTTTTTTAAATTTTAATTTTGCAGTGTTTATTCTGCATTTGTTACTTGTGGGGGAGAAGCATAGATTTCCCACCTCCCCCAGCCAGTTTGCTGGAGTGGTTAAGAGCACAGACTCTAATCTGGAGAACTGGGTTTGATTTCCCTCTCCTCCACATGCAGCCGGCTGGGTGGCCTTGGGTCAGTCACAAGTTCTCTCAGAGCTGTTCTTGAGAGAGCAGTTCTCGAGAGAGCTCTCTCAGCCCCACCTCCCTCATGGGGTTTCTGTTGTGGGGAGGGGAGGGGAAAGGAGATTGTAAGCTGCTCTGAGACTCCTTCGGGTAGTGAAGGGCGGGGTATAAACCCAATCTCCTCCTCCTCCTCCTCCTCCTCCTCCTCCTCCTCCTCCTCCTCCTCCTCCTCCTCCTCTTCTTCTTCTTCTTCTTCTTCTTCTTCTTCTTCTTCTTCTTCTTCTTCTTCTTCTTCTTCTTCTTCTTCTTCTTCTTCTTCTTCTTCTTCTTCTTCTTCTCCCCCCCAGAAATACTTAACAGGCACTGTGGCTTCTGAGAGTGTAACATTATGCTGTCTGCACAGCTTTATAATAAACCCCAGCAGTCTTAATGGTTACAAAGTTGCCTTCTTTAAAAAAGATCAGAGCTAAAATTTCTCAAGCACAGAGAACTCGGAACCCATCACAATCTGTACTCTTGTGCAAAATCACACACCAAACTACCGTTCTTCACTTTCTACGACAGTGTGCAAGTAAATACATATATATATATTCATATATCCACGAGAAGTAAAACAGAAAAGAGATACACGGGGGGGGGTACCCATCACACTTCATGCCAGAAAATACTCCGCCTCTTCAGTCACTGCCAAGGAGAATCCAGACACTCAGTGGAGAGTCTGCACTATTAAAACGTAAAATGTTTGTTTTAATTTTGGGTTCGGGTTTTCTACGGGGCATGCTTTTCGGAAGGCCGAAATGTCCGTGGCGGCCTGTTTTCATTCTTGGAACTGTTTGGGGGTACAGTTTTCAGGTTCCAGAATTTCTGCCCCCCCAAAACATGCCCTGAAATTTAAAAAGACCCCCCTCCCCTCCAATGGCCCTTCAAAATGGGCCCATTGTGGGCTTTGCAAATCTCTGCAAGCCTTTGTGAAGCCAGGCCAATGGAGATTTGATCAGCTGTGCAGGTTTTTAAAAATGTCACTTTTCAGCACCTGCCTTCCCACTCCACAGGGATCTTCCCTGTGCGACTGAATGTAAGCCGGGGCAGCTATTTTGTGGCTGGCTGAACCTCCTGGGGCAGCTATTTTGTGGCTGTTCCACCCCCCCCCCCATGTCAGAATTCCAAAGGTGCCGCAGACTCAAAAAAGGAAGAAGAAGAGATTCATAGAATCATAGAATGTTAGAGTTGGAAGGGACCTTGCAGGTCATCCAGTCCGACCCCCTGCACTCTGCAGGAGCATAGCCGAAAGATGGCCCTACGTACCTACAACATACCCAAAAGATGGTCGTCCAGCCTCTGCTTGAAAATGTCCAGGGAAGGAGCATCCACCACCTCCCAAGGCAGACTGTTCCACTGCTCAACCACTCTGACAGTTCGGAAGTTTCTCCTGATATCTAGCCGGTAACGACTCCCTCGTAATTTCCACCCATTAGATGAAGAAGAGAAGAAGAGATTGGATTTATACCCCACCCTTCACTACCCAAAGGTGTCTCAGAGCAGTTTACAAACTCCTTTCCCTTCCCCTCCCCACAACAGACATTCTGTGAGACAGGTGGGGCTGAGAGAGCTCTGACAGAAACTGCTCTTTTTCAAGAACAGCTCTTATCAGAACTATGGCTTGCCCAAGGACATCCGGCCAGGTGCAAGTGGAGGAATGGGGGAATCAAACCCGGTTCTCCCAGATTAGAGTCCGCGCACTTAACCACTACACCAAGGTGGCTCTAGTCTACACCAAGAACTAGTCTTGCAGTCCGGAGCAAGAGAGAATAGATGTGCTCCATCTTTTATAAGATTGGATTTATACCTTGCCCTTCACTTGGAGTCTCAGAGTGGCTTACAATCTCCTGTGCCTTCCCCTCCCCACAACAGACACCCTGTGAGGTAGGTGGGGCTGGGAGAGCTCTCTCGAGAACTGCTTGTGAGAGAACAGCTCTGAAAGAACCTGTGACTGACCCAAGGTCACACCAGCGGCTGCATGTGGAGGAGTGGGGAATCAAACCTGGTTTTCCAGATTAGAATCCGTGCTCTTAACCACTACAGCAAACTGCCTGGTGGAGGTGGGGAATCTATGCTTCTCCCCCGCATGTGGAGAAGTGGGGAATCAAACCCAGTTCTCCCAGATTACAATCTGCACTCTTAACCACTACACCAAACTGGCGCTGGTTGGGGACCCCTGTGCTATAGGAATTGTTTGCAACGGCAAACGAGTGGAATCTTGGTATCTACTTTGATGCATCTTTTTTATAGAAAAAAGAAGCATTCTCCTGCTGACAACATTATCTAACCAATCAGGTAACCAACGTGATGATGTCATGGTACTGTATAACCAATCAGATCCGGTGGCCTGATAGAACCCTGACCGCAAGTCAGAGTGAGAGCCCTACGTCTTGCCCTCTCTGGGAACGGGGGTGGTAACTTTTCTACCCATTTAGCAGCCACTTCCCAAATTTAATTGTTTCAAAAGGAGCATTTAACAGGACTCTAGCGAGCCAGCAGGAGCATTTCCTGAATAAATACATAAAGAAAATATACTCCTCCCCCCTGCCGCCCTATACCTTTTCAGCTTGGCCCCAGCACTTACGCCAACAATATTACAAGGAAATGTCACCGACTGACATTTCCTCGCCCTTCGCCCCTGTGCAGTCTTTCTTGGGTCAATCCAGTTGCACAGGTTACTCTAAGAATAAAGCATTATGGGGAAATATCACCCCATGGTGACGTTTCCCCTAAACCTCATCAGAGAAAGCTACCCAGGAAGCCGCAAGCTGTCCAGGTATCATCCACATGAGCAAACCCGGCCTCCGGTTCTGTCTGGAACGGTATCCTGGGGCGGAGTGAGTAATAAGGTAGGAAAGCGACGGTGTTTTGTGAGGTTTATGATGACATTTTGCTAGAGGATATAAGACAGGGCCTGGTGTGATCTGGTCCACGGGGTCGCGAAGACTGCGTGACTGAACAACAACATAAACTAGACGGTGCATTCTTTCAGCTGGGAACTGAGCCTTGAAGCAGTCAAACGGTGCACGGGAACTGGTGGAATGGAACAGCTTCAGGGGCAGATCTCTGAACCAGGACGCCCCCGCTTTGGGTCTTGCCTTTGCTGCTTAATTAATGGCCTCGTTTAAGTGGTGTGAGGCAAGACGGATTAGACATTTCTTCTGTCTGAGCCCCGTTGCAAACAGCATCCAAATCAGAACGCGTCTGAGAGACTTTATCAGCAAGAGACTTTGCAAAGACATCATAACTAGGTTCCTATTCCCGGGACAATAAAGGCTCATATTTAGGAGTCAGCAAATGTCAAGACACTTGAAACAATTGGCCCAGTCGTCGTGAACTGGCTGAAGCGACGATAGCAGAGAAAAAGCATTTCTAGACTGCTGTCGCTGCTCCGGCATGGGTCTTCTAATGAGCTCTGCAGCAAACTCTGTTGGATGCAGTACCAGTCCCCCACCCACCCAACGTCGCTCTAGACGTCTCTCTGGGACCTCTTCAGGTGACCCAGAGTTGTGGCTAATGAGGTCTCCCCCATTACATTTTTCGAATGCCGTCCCTTAGCACTGACACGCATAGGATGACTGTAGTGGTTAAGTGCGCGGACTCTAATCTGGGAGAACCGGGTTTGGTTCTCCGCTCCTCCACATGCAGCTGCTGGTGTGACCTTGGGTCAGTCACAAGTTCTCTTAGAGCTGTTCTCTCAATGACAGTTCTGGAAAAGCGCCCTCTCAGCCCCGCCTCCCTCACAGGGTGTATGTTGTGGGGAGGGGAAGGGAAAGGAGTTTGTAAGCCGCTCTGAGACTCCAAGTGAAGGGCAGGGTATAAATCCAATCTCCTCCTTTTCCTCCTCTTCTTCTTTTTCTTCTGAACATGGAGCGAAGAGACATGTCCATCTATATTCAGACTGGGAGTGTCAACATTTTGTCACTATGCCTGCTAGCCATGGGTGGACCTCTCCTCTGTGGGTTTTGTCTAATTTCCTTTAAAAACCAACTAAACGAGAGGCCATAACTGTATCCTAGGACAGTGAATCCACTGTGTGCGCGTGGGTTAAGCACTGTCGAATTGCTTCCGACTTATGGTGACCTTATAAACTAATGTCCTCCAGAAGGTCCTCTCGTTGACAGCCTTGGTCCAGTCTTGAAAACTTAGGGCCTTTGTGGCTTCCTTTATAAGGACAATCCTCCACCAATGGAGGCTGGAACACCAGAAGTCCTCCCACTGTTGGCCTCCTGAAGCACCAAGAAGACAGAGCATCTCTGCTCCAGACATAAGAACATAAGAGAAACCATGTTGGATCAGGCCAATGGCCCATCCAGGCCAACACTCTGTTTCACACAGTGGCCAAAACCCAGGTGCTATCAGCAGGTCCACCAGTGGGACCAGAACTCCAGAAGCCCTCCCACTGTTGCCCCCGCCAAGCACCAAGAAGACAGAGCATCACTGCCCCAGTCATAAGAACATAAGAGAAGCCAGGTTGGATCAGGCCAGTGGCCCATCCAGGCCAACACTCTGTGTCACACGGTGGCCAAAACCCAGGTGCCATCAGCAGGTCTACCAGTGGGGCCAGAAGCCCTCCCACTGTTGCCCCCTCCAAGCACCAAGAAGACCGAGCATCACTGCCCCAGACATAAGAACATAAAAGAAGCCAGGTTGGATCAGGCCAGTGGCCCATCCAGTCCAACACTCTGTGTCACACAGTGGCCAAAACCCAGGGGCCACCAGGAGGTCCACCAGTGGGGCCAGAACTTTAGAAGCCCTCCCACCGTTGCCCCCCAAGAACCAAGAATACAGAACACCACTGCCCCAGACAGAGTGTTACGAGGCAGTTACGAGGTAACAAGTTATAAGGCAACTAATCTTTGAGCGGCAAGGTACTCTGTTCTGTCTCTTTATCCCAATGGCCCCGGATGCCTCTGTTTCTGTAATCTAAGCACCACCAAACCACCTTTTTAGACTTTTGAAGGAAGGGCAGTCCGTTGCAGTTCTAATTCTTATGCTTTGTTTATCAATAAGCCTCGGGACCCGGGTCGCCCCTTCGAGCAACTTCGTTCTTTTTGTCCCCCCAAAGTGAGAATAAAAATTATTTTAATAGCCGAGTGAATGAATAAGGGTGAGCTTCAGGTTGCTGGTGACCAGTATCAGGTTAATTCACGCTGTAGTATTCCCCATTACTATGTATGAGTGTGAAAGTTGGGCATTGAATAGGGTTGCCAGGGCTGGATTGGAAAATACCTGGAGACTTTGGGGGTGGAGCCAGGATAGGGCGGGGCTTGGGGAAGGGAGGGGCCTCAGCATGGTCCAGTGCCACAGAGTCCACCCGTCAGAGCAGCCATTTTCTCCAGGGGAGCTGAACTCTGTCAGCTGGAGATGAGTTGTAAAAGCAGGAGATCTCCCGGCCCCACCTGGAGGCTGGCAACCCCGGCGATGAAGAAAGTCGATCCCTTTGAAATGCAGAGCTGGGGGACAGTTTTACGGACACCGTGGACTGCCTAAAAGACAAATCGGTGGCTTCGAGATCAAAACAAGCCTGAACTCTTCCTAGAAGCTAAAATGACTCAACAGAGGCTAATGTACTTTGGCCACATAATGAGAAGACAGGAGTCGCAATAACATTAAGAGTCCAGGGCTCTTTTTGTAGCAGGAACTCCTTTGCATATTAGGCGACACACCCACTGATGTAGCCAATCCTCCAAGAGCTTACAGCAGCCCCTGTAAGAAGAGCTCTTTAAGCTGTTGGAGGATTGGCTACATTAGGGGTGTGTGGCCCAGGGCTCTTTTTGTAGCAGGAACTCCTTTGCATATTAGGCAACACACCCCTAATGTAGCCAATCCTCCAAGAGTTTACAGTAGCCCTAGTAAGAAGAGCTCTGTAAGCTGTTGGAGGATTGGCTACTTTAGGCGTGTGTGTCGCCTAATATGCAAAGGAGTTCCTGCTATACAAAGAGCCCCAGATAAGACAATAATATTAGGAAAAACAGAAGGCAGCAGGAAAAGACGGAGGCCCTACCTGAGATGGATGGAGTCGGTCAAGGAAGCCACAAAGCCCTCAGTTTGCAAGGCCTAGTAACGATAGGACATTCTGGAGTAACTGGAAAAGACAACCATGCTAAGAAAAGTGGAAGGCAGCAGGAAAAGAGGAAGAGGCAACATGAGATGGGTGGACTCCATCCAGGAAGGCACAAAGCTCCTCAGTTTGCAAGGCATGAGCAGGTTTGCTAAAAGACTAGATGTTTTGGAAGATGTTAATGTTGGGAAGATAGGCAAAAATGCTTAGCTATTCAGAGGGTCCAGTCACACGCCGAGTGATATGGACGAATGCCGGGCAGATTTTACGGGCGCGATCACACAGGAACATCTGGCAAGCGTCCCGCACCCGTCAGCAACCCGTCTCAGTCAGCCGAAGAAGCGGAGTAAAAAGATACCTGGGAAAGTGCAGTATTTCCCGGAAAATGCGGGGTGCAGGCGGGTGTCGGATCGCGGAAGTGCTGGTATCCCGTCGCATCTGGCACCCATCTGCATCCCGTCTCACTCCAAATGTTTTTCTTAAGCCTCCTTGGTCATGCACTTCCGTGGTCACAAGCATGCGGGAACTCCGGCTTGGGGGGAAAAAAGCCCATCGGGGAGCAGCTGCTGCTTATCACCACATGTGTGATCGCGCCATGCTGCTTCTCCCCCCCCTTTGCCATGCTTCACCATCAATATCTGATCGGCGGCAGATGGCCTAAGCACAAAGCCTCGTGGGAATGTCTGATCGCACTACTGCTCTTCATTTTGCTCCAGGGCAAAAGGCCTCACTTCCCCCACCCCCGGATTATCTCGTTCGTGTGACCAGGATCAGAGTTTTGCGATGGATCTTTGCTTCACTGGAGAGGAGGCATTTCTTTCTGTTCAAAAATCTTTATTTCTAAGGGGAAAAAGGGTACACAGGAAACCTACAAAATAACAGCGATACCTAGAACTACATCTTCACATCTTTACAGCTACAAACAGACAGACCACATGGTCACACAACAATGGAGACTCTCTTTCTTCTTGCCCCTAGAAGGAAATCACCTGATTGCACTAACCGATCAATGTTACTAAACAGACTTCAGTTTTCCCCGGCTACCTTTCCATTGGCTCTGTGCCAGGTTTCCTTCTGGGTCAGGCTAAACAATAGCCCACAAGGTAAACAACCGATTAACCCTATCATGACTGAATTAGACCTTGCAACACGCACATATTTCCAACAATTAATTCATAGGGTCGCCACAAGTTGGAAGTGGTTTGATGGCACTTCGTACACCCAGAGTTTTGCATCACCAGCTGAGGCTGAGAGAGAGAGAGAGAGAGAGAGAGAGAGAGAGAGAGAGAGAGAGAGAGAGAGAGAGAGAGGCCATAGCGTCGCCCAGGGCTATGGCTCCACTGATCTTAGCAGACAGTTTGTTGTGGACTTGATGAATCTAGGATGACCTTCCGTTGGCAGAGAATGAAATGTCAGATCTCATCAATGAGTATGTCATGCCAACAGGAGATTTGTCATAAAATAATAAGCAGATCAAAGGCTGTCTTGGTTCTCCTGGAAGCAGCACCGGGGAAAAAAATATAAACGGCAAAGCTCCGGTGGCAAAGAGGATTTTTAAAAAAGGTACAATGTGACGGCAGCCGGTAATGCCACTGTGGGTATTTATCTTGAGCAATAGCCCCAAGGCAAATAAAGAACTACGGAGCCTTACGAAAGAGAGAGAAGGTAGAACCGGATAACAAACCAATGGGAACCTGTCCAAAAATGGAACCCTAGCAGGGAAAAGAAAACCTGTGGCAGAGGTCTTCAGATGCATGTACGATGCACACAGTGTGGGAGGAGGAGGAGGAGGAGGAGGAAGAGGAAGAGGAAGAGGAAGAAGAGATTGGATCTATACCTTGCCCTTCACAACCTGAAGGAGTCTCAGAGTGGTTTATAATCTCCCTTCCCCTCCCCACAACAGACACCCTGTGAGGCAGGTGGGGCTGAGAGAGCTCTCTTGAGAACTGCTCTTGAGAGAACAGCTCTGAGAGAACGTGTGACTGACCCAAGGTCACACCAGCAGCTGCACGTGGAGGAGTGGGGGAATCAAACCCGGTTCTCCCAGATTAGAGTTCGTGCTCCTCACCACTACACCAAACTGGGTCTTGTATACTCTACATCAGGGGTCCCCATTGAGGTACCCAGGGGCATTGTGGTGCCTGCCAACACCTTTTCTGTTTTTAGAAAGTGGGCGTGGCCCAGTGGGGGCTTCTGCCCAATATGGCTTCTGACTGAGCATTGCGAATTCGATTGGCTCCGCAGATTTTTAAATATGTTGCGTTTGGCAGCAGGGGCCGCCATGCCACAAGGATCTTCACTGTGTGACTGAAGGTAAGCTTTGGCGGCCATTTTGTGGCTGGAACTGCCTCCTGCGGCGACCATTTTGCGGCAGCCATTTTGTGCCTGTGTCCACCCTGCTGCGTCAGATTTCCAAAGGTACCCACAGGCTCAAAAGGGTTGAGGAACCCTGATCTACATGCACACATTACACCCTTTTGAGTGTTTGCCCAGCCCTAGGTATCTTCCACATGGGGTTGGATATCATGCTATTCCAGGCATTTCTAGGGTTCCCAAGTACTTACCGCGTGGGGGCGGGGGAAACATGCTCTCCAGCTGGACCATCCCTCCCTGTAATGCACCATGCCGTCGCCAGGAGGTGACGCCAGGCGATGGTCTGGCAATGGGGCTGAAAACTCGATGGTACCATCGAGTTTCCAGCCGCATTGCCAGAGCATCACCTAGCATCACTTCCTGGCGACAGCATCATGTGGCGCGTCTTTCCTTCCCCCAGGGATGGTCCTGCCAGGACGTATCCATCCCCTGCCAGCACGAGGTAAGTATTTGGGAAGCCTAGTCATTTCCGTCCTAGATTTTCCTGTTGGGAAACCATCTAGGAGGTTTATCAAGAAGAAGAAGAAGAAGAAGAAGAAGAAGAAGAAGAAGAAGAAGAAGGAGGAGGAGGAGGAGGAGGAGGAGGAGGAGGAGAAGGAGGAGAAGAAAAAGGAGAAGAAGAAGGAGAAGAAGGAGAAGAAGAGGAGGAGGAGGAGGAGAAGGAAGAGGAGAAGGAGGAGGAGGAGGAGATTGGATTTATTCCCCACCCTTCACTCAGAGTCTCAGAGCGGCTTTCAAACTCCTTTCCCTTCCCCTCACCACAACAGACACCCTGTGAGGTAGGTGGGGCTGAGAGAGCTCTAACACAAACTGCTCTTTTCAGGAACAGCTGTGCCAGAGCTTGTGACTGACCCAAGGTCACATCAGCAGGTGCAAATGGAGGAGTGGGGAATCAAACCCGGTTCTCCCAGATTAGAGTCCTGCACCAAACTGGCTCTGCGAATGGCTTTTATGGCTTTTATTGTTTTAATTCTGTACGTCACCTAGAGTCCCACTGTTGTGGGGATTAGGCCATCCAAAAATTTAACAAAATAAAATCTAGGAGATTTTATCTTTTCAGCGGCACAGCAAATCCCAGTGTGGCACCCAGGGGCATCCACGTGCCCGCCTCAGTGCCTCCTGGATCCTGCATACTTTTTGAGTCTCAGGGATAAAATCAAAAGGTGCAGAAACCAACAGGGCGTGACAGGGTGCTCCCTATTAGCTAGCTGTGACCCGGATGGTCCCGGCTAGATTGTCAGATCTCAGAAGCTAAGCTGTCATCTCCCTCGCTCTTCCCTCCCTTAGCGATTTACGGGCGATTTGTTTTAAGTGAAACCAGCCTCCTTCGAGGCCTAACTGAGGTTAAAGGGAACACAAACTGGAAAAAAAATAATTAGAGAAGCTTATTTAAGTTAGACAGCGCTCTCCGTCCCTTCCTGCGTAAACTCAAGGCTCCCAGGAGCAGGACCGGGGTGGAGGGCTGTTACCCAACCATTCAAAACCACCGATTCCAGTAGCAGGAATCTCAAATCCCCCAGAGAACTGAACCGCCTTGGCCAGTATGGCAACCAGAGAATCCATTCAGCTGCACATAATCTCCCCGTAGACTGTCTCTTGGTGGTCGAGAGGCACACGTGAGGCGGCTATCAATTAGTAAAGGTAAAGGTTCCCTTGCTCGAAAGCTAGTTGAATCCGACTCTAGGGTTGCGGTGCTCATCTCCATTTCAAAACCAAAGAGCCAGCGCTGTCCGAAGACATTTCCGTGGTCATGTGGCCGGCATGACTAAACACCAAGGTGCACGGAACGCTGTTACCTTCCCACCGAAGTGGTACCTGTTTATCTACTTGCAATTTCTTGCTTTCGAACTGCTAGGTTGGTAGGAGCTAAAACTAGAGATGGGAGCTCACCCCGTCATGCGGCACTCACGGGTCTTGAACTGCTGAACTACTGACCTTCCACAGCTTGCAGTTCAGCGTCTTAACCACTTGAGCCACCGCAGCTCCTTAGCTATCAATTAGGGAAGCGAAAATCTTTCAGACGTCTTATCTCCCATCAAGTAAAAGACACCGCCAAGATTTCGACCTAGGCCTCTACATACCCACAACGAAAAGAGGAGACAGCGATGAATTCACAGGAGGTTTCAGCTTGCCGCCTAGCCCACGGGACTGACGTCTCTTCTGATATTTCTAAAGGGTTTGTTTTTAAGCGAAGGGGTTTCGCGGAGCTGAAGGAAAATGAGCGGCACAGAGGAATGCACTGTTATTATTTATTTAGGGTATTTTTCGTAAGCTCAGACTCCGGAAGAAACATCTCCCGTCCTGTGGGACGACACCAAGAAACGCTTCGAGGGCCGAGGCACTGTGGGCACATCACTTTCTGTCACGGAGAGGATCCCAGATGCTCCTCCATAACTGTCAGCAGAGAGCTCAAGAAAGGCAACAGACGTGGAAGTCCTGTTTCGAAAGACAGCTGTCTTCCCCCCGCACTCTGGCAGATTCCACTCCGCTTTACAAAGAACGGCCACAAATTGGTATGAGCTCAGAGGAAGGCGGTGGAAACAGGCATCTGCAAAGCAAACTCTGTGAGGAAAAAGGTGCATAAGAAGAACGTGAGAGAAGCCATGTTGGATCAGGCCAACGGCCCATCCAGTCCAACACTCTGTCACACAGTGGCCAAAACTACCAGGTGCCATCAGGAGGTCCACCAGTGGGGCCAGGACACTAGAAGGGTGGGTAGTGAAGGGCGGGGTATAAATCCAATCTCCTCTCCTCCTCCTCCTCCTAGAAGCCCTCCTATTGTTTGCACCCCCCCAAGCACTAAGAATACAGAGCATCACTTGCCCCGGACTGAGAGCCCCCATCTATAGAAAATGGGTGTGTTTGCCATGGAGAGAATGGCTTCTTTGGAAGGTGGACTCTTGTCACATAACTGCCATGTATTTCGGATTATTTCTTGTCTAGCACATAGTTTTGCTTTGCTGTAACCTGGGAGAAACCTCTGCCAGCACCTGCTATCTACTTGGCCTTGAGCAGGCGCGAAGGCTTGTGTTCCCAGCCGATGGGAATAGTTCTGCCTTCCAAAGGTGGGTTGTTTTTTTTCTCCCATTCATTATGTAAACTCCCGCCGGGAGAATTCCCGCCCGCGCGCTGAAGTTTCATTCGCTAGTTAAGCTAACGCATCAGAGTATATACTCAGGCCTCCATCCTTGTGTGGGTATTCCTGACAATGAATCTGCAACTATGGGCAACATACTGGTATTCCAATAAAGCATATCTTTCACTGTAAAGAGTGCCTGGACTTGCTTGGTGTTGAACCTGACAACTCTATGCCTTTATACCCCATTGAAGTCCCTTCCCTTCCCAGGCCCCGCCCTCCTCAGGCTCCACCCACCAAATTTCCAGATATTTCCCAACCTGGAGCTGGTAACCCTATTTTTTTACCCTGGAGAGAATGGCCTCTTTGGAAGGTGGACTCTATGGCTTTATACCCCATTGAAGTCCCTCCCCTCCCCAAATCCTGCCATCCTCAGGCACCCCCCCCCCCCCCAAATCTCCATGTATTTTCCTACCCGGAGCTGGCAACCCTATGCATTTACCCTTGGGAAGACATGATTATGTTCTTCAGATACCTGAAGGGCTGTCCCATGAGCCCTCTACACATGACCCCTCTGCACACTGACTGAACATGCCGCGTGTCATGGGCGCAGCTGAGGATGAGCTGACAGAGCTCACAGAAACCACAGCTGGCTCCTCAGAAGCAGCAGAGGAAGATAGCTGGCAAGTCCCTCCAGTCTTTACACCTGGCTCAGATAAGAAGGAAGAACTTCAGGCTGAAAGTCCTCCTGCGGCAAAACTTAGCAACCAGGCGACAAGAGGCCAGGCTACAGGGGAGACGCTCAGCTAGCCCGGAGTTCTAACAGGAGCCTGGCCGATCGTGCAGCTGGCTAACTGGGAGCAGCATTTAACTCCACACTCTGGGTAGTACTCTTTGTGGAAGCAACGAGTCAGCTTCGTGCTGCTTGTATCCAACCTAGCTTGGCTCTTGCACCTAGACCTTCGGACGTCCTGGCTTTGGACTTGGTTCTGTATTCCTGGCTTCTGACCCCAGCTTGGCTTTGGACTTTGCACTGTCTTCTTGGTTCCTGACCTTGAACTGTTCTGGACTCCCTTTGACAGGCACCCCAGCCTGTGACACCGCACGAGTGGGCAGGAACATGCTGGGCCTTGCTTCGCCCACTCTTCCTCTTCATGCATTCAGTTGCCATATGGGGGGGATTGTGTGTACAGGGCTATGGAAGAGGGCAAAGACTTGTTCACTGTTGCTCCCAAAGGCAAGACTATATCCAATAGTCTGAGGTTACTGGAGGGCTGATTTCAGTTAAATATTAGGGGGGAAACCTTCCTAATAAGGAGAGCAGTTTTACAAGGGAACCAATTACGTGGGGGAGGTAGCCCTCAAGCAGAGGAGGGGCATCCATCTGTTTTGATGCTCTAGCTTCAGGGGACCGGTCTGGTTGGCCTCAAAGTCACTTTCTGACTCTACAGTTCTGTTCAATGTCTTAATAATGACTTGAACAATGCACTTTAATTCAGTGCACTTTAGTGAGTGTTTGCAGGTGGATTGCAACTGTGGGCTTTTCTGCGTTCTCATTTTCCTCGCTTGTGTGTTCTGGTTGGTTTGAGGGTGTTTTTTTTCTGTTCTGCGAGTTCTGCTCCCTCTAGTGGTCAGTTCAATATTACATCACTGCATGGCCTGCTTAAAGAGATATGTCGGATGAACAACACTGTAATATCTAATCGACCACTGGAGGGAGCAAGACACACATGGAATAGATCCCTGGAAAAATGAAAATGTGGGGGGTGGGGGGTGGGGGTGGGGGGTGGGGGGGAACCCAGCTGCCAATTGCCCTGGAAGTGGATTAAAAGTCGATTACAGCTTGTATGAAAGCAAGTTAAAAGCCAGAGCTAAGCATGTCTGGGGTATTTTTTTCTCTCTCTCTCATTCTTTATGTTTTAATCGATATTTTACCTTGTTGGTTTTTATC
This sequence comes from Gekko gecko, assembly GCA_029375565.1. Classification (NCBI taxonomy): domain Eukaryota; kingdom Metazoa; phylum Chordata; class Lepidosauria; order Squamata; family Gekkonidae; genus Gekko; species Gekko gecko. The sequence continues at coordinate 98,511,022 of JAPDNY010000011.1, forward strand.
AGGTTGTAAGACAGTGCATGCAGGCTGGGCGGTGTTTTCAAACAAAAATAAAGAAAGCGATGCTGATCAAGAATTACTTTTCTCCTTAATTAAAATGGAACCGAGCTTCTGGCGCAGACAATCGACCATCTCAAGAGACACTTCGAAATTGAGAAAGAGAGAGAAGAACTGCCGGGAAGCCATCAGATCACACGGAAGCATCTGTTAGGAACGCCAAGGAAGCCAAAGGAATGGCGTATCTGCCGCTGAAACAGGAGAGAGAGAACAGCTACCCAGGGACAAATTGGTGGGGAAGAAGGCAGTGAGACGGGGTTGGGGGGGTGAGACAGGCTTTATTGGCACAGAGACCGGCCCTTGAACATATTCAAAATGAAATTGCAAAAAAACAAAAAAGTAGCTGTCGATTAAGAGCATTTGCTGTGCTTCTTGCCTTCTGTCCCACAATAACCAGAGATACAGAAGTTCTCCTGAAAGGCAAGAACACAATGATTCTTAAGGGGGGGCGGAGCCATATGGCCTGCCAAGGGATAATCGGATAAGGAAATACAGAAGAAGAAGAAGAAGAGGAAGAAGAAGAAGAGGAAGAGGAGGACGAAGATTGGATTTATACCCTGCCCTTCACTACCCAAGGGAGTCTCAGAATGGCTTGCAAACTCCTTTCCCTTCCCCTCCCCACAACAGACACCCTGTGAGGTAGGCGGGGCTGAGAGATCTCTTTCCAGAACTGTCCTTGAGAGAACCAGCTCTGACAGAACTATGGCTTGCCCAAGGTCATCCAGCAGGTGCAAGCAGAGGAGTGGGGAATCAAACCCTGCTCTCCCAGATTAGAGTCTGCCCACTTAATCACTGCGCCAAACTGGCACATGACTAAACACCACCTCTCCACTTGCACCTGCTGGATGACCTTGGGTAAGCCATAGTTCTGTCAGAGCTCTCTCAGCCCCTCCTACCTCACAGGGTGTCTGTTGTGAGGAGGGGAGGGGAGGGGAAGGGGTTTGTAAACTGCTCTGAGACTACTTTGGGTAGTGAAGGGCGGGGTATAAATCCAATCTTCCTCCTCATGCTCCTCTTCAGCTTTGGGCTTTCCCCAGTGGAGTGGTTGGATATATGCCACCACCCCTTCAAACTGCACCACAAAGAAAATGTCCCGCTTTTCACCTGATCTCATCTCAAGCGAGAGGCCTTCCCACGGAGTCCAACGGCTCAGCCACCGGCCTATCATTGTGTCCAATTTTCAGGCGATATCGGGTGACATCAGCGCCTATGTGAACGAAAATTAAGTAATCTGAAACAAGATCTCGGCCTTCCCCGGCCTGACGCCACCAGGCTTAGCTGGTATTGGTGGTGTTTCCCTACACAACTTGATTCCCCGGAGAGGCGTCGACTCTCACTGCTGTTCTGGCAGCTCTGATTTCTCTTTTCCTATGTGCAGGAGAGAGCGCATAGGGATGCCAGCCTCAGATCCCCCAGAATTACAAGTGACCACCAGATGACAGAGATCAGTTCCCTGGAGAAAATGGATACATTGGAGGGTGGACTGTGTGGCATTGTACCCCACTGAGGTCCCTGTCCTCCCCAGGCTCCATCCCCAAATCTCTAGGGCTGAGTTCAGACTGGCAGTTTGAAGTGGGAGCAAGTTGTGGCAAAAAAGCCCAGTCACACTGCACAGACTGATGCGGGAGCATACCAGGAGGAGGCGCGAGGGAGCGTTCAGACTGCTAGCCTGGAGGCGCGGCTGTAAACGGCTTTTTCCTGGTAATTCGGCTATGTGCGCATATGCACTCATGCGCACAAGCGCATCAGGGCGAATTGGGGAGGATCCCATTGTGCCGGCACTACATTGGGTGGTAGAGCAGAGCACATCCAATCACTGCTGCCTCTCCAGGGCTATCAGGTGCCCCTTATGCATTACTGCGGGTTGTTCCCAGCTTTTGGGGTTAGCGTTCACATTTCCTGGAAGCGGAATGAAGTGGGATAAACACGCTCTCCGGAATTTGCTACCACTTTCACCAGGTATCTTTTAAACGCAGGAGCGAAGCGGTACAGGACAGGTTGACTATGGGTGGGGAACGCCAGACAGATATGCCTGTGTGAATGCCCCCTTTAATCCGGTCATGAAATGTTGCTGAAACGTGCCTATCTCAGGGTGAACTGCCAGTCTGAACTCAGCCTAGGCGCTTCCTAACCTGGAGCTGGCAACCGTACCCTCCCCACCCTTGAGAATGCCGGGGGGGGGCTGGAAACCCTAACTGAATGTCAGAGAGAGAGAGAGAGAGAGAGAGAGGGATGAAGGAGGAGGAGGAGATTGGATTTATACCCCCACCCTTCATTACCCAATCAAACCCAACTCTCCCAGAATAGGGTCTGTGTTCCTAACCACTACACCAAACTAGGGGGGGGGGCAAAAGGCAGGTATTAGCATGATTCCCCCCTTGGTGCTAATCTCTTTCTCATGTTCCTCCTGCTTATAATAAGCACACTTCTTTTTTAACATCTACTGACGCCTTAACAACCAGGTGCTTTGTCTGACTCAAGGCACTGTGACCAAGAGCTGAACCGGCAGCCTTGAGGGCTGAAAACATGAAAGCAAAAGCAAAAAGGACTAATTCAGAAAGCTGAGTGCCGTAATTGGCTTCCTGGTTAGCACCTGTTTGTTGAAAGTCAGGCTCACCTGAGAAAGCAGACACCTGGGGGAGGAGAGAGAGAAGTTGCCCTGATAATCGTGAACACAATGGAGACTCTTGCTCCAAGGGCATAGACTTACCGATTTCCCAGGAAGGGCTGGGACTGGGTTAGCCTGGGTATTCTCCAAAGCCCCTACCCACCCCAAAAGCAGTCCCTGCCAGACTGCTAGCCCCTCCGCCACACCCCCACCCTGAAAGCATTCCGTGCCTCACCCCTTTCCCACCTGAAAAGCAGCCCTCACCACCGCCCGCACCAGAGCACCCAGGCTGTGGCCTCGGCTCCCTCCCACCCCACCCAAAGCAAGCCCCTGCCCCCTACATCCCTACCAACTTACCCTTCTGGCTGGTGGTGGGGGCAAGCAAAGGCAGCATGTGCTGCTTCCCATTCCTCGTGGCCTGACTGAGGGCTTCTGGGAGCTGGGGGCGGGGCTTAGGCTAGTGTCTGCCCTGTTTGCTCTTCCGCCCAGCAAATTGGTAAAAAAAAAAGTATTGCCTGCACTGGTTACCCCAGGGGAGGCTCAGTCTCTCCTGGAAAATTTCAGGACAGTGCCAGCCCCCAAGCCCCCCCGTAGTCTACACCTATATCTTGCACTGTAGGTGTGATGTGAAGCACATGGCTATTTCCGGTGAGCTACCACGGACTCAGGAATATTCTTGGCCTGCAGGGGCTTACATGGAAATCTGGTGGATGGCTGCCTGTTAGACAGGGTTGCCTACCTCCAGGTAGTGCCTGGAGACCTCTTGGAATTACAACTGATCTACAGACCTGGGAGGTCAGTTTCCCTGGATAAAATGGCTGCTTTGGGGGGTGGATTCTATGGCATTAGTAGGGTAGTCGGCTCTGGCTTGGGAAATACCTGGAGATTTTGGGGGTGGAGCCTGAGGAGGGCGGGGTTTGGGGAGGGAAGGGACTTCATTTTTTTTTTTTTGCAATTTCTTTATTGATTTTTCAAACAAAAACAAAAACACTGAATTCCTATAAATATCTTTCCAACACAACACAGTGATCTAAAACCCTAACTTATAAATAAATTGTTTACATAATCCTTCCATTCCAATACAATAATCCTAACCCCTTTCATGTCCCTAGTTCCAGCATAATAATTAATAAACTCCTATAGAGTCATTACTCCGACTCTGTCTTAATATCTGTATCTATAAAGCTATTTTGATCTCAATTCCTGTTTAAATCATAAAAAATACAAAGACTTAGCATTCCTATTTTACAAAAACAACAGAATAGTCATAGCCCTTTTCATATTCCAAGTTCTTACTGCATTTTCCTAATGGTGTAGTTAGTAAGCTACTGTAAATTCATTACTCCTAATCTATTTTAATATCTATAGAGCTGTTATAATCTTATTTTCCATTTAAATCATAAAGAGTACAGGGGGTTAGAATCCATTCACCTTATTCACTTTATATGACTATTTTCTTTTTGACTATCTTTTCCACTCCCCCCCAATAACTAACCCAAATACCATTGCAAAATGCATTTAGATGAATAAATAGCATAATCTAAGATAATTACAGGACATAAGAAAAAAGAAAATGAATATATATAAGAAAAAAACACTCTCCAATTACAAATCTTAACAATAATATCACTTCCAGTACTAAAATTTTCCTAAGGGCGAATCTCATTTACCTAGTCCCAACAACGATAACGAAAAGAAATAGTTATACAGAAATAAGCGTACTACAATCAAATTAGCATTATGACTTAACTTAATACATAGCTCCACCTTCTCTTATTCTATAATTTACCTATCATTCGTTCTCATTTCATCAACTAGATATTAAAGGGTCCTCATTTTTTCACAATCAAACTTTACATAGTGAAGTAAAACAACCTTTATCTTTTTACAGGTAAATTTTTCTTTGTACTAAATATCTGTCTCTCCCTTATACAACAAAATCACATATCCAGCAAAGCGGGAGGGTAGGGGGAAAAAAAGGGAGTGCTCTTATACTCTTCCAAGCCTAACAAGAATGTCTAATTTACTAATACCTAACTTCTCGTCATAATATCATTACATTTCATTTCCTTCTTACACAAACCATTTATACCGAACAAACAATTATACTGCCGCTTAAACATAATTTTTGTTTCCTTTTCCTTCCCCATCTTTCTATCGCATCCTTCTTTTTTTCCAATCTCGCCTAAATGTCGTGGGTCTCTATACTCCTGTGGTATTATTTCCAAGTTTCCTTTCCCTTGGTTCCCTAGCTCAAACCACGATCTTTTACAAGCCTTAAGTTTTTTTACACAAACCCTTCGTTCTTTTTTTCTCGTCGTCTTCCTCTTTTCTCTCTTGCCGTCTTCCTCTTTTTTCCCAACGGTAGGTTTGGGGAAGATCTTTTCCTCACCTCTGGCTTCAGCTTTATTACTTCCTCCACCCAGCATTTAGAAATATCATCCTCCTGGATCTCCTTTTCTTTAAGTGAGAATTGAATCTCACATATGTATCTTTCCTGGTCTTGCCCTTCCTCCAAATTCTTCTTAAATTAGTTTGCTCTGGACAGGGCCGGCCCCAGGTGTCTGGGCACCCTAGGCAGGACAGCCTGGGGCACCCACCCCACCAGGGATGCCAACCTCCTGGTGGGGCCTGGAGATGGCCCAGCGCCTGGGAGAGCCGAGGAAGGGGCGGGCTTAGAAGCCCCCCCCTTCCCTCCCAGGGGCGGCGCACGAGGCACCTAGGAAAGCCGGGGCTGCCGGCATTGAGCGGCCTGGGGGGCTTTCTACGGGGATGGGGGGCATTTTGGCGCCCCTGCAGGGCTGGTGCCCTAGGCGAGCGCCTAGCTCGCCTAGTGGGCGAGCCGGCCCTGGCTCTGGAGCCATCCTTCCTGAGTGAAGACAAAAATGTGTGAGCCGGAGGCTAAAAAACTGTGAGCTAGCTCACACTAACTCAGCTTAGAGGGAACACTGGTCTACAGTACGAGGGTAGCTTTATTTTGTTTCCATGTTTTTTAAAAAATGCATTCATGAGGATCCATTTAAAAATCATCTCAGTCCAACCTTTGCTCAGTTCCTGATCATGCTTAGATGTTCTGTGAGGTCACAGGGGGGTCTTGGCCAGTTGCAGGTTGAGCACTCGCTGGCTAGTTTGGTGTAGTGGTTAGGAGCACAGACTCTAATCTGGGAGAGCCGGGTTTGATTCCCCACTCCTCCACATACAGCTGCTGGTGTGACCTTGGGCCAGTCACAAGTTCTCTCAGAGCTATTCTCTCAAGAGCAGTTCTCTCAGAGCTCTCTCAGCCCCACCTACCTCACAGGGTGTCTCTTGTGGGGAGGGGAAGGGAAAGGAGATTGTAAACCACTCTGAGACTCCTTCAGGTAGTGAAGGGAGAGGTATAAATCCAATCCCTTGTTCTCTTCTAACATCTCATGGCTGAGCAGTTGCTAGTTAAAATCTCTCAGTCACTTTGTGTCTCAACAAGGCTGTGAGCATGTTCGGAAAAAGCCCAGCTTCCCTCGGAGGAGGTTTTTTGAGGTACAGAATTGGGGAACTCCCAGATACCTCAGACTCTCTGAAGAGATCCACGATAAGGCTGAGTATTTTAGCATTTTAAAAAATCTCTGCTGAATTTGGGGGGTCCTGGGCTATCTATATCAGGGAATATGCACCTGTTGAACACTAGCACGGAGATGACATCAGCTTATGATGAGATTTTAAAGAAGCAAATTCAAAAAACAAAGTACCCATTTTTTCCCCTTCATGAAATATGGTGGTTTTTTTTTTTAAGTTTGACTCTCTGGTTCACCACCAGATGTCCTCCACGAGTAGGAAAACATGATCTCCATAGATATTCTGCACTCAGTGCTCATGTCATATGTAAAGACCGGACAGTTAAAGGAAAGGAAAGTTTGAGAAAAAGCTAGCACAAATATCGGGGGATCCTGGGAGGAAGGTGCAAAGGAAAACCCATAGGGGCAGACCGGAGAGCCAGTGGTGCTAACCGATGGTTGACTCTCAGCCCCTTGGAATCCTAGTGACTCTCATAACCTGTAAGTGATACAACATGCAATTCGAACCTGACTCCCTTCTTTTTAGAAAATCCCAACTGTGACCAAGCTACGCCAGCATCACCCTGACTGGTTCTCCAAAGTAGTCGAAAGGCCTGACATCATTCTATCTTTATCCCAATCAGAAAATGCAAACACGAGAAAATCTTGAAATGCACTCTGAAAAAGGAGCCAGAAATGTTACTCTTAGGACTTAAATTAGAAGAAGTTAAAATGGCAAAAAGAACGTTGTTATGGTACTTGATTTCAACTGCAAGAATGACTTATGCTCAGTTTTGGAAGCAGGAACGGGTACCTGACAAATGGGAATGGATTAAAAAAATGATTTTTATGATTGAAATGGACAAGCTGACAAGAAAACTTCATGGAAGAGAAGACGAAGAATTCTTAGCAGATTGGAAATACTTTAAAGACTACTTAGAATCTAACTGGGATGTGAAAAATAGACTGCTCTGTTTTGATAGTTATTAATAATAGAAGTGTTGTAAGAAAAGGGACTAATAGAAAGGTTACCTAATAGGGATAAATAGAAAAGGAAAATATTGAAATTTATGATTTGAATATTGAAAACGAATTGAATGTAAGAGAATATTGATAGAAATGTTAATGGGGGCGGAGCATCGTTGGAAGCCAGGGGAGGGGGGATAAAATTTTTTAGAAAAGGATATGTTAAGAATTGGTTGTCGAATATGGAACATGCTATTATATCCTGTTAATAAATTTTCTTTTTTAAAAAAAAGAAAATGCAAACACAATATTCCATTGTGCCGTGACTCCACAAGGAAATACAACCCAAAAATACAAGGACGTACATAGGGAATACAAACAAAGCACAACTACTGTGTACAAAGACAGTGAAGTAAAGAAATGTACAAAAATATTTACTAAAGGATCGATATAATTATTATAAACCGTACAGGATGAGAACCTCAAACTAATCAAAATACTTATTACAGAGCTGCTACAAATTGTCAAGAATATAGCATTCCGAGTGCATTACATAATGCGCAACGTGGCTCAATAGTAGCACTCAAACTCCCACTCGTGAACAGAGTCCTTGAAGTGCGATAATAAATCACAATAACCAGGATCAGAGCCCCAAATCCAAACTCTTCAACATGATGATGCATTCCAACTGGAAATGCTCAGCAACGGAAGTTTTACCAAAGAAACCGTTCCAGCGACTCCCCAGTGCCGTAGCTAGCTTCGGGGGGAAAGCGTTTCGTCGACAGCTTTCTCAAGAGTGGAACCAAACTATCTACAATAAACGTGTTTTTAGAGCTAGATCTGAAAGCCCAAAAACATATACAGCACCACCTAAAGAAGAATTAATGAGACTCTGTAATAATATACTTGGGGGGGGGAAATCTGCTCAAAGACTCCAAAGATGGGCATTCGGGTCCAGTCATCTCACAAGTTACAACATGGTGAGCCAAGTCTTTGTGTTTTTTCCTCCCCCTTATTTCAAAGGGAATGTCTTTCAAAACTCTTATCTCCTTGCCATCAATATTAAGGACAGTTCCATTTGTTGCCTTTAAAATCTGATCCCTCACATGTCTTCTGGAGAATCTAACCACCACCTCCCCGGGCAGATTATTTTTCTTTATATATTTGGAATAGGATCTATAGATCACATCTTGCTTTGAAGAACATCTGCTTTCAAATCTGCAACCGGTCCCAAGGCATGGCTCAAGATCTGCTTAAGATTCTCCTCTTTATTCTCAGGAACTCCTTGAAATCTCAGACTGAAGCTTGATTTTTCCATTTGAAGCTGTAAGAGCTGGGCTTCGTCAGAGTTTCTCTTCTTTTTCATCTCCTGCGTTTGCTTTTTAAGCTTTTTGGTATCGGCATCCACTTCCTTTAAACTTCTCCGCATTTTGCTCTGGTTTTTTTCCATGCTTTCGTTTAACTGGAGTTGCTGTGCAGCAAAGTTTTGATTAAGTGCCATCATTAGCTCCAGCAGGGGTCGCAAAGCATCTGTTAGCATCGTAGAGAAGTCTATGCTTATGTCTGGTCTCGTGACTGCACTCACTGGGCTAGCACTTCCTGAAGGAGGCTTAGGTTTCGGTTGCTTATCTTTCTCCGTCTTCCTCAGTGACATCTTTGAGGATGTTTACGTTTAAAGAAAATTGCCCAAAGTTTCTAAAGTCTGCAAATCGCTTGTAAGTCTCTTGGAAGGTCCTTACTAAAGTTGCATTCTGCTTTCAGATCTGTCCCCCTCATGCTTTAAGTCCGTTTTTATTTTCTGGGGGGGGGGTCCCCACCCCCCTTCGCTTACTTTAGGGGCAACTTTCAGCCAAAGTCTCTGGTGCTCCCTTCAACCACAACTCACTTTTAATGTAGATCTAGTAGATCTTGCCATCAGTCGTGTAATGCACTCGACCTCCACACGCTTGTCCCGATGTGTGTCTCTGAGTCCAGTACTGGAACACAGCAATGAGACCGTTGGGGCATGGAACCATCTCAATCCGCCAACAACGTGCCAGTGGAGAGGCGATCCTTAGCGCTCCATGGCTAGGGCGCATACAGTTGTACCCCCTCCCCATCTGCTGGCTCATGGATCATGTCCTTGAGAGCTCCCAAGAGACGCGTCCACCATTAGATCACCAAAACCGGAAGTCCCGCCACCCACCTCACTTCTGAAGATGGGGGGAAAGAGAGCAGAGCCTCGGAAGAGGAACTTAACTGCTGGGCAGGACAATATAGGAGGAGGCAGCCAATCAGTTTTATTCTTGGTTTATTTCACTCCACTGACCAACATCTACTGGTTATCCCTGGCCCAATGGACATCTTCTTAGCCTCAACCAGGGCCAGGGCCTTCTCTGCCCTGGCCCCTACGTGGTGGAACATGCTCCTGCCTGAGATCTGGGCCCCGGGGGACCTATTACACTTCTGCAGGGCCTGTAAAACGGAGCTGTTCTGCCAGGCCTTTGGTCGAGGCAATGGACATCCGATTATGGCCTCCCTGCAGAAAGCCGCCCTACTATATCTGCCCATGTGGCGTGTCGGGATCATTCATTTGCGGCTACTCCTATTTACCATCTATCCAGCTGTCAGCGCTATCTTGTGGCCATCTTTTCACTCTAAATTGTTCTAAAGCATTTATTGTTAATAATTGGCTTTTAATGTTTTATAACCTGGATGTTATTCGCCCTGAGACTGCTTGTGGGAAGGGTGGGGAATAACTGCATCAAACAAACAAACAAATTCCTTGACGAGTAAAGTTGTCAGCTCTGGGTTGGGAAATACCTGGAGATTTGGGGGTGGACCCTAGAGAGGGTGGGATTTGGGGAGGGGAGGGGCCTCAGCAGAGTCTACTGCCATAGACTCCACCCTCCAAAGCAGCCATTTTCTCCAGGTCACCTGGAGATCAATCGTAATAGGGGGAGATTTCCAGGTGCCACCCAGAAGTTGGAAACCCTACTTATGCCCTATTCTTTTCAGTGAGCTATCCATCACAACTATAAGTCCTTTTCCTTGGTTGGCCATTACCATCCCAGCCCCCTTTGGTGCATTAAGAACAATTTGTACTTTTTGGCCCTGGTTTTTCCGCCCACACTTACACTAGACGTCATCAACCACGATGCCCCTTCGTTCAATTTGGAGAGGTCATCTTGGAGCTCCTCGCACCCCCCTTCACATTTTCAACATCCCGAACAACTGGGTATCATCCAGAAACATGGCTACTTCACTATTCACCCTCTTCCCCATTCAAGGTCACTTGTCCAAGAGTAGAAACAAGATAGACAGGAAGAAGAGATTGGATTTATATCCCACCCTTCACTACCCGAAGGAGCCTCAGAGCGGCTTACAATCTCCTTTCCCTTCCCCTCCCCACAACAGACACCCCGTGAGGACCTCTGAAAGAACTTGTGACTGACCCAAGGTCACACCAGCAGCTGCATGTGAAGGAGTGGTGTCATGATCTGTGCAGGACTGGGAGCAAGGCCTAGTGTGGCCTGGTCCCAGGAGAGACCTGTTGGCAGTAAAAAGCAGACAGCCTACAATCCCCATAATGTTTAGAGAGGGTTATAGCCAATCAGAGTGTAGAGATTCTGTGAGGATTCTGACAAGCTGTTAACTGGGGAAAACAGTGTTCTTTCTCTGAGAGCGAAACTGAAGGGGACTGTGTTCTTTCGTCTCTCTCTGCGGCCTGGTCTCACTGAGGGGACAGGCTGGTCTGGAGAGAGAAAAAGATCCCTCACGTGGCTGAGAGTGCGTACAGGTAGTATAGCCTGGCAGGCTGTGGGCCTGGAAGTAGTAACCAGTTAAGGAGAAATAGGTAGCTGTGTTAGCGTTGTGTTTCTTTTGGCCTTCCAACACTGTTACATAATTTTAAGCACCTTGTCTTGTCTTGTTTTCCCCCTGCCCAGTACTGTAATAATAAACCCTTTTTGTTTCACTGTTTCTCTGCCTAGTCATCACACTTATGTTTCTTGGCCACAAAGGGGCAATTTGAAGGGGCTTGGGAGGGTACCCTGGGCCTTCTCAAGGGACCGAAGTCCAGGGTGGTGGCAGCAGAAGGCGGCAACCCGCTGGGGTCATGACACGTGGGGAATCAAACCCACTCCCAGCCACTACACCAAACTGGCTCTACCCCTAGGAAGTTCTGCTTCCGCAACGGGTACTTGACTTGTGGAACTCATTGCCATGAGATGAGTTGAGGAAAACTAGCTTGGTTGGATTTAAAGGAGGGAGGGGGCTAGATTAAGGGAGGATGTGTCTCTTTGGCTGTTTAGTCATGAGGGTCTCTGGGTTCAATGGCAGAAAATCAAAATGGCGCCCTTCCTTGGCAGTCAACATAATGCTCTGCAAAATGGTGTCCGTGATCTGTCCTCTGTGGCAGCCACTCAACCGCCAGGAGGGAGGGAAGGAGAGATGGCTCAGGGGGGCACGGGAAAGAACAGGCCGTCGGGTTCCCGACGTCCTACCACCAGTTTGGCTTCCCAGGGTGCCGCTGCAGATATTATTCTTGTCTCATAATGATACTCGGCACCGCAAGTACCGTGCTCGGTTCAAGCGGCACTTCACAAATCCCAGCTGCGTTCGCTGCGTTTGTCCCTGGCTTTATAAACCACTAAGTCCTTGACTGTAGGAAAAAGAAAGCCGGTTTCCATTTTTAGCTTGTTTGTCTTCATGTAGACGTCGGCGTGTAAAGGTACAGCGTAATTTAATTTGCGGTTAATGCACCGAAAACAACTCGGCTCCTTCAATCAGGATAGGGAAGGAACAAATTAGCGCAATCTACTAACCCACTCCTTGATTTACTCGGAAATTACTGAGCGAGAAGGTTCATTCTTTTCCTTGTGCTGCTCATCGACAGGGGGGAAAGCAGTGGCTTGGTATCCATCCACTCCACTCAGCCAACTCCTTTGCAAGCCACTCTGAGACTCCCGAGTGAAGGGCGGGGTATAAATCCAATCTCTTCTTCTTCTCTTCTTCTTCTTTGTGAATCCCTGGATGCTAATGTTGATCATTCTTTGAAAAGCTCTGGCTTTTAATCTTACTTGAAAGTCACAATGGATTTTCTTAAACAGCATCAAATTAGACTTGGAGGATATTGTTTTCTGCTATGGAAGTTTTCCTTCCTTCCTTCCTTCCTTCCTTCCTTCCTTCCTTCCTTCCTTCCTTCCTTCCTTCCTTCCTTCCTTCCTTCCTTCCTTCCTTCCTTCCTTCCTTCCTTCCTTCCTTCCTTCCGCAGGGCCGGCCCCAGGTATCTGGGCACCCTAGGCAGGACAGCCTGGGGTGCCCACCCCAACGGAGATGCCAGCCTCCCGGTGGGGCCTGGAGATGGCCCAGCGCCTTGTCCTAGGCGCCTCACAGCTGCGAGGCACCGGGGAGAGCCGGGGAAGGGGCGGCGTGGCTCTCCCAGGCCCCTCGCAGCTGCGAGGCGCCCGGGGAGAGCCAGGGAATGGGCGGGCGGCTCTCCCGGGCCCCTCGCAGCTGCGAGATGCCGGGGAAAGCCGGGAACGGGCGGCACGGCTCTCCTGGGCCCCTCGCAGCTGCGAGATGCTGGGGAGAGCCGGGAACGCCCGCCCCTTCCCTCCCAGTGGGCAGGCACTCAGCCATGCTGCCCCACCTCTCCACCCCCCAAGGGCTTCTGAAGCGCGCTCAGACTGGCAGGGGCGGTGGCAGCGGGGACTCTCCCCGCTGGCTGGCCGCCACCATGCCGCCCTACCTCTCCACCCCCTCAAGGGCTTCTGAAGTGCCCCGGAAGGGCGCTCAGACTGGCGGGGGCAGCGCCAGCGGGGAGAGTCCCCGCTAGCCAGCCGCCACCATACCGCCCCACCTCTCCACCCCCCCCCCAAGGGCTTCTGAAGCGCCCCGGACGAGCGCTCAGACTGGTGGGGGCGGGGGTGACGGGGGGAGTCAGGGGCGCCTGTTTAGGGCAGTGGGGAGGCTTTTCGGGCGCCGGTTTGGCGCCCCTGAGGGCCGGTGCTCTAGGCGAGCGGCTCGCCTAGTGAGCGAGCCGGCCCTGTCCTTTCGGCAACCCCTCAAGACCAGTGTTCCCTCTAAGCTGAGTTAGTGTGAGCCAGCTCACGGTTTTTTAGCTTCCACCTCACAGATTTTTGTCTTAGCTCAGGAAGGAGGGTTCCAGAGCAAACTAATTCATGCAGCGGCCAAATCACTCGCTCACAACTTTAATGCCAGTAGCTCACAAAGGAGAGTTTTTGCTCACGTGAATCTACAGGGAACATTGCTCAAGACCTACTGTCCCCCCCTTTTTCAAGGTCCATATGGGTATGGTTGCCATTCTCCAGGTGGTGGCTGGAGATCCACCAGAATTACAGCTTGTTCTCCAGGTGACAGAGATCAGATCCCCTGGAGAAAACGGCTGCTTTGGAAAGTAGACTGTCTGGCCTTATACCCTGCCTGTATGGCACTGAGGCCTGAAAACTCAACATAAGGGGAAGTGGCCTCCCTGAGGTCTTCTTCTCTGCCAGTGGTTTGCAGTCTTTCAGCGCCAGGCTCAGCGTTCTCCGTGGATAAACGTTCTCTCTCTGTCGGCAGTAATAAAATAAGGTTGCCAGCCTCCAGGTCAGGCCTGGAGACCTCCTGGAACTCCAGACTAGAGAGATCAATGGGGGGGGGACACACACAGCCACTTTGGATGGTGGACTCTGCCGGTGCCTGAAAACACCGCCATTCCTCCCTCCTCGATACCACAGAAACCACCATCCGATGGTTGTGTTTTTACCGACACTGGAAGGTCCTCGGATATTATCGAAGAGAGAGGCAGACTGACTATCACCCCTCCTCTTCCTCTAGCGGAATATCGCCCCATGGCTGTGCGAAATCCTTGGCCAGTTTGGTGTAGAGAGCCAGTTTGGTGTAGCGGTGAAGTGCGCGGACTCTAATCTGGGAGAGCCGGGTTTGATTCCCCCCACTCCTCCACTTGCAGCTGCTGGATGACCTCGGGTCAGTCATGATGTTCTGTCAGAGCTGTCCTCTCAACAGCAGTCCTCCAAAGAGCTCTCTCAGCCCCGCCTGCCTCACAGGGTGTCTGTTGTGGGGAGGGGGGAGGGAAAAGGATTTTGTGAGCTGCTCTGAGATGCCTCCAGGTAGTGAAGGGCGGGGTATAAATCCAATCTCTTCTTCTCTTCATCTCTTCTTCTTCCTGGCTTCCTGCCCTGCCAGGGTCCCTCCTACTTAAACCTGCCCCCCCCAGGTAGGCTCCCTCTGGCCTCTCCCCTCCGACGGGGCGGCCAGCTTGACCCGCGCAGCTCCCCCTTCTGGCTCCCTTCCCGGGCCAGGACCGACCAGCGCTTGCCTCCCACTCACCTGCCCTGGGGCGGGGCCCGTCGATGCCAGGTGAGCCTCTCACCTGGCTGCTTCCCGAGGGGACTGCCCTTCGGGGAAGGGCACGCTGGGCTGGCTTCGGGCTCAACCGGTTCCAGGGCAGGGCCGCCCAACACCGTGGCCCCGGGCTTTTGCGCAACCCCCGGGCCAGCCCTATAAGAGGACCAGGGGCCCGTCCCAGCCCGCAGAACGAGGATGGAGCGGCGCCCTCTCCGACCCGCCTCGGCCCTGCTGCTGGCCGCGCTCCTGCTCGCCTCGGCGGCGGCGGACGCCCCGTCGTCGGCCACAGGACAAAGCGACGGCCTGAGAAAGGTAGGGGCGGGGACTCTCGGCCAGGGGGGAAAGGCCCACCTGGCAGGGCCGTCGTGACGGCGCCTGCCCAGAAAGGGTGTTCTCTAGGGCAGGCGGCTCCCGGTCCCGTCCCGTCGAGTGTCCAGCAGAGCTTCGGGCAGAGGAGTCCGTCGCCGCCTCTCCCGCCCCTGCTCCCGGGCGCAGAAGGAGCCGGGTCTCCCGGGAGAGCGGGGGGGGAGGACTCTTGGCGCTGCGGCTGGGTCGTCGGGCTGTGCGTGTGCGCTCTTGAACTCTGCACCCGCTCAGAGCCCCGCTTCGGGGGGTGGGGAGTGGGTTTCCCAGCTGACTCCGCTCCCCCCCATCTCTCCAGTGCTCCCTTGCTGGGTTGTGGGAGAACGACCTGGGCTCCAGGATGCGCATCTCGTCCCCCGACGACGCCGGCGCCTTCTCGGGCTCCTACCTGACCGCAGTGACATCCTCCGACCAGCCCATCAAGGAATCGCCCCTGTACGGCGCTCAGCACCACAACCAGGAGAGAGACCAGCCCACCTTCGGCTTCACCATCCACTGGAAGTTCTCAGGTAGGCCCGCCTGGGCGGGAGGGGGTAGGCTCCCGGTAGGGTTGCCAGCCTCCAGGCGGTGCCTGGAGATCTCCTGGAACGACCCGTGGTCTCCAGGCGGCAGAGATCAGTCCCCCTGGAGGAAATGGCTGCTTTGGAGGGTGGGCGCTATGGCATTCCCCAACTCTGTCCCCTCCACAGGCTCTACCCCCCCCAAATCTCCAGGCATTTCCCAACCCAGAGCTGGCAACCCTAGGTCCCAGCCCGAGGTGGGGTGCATTGATGCCTGGGGCCAGCCTGGGCGGAGGGACAGAGTGCCCGGGCTGGAGACGGCCAGGGGTTGCCAGGGCTGTGTGAGCCCCTGCTTGAGGGCATGGGGGGCTAGCTCCCATCCCAGGACGCTCCAGAGCCAAGTTTGGTGTAGTGGTTAGGAGAGCAGACTCCAATCTGGGAGAACTGGGTTTGAGTCCCCACTCCTCCATGTGCAGCTGCTGGAGTGACCGTGGGTCAGTCACACAAGTGATTTTCAGAACTGTTCTCTCAAGGGCAGTCCTCGAAAGAGCTCTCTCAGCCCCACCTACCTCACAGGGTGTCTGTTGTGGGGAGGGGAGGGAAAAGAGATTGTAAGCCACTCTGAGACTCCTTCGGGTAATGAAAGGTGGGGTATAAATGGTGCAGTGGTTAAGAGTGCGGACTCCAATCTGGGAGAACCAGGTTCAGTTCTCCACTCCTCCACATGCAGCTGCTGGTATGACCGTGGGTGAGCCACAAGTTCTTTCAGAGCTGTTCCCTCAAGGGCCGTCCTCGAGAGAGGTCTCTCAGCCCCGCCTACCTCGCAGGGTGTCTGTTGCGGGGAGGGGAAGCAAAAGGGGTTTTTAAGCCGCTCTGAGACTCCTCTGGGTAGTGAAGGGTGGGGTATAAATCCAATCTCTTCTCTTCTTCTTCTTCTTCTTCGTCCACCCACCTCTCCAAGCTCCAGGATCTGGGGGCACAACAGGGAAAGCCCACGAGAAGGGCAGGCACCCCCTTCCACCACACCTGCGGCTGGGGGGTATTTCTAGGACACCTCAAAGCAGGTCTTAAATCTAGGAGATGGGGGGATGATAGAGCATAGAATCCTAGAGTTGGAAGGGACCTCCAGGGTCATCTAGTCCAACCCCCTGCACAATGCAGGAAATTCACAAATACCCTCCCCCTCCACACCCACAGTGACCCCTGTTCCACACCCAGAAGATGACAGAAAAAAACCTCCAGGATCTCCAGCCAAACTGGCCTGGAGAACAATCCCTTCCTGACCCCAAAGTGGCGATCAGCATTTCCCTGGGCGTGTAAGAAAAGGCCACAAGAACTGAGCCCTGAGGCCACCCTTCCCGCCCTCCCTTATCGTGATCTGCCCAAGTTCACAGGATCAGCCTTGCAGTCAGATGGCCATCGAGCCTCTGCTTGAGCACCTCCCAAGAAGGAGAGCCCCACCACCTCCCGAGGAAGCCCGTTCCGCCGAGGAACCGCTCTAGAACTCTCAGGAAGTTCCTCCTAATGTTTAGCCGAGAACTCCTTTGATTTAATTCCAACCCGCTGGTTCTGGTCCGACCTCCTGGGGCAACAGAAAATGACTCCACCCCATATTGTAGAAGATGACAGCCCTTCAAGTACTCGAAGATGGTGATTGTATCACCTCTCCGTCGCATACTCTCCAGGCTAAACAGATCGCCTTGACCTGTCTCCCCTCTCGAGGAGCTAGATCAAGACTGGCCGCCCCTGTTGGTCTGTCGGTAGCAGTCGAAAAGAGGAAGAGTTCAGGAGGACCTTAAAGACTAACAAAATCCGTGGCGGGGTAAATGAAGAAGGGAGCCCTGACTCATAGAAAGCTCGTCCCCCACCACGAGTCTTTAAGGCGCGCCTGGTCTCTTGCTCTTTTTGATGGCTACAGACCACACTAACGGAGGAAACCCATCTTGATCTAACTGAAAGGGGCGAGCAATGGCTCATGAAAGCTCCTCTCCTGCCACAAAATGTGTCACTCGCAGAATCCCAGAGTGGGAAGGAGCCCCTAAAGGACATCTAGTCCAACCCCCAACTCAATGCAGCCTAGAGCATCCCTGACAACGATTTGTCCAGACACTGCTTGAAGACTGCCAGTACTGAGGGGGAGCTCACCCCCCCCCCGAGGCAGCTGGTTTCACAGCTGAACAACTCTTGACTGTCAAAAAGTTTCCCCTAATATCCAGCAGGTAGCTTCCCGCCCTTAGCTTAAAGCCATTCTTGCGACTCCTCTCCTCTGCTGCCAACAGGAACAGCTCCCTGCCCTCCTCAAAGTGAAGAAGAAGAGACTGGATTTATACCCCACCCTTCACTACCGAAAGGAGTCTCAGAGCGGCTTACAAACTCCTTTCCCTTCCCCTCCCCACAACAGACAGCCCTGTGAGGTAGAAAAAGAAGAAGAGATTGGATTTATACCCTGCCCTTCACTACTCAAAGGTGTCTCAGAGCGGCTTACAACCTCCTTTCCCTTCCCCTCCCCACAACAGACAGCCCTGTGAGGTATAAAAAGAAGAAGAGATTGGATTTATACCCTGCCCTTCATTACTCAAAGGTGTCTCAGAGCGGCTTACAACCTCCTTTCCCTTCCCCTCCCCACAACAGACAGCCCTGTGAGCTAGAAAAAGAAGAAGAGATTGGATTTATACCCTGCCCTTCACTACTCAAAGGTGTCTCAGAGCGGCTTACAACCTCCTTTCCCTTCCCCTCCCCACAACAGACAGCCCTGTGAGCTAGAAAAAGAAGAAGAGATTGGATTTATACCCTGCCCTTCACTACCCAAAGGTGTCTCAGAGCGGCTTACAAACTCCTTTCCCTTCCCCTCCCCACAACAGACAGCCCTGTGAGGTAGAAAAAGAAGAAGAGATTGGATTTATACCCTGCCCTTCACTACCCAAAGGTGTCTCAGAGCGACTTACAAACTCCTTTCCCTTCCCCTCCCCACAACAGACAGCCCTGTGAGGTAGAAAAAGAAGAAGAGATTGGATTTATACCCTGCCCTTCACTACCCAAAGGTGTCTCAGAGCGGCTTACAAACTCCTTTCCCTTCCCCTCCCCACAACAGACAGCCCTGTGAGGTAGAAAAAGAAGAAGAGATTGGATTTATACCCTGCCCTTCACTACCCAAAGGTGTCTCAGAGCGGCTTACAAACTCCTTTCCCTTCCCCTCCCCACAACAGACAGCCCTGTGAGGTAGAAAAAGAAGAAGAGATTGGATTTATACCCTGCCCTTCACTACTCAAAGGTGTCTCAGAGCGGCTTACAACCTCCTTTCCCTTCCCCTCCCCACAACAGACACCCTGTGAGGTAGAAGAAGATGAAGAGAATGGATTTATACCCTGCCCTTCACTACTCGAAGGTGTCTCAGAGCAGTTTACAACCTCCTTTCCCTTCCCCTCCCCACAACAGACACTCTGTGAGGTGGGTGGGGCTGAGAGAGCTCTGACAGAAACCACTCTTTTTCAAGAACAGCTCTTATCAGAACTATGGCTTGCCCAAGGTCATCCAGCCAGGTGCAAGTGGAGGAGAGAGGAATCAAATCCGGTTCTCCCAGATTAGAGTCCGCGCACTTAACCACTACAACAAACCACTACACTAAACTTAACCACGACACCAAACTGACAGCCCTTCAGATACTTCAAGTGAGCAATTAGGTCCTTAAGTTGATCCTGGACTCTTACTCAACTTTGGGGCAGGGGAGGAACTTTTCCTTGAAAGAGCTCCGGGATGCTGGCTCTTTCCTACGGCCTCCCCCCTCTGTCACTCTCTGAAGCCCCACTTGTTCCTGGTGGGAAATGTTCTCCGGCCTCCAAAGAGGAGAAACAGACTTCTGACAGAGGCGCTCGAGTCCCCAGAGAAAGAAACAACTTTGGTTTTTCGAAGGTGACTGGAAAGGTCCAGATGCTCCGGGGGGGGGGGGGTTCTTCTCCAGTTGGCTGCCCCTGCAGAGTTACCCCCCTTCCCCTCTGCCCCTCCGGCTCCGGGTTCGGATCCCCTGCCAGCCCAGCCTCTGCTTTCCCCCACAGAGTCCATCACCGCCTTCGTGGGCCAGTGCTTTGTGGATAAGAAGGGAGTCGAGACGCTGGAGACCCTCTGGCTGCTGCGCAAAGAGGTGCCGACGCACGGCGACGACTGGAAGGCCACCCTGTAAGGATCAGGCCGCTTGGGCGGGGCAGGGAAGCGGGTGAGCTGTGAGCCCGGCAGGACAGGGAGCCCCGAAGCCAGGCCCGCCCTCGATGGTTGTGACGCAAACCCCATGGCAGTGGGGAAGGGGGGGTGTCTTTGAGCCAGAGTCATGGAGCAAGACTCGCTGGCTCGGAAGGGCTCAAGGCCTCCTCGGTGGTGGCTTCCTAGCTGGGGAAGGGCATCTGGATCCTGCCATCCCCAGAGACACAAGCCTGCTGGGGAAAGAGCTCCTTGTTGGGCCGGAAGGGGAGGCCTGCCCTCCACAGTGCCTGGAGCCCCCCACGGCCGGCCCATCATAGACAAAATGTAGGCAGTCACCTATGGGCGCCGGCCTGATGAGGGCGCTGGTCAGCCCCCCCTCTGCCCCGTAGCCCCTGACCGGTCTGTGTTTCTCCACAGGATCGGCAAGAACGTCTTCACACGTGTCAAGGAGGAATAGACTGGATGCCGCCTGCACTCCCTGGCCCTTGCTGTATCTGTCCAATAAAGCGCCTTCTACCTTGCTCAGATCTCTCTCCTCTCTTTTTTCTGCCTCTTGCACCTGGTGGGAGGGATTGGGGAGGGCTCGGCTCCGGTCTTGGGTCTTTTCAAAGGGGAGGGAAAGAGTCTTTGCAGCCAAGCCTTTTCAAGTTTCCAGGGGAAGCGTTGGGATGGGGAGAGCTTTAGAACATCAGAGAAGCCAGGTTGGATCAGGTTGGATCAGGCCAGTGGCCCATCCAGTCCAGCACTCTGTGGCAACACAGTAGCCAAAACTCAGGTGCCATCAGGAGGTCCACCAGTGAGGCCACAACTCCAAAAGCCCTCCCACTGGTGCCCCCCAAGTACCAAGAAGACAGAGCATCACTGCCCCAGAGTGTTCCACCTATACCTAAGAGGACATAAGAACATAAAGAGAAGCCATGTTGGATCAGGCCAATGGCCCATCCAGTTCAATACTCTGTGTCACACTGTGGCCAAAACCCAGGTACCATCAGGAGGTCCATCAGCAGGGCCAGAACTCCAGAAGCCCTCCCACTGTGGACCCCCCAAGCACCAAGAAGACAGAGCATCACTGCCCCAGACATAAGAATGTAAGAGAAGCCATGTTAGATCAGTCCAATGGCCCATCCAGTCCAACACTCTGTATCACACATTGGCCAAAACCCAGGTGCCATCAGGAGGTCCACCAGCGGGGCCACAACTCCGAAAGTGCTTCCACTAGTCAGGTCTCACCTGGAGTATGGCGTCCAGTTTTGGGCACCACATTTTAGGAAGAATGTTGAGAAGCTCGAGTGTGTCCAGAAGAGGGCAACCAGGATGGTGAGAGGGTTGGAATCCAAGTCTTATGAGGAAAGGCTGAAAGAGTTGGGTATGTTTAGCCTGGGAAAGAGAAGACTTAGAGGGGACATGATTGCAGTCTTCAAGTATCTGAAGGGCTGTCATGTAGAAGATGGAGCAGATCTCTTCTCTCTTGCTCTGGAGTGCAAGACTAGATTGAATGGGTGGGAATTACAAGGGTGTCAATACCGGCTATATTTCGGGAGAAGCTTCCTAACTTTAAGAGTGGCTGAGCAGCGGAACAGTCTGCCTCAGGAGGTGGTGGATGCTCCTTCACTGGATGTTTTCAAGCGGAGACTGGATGTCCATCTTTCAGGTATCTTATAGGGCTATCTTTCAGCTATGCTCCTGCAGAGTGCCGGGGGTTGGACTAGATGACCTGCAAGATCCCTTCCAACTCTAACATTCTATGATTCTATGGTCGTTGTCCCCCAAGTACCAAGAAGACAGAGCATCACTGCTCCAGGCAGAGTGTTCCATCTAAGAGAACTGAAAAACATAAGAGAAGCCCTGTTGGATCAGGCCAGTGGCCCATCCAGGTGAGACCAATCTCCTCAGATCTTGGAAGCTAAGCAGGGTTGGCCCTGGTTAGCATTTGGATGGGAGACCACCAAGGAAGTCAAGGGTCAAGACGTGGAGAAAGGCGACGGCAAACCTCTGAATGTATCTTGCTTTGAAAAACCCCATGGGGTTTCCATAACGGCAGCACTTTAGAGATCAACAAGAGCTTCGGGATATGAGTTTTATGTTGGGAGCAATGTTCCCTCTAAGCTGAGTTAGTGTGAGCTAGCTCACAGTTTTCTAGCCTCCAGATCACACATTTTTGCCGTAGCTCAGGAAGGATGACTCCAGAGCAAATTGATTTATGCAGTAGCCAAATCGCTCACTCACAACTCCACAGCTTAGAGGGAAATTGGCTGGGAGATTTGGTTCATATAGTAGAATCACAGAATCATAGAGTTGGAAGGTACCTCCAGGGTCAACCAGTCCAACCCCCTGCACAAGGCAGGAAATTCACAAAGCTGCCTGCAGACTCAAAAAGTTTTGCCCAATCATAGAAGTGTGATACTAAGTGCAGTAAATAAATCTCCCAAGAAATAAACAGCAAAAAAAAGAGTAAACTTACGTTTATTCAAGCAGAACCCTCTATGGCCCTCCGGTACGAGAAAGTCTGGGACCAGTTTATTATGTGTAAACTTTCTAACTTGATAGATCATGTAAAGGTAAAGGTAAAGGTTCCCTTGCTCGAAAGCCAGTCAAATCCGACTCTAGGGTTGCGGTGCTCATCTCCGTTTCAAAGCCGAAGAGCCAGCGCTGTCTGAAGACGTTTCCGTGGTCACGTGGCCGGCATGACTAAACACCAAGGCACACGGAACGCTGTTACCTTCCCACCGAAGTGGTACGTATTTATCTACTTGCAATTTCTTGCTTTCGAACTGCTAGGTTGGCAGGAGCTGGAACTAGAGACGGGAGCTCACTCCATCTTGCGGCACTCGGGTCTTGAACTGCTGAACTACTGACCTTCCACAGCCTGCAGTTCAGCGTCTTAACCACTTGAGCCACCGCAGCTCCTGCTAGATCATATGGAAACAGCAAAATCATACACCAGCGCTTGAGTCAACCTGGACCCCAGTTCTGCAATTTATGGCAGATAATGATATTTTGCCAACCGACCCACTTTGCAGGAAGTGGATATTGCATTAACAAGGAGATGGGAGGACATCGTTGTGGTTTCCTGATGTTGACGCAATACATTGGAATTTCTCTTCCCCTGTGATCGCTTTATATTTATTTCCTAGTTTTTATTATTTAACCCTTTATTACAAATTATTTTTTTAAAGCCGAATCTAAAGAGGACTTTTCCCTATCGCAAATGGCCAGCGTTACGTATTGGAATGTGAATCTGGGCTATACATTCCTATGTTAAGCTTGATTTCAAATGTGGCTCTTCAGCTGTGGCATTACTATTGGCTGGTTTCTGAGAAACCTCTGTACAGAACCAATCATCTTGTAAATATGTTGCAAAGAGGGCACGGTCCTGATTGGCCTTTATCCCTGTGTTATGATTGGCCTTTATCTCTGTGTTGCTATTGGTCCTTCACTTATTATGGGTGTGGCTTTGACTGCCCGGGAGAGTTTAAAAAGGAGCCGCGCTCCACTGTTTCTTGTGTGTTCCTGACTTACAGTTTGCTGTTCAAATAAAGCTGAAATCACTTTTGAAGCTGAAATCCTTGTTGAGTCTCATACTTAACAGCCAGCTTGTCCAGCATCATGTGTGTGGAAGCAGGAAGGCATTGTGTCCACAGGAGAGATCTGCAGAGATGTGTGCCTCCATGGAAGGCCATGTGAGGAGAAGGAGAGATCACACAGAGAAAGAGAGAGGGAGAGGGGTCAGAGGGCAGCTCCCCGGTTAAGACAAAGAGAGGCATCCCATTCAAGGAGATAAAACCTAGACACCCTTACAGCAATGTAGCACCCCCCAATGTCCAAGTATGCTGAGTTGCTCACTCCAACACTTTCAAGAGTCAAAGCTCCTTTAGTTCTGGAAAGCTCCTATCCCTATAATCTTATTGGTGTCTACAGTGTGACTGAACCTGAATCTAGATAGAAATTATTATCTTAGGGAAGCCTGTAGGCAACGGGAGAATGTCTCTCATAGTAGCTTTGGAAGAAGGATCAATGGCGGGTTACAGAGGCAGTCTCTTTATGATCTCCTGTTGCCATCTGAGGGAAAAGTCCCCCAATAATACCTTCTACAAAAAGGGCCATTTGAAAGTTGTCCCCTGTATTATTAGTTCTGCATTACGGGTCTATTCTTGAATCTCTGGATGCCAATGTTGATTATTTTTTGAAAAAAACTTTGGCCTTTAACCCAATCTTATTTGAAAGTCACAATGGATTTTTAAAAATGTAAACAGCATCAATTAGACTTGGAGGATACACCAGTTTGGTGTAGTGGTTGAGTGCGCAGACTCTAATCTGGGAGAACCGGGTTCGATTCCCCACTCCTCCACTTGCACCTGCTGGATGACCTTGGGCAAGCCATAGTTCTGATAAGAGCTGTTCTTGAAAAAAGGCAGTTTCTGTCAGAGCTCTCTCAGTCCCACCTACCTCACAGGGTGTCTGTTGTGGGGAGGGGAAAGGAAGGGAGTTTGTAAGCCGCTCTGAGACTCCTTTGGGTAGTGAAGGGTGAGGTATAAATCCAATCTCTCTCTTCTCTCTCTTATGTTTTCCGCTATGAACCTCCCTCCCTCCCTCCTGAGTTACCTTCTGTTTGGTGTAGTGATTAGGAGCGCGGACTCTAATCTGGGAGAACTGGGTTTGATTCCCCACTCCTCCACATGAAGCCAGCTGGGAGACCTTGGGTCAGTCACAAGTTCTCTTGGAGCTGTTCTCTCAGGAGCTGTTTCTTTCAGAGCTCTCTCAGCCCCACTTACCACACAGGGTGTCTGTTGTGGGGAGGGGAAGGAGTTTGTAAACCGCTCCCTTGGGTAGTGACAGGCAGGGTATAAATCCAATCTCTGCTTCGTCTTCTAGGCCTGTATGGGCATGGTTGCCATTCTCCCGGCGGTGGCTGGAGATCTGCCAGAATTACAGCTGTCCTCCAGCTGACACAATTCCCCTGGAGAAAATAGCTGCTTTGGAAGGTGACTTCTACGGCGTTATACCAACCCAAACCTCACCCTTCCCGGGCTCTGCCCTGCAGATCTCCAGGAACCTCCCAGCCCAGAGATGACAACTCTAGGCAGGGGAGAGACCTCACTTAGGTCTCCTTCTCTGTGCCTGCCATCTGCAGTCTTTCAGAGCCAGTTTTGGTGTTCTCCGTCCATAAATGTCGCCTCTCTGTTGGCAGCCATAAAATAAGATCTCCAGCCTCCAAGTCAGGCCTGGAGACCCTCCCGGAAGGACAACTGACCTCCAAGACTGGAGAGATCAGTTCCCCAGGGTGTGGGGGGGAAACAACCACTTGGTGCCCTGCCGAGGTCCGTCCGTCCTCAAACCTGGCCTCCCTCAGTTAGGCTCCTCGGGGCCTCTCCCCTCCATCAGGCGGCCAGCTCGAGGCGGGCTCTTCCTTCTGGCTCCCCCTCTCCTGCCAGGGAGGGCGAGGCCCAGCGGTGCCAGGTGAGCCGCTCAGCTGGCTCCTTTCCAAAGGGGGCTGCCCTTTGGGGAAAGTGTTATGTACTGGGTTCGACAGTGTGCGAGGCAAGGCCCGCACGCAGCCAGGCAAAGAGCTCAAGCTTCGGACCAGAGACAATAGCAGGAGCGGACCCTAGCCCGCACCTATCAGAGGGCTGGGATCCGAGGAAGCCCTGTGGAATTCTATTCCACTGTCCCGGGGTGGGGGCGCAATGTTCCCTCTAAGCTGTGGACTCCTGTGAGCAAGAATTCTACTTTGTGAGCTACTGGCATTAAAGCTGTGAGTGAGCCATTCGGCTGCTACATAAATGAGTTTGCTCCCCAGCCCTCCCTTCCTGAGCTAAGACAAAAATGTGTGAGCCGGAGGCTAAAAACCTGTGAGCTAGCTCACACTAACTCAGCTTAGAGGGAACACTGGTGGTGGGGGGGGTTGGGGTTGGGGGTGTGGTTTGATCTGGAATACCCTCTGGGCTTCCCTCGTCTTGTCCTTCCCTACCAAATAAACTTCTCAGCTGAAATCACGTTACTCTGCTTCGGGCTGGGTACTTTCCAGAAGGTCACCCTCGGGCTTGGGGCTCAACCAGTTCCTAGAAAAGGCAGGGCCGCCCAACACCGTGGCCCGGGCATTTGCGCAACCCTGGGGCCTGGCTATAAGAGGGCCAAGGGCCCGGCCCGGCCCGCAGAAGGACGATGGAGTGGCTCTCTCGCAAGGCCGCCTCGGCCCTGCTGCTGGCCGCGCTCCTGCTCGCCTCGGCGGCGGCAGCAGCAGCGGACGCCCCGTCGACCACAGGCCACAGCGAGGGCTTGATAAAGGTAGGGCGTGGGATGGGGGTGGAGAGAGCCTGCTGTTGCCCCGCGCCAGTCGCCCTCTCGGGGAGTGTGACAGCGCCTGCCAAAAGGGGGGGGGAAGGTTTGTAGGGCAGGCGGCCCCAGGTCCCGTCCCGTCGAGTAGAGTCGTCTTCCGCCCTTGCTCCCGGGCGCAGAAGGAGCCGGGTCTCCCGGGGGAGAGCGGGAGGGGGGAAGGACTCTTGGCGCTGTGGCTGGGCCGTC
The DNA here is from genome assembly GCA_029375565.1 of Gekko gecko. Lineage (NCBI taxonomy): Eukaryota > Metazoa > Chordata > Lepidosauria > Squamata > Gekkonidae > Gekko > Gekko gecko. The sequence continues at coordinate 98,537,112 of JAPDNY010000011.1, forward strand.
GGGCCGTGCCTGGGCGCTCTTGAACTCTGCACCCGCTCCCAGCCGCCACCGCCGCTGCCTTTTCGGAGGGGGAGGCCGTGGAGTGGGTTTCCCAGCTGACCCCCTCCTTCCTCCTCCCCGCCCCCCCCCCGTGTCTCCAGTGCTCCCTTGCCGGGAAGTGGGTGAACGACCTGGGCTCCGAGATGCACGTCTTGCCCCCCGACAGAGCCGGCGCCTTCTCGGGCTCCTACCTGACCAAGGTGAGCACCTCCAACCACACCATCAAGGAGTCGCCCATGTACGGCGCTCAGCACAATCCCCGAGAGAGGGACCAGCAGCCCACCTTCGGCTTCGTCGTCCTCTGGAGCTTCGCAGGTAGGCCCGCCTCGGCGGGAGGGGGGAGGTCCTGGTAGGGTTGCCAGCCTCCAGGCGGTGCCTGGAGATCTGCCAGTGGGATTACTGCTCTCCAGGCGACAGAGATCAGTTCCCCTGGAGATTGTAAGCCCCTCTGAGACTCCTTGGGGTAGTGAAAGGCGGGTATAAATGGTGTCGTGGTTAAGAGCACAGACTCCAATCTGGGAGAACCCGGTCTGATTCCCCACTCCTCCACATGCAGCTGCTGGCATGACCTTTGGTCAGTCACATGTTCTCTCAGAGCTGTTCCCTCAAGGGCAGTCCTCGAGAGAGCTCTCTCAGCCCCACCTACCTCGCAGGGTGTCTGTTGTTGGCGGGGGGTGGGAAGGGAAAAGGAGTTTGTAAGCTGCTCTGAGACTCTTCTGGGTAGTGAAGGGCGGGGTATAAATCCAATCTCTTCTTTTCTTCTTCATCCACCCACCTCTCCAAGCTCCAGGATCTGGGGCCACAGCAGGCACAGTGGCTTGAGCCTGCCAGGAAAGCGCAAGCGATGGCAGGTGCCCCCTCCTACCGTGTATGTGTGTGTGTGTGTGTGGGTATTCCTAGGACCCCTCACAGCAGGCACAGTGGCTTGAGCCTGCCAGGAAAGCGCAAGCGATGGCAGGTGCCCCCTCCTACTGTGTATGTGTGTGTGTGTGTGTGGGTATTTCTAGGACCCCTCAAAACAGGCCTTAAACCTAGGAGATGGGGGAGAATAATAATAATAAGAAGAGTTTGGATTTATACCCCGCCCTTCACGGCCCAAAGGTGTCTCAGAGCGGCTTACAAACCCTAACCCACATTTGGGGCACTGGAGGAACTTTTATTTCATCCCTGGACTCTTACTCAAGTTTGGAGCAGGGAAGGAACCTTTCTCTGAAAGTGCTCTGGGACGCTGGCTCTTTCCTTAAGGTGCTCCTGGACCCTTATTCAAGTTTGGAGCAGGGAAGGAACCTTTCTCTGAAAGTGCTCCGGGACACTGGCTCTTTTCTTCGGCCTCCCCTCTGTCACTCTCAGAAGCCCCACCCTTTCCTGGTGGGAAATGTTCTCCGGCCTCCAAAGAGGAGAAACAGACTTCTGACAGAGGTGCTCGAACCCCCAGGGAAAGAACCAGCGTGGGTTTCTCGGAGGTGACAGAAAAGGTCCAGGTGCTCCGGGGAGGGGGGTGTCTTCTCCAGCTGGCTGCCCCCGCGGAGTTACCCCCTTCCCTTCTGCCCCTCTGGCTCAGAGTTCGGATCCCCCGCCAGCCCAGCCTCTGCTTTCCCCCACAGAGTCCACCGCCACCTTCGTGGGCCAGTGCTTCGTGGACAAGAACGGAGTTGAGACGCTGGAGACCCTCTGGCTGCTGCGCAAAGAGGTGCCGACGCACGGCGACGACTGGTGGGCCACCCTGTAAGGATCAAGCCACTTGGATGGGGCAGGGAAGTGGGCGAGCTGTGAGCCCGGCAGGACAGGGAGCCCCGGAGCCAGGCCTGCCTTTGATGACTATGACGCAAACCCCATGGCAGTGGGGAAGGGGGGGTGTCTTTGAGCCGGAGTCATGGCGCAAGACTCGCTGGCTCTGAAGGGCTCAAGGCCTCCTCGGTGGTGGCATCCTAGCCAGGGAAGGGCATCCGGATCCCGCCATCCCCAGAGATGTAAGTCTGCTGGGGAAAGAGCTCCCTGTTGGGCCAGAAGAGGAGGCCGGCCCTCTGCGGTGCCCGGAGCCCCCGGTCTGCCCCTGAGCCCCTGACCGGTCTGTGTTTCTCCACAGGGTCGGCAAGAATGTCTTCAAACGCGTGGAGTGAGAGCAGCCCGACCACCGCCTGCCCTCCCCGGCCCTTGCTGCATCTGCCCAATAAAACGCCCCCTCCCTTGCTCAGATCTCCTCTCGTCTTTCTGCCTCTTGTGCCTGGTGGGAGGGATGGGGGGGGGCTCCAGTCTTGAGTGTTTTCAGAGGGGAGGGGAGAAGAGTCTTTGCAGCCAAGCCTTTTCAAGCCTCCAGGGGAGAGGTGGGAGATGGGGAAAACATAAGAACATCAGAGAAGCCAAATGTTGGATCAGGCCAACGGCCCCTCCAGTCCAGCACTCTGGGTCACACAGTGGCCAAAAATACCAGGGGCCATCCGGAGGTCTGTCCACCAGAAGGGCCAGAACTCCAGAAGCCCTCCCCCTGTTGCACCCCCCCAGCACCAAGAATACAGAGTATCACTTGCCCCAGATATAGTACCCCATGTCTACCTTGTGGCTAAGAGAACATAAGAGCGTAAGAGAAGCCAATGCTGGATCAGGCCAACGGCCCCTCCAGTCCAGCACTCTGTGTCACACAGTGGCCAAAAATACCAGGGGCCATCAGGAGGTCCGTCCACCAGCAGGGCCAGAACTCCAGAATCCCTCCCACTGGCCCTCCAAGTACCCTCCACTGGACCTCCAAGTACCAAGAAGACAGAGTATCACTGCCCATGACATCCAGTCCAACACCCTGTGTTACACAGTGGCCAAAACCCAGGGGCCATCACGAGGTGGCTAGAAAGGAGGCTTTGGTCCAGGTGCCGGCCACCCCCCAACCCCCCCCCCAAACTCCAGCCTGCAGGGCAAATTCACACAGCCTGGTGGCTGTGACATGGGGGTGTGGGGGGGCAGTCTATGAATAAAATGCAGATACAGGCGGCGAATTCTACAATTCGATTACTCATTGAGTCAAGAAGTATTTTCTGTTGTCTATATTAAGTCTGCTGGCCTTCTACTTCATCGGGATTCCACTGTTGGGGGGGGGAGTTTCCTCTATCCACTTTCTCCACCCGATGCATCATCTGATAAAGCTCCGTGTCATCTTCTGAAAAGTCCCAGGCTCTGCTCCCTTTCCTCACAGGGGGTGTGCCAACCCCTCTCTCAAAAAGGACATCAGAGAGCTGGAAAACAGTTTAGACAGGAGATGGCGGGGGGGGGATAATCCTGTCCTATTATGTAATTGAATAGTGGTCTGGCAAGATTCTATGCTTGGCAAAATCAGTTTGCTCCCTGATATGTCACTCCGAAGCTGTCCCTATACACTAGCTGCGTTGCCTGAGTTCTCTCGTACCCACTACAGCCTAGGCCAGTCTTCTCTGATTGGGCCAGCATTTCAAGCTCATTTGCATATGGAAGCTGATTGGACTTCACTGCATTCCGCACTTCAAACTCCCCCCCCCCAAGGCAGTTGGAATTGTCAGTTGCTTATGCAACCTGTTTTATTCTGAGGTAAAATATGTCCTCACTCACAACACTTCCCCTTCAAAAGAAACAAACCCAATAACACAACCATGCCACACCACAAAAAAGACAGTTCACAGCACAAGCAGAATACCACAAGGCAAAAAAAGCTCTGGTACTAATTCAAAGTGCTAGGGAAGAGTTGTATTCTGGCAGGGGTCGCTGTGAGTGTAGAAAATGATTTATTGACACAGTAGTGTTTTGGAAAATCTTTAGGAATTGTTTGGTGCATTTACCATGGGGCAGCCACCCAGAGCCTCTGGCATTTTCTCACTCTGCTGGCATCAAAACCAATTTAAGGCAAAAAGAGATATGGAGACTTTTCCATCATCCTTTGCATCAATTTGTCTTTGTTGGCAATGGCAACCCTAGGCCTGCCAGCACTCTCGGGGTGACTTCATGCCTCCTGACTGGCATGGCATCACTAGCCCTGGCTGCTTGCTCCTGTTCAGCAGAAGCATCCCTATGGAAACTGCCTGGATGATTTCAGACCAGCCACAGACTTTCTGCCTAACCTACCTTACAGGATTGCTGTTCAGATCACAAAGCCGAAGAGAATGAAGTAAACTGCTTTGCTCCCTGCTAATGAGAAAGACAGAATTTTGCCTCGGAAGAGGCTGCTGAGAGGGGATGAGATAAAGTTGCCAACTTTAGGTATGGAAATTCCTGGAGATTTGAGGGGTGGAGCCCAGAGAGGGTGAGGTTTGAGGAGGGGTGGGACCTCAGACAGGTACAGTGCCATAGACTCCACCCTCCAAGGCAGCCATTTCCTCCTGGGGAACTATTGCTGCCAATCTCCAGGTGAGGGTTGGAGATCACTCAAAACTACAACTGCTCCTCAGGTAGCAGATATCAGTTCCTCTGAAGATACTGGTGGACTCTGTCATTATACCGTGCTGAGGTTGCCATAGCAAATTCACACTGTGTGCCCAAAGCCAGGGCACTCTCCCAGAGCCTCTTTCTAGAGCTCGTTCTATTTATTTCCACAACGGGCCTTATTCCTAGTAAGACATATATATAATTGTGCATGGTGTAAAGACAGAGTACCCTAATCTGGATGGCCCAGGTGAGCCCAGTCTTATCAGATCTCCAAAGATAAGCAGGTTCGGAAGAACCCACCTGGATTCTGTAAGAGAAGGTCGTGTCTCACCAGCCTTTTACAGTTCCTTGAGGGGGTGAACAAACGTGTGGATAACGGTGACCCAGCAGATGTCAATAGAACAAAGCTTGAGTCCGGTGGCACGTTTTAAGACCAACAAATTGTAATTGTGGGTATAATCTTTCCTGTGGACGCACACTTCTCCACCTTTACCTAGACTTCCAGAACGCTTTCGATAAAAGTTCCTCATCAACGGCTCCGAAACAAACTCAGCAGTCCTGGGTTAAGAGGACAAGTCCTCTCATGGATTAAAAACTGGTTCATTAACAGGAAACGGAGAGTACAAATGGGCAGTTTTCCCAGTGGAAGATGGTAAGCAGTGAAGGTACCGCAGGGTTTAGTACTGGGTCCCGTGCTTTATAAATTGTTCGTTAATCATTTGGAGCTGGGAGCAAGTAGTGAAGTGGCAAAGTTTGTGGATGGCACAAAGTTGTTCAGGGCAGTGAAAACCAGGGAGGACTGTGAGGCGCTCCACAGGGATCAGTCGAGGCTGGGCGAGTGGGTGTCAGAGTGGCAAATCGGGTTCAATGTAAGAACATAAGAGAAGCCAATTTTGGATCAGACCAATGGCCCATCCAGTCCAGCACTCTGTGTCACACACTGGCCAAAACCCAGGGGACATCAGGAAGTCCACCAGTAGGGCCAGGACACTAGAAGCCCTCCCACTGTTGCCCCACCCCCAAGCGCCAAGAATACAGAGCATCCCTTGCCCCAGACTGAGAGTCCCTATCCATACCTTGTGCCACTGATAGACCTCTGCTCCATATGTTTATCTAATTCCCTCTTGAAGCCGTCCATGCTTGTAGCCACCATCACCTCCTGTGGCAGTGAATTCCATGTGTTAATCACTCTTTGGTTGAAGAAAGACTTCCTTTTTTCCATTCTAACCCAACTGCTCAGCAATTTCATTGAGTGCCCACGAATTCTTGGATTGTGAGAAAGGGAGAAAAGGACCTCTTTCTCTTCCTTCTCTATCCCCTGCATAATCTTATAAACCTCGATCATGTCACCCCTCAACAATCGTTTCTCCAAGCTAAAGAGCCCCAAGCGCCTCAACCTTTCCTCATAGGGAAAGTTCTCCATTCCTTTTATCATTCTAGTTGCCCTTTCCTGCACTTTTCCCAATACTATAATATCCCTTTTGAGGTGTGGTGACCAGAATTGCATACAGTATTCCAAACGAGGTCCCTTCCTAATAATCCCCAGCATAGCATTGGCCTTTCTTATTGCAGTTGTACATTGTCTCAACATTTTCAGTGAGTTATCTATTATGACTCCAAGATCTCTGTCTTGGTCAGTCTCCACCAGTTTGGACCCCATCAACGTGTATTTATAGTTAGGATTTTTGGCTCCGATGTGCATCACTTTGCACTTGGCCACATTGAACACCATTTGCCATGCTGACGCCCACTCCCCCATCCTTTATCAGAGGCTTTCTGGAAGTCAAGGTAAACAACGTCTATTGGGTTCCCCTTGTCCACATATTTGCTCGCCCCCTCAAAGAACACTAACAGGTTAGTGAGATAAACGCATGTGCAAAAGTGATGCACACTGGAGCAAAAAGTCCTAACTATAAGTTCACGTTGATGGGGTCTGAACTGGTGATAACTGGCCAGGAGAGAGGCGTTGAAATCATGGTATTGGGGGGTCCGTGGCTCAGTGGCAGAGCATCTGCTTGGCATACAGAAGGTCCTGAGTTCAATCCCCGGCATCTCCAGTTAAAAGGACCTGGCAGTAGATGACGTGAAAGACCTCTGCCTGAGACCTTGGAGAGCCGCTGCTCTCCAATACCAACTTTAATGGACCAAGGATCTGTCTCAGTATAAGGCAGTTTCATGCGTTCATGTGTGGGAGGTAACTCACTGAAGATGTCGACTCAGTGTGTGACTACAATAATAATAACAGAAAAGCAAATGCTATGCTGGGGATTATTAGGAAGGGGACTGAAAACAAATCAGCCAGTATCATCATAGGTAAAGGTAAAGGTTTCCCTTGCTCAAAAGCCAGTCGAGGGAGGGTGTCACAACGTGGTGGAGAATGCGGGCACTAGGGACCCGCTAAAGAAGCCCTGCCCCAGCCTCCCGACCCCACAGGGGTGGCGTCCCCTGGCAGACCGCACCCCGGACATTGCCCGCACTGCACGAGGCGCCCTGGACTCGGCCTCCTCCAGCTCAACGGACTCTGATGACAGCCAGGACTCGGTAAAGCTGCAGCCTGGCGGGGCTGCCCCCCCCCCCCGCGCCCATGGATCTGGCACAGTTTGGGCAATGGATGGCCGAGCATCAGGCAAAGCTCCTGCGGGATGTTACGCAACAGCAGCAGCAGGTCCAGGCTACCCTTATGCAAGACCTCCAACAGGCCCTGCAGGTGGTCGGACAAGCGGTGGCCGGTGTAGGGTCGGGGACAGTGGCCCCCAAGGGCCCCCCTGACGAAGCTCGGGCCTGAGGACGACATTGAAGCATTTTTGGAGGCCTTTGAACGGGCAGCCGAGGCGGCCCGGTGGCCAGGGGACCAGTGGGCGTGTATCATGGGCCCTTACCTAACAGGAGAGGCCCAGGCAGCGATGAAAACCCTCCCGAAGGCGGAGGCTGTGGATTACAAGAAGCTGAAGGCGGCTATCCTTGACCGATATGAAATCACCCCGGAGGCCTACCGCCAGCGGTTTCGGTCCCTGTCGCTTCCCCCTGGGGGCCGACCGCGAGCGACCATTGCCGCCCTCCACGATGCCGCCACCCGCTGGCTTGTGCCGACCACCACTGACGGGAGGCGGGTCGTGGAGTTGGTGGTCATAGAACAGCTCCTCCACATACTCCCACCACAGACCCGGCACTGGGTGGCTCAGCTCTGCCTGTTTCTGTCACAGAGAGAACTGATCGCCAGAACAGGAGATCACAGGGGACACGAATCACAGGGTTGGAAGGGCTCCTCCAGGCCATCTAGTCCAGCCCCCTGCCTAGTGGAGGATCTGCCTGGAGCATCCCTGACAAGGGTTTGTCCAGACGCTGCTTCAAGACTGCCAGGGAGGGGGAGCTCGCCCCCTCCCTGGGGAGCCGATTCCACTCTTGCACAAGTCTGAGCCAGTTTGGTGTCGTGGTTCAGTGCGCGGACTCTCATCTGGGAGACCCGGGTTTGATTCCCCCACTCCTCCACTTGCACCTGCTGATGTGCCCTTGGGTCAGTCACAAGCTGCAGGATCTCCAGGAACCTCCCAGCCCAAAGATGACAACCCTAGGCAGGGGAGAGGCCTCACTTAGGTCTCCTTCTCTGTGCCTGCCATTTGCAGTCTTTCAGCGCCAGTCTCGGTGTTCTCTGTCCATAAAAGTCTCCTTTCCCTTGGCAGCCATAAAATAAGATCGCCAGCCTCCAGACCAGGCCTTGAGACCCTCCCCGAACGACAACTGACCTCCAAGACTGGAGAGATCAGTTCCGGTGTGGGGGGGAGAGAACCACTTGGTGCCCTGCCGAGGTCCGTCGGTCCTCAAACCTGGTCTCTCCTAGGCAGGGTCCTCGGGGCCTCTCCCCTCCGTCGGGGCTGCCAGCTCGACCCGGGCTCTTCCTTCTGGCTCCCCCTCTCCTGCCAGGGAGGGCGAGGCCCAGCGGTGTCAGGTCAGCCGCTCAGCTGGCTCCTTTCCGAAGGGGCTGCCCTTTGGGGAAGGTCACCCTCGGGCTCGGGGCTCAACCAGTTCCTAGGAAGGGCAGGGCCGCCCAACACCGTGGCCCTTGCTTTTGCGCAACCCCCGGGCTTGCCCTATAAGAGGGCCAGGGGCCCGGCCCAGCACGCAGAACGAGGATGGAGTGGCTCTCTCGCAAGGCCGCCTCGGCCCTGCTGGCCGCGCTTCTGCTCGCCGCGGCGGCGGCGGCGGCGGACGCCCCGTCGATCATAGGGCAACGTGACGGCTTGACAAAGGTAGGGCCGGGGGAGACTCTGCTGCCCCAGGCCAGTCTCCATCTCGGGGAGTGTGACAGCGCCTGCCCCAAAGGAGGGGGTTGTTGTAGGGCAGGCGGTCCCCAGTCCCGTCCCGTCGAGTGTCCCGCAGAATTTCGGGCAGAGGAAGTCTGTCGCAGCCTCTCCCGCCCCTGCTCCCGGGCGCAGGAGCCGGGTCTCCCGGGAGAGCGGGGCGGCGGGGGGAGGACGGTCCGAGGACCCTTGGCGCTGCGGCTGGGTCGTCGGGCCCTGCCCGGGCTCTCTCGAACTCTGCGCCTGCTCCGAGCCGCCGCCGCCGCCTTTTCGGAGGCGGGGAGGCCGGGGAGTGGGTTTCCCAGCTGACCCCCTCCTTCCTCCTCCCCGCCCCCCCCCCCGTGTCTCCAGTGCTCCCTTGCCGGGAAGTGGGTGAACGACCTGGGCTCCGAGATGCACGTCTTGCCCCCCGACAAAGCCGGCGCCTTCTCGGGCTCCTACCTGACCAAGGTGAGCACCTCCAACCACACCATCAAGGAGTCGCCCATGTACGGCGCTCAGCACAATCCCGTCGAGAGGGTCCAGCCCACCTTCGGCTTCGTCGTCCTCTGGAGCTTCGCAGGTAGGCCCGCCTGGGTGGGATGGGGGGTCCTGGTAGGGTTGCCAGCCTCCAGGTGGTGCCTGGAGATCTCCTGGTGGGATGACTACTGGTCTCCAGGCTACAGAGATCAGTTCCCCTGGAGAAAATGGCCGCTTTGGATGGTGAACTGTGGCATTGTGCCCCACTGAAGTCTCTCCCCTCCCCTCCCCAAACCCTGCCTTCCTCAGGCTCCAAAATCTCCAGGGATTTCCCACCCTAGGTCCCAGCCCAAGGGGCGGGTGGGGTGATGCACGGGGCCAGCCTGGGCGGAGAGGTAGAGTGCCCTGGCAGGAGATGGCCAGGGGTTGCCATGGCTGGCTGGGCCTGTCTGAGTGCCCCCTGAGGGCATGGGGGGGGCCTAGCTCCCATCCCTGGGCGCTCCTTCTTGCACCCACCTCTCCAAGCTCCAGATCTGGGGGCACAGCAGGGAAAGCCTTCCATGGCCGCAGTGGCTTGAGCCCGCCAGGAAAGCCCAAGCGATGGCAGATGCCCCTCCTACGGTTTGTGCATGCGTGTGTGTGTGTGTGTGTGAGGGTATTTCTAGGACCCCGCAAAACAGGTCTTAAATCTAGGAGACGGGAGGGGGTGAGAGATCATTGAACCATAGAGTTGGAAGGGACCTCAAGGGCCATCTAGTCCAACCCCCTGCACAAGGCAGGAAATTCACAGATACTTCCCCCCACACAAACACACCCCAAGTGACCCCTGCTCTGGGCCCAGGAGATGGCAAAAGAACTCCAGGATCCCCGGCCAAAGCGGCCTAGAAAAAATTGCTTCCCTTCTGACCCCAAAGTGGCGACCGGCATTTCCCCGGGCGCGTAAGAAAGGGCCAGGAGAGCTAAGCCCTGAGGCCACCCTTCCCGCCTTCCCTTCTCGTGATCTGCCCAAGTTCACAGGATCAGCATTGCTGTCGGATGGCCATCAAGCCTCTGCTTGAAAACCTCCAAAGAAGGAGAGCCCCACCACCTCCCGAGGAAGCCTCTTCCACCGAGGAACCGCTCTAGAACTCTCAGGCAGTTCTCCCTAATCTTTAGCCAAAAACCTCTTCTGATTAAATTCCAACCCGCTGGTTCTGGTCCGACCTCCTGGGGCAACGGAAAATGACTCCGCCCCGTGCTCTCGATGACAGCCCTTTAAGTACTCAGAGATGGTGATCATCTCACCTCTCAGTTCTCTCCAGGCTAAACAGGATCGCCCTGACCTGTCTCCCCTCTCGAGGAGCTAGATCAAGACAGGCTGTCGATAGCAGTAGAAAAGAGGAAGAGTTCAGGAGGACCTTAAAGACTAACAAAATCCGTGGCGGGGGAACTGGAGAAGGGAGCCGTGGCTTTAGAAAGCTCGTCCCCCGCCACAAGTCTTTAAGGTGCTGCAGGACTCTTGCTCTTTTCGACGGCTACAGACAGACTGACAGGGGAACCCGTCTTGATCCATCTGAAGGAGTGAGCGACGGCTCATGAAAACTCCTACCCTGCCGCAAATCTTGTGAGTCGCAGAATCCCAGAGTTGGAAGCGTTCTCTACCCTTAATTGAAACCCCATTCTTGTGTGTCCTACCCCCTGCTGCCAACGGGAACAGGTAGGGCTACCAGGTGCCCCGGGCGGGTGGGGGTTTGCCCACTTTAGGGTCCGGATTCGGTCGCCGGGGGGAACTCTGCTCCCAAAGTGCCTGAATCGGAGCGACATGCACGTCGTTGGGGGACGGCTCTGGCATCGACCTTAAAACTCTATGGTACTCCCAGAAACAAAACTTCTCCCCCCCCCGCCCCCGCTGGATGCCAGGTAGGGACCTGGCAACCATAGGAACAGCTCCCTGCCCTCCTCAAAGTGACAGCCCTTCAAACATTTCAAGAGAGCAATCATGTCCTTAAGGTGATCCTGCTGGACTCTTACTCAACTTTGGGGCAGGGGAGGAACTTTTCTCTGAAAGTGCTCCGGGACGCCGGCTCTTTTCTACGGCCTCCCCCCTCTGTCACTCTCTGAAGCCCCACTCGTTCCTGGTGGGAAATGTTCTCCGGCCTCCAAAGAGGAGAAACAGACTTCTGACAGAGGAGCTCGGACCGCCGGGGCAAGACACAGCCTGGGGTTTTCGGAGGTGACAGGAAAGGTCCAGATGCTCCGGGGGCGGGGGGAGGTTCTTCTCCAGCTGGCTGCCCCCGCAGAGTTGCCCCCTTCCCCTCTGCCCCTCCGGCTCAGGGTTCGGATCCCCCGCCAGCCCAGCCTCTGCTTTCCCCCACAGAGTCCACCGCCACCTTCGTGGGCCAGTGCTTCGTGGACAAGAACGGAGTTGAGACGCTGGAGACCCTCTGGCTGCTGCGGAAAGAGGTGCCGACGCACGACGATGACTGGAAGGCCACCCTGTAAGGATCAGGCCACTTGGGCGGGGCAGGGAAGCGGGCGAGCTGTGAGCCCGGCAGGACAGGGAGCCCCAGAGCCAGGCCCGCCCTCGATGGCTGTGACGCAAACCCCATGGCAGTGGGGAAGGGGGGCGTCTTTGAGCCGGAGTCATGGCACAAGACTCACTGGCTCTGAAGGGCTCAAGGCCTCCTCGGTGGTGGCATCCTAGCCAGGGAAGGGCATCCGGATCCCGCCATCCCCAGAGATGTAAGTCTGCTGGGGAAAGAGCTCCTTGTTGGACCAGAAGAGGAGGCCGGCCCTCTGTGATGCCCAGAGCCCCCGGTCTGCCCCTGAGTCCCTGACCGGTCTGTGTTTCTCCACAGGGTTGGCAAGAATGTCTTCAAACGCAAGGAGTGAGAGCAGCCCGACCGCCGCCTACCCTCCCCGGCCCTTGCTGTATCTGCCCAATAAAACGCCCCCTTTCTTGCTCAGATCTCCTCTCGTCTTTCTGCCTCTTGTGCCTGGTGGGAGGGATGGGGGGGGCTCCAGTCTTGAGTGTTTTCAGAAGGGAGGGGGAAGAGTCTTTGCAGCCTTTTCAAGCCTCCAGGGGAGAGGTGGGAGACGGGGAAAACATAACAACATGAGTGAAGCCAAATGTTGGATCAGGCCAGTGGCCCCTCCAGTCCAGCACTCTGGGTCACACAGTGGCCAAAAATACCAGGTGCCATCAGGAGAGGTCCACCAGCGGGGCCAGAACTCCAGAAATCCCCCCACTGTTGCCTCCCCCAAGCACCGAGAATACAGAGCATCACTGCCCAGACAGAATGTCCCATCTATACCTTGTGACTAAGAGAATATAAGAGCATAAGAGAAGCCATGTTGGATCAGGCCAGTGGCCCATCCAGTCCGACACTCTGTGTCACACAGTGGGCAAAACCCAGGTGCCATCAGCAGGTCCACCAGTGGGGCCAGAACTTCAGAAGCCCTCCCACTGTGGCCTCCCCCAAGCACCAAGAATACAGAGCATCACTGCCCCAGACAGAATGTCCCATCTATACCTTGTGACTAAGAGAATATAAGACCATAAGAGAAGCCATGTTGGATCAGGCCAATGGCCCATCCAGTCCAGCACTCTATGTCACACAGTGGGCAAAACCCAGGTGCCATCAGGAGATGGTGAGAGAGGACGCTTTGGTCCAGGTGCCAGCCACACACACACACACATACAAAGTTCCAGCCTGCAGGGCAAATTCACACAGCCTGTTGGCTGCTACCTAGACTTCCAGAAGGCTTTTGATAGAAGTTCCTCATCAAAGGCTCCTAAACAAACTCAGCAGTCTTGGGTTAAGAGGACAAGTCCTCTCATGGATTAAAAACTGGTTCGTGAACAGGAAACAGAGGCCAGATCTGCATTTGACTTTCCCACCAGAGTCCCCGCCTTTTGACTCCGCCTTCAAAAAAGCTGTCCGCCTTTTGTGTCGTTTTCACATCTCAATAGTGCTAGCATACTTTCGCACGTCCACATATGTTTATCATCCTTTTGGGGCGGCTCCCTTGTCATTGCACCTCCGCAGTGCTTTAAAAGAATCTTCTCCGGTCGAATCTGCATTTGTATTTTTAAATCAGTTGCGTGCTGCTATGACGCTGTCTTTCTCTATGCTTGTTTGAATGCTGTTTGGAGAAGGTTCTTCGAAAGCAGTGCGGAGGTGCAATGACAGTGGAGCCACCACGAGAGGGCGATAAACATATGCAGACATGCAAAAGTATGCTAGCACTGTTGAGGTGTGAAAACGACACCAAATGTGGACAGCTGTTTTGAAGGCGGAGTCAAAAGGCGGGGACACTGGTGGGAAAGACAAATGCAGATTTGGCCTCCAAACAACATTCAAACAAGCATAGAAAAAGACAGTGTCACAGCAGCATGCAACTGATTGAAAATTCAAATGCAGATTTGACCAGAGCGTGAGTACAAATGGGCAGTTTTCCCAGTGGAAGATGTTAAGCAGTGAAGGTACTGCAGGGTTTAGTACTGGGTCCCGTGCTTTATAAATTGTCTGTTAATGATTTGGAGCTGGGAGTAAGTTAAGTGAAGTTGCAAAGTTTGTGGCTGGCACAAAGTTATTCAGGGCGGTGAAAACCATGGAAGACTGTGATGCTCTCCACAGGGATCAGTCGAGGCTGGGAGAGTGGGCGTCAACATAGCAATATGGTTCAACCTAAGAACATAAGAACATATGATAAGCCGATGTTGGATCAGGCCAATGGCCCATCCAGTTCAACACTCTGTCATACAGTGGCCAAAAAGGTCCAGCAGTGGGGCCAGGACACCAGAAGCCCTCCCACTGTTGACCCCCACCCAGTCACCAAGGATACAGAGCATCCCTTGACCCAGACAGAGAGTCCCTATCTATACCTTGTGGCTCATAGCCACTGATGGACTTCTGCTCCAGATGTTTCTCCAATTCCCTCTTGAAGCCGACCGTGCTTGTAGCTGCCACCACCTCCTGTGGCAGTGAATTTCAGGTGTTAATCACTCTTTGGGTGAAGAAGGACTTCCTTTTATCTGTTCTAACCTGACTGCTGAGCAATTTCATGGAGTGCCCACGAGTTCTTGTCTTGTGAGAAAGGGAGAAAAGGACCTCTTTCTCTGCCTGCTCTCTCCCATGTATAATCTTACAAACCTCGATCATGTCACCCCTCAGTCATCATTTCTCCAAGCTAAAGAGCCCCAAGTGCTGTAACCATTCTTTATAGGGAAAGTGTTCCAGCACTTTTATCATTCTAGTTGCCCGTTTCTGCTCTTTTCCCAATGCTACAGCATACCTTTTGAGGTGTGGTGAGGTCCCTTTCTAATAATCCCCAGCATATCGTCGGCCTTTTTGATTGCAGTCACACATTGTCTCGACATTTTCAGTGAGTTATCTACTATGACTCCAAGATCTCCACCAGTTCAGACTCCATCAACGTATACTTATAGTTAGGATTTTTTGCTCCAATGTGCATAAGAACATAAGAGAAGCCAATGTTGAATCAGGCCAATGGCCCATCTAGTCCAACACTCTGTCACACAGCAGCCAAAATATACCAGGTGCCATCAGGAGGTCCAGCAGTGGGGCCAGGACACTAGAAGCCCTCCCACTGATGGCCCCCCAGCACCAGGAATAGAGTGCATCACCTGCCCCAGACTGAGAGTTCCCATCTATACCCTGTGGCTAATAGCCACTCATGGACTTCTGCTCCATATGTTTATCTAATTCCCTCTTGAAACTGTCCATGCTTGTAGCTGCCACCACCTCCTGTGGCAGTGAATTCCATATGTTAATCACTCACTGGGTGAAGAAGGATTTCCTTTTATCTGTTCTAACCCGACTGCTCAGCAATTTCATGGAGTGCCCACGAGTTCTTGTATTGTGAGAAAGGGAGAAAAGGACTTCTTTCTCAACCTGCTCAATCCCATTCATAATCTTATAAACCTCGATCATGTCACCCCTCAGCCGTCGTTTCTCCAAGCTAAAGAGCCCCAAGCGTTTTAACCTTTCTTCATAGGGAAGGTGTTCCAACCCTTTTATCATTCTAGTTGCCCTCCTCTGCACTTTTTCAATGCCACATTGAACCCCATTTGTCATGTTGACTTCCACTCGCCCATCCTTGACAGATCCCTTTGGAGTGTCTCACAATCCACAGTTCTGGTCACCACACCTCAGAAAGGATATTATAGCATTGGAAAAAGTGCAGAGAAGGGCAACTAGAATGATCAAAGGGTTGAAGAACTTTCCCTATGAGAAAAAGTTGAGGTGCTTGGGGCTCCTTAGCTTGGAGAAGCGACGGCTGAGGGGTGACATGATCGAGGTTTATAAGATTATGCATGGGATAGAGCAGGTTGAGAAAGAAGTCCTTTTCTCCCTTTCTCACAAGACAAGAACTCGTGGGCACTCCATGAAATTGCTGAGCAGTCGGGTTAGAACAGATAAAAGGAGATACTTCTTCACCCAAAGAGTGATTAACAGATGGAAATCACTGCCACAGGAGGTGGTGGCGGCTACAAGCATGGACGGCTTCAAGAGGGAATTAGATAAACATATGGAGCAGAAGTCCATCAGTGGCTATTAGCCACAAGGCATAGGTAGGAACGCTCGGTCTGAGGCAAGTGATGCTCTGTCTTCTTGGTGCTTGGGGGGCCACAGTGCGAAAGCTTCTGGTGTCCTGGCCCCACTGCTGGACCTCCTGATGGCACCTGGTATATTTTGGCCGCTGTGTGACAGAGTGCTGGACTAGATGGGCCATTGTCCTGATCCAACATTGGCTTCTCTTATGTTCTTAAGCAGAGTCCTGTTCGATACTGTTTAATCGGGCGTACTCCCAGGAAAGTGTTTTTAAGGTTGTGTTGTTTAGTCTCCCAGCTTTGGAGGTTGCCGCAGAGCAGACTTCTGAGAAGGCCGGGCGTTTTGTTGCCCCAGAAAGACAGCTTCCTGTTTGTCCTCATTTACCAGAAAGGGTGTTTTGACATCCTGCTGCCAATGTTTTGACATATTTCATGCATCCTACTTCCCTGTTCACATTTATTTGTCACCCCTTTATACAGGGCTCCTTTGTTCCATTTTTCTGAAAAGTGAAAACCCAGCTGCTCAGTTATGGGAAATGGGAACCTGCTTATAGAAACCAAAAGAGAGTCAGTTGGGTGTAGCCAGTTTGGTGTGGTGGTGAGGAGCCCGGACTCTAATCCGGGAGACCCGGGTTTCGATTCCCCATGCCTCCACATGCAGCCAGCTGGTGTGACCTCGGGTCAGTCAGAAGTGCTCCCAGAACTGTTCTCTCAAGGGCAGTTCTCTCAGCCCCACCTGCCTCACAGGGTGTCTGTCGTGGGGAGGGGAAGGGAAAGGAGATCGTAAGCCGCTCTGAGACTCCGAGTGAAAGATGGGGGGTATAAATCCAATCTCCTTCTTCTCTCCCCCAACATGAATCAGGCCTTCCCATCCAGACTTTCTCAAAACCTGATTTTGGTACAATCTAGGGTTGCCAGTCCTGGGTTGGAAAATGCCTTGAGACTTTGGGGGTGGATCCAGGAGAGGGCGGGGTTTGGGGAGGGGAGGGGCCTCAGCATGGGACGATGCCACAGAGCCCCCCCTTCAAAGCAGCCATTTTCTCCAGGGGAGCTGATCTCTGTCAGCTGGAGGTGAGTTGTAAAAGCGGGAGATCCCCAGGCCCCACCTGGAGGCTGGCAACCCTAGTACAATCAGAATGAAGCCTTTCGGACAACCTTAAGTTGACCTTAAGAAAAGGTTGTTACACAGATTTTGGTTTCGGGTTTTGCAACGGGCCAGTATTGCTGCCAGTTTTTTCCTGTCTGATTTGGGCAACCCTACATAGAATTTTCTGGGGGCTGGCTTTTGAGAAGAAGGAGGAGGAGGAGGAGGAGATTGGATTTATACCCTGCCCTTCACTCGGAGTCTCAGAGCGGCTTACAAACTCCTTTCCCTTCCCTTCCCTGCAACAGACACCCTGTGAGCTCCCTCTAAGCTGTGGAATCCTGTGAGCAAAAATTCTACTTTGTGAGCTACGTCGAGAGCCAGTTTGGTGTAGTGGTTAAGTGCGTGGACTCTAATTTGGGAGAACCGGGTTTGATTCCTCCACTTGCACCTGCTGATGTGACCTTGGGTCAGTCACAAGCTCTGGCAGAGCTGTTCTTGAAAAAGAGCCGTTTCTCTCAAGAGCTCTCTCAGCCCCGCCTACCTCACAGGGTGCCTGTCGTGGGGAGGGGAAGAGAAAGGAGTTTGTAAGCCACTCTGAGACTCCTTGGGGTAGTGAAGGGCGGGGTCTAAATCCAATCTCTTCTTCTTCTACTACTGGCATTAATGTTGTGAGCAAGTGATTTGGCAGCTGCATAAATTAGTTTACTCTGGGGCTCTCCTTCCTGAGCGGAGATAAAAATGTGTGAGCCGGAGGCTAAAAAACTGTGAGCCAGCTCACACTAACTCAGCTTAGAGGGAACCCTGCCTGTGAGGTCGGTGGGGCTGAGAGAGCTCTGACTAAAACTGCTCTTTTTCCAAGAACAGCTGTGCCAGAGCTTGTGACTGACCCAAGGTCACACCAGCAGCTGCAAGTGGAGAAGTGGGGAATCAAACCCGGTTCTCCCAGATTAGAGTCCACACACTTAACCACTACACCAAACTGGCTTTTTTGAGTTAGGACTGAATGGCGCTTTGGTAGGTAATCTTACCTTCCAGAGCTCAGAGGATACTGCCTCTTGTACAGGCAGGAAAGAAGGCCCTGAGGGCACAGATCGGGGCCAGCTGACTCCAGGAATTGGGAAGTGAATCTTGACAGGCAGCCGATAAAGATGCCGCTGACCTCAGCCCTTCATGTTTCTGTCACAAAGAGAACTGATTGCCAGAACGGGAGATCACAGACTCATAGAATCCCAGAGATGGAAGGGGACCCACAGAGGCCATCTAGCCCAACCCCCCTGCTCAGTGCAGGAGCATCCCTGGCAAGGGTTTGTCCAGACGCTGCTTCAAGCCTGCCAGGGAGGGGAAGCTCGCCACCTCCCTGGGGAGTCGATTCCACTGCTGCAGAACTCTGAGCCAGTTTGGTGTGGTGGTTAAGTGTGTGGACTCTTATCTGGGAGAACCGGGTTTGATTCCCCCACTCCTCCACCTGCACCTGCTGATGTGACCTTGGGTCAGTCACAAGCTCTGGCACAGCTGTCCTTGAAAAAGAGCAGTTTCTGCCAGAGCTCTCTCAGCCCCACCTACGTCACAGGGTGTCTGTTGTGGGGAGGGGAAGGGAAAGGAGTTTGTAAGCTGCTCTGAGACTCTGAGTGAAGGGCGGAGTATAAATCCAATCCCTCCCTCCCTCTGTCTCTCTCTCTCTGACTGTCAAAAAGGTTTTCTAATATCCAGCCGGAACCTTCCTGCCTTTAGTTTAAACCCATTCTTGTGAGTCCTCTCCTCTGCTGCCAACAGGAATGGTTCCCTGCCCTCCTCTCAGGGACAGCCCTTCAGATACTTCAAGAGAGCCATCGTGTCCCCCCTCAGCCTCCTCTTCTCCAGACTGAAGTCTCCCCAAGTCCCTCCGCTGTTCCCCACAGAGCTTGGTCCCCAGGCTCCCCACCCCCCAATCATCCTTGTCCCTCCCCTCTGCACCCACCCCATTCGGTCCACATCCTTTTGGAAGTGAGGCCTCCAGAACTGCAGACAAGACTCCGGGTGCAGCCCAACCAATGCAGTGTACAGCGGGACTATCACATCTTGTGAGCTGGACATTATGCCTCTGTTGCTACACCCTTGAGATCGCATTAGCCTTTTTTGTCGCCGCGTCACACTGGCTGCTCATATTTTAACTTACAGTCCACCCATACCCCAAGATCTTGTCCACACAGGCTGCTACCCAGAAGTGTCTCCCCCATCCAGTATGCATGTTCCTCATTTTTGTTACCCAGATGTAACAGTCTGGTGTAGTGGTTAAGGGGGCAGACTCTAATCTGGGAGAACCGGGTTTGATGCCCCCACTCCTCCACTTGCAGCTGCTGGACGACCTCGGGCAAGCAACAGTTCTGGCACAGCTGTTTTTGAAAAGGAACAGTTCTTGAGAGAGTTCTCTCAGCCCCACCTACCTCCCAGGGTGTCTGTTGTGGGGAGGGGAAGGGAAAGGAGTCTGTAAGCCACTCTGAGACTCTGAGTGAAGGGCGGGGTATAAATCCAATTGCTTCTTCTTCATCACCATCCTTTAATTGCATCTTATTCACATCCGCACACTTTTCCAGTGTGTTCAGATCTCGCTGAATTCCATCTCTATCTTCTGCTGTGTTTGCTGCTCCTCCCAGTTTGGTTTCATTTGCAGATTTAATGAGTAGCCCCACCACACCCTCATCCAGGTGATTTATAAAAATATTGACAAGTACCGGGCCCAGAAACGAGCCCTGTGGCACCCCGCCGGGCACCTCCCTCCATTCAGATGGAATGCCATTGACCGCTACTCTCTTGAGCGTGGTTCTCTGACCAGTTCTGACTCCATGTTTGCTGGGAAAGCGGGAGAGCTGTCTGCTTTGATCTGAATAGCCCCATTTCCAGGGATGGAAGTCGATGAAGCTCTTTTGGCTGAGCGAGTTACCACCGGGCTAAACCACCTTTGCAATTATATTGGCATATTTTTACCAGCTGCGAAATCTAACTTTCCCCTGTACGAGATCCAAATGTGATGATTCCCCGTGCCTGGGAGCTGAAGATCATTCCGAAACTGTCTGACGGTTTTTCATTTGACGAAAAAACCGGTATGCAAACTGCCATTAACTGATGCACTCTTATCGCGCGCCCCCCAAATTGCTGCAGGGTGATAACACCGCTAATGTTAAATGGGCCAAGCCTGACAGTTATTATTTCGGCTTTGATGGCGGCGGCAAGCTGTTAACTGTCGTTTCTCTCAATGACAATTACAGATGAAGTCGTGTTTCCCATTGCTAACGACGCAGGTAGAACTGAATCCCGATCTCTGTTTCTCAGCGAAAAAGCCACGACGCGCCTCCGTGGGCATTAATGCGGATCACACATTTCACATCCTCGCTTTCGCGTTCATCTGCCTTCTGAGAGCTCCCCACTTCCCCTAAGACGGTGAACGTTTCAAAGGCATTTTTAATAGAGTCAATTTCTTTGAGGGAAAAGAAGGATGAAGCGGTTGAGCGGGACGGAACGAGAACACAACACAACCGTGTGTCAGCTGGAACAAAGTCCCAGCTCTCCCAAAGCAATGGCATCCCTTTTGGTTTGGCATAGTGGTTAGGAGCACAGACTCTAATCTGGGAGAACCGGGTTTGATTTCCCACTCCTCCACTTGCGGCTGCTGGATGACCTTGGGCAAGCCAAAGTTCTGTCAGAGCTGTTCTTGAAAGAGCAGTTCTCTCAGAGCTCTCTCAGCCTCAGGGTGTCTGTTGTGGGGAGGGGAAGGGAATGGAGTTTGTAAGCCACTCTGGGACTACGAGTCCCCCGTCCCCCCCTCAGAGAAAATGGCAGCCTTGTAGTGTGGTCTGTATGACATACTCCAGTGAGATCTCCCTCCCCAACACTGCCTCCCCCAGGCTCCACCCCCAGATCTCCCGGAAATCCCCAAACCAGAGTTGGCATCTATTAAATACTGGGTTCCAGATGCATTGTCGTGAACAGCTCTCCTTTATTAAGTGATTTCAGGAACAAGACTGAAACCTCAGGGCAACAGCCCTGTTTAAATAGCTTGCAAGAACCGCACCCAAACTTTGAGCGTGTCCAGAAGAGGGCGACCAGGACGGTGGGAGGGTTGGGATCCAAGTCTTACGAGGAAAGGCTGAAAGAGTTGGGTCTGTTTAGCCTGGGAAAGAGAAGGCTTAGAGGGGACATGATTGTAGTCTTCAAGTATCTGAAGGGCTGTCATGTAGGAGATGGAGCAGATCTATCCTCTCTTGCTCCGGATTGCAAGACTAGATCAAATGGGTGGAAATTACAAGGGAGTCGTTACCAGCTAGATATCAGGAGAAACTTCTCCTGTGGTTGAGCAATGGAATGGTCTGCCTCGGGAGGTGGTGGATGTTCCTTCCCTGGACGTTTTCAAGAGGAGGCTGGATGGCCATCTTTCGGGTATGTTGTGGGTATGAAGGGCTCTCTTTCGGCTATGCTCCTGCAGAGTGCAGGGGGTTGGACTAGATGACCCGCAAGGTCCCTTCCAACTCTAACATTCCATGATTCTATGAAACACCCAACTCCCAACAAGAGGCTATCTACATAACAGAAGTTTCTCACTGGCCACCTCCGGAGCCCTGGTGGGCTATTGCTCTGGAGCTCCAAGCTCAGCCAGTCTCTGGTACCCAGTCCTGGAATGTTCCAGCCCTAATACATAACACCATCCCTACATAACGAATCAGCACCCTGGACCATCGAGGTCAGTATTGTCTACTCAGACTGGCAGCAGCTGTCCAGGGTCTCGGGCAGAGGTGCTTTCCAACATGTCTGACCTAATCCTTACTAGAGATGCCGGGGATTGAACCTGTGGCCTTCCGCATGCCGAGCAGATGCTCTCCCACTGAACCACGGCCCCTCCCCCTAACCCATCTCCTGAATAATGAGCGTACCAGCCAGCGCCACGCTTATAATTCTTTCTGAATCCTTCTGCTTCTTCCTTTGCTCCTTTCCCTCCCTTATTTCCCCCCCTCCGCACTTCCACAATCAACTTGGAGCACCAACCACATTTCTCCTGCAAGAGTAAGTAAATAATGCATCTTTCTGCAGTGGGATCAGGCAGTGAAGGAGCCAAGCGGCAAAAGAGCTGAGCAGGCCGAAGAACTGCTGAACAGACAAAACTGCTGAGGCATTCTTGTGGAAGCCGTTCTCATTAGGAGCTCAAGAGACTGCTCTGTTTTCTTCAATCGAGGAGAGGGATAACAGGCCCCACAGTGAGGGCGAATGTAGCTTGAGAGCATAAGAAAGGCCCTGCTGGATCAGACCCACAGTCTGTCTAGTCCAGCATCCTGTCACACACAGAGGCCAGCCCATTTCTCTGAAAGGCCAACAACAGGGCAGAGAGGCTGAGGCCTTCCCCTGATAAGGACACCAGAAGAGCCCTGCTGGGTCAGACCAGTGAGGGTCCATCTAGCCCAGCATCCTGTCACACATAGCGGCCAGCCAGTTCCTCTGGAGGGCCAACGACAGGGCAGAGAGGCCAAGGCCTTCCCCTGATAAGAACATCAGAAGAGCCCTGCTGGATCAGACCAGTGAAGGTCCATCCAGTCCAGCCTCCTGTGCCAAACAGTGGCCAGCCAGTTCCTCTGGAAGGCCAACAACAGAGGATAGAGGCCGAGGCCTTCCCCTGAGAAGAACCTCTGAAGAGCCCTGCTGGATCAGACCAGTGGTCCATCTAGTCCAGCATCCTGTCTCACACAGCGGCCAACCAGTTCCTCTGGAGGGCCAACAACAGGGCAGAGAGGCCGAGACCTTCCCCTGATAAGAGCATCAGAAGAGCCCTGCTGGGTCAGACCAATCGTCCATCTAGTCCAGCCTCCTATCTCACACAGTGGCCAATCGGTTCCTCTGGAAGGCCAACAACAGGGCACAGAGGCTGAGGCCATCCCCTGATAAGAACATCAGAAGAGCCCTGCTGGATCAGACCATCATGACATCCTCTGGTGGCGAATTCCACATTTTAATCGCTCTCTGTGTCAAGTAGCATTTCCATTTGTCCGTCCTGAACCTCCTTCCCATCACCTTCATTGGATGCCCACGAGTTCTAGTCTTTTTGTTAGAGGCAGAAGAAAGTTCTCTTGGTTAACTCTCTGTACCCCATGCATAATTTTATAAACCTCTCTCATGTCCCCCTCCCCCCCTTAGCTGTCTCTCTAGCCTTTCCTCCAAGGGAAGGGGCTCCAACCCCCTCCTTGTCTTGGTCTCCCTCCTCTGTACTTTCCCCAGCTCGGCAATGTCCTTTTTGAGATAACGGTGACGAGAACCGTATACAGTATTTGCTTGCTCCTTTGACCCTTTCTTCCATCGTTTTGCTGCATCATGTGCTCCATTCCACAGCCAGAAGTTGCATTTTTTCCCCAAAAAATGGTTTTATTCATTTTACTATAACAACAAGATTAACAACAGGATAGGCATGTACATATAGCCTGCAAATATTATTTTATACATACAAATAAATGTAGCTCTATATAGTCTAGTCTAAGGATGCTGTTTTCCAATGTCTTACAAGTCAAACCTTATGACAGGAGAGCTTAGAGTCTAATCTAAAAAGTCAAAAGAGTGACACTTTCCATTACATGCTGTCTGTACAGTATGTCTATAACTGAGATTGCTAAATGAGGTGAAGAGCAGCGTTCCCTCTAAGCTGAGTTAGCGTGAGCTAGCGCACAGTTTTCTAGCCTCCGGCTCACACGTTTTGCCTTCGCTCTGGAAGCCTCCAGAGCAAACTAATTTATGCAGCAGCCAAGTCGCTCGCTCACAACCTTAATGCCAGTAGCTCACGAAGTAGGATTTTTGCTCACAAGACTCCACAGCTTAAAGGGGGCATTGGTGAAGAGTATTTATTACCTCAGGTATTGTGCCTTTAGTGGTTAGATGTGCTAATATGGGAGACCATAAACTTGTAATATCATCATGTCCGCCTTTAGATTTGTTTTGTTTCAGAACGTCTGAGGGGTTTTTTCCCTTCATGTATATGTTCCAAAGTTTTTTATACCAGAGGATGACGTTTAGATTGTTTGTGGTTTTCCATGCAGATGCTCTTGTGGTTTTGACTGCAAATAGCAATGAGCTGTTTCTTTTCCTTTGTGCAGTGGATAGGGCGGTTTCCTCTCTGAGGTTTAGAAGTAGTGCTTCCGGGGATTTATCTATCTTATGTTCAGACAGGGCTATTTGGGGGCCGGGACGCACAGGGACGGAGTTCCGGCTGGCTCCCGAGTTGGCCACGCCCAGCAGGAACTCATTAGCATAACAGGCCACACCCCACAGCAGAAACTCATTCGGATTGGCCACATTAGGGGTGTGTGGCCTAACATGCAAAGGAGTTCCTGCGACAAAAAAAAGCCCTGGGTTTTGACAACAAACAAGGTAAACAGAATAAGAAGCAACAGGTGGGTGTGGCCGGATGACCCCACTTCTGGCAACATGGGGGTGTGGCCTAATATGCTAATGGGCTGTGCTGTCAGGGGTGTGGCCTAATAGGCTATTGAGTGTCTGCTGTTGGGTGTGGCCTATTATGCTAATGAGTTCCTGCTGGGCTTTTTCTACAAAAACAGCCCTGTGTTCAGTTATGATCCTTATTTCTTCTATTATTTCGTCCCAGAAGGATGCTACTACAGGGCAATCGTACCAGCAATGTATGTGATTGCCTATTTTAATGCATTTTGATAGAGATTAGAGAAAGGTTAAAGCGCTTGGGGCTCTTTCGCTTGGAGAAACGACGGCTGAGGGGTGACATGATCGAGGTTTATAAGATTATGCATGGGATTGAGCAGGTTGAGAAAGAAGGACTTTTCTCCCTTTCTCACAAGACAAGAACTCGTGGGCACTCCATGAAATTGCTGAGCAGTCGGGTTAGAACAGATAAAAGGAAATACTTCTTCACCCAAAGAGTGATTAACACATGGAATTCACTGCCACAGGAGGTGGTGGCAGCTGCAAGCATGGACAGTTTCAAGAGGGAATTAGATAAACATCTGGAGCAGAAGTCCATCAGTGGCTATTAGCCACAGGGTATAGATGGGAACTCTCAGTCTGGGGCAGGTGATGCTCTCTATCCTTGGTGCTGGAGGGGGGAGCAGTGGGAGGGCTTCTAGTGTCCTGGCCCCACTGCTGGACCTCCTGATGGCACCTGGTATATTTTGGCCACTGTGTGACAGAGTGTTGGACTGGATGGGCCATTGGCCTGATTCAACATTGGCTTCTCTTATGTTCTTAGATTTAGCACCTTTGATAACCATTCCTAGCTCTATTGTACTTCCCTCTCGATAGCTATCCATGCGCCTATCCAGCGTGCCTTGTGTGGCTTGACTTGGGTGGCCCAGGCTAGTCTGATCCCGTCTGATCTCAGAAGCTAAGCAGGGGTGGTCTTGGTTAGTACTTGGATGGGGGACCACCAAGGAAGTCCAGGGACAGGGATTACGCAATGGCAGGCCACGGCAAACTACCTCTGAACATCTCTCATCCTGAAAACCCGATGGGGGTCATCATAAATCAGCCGCGACTTAACTTAAAAGCCACCGCTTTCCCACTATCTACCCCCCTACAAAAATCCAGGACGTACCAACAGGAACTGCACGCACACACACTGGGCTACTTTTGGGCAGGAACGCACAGGAATGGAGTTCCGGCTGGCTCCCTGAGTTGGCCACGCCCAGCAGGAACTCATTAGTATAATAGGCCACACCCAACAGCAGAAACACATCAGGATTGGCTACATGAGGGGTGTGTGGCCTAACATGCAAAGGAGTTCCTGCTCCAAAAAAAAAAAAAGCCCTGGGTTTAGACACCAAACAAGGTAAACAGAATAAGAAGCAAAAGGTGGGTGTGGCTGGATGACCAGACTTCTGGTAACATGGGGGTGTGGCCTAATGTGCTAATGAAGTCTGCTGTCAGGGGTGTGGCCTGATATGCTAATGAGTTCCTGCTGGGCTTCTTCTACAAAAAGAGCCCTGCACCCACACAAATGCAACATTCCTCCCGACTTATGGAGACCGTATGAATGAACGGCCTCCCAAATCATCCTGTCCTCGATAGGCTTGCTTGGGTCCTGCGAGCCGAGGGTTCCATGGCTTCCTGGATGGGTTCTCCTCCTTTCTCTGCCGCCTCCCTCTTTTCCTAACATCATTGTCTTTTCCAGGGACTCATCTCTTAATGTGACCAAAGTACGATAGCCTCCCGTTTGGTCATTTAAGCTTCTAGGGAGAGGTCAGGCTCAATTTGCCCTTTCATTTTCTTTTCTGGTATTTTTTAATATGTGCACATGTGTGTATGCATGCACATTTGAGTGTGGTGTGGACCTGGAAGTCATGGCGACCTCTGGTGACTGACCCCTACTGGGGGCCCGGGGGATATTCAGAGAGGTGGCTGAATAAAGCCTGCCCCCACCTCCCGACTGCTGGTATTCCAAGGGGGTCTCCCATCCAAGTACTTGCCGGAGTCGACCCTGCTTAGCTCCCGAGATCTGATGAGATCAGGCTTGTCTGGGATATCCAAGGCAGGGCAGGCTTGATTTGATCTTGAACCACTGATTAGTCTTAAGAACATAAGAACATAAAGAGAAGTCAATGCTGGATCAGGCCAATGGCCCATCCAGTCCAACACTCTGTCACACAGTGGCCAAAAATACCAGGGGCCATCAGGAGGTCCCCCAGTGGGGCCAGGACACTAGAAGCCCTCCCACTGTTGACCCCCCCCCAAGCACCAAGAACATGGATCATCACTTGCCCCAGACATAAGAACACAAGAGAAGCCAATGTTGGATCAGGCCAATGGCCCATCCAATCCAACATGCCGTGTCACACAGTGGCCAAAAATACCAGGGGCCATCAGGAGGTCCACCAGTGGGGCCAGGACACTAGAAGCCCTCCCACTGTTGCCCCCCCCCAAGCACCAAGAACATGGATCATCACTTGCCCCAGACATAAGAACACAAGAGAAGCCAATGTTGGATCAGGCCAATGGCCCATCCAATCCAATATGCTGTGTCACACAGTGGCCAAAAATACCAGGGGCCATCAGGAGGTCCACCAGTGGGGCCAGGACACTAGAAGCCCTCCCACTGTTGACCCCCCCAAGCACCAAGAATACAGAGCATCACTGATGGCCCCAGATATAAGAATGTAAGAGAAGCCATGTTGGATCAGGCCAGTGGCCCATCCAGTCCAACACTCTGTCACACAGTGGCCAAAAATACCAAGTGCCACCAGGAGGTCCACCAGTGGGGCCGTGTTCTTGGCGGTCCATGTTAAATCCACGCAGATAGCTCCGTAAATGTTTCTGCACTTTCCTGAATTACTCTCCTCTTCTTTTCAAGAACCGTACATGTGTGTGACTGCGAACTTCAGTTGATAAGAAGGCCGAAACCCCAGGATACAGTTCCGGGGGCAGGAAAACCATGTCGGTGCTGGGGAGAAGGTGGCAGTGTGTTCCCAAAGGGTGTGAATCAAAGCTGGAATGGCATGTTCCGATCTGACCGTGCTGCTACAGTAGGAACTGCTTCACACTCTACGGGAAGTGATTTTGCACTAGACGCTGGATGGTTCCTGGCAAGGTGGGAGAAGGCCTCCCGGTGCCTGTCTAGCAAGACTTATGAGTCCCACATAAAAGGAGTTCAGGCGCTTTCCCTGCACTGCGTCATAGTGTGGTGGCAAAGAACAGAAGCTGGAATTGTTCACCCAGTTAGGGATGCCACCCTCCAGGCGGGGCCTGGGGATCCCCTGGAATTACAGCTTATCTCCAGATTACAGAGATCAGCCCCCCTGGAGAAAACGTACGATTTGGAGGGTGGACTCTAGGGCACTGTGCCCCACTGAGGTCCCTGTCCTTCCCAGGCTCCACCCATGAAGTCTCCAGGAATTTCCCAACCAGGTAAGATGGCAACCCTTCTCCTCTCCCCATTGCAGCCAGGGGCACCCAGCAAGCCTTTTCACCCTACTTGGGTCAGTGCAGTGTGGGTAGAGAACAAGGCTGGTCAAATGCTAGTCTGCTGATCAAACAGGCCCACAGTCAGGGTTTTGTGGCTTTGGGGGGCTATTTTTCTTCTGGTGGGGCTGAAGTTTGCCGTGCAGAAAGAAAAGCCATTTAGCCAACGGGAAGCTGTTACCGGGATAGATCTCTAAATTGCAAGCTGTCGGCCACTTCAGGTGACCGTTCTCAGCGGCTGCAAGTTAATCACGTCTGCCAGCCTAAGCAACGATTTCTGAGAACAAGCCGGCAGGTGGGGGGTGATGACTTCTATAGTGAAGAAAGCTCACACTTAGGCAGAAAACTCTCTGAATGGAAGCCAGTTTCTTGACACCGAATTAGAAGGGATCCTAGAGGTCACCTACTCCAACCTCCTTGCTCAGTGCAGGAATTAGTCAACTACGGTACCCCACTCTGCTTAAAGGAGCGCATGCCTTTAAAAATGTTTAAAAATGATTGAAAAAAGCATTTACAGGAGAAATTCTTTGGGGGGTATGCCTTTAAGAAAGAGGCAAAGCCCCCCAAAGCCCCACCATAGTGACAGGCCTGTGGTCAAATGCTAGTTCCCTGCAGGCTGTTTCCTAAAGAGGACAGATAATTGAATCCTAGAGAGGACTGGGTGGGTTCTACCCGGAAGTAATGGCTATCATCTCCAGGAGGCACCAAAAACTCTACGATTTTATCATAATTTCCCCAGGAGGACCTAGAGAGGCAAGATGTCATCACTTGGTTTTCCTGGCAGTGACATCACACCATTGCCAATGGCAATTTTTAATTTTTTTACCCACTGGAGTGTCATTGGGCAAGGCCTGCTAAGGGCAGGAGATTTCCCTCAATGAGCGGGCACACAACAACCCTACAGCAAAGTGTTGGACTTCACCACTCTCTGCAGCCAACCATATCTGACAGAGGTGTCCTGTGACTTGACGCTTCCATCCAAAGCAAGGGTGGCCAAACTGTGGCTCGGGAGGCACATGTGGCCCTTTCACACATATTGTGCGGCTCCCTGCAGGCATCCCGTCTATTTGCTTTCTTTGTTTCTTTCTCTCTCTCTTTCTGCCTCTCTTCCTTCCTTCCCCTCTCCCCCATCTATTTGCTTTCTTTCCACCTTTCCCCCTTTTTCTCTCTTCCTTCCTTCCCCATCTATTTGCTTTCTTTGTTTCTTTCTCTCTCTCTTTCTGCCTCTCTCCCTTCCTTCCCCCCTCCCATCTATTTGCTTTCTTTCCACCTTTTCCCCTTTCTCTCTCTTCCTTCCTTCCCCATCTATTTGCTTTCTTTGTTTCTTTCTCTCTCTCTTTCTGTCTCCCTTCCTTCCCCTCTCCCCCCATCTATTTGCTTTCTTTCCACCTTTCCCCCTCTCTCTTCCTTCCTTCCCCTTCTATTTGATTTCTTTGTTTCTTTCTCTCTTTCTGTCTCCCTTCCTTCCCCCTCCCATCTATTTGATTTCTTTCCACCTTTTCCCCTTTCTCTCTCTCTCTTCCTTCCTTCCCCTTCTATTTGCTTTCTTTGTTTCTTTCTCTCTCTCTTTCTGTCTCCCTTCCTTCCCCTCTTCCCCCATCTATTTGCTTTCTTTCCACCTTTTCCACTTTCTCTCTCTCTTCCTTCCTTCCCCTTCTATTTGCTTTCTTTGTTTCTTTCTCTCTCTCTTTCTGTCTCCCTTCCTTCCCCTCTTCCCTCATCTATTTGCTTTCTTTCCACCTTTCCCCCTTTTTATCTCTTCCTTCCTTCCCCATCTACTTGCTTTCTTTCTTTCTCTCCCTCTCTTCCTTCCCACCTCTCAGACAAAAACATATTAGCAAACAAATAAATATCATTATCAATATCTGTTTTTACCCCTTTTTTAATTTTTGGCACTCTCATTTATAATGTTAATAAAAAACAAATTTGTGCATTTTTCAATAAAAACATATGTGTGATATTTGCCCATGTCTTGCAGCTCTCGAACATCTGATGTTTATTCCATGTGGCTCTTACATTAAGCAAGTTTGGCCACCCCTGATCCAAAGGCTTTTTCAACGGCCTGGCCAAAACATGCAGGATGGGAGACCTTCTATTTCAGCAGTTCTTTGGGGTCACAAGCTTCTGCAGAAAAAGAGCTACAGGTTTGATAATCAAAACCCAAATCATTAATGGGGTCGATTTCATCGTATTTCCAAATAAAATATCCAGCTTCTGCTGATACTTCCAAGATCTACGTGACTCATTCCCCAAGCCGCATATATAATTTGGGTCAAGAGATAACAAGACCCGGTTTATTGGTGAACATACATTTTCAGGAAGGTCAACGCCGAAGGGGAAACCTTTACAGCATCCCGTTGGAACATGGCGTCTCTGACAGACGGACTCCCGAGAGATGGGAACTAAACAGCTGGTTGCGCTGATCACCTTTCACAATCGTCTTGCTTATGGCCCAGAGCATGAAGTTTTAGTGTTCAGCTCCATTTATAACAAGCTCCCCACTAACGCAATGCTTGAAATCTCCCCCCAGAGATTAAATTTTATTGTTTCTCTGCAGCGGCACTCCAATCCCTTCGAAATAAATCAGACATGTCAGTAGATGAACTTCCCTGGCGACAACAGAATTTCTGAACTATTTTTAAGAGTGTCGGGAGGATACAGCTGGGGCGGGGGCGTGGGGGGTCAAGCGGCAGAGCTTTATATGTGCTTTCCATGTATCGAGAGTGGAAATTATTTGTTTATTTACATTTGTACCCCACCCTCCCTGCGATAGCAGGGTCAGGGCGGCTCACATAATAAAAGCGTAATAACAATAAATATATACATCCAGGGCTCTTTTTGTAGCAGGAACTCCTTTGCATCTTAGGCAAACCCCCCCCCGATGTAGCCAATCCTCCAAGAGCTTACAGAGCTCTTCTTAGAGGGGCTACTGCTAGCTCTTGGAGGATTGGCTACATTAGGGGTGTGTCGCCTAATATGCAAAGGAGTTCCTGCTACAAAAAGAGCCCTGTTACATCTAAAAAGAGACCTTTGAACAGTTCAGAAACCATTCATTCAAACCAATGTACAATCTATTAAAGTGCTAGCAGTTGACTTATGAGCTGCGGTGGCTCAAGTGGTTAAGACGCTGAACTGCAGGCTGTGGAAGGTCAGTAGTTCAGCAGTTTGAGACCCAGGGCGCCGCATGACAGCTTGAGCTCCCGTCTCTAGTTCCAGCTCCTGCCAACCTAGCAGTTTGAAAGCAAGAAATTGCAAGGAGATAAATAGGTACCACTTCAGTGGGGAGGTAACAGCGTTCCGTGCGCCTTGGTGTTTAGTCATGCCGGCCACATGACCACGGAAACGTCTTCGGACAGCGCTGGCTCTTCGGCTTTGAAACGGAGATGAGCACCGCAACCCTAGAGTCGGATTCGACTGGCTTTCGAGCAAGGGAACCTTTACCTTTATCTTTAGTTGACTTAGAATGTCAAAGATGGCCTCGTACATTCTGTAATTTCGCTTGATATCAGCTCGTTGGCCGCTCTCCGTTTCGGTCGGCAAGCACAGGCTATCGGTAATAGGCCAGGCACCAGGCTTCAGTTGTTGCTAGTGAAGGTGGTGGTGGCAACTCCTAGTTGAAAGCCTGGTGGAAGAGCTCCGTCTTGCAGGCCCTGCGGAAGTGCAAAAGGTCCCGCAGGGCCCTGATTTCCTCTGGGAGCTCATTCCACCAGGGTGGAGCCCGCCACCAAGAAAATTAGGGTCACCACCTCTGGGTTGGGGGCGGAGCCTGAGGAGGGTGGGGTTTTGGGAGGGGAGGGACTCCAGTGCGGTGTAAGCCCATAGAGTCTACTTTCCAAAGCGGCCATTTTCTCCAGGCAAACTCTGTTGCCTGGAGATCAGCTGTACAGACTTAATGTTGCTTATCATAGACCATTCTCAGACAGAATTAGATAAACTTGAAGTAGAAACAGAGCAAGCTAAAACCTCATTACAGGCAAACTTGACACAAGATAATTATGATCTCAAGTTTCAGGAGCTGCAGTCCCGGATGAAAGAATTTGAAAATAATCTTAAGGAATTCAAAATAAAAAAAGTTCAATAGGGATGCACGGGACTCCTCCTCCTCTCAAGTTGACAAGTGGTGTTCATTATCTAGGAGTAACGTTTGTCTGGATTGTTTTTGTAATTAGGAGCAGTATTATTATTTTGAATGCACTGCTAAGTTGTATACTTTACTTTGTAGAATTATTTTTGCAATTGTGCTGATAACTGAAATTCACACATGGTATATATATAAAAGAACAAACAATAATTGTTTAATTATACATGGTGATTGATTGTTCTGTTGACCACCTGGAGATTGGCAACCCCAGTGGAGATGAAGCGTCTAGCTCTCCAGTCATCCACGCTAACCCAGAGATTGTGATGAAGAAAGGATATAAAAGATGCAGGTAGCAAGCAAAAAACAAACAAACAAACCACCCACAATTTTGTAGTTGGCTCAAGCCGACATCTGTTCTAAAGCTGCGGCTTGCAAAAAAATTTCTCACCTCTGGAGAACTATTTCGATACGGATCGGACTGCCAAATGAGCCGCATTCACCTGCCGGGAAAACCCCCTCCCCCACCCGGAACACACTGCAGGGAAAGGAGCGTTTGATTTTTAAAGGTATTAACTAACCCAGTGGGTATATTCCTTCCCTGCAGCGGCGCACTAAAGAGGAAGTTCAAGACAGTTGCCAACTCCGGGTTGGGAAATTCCTGAAGATTTGGGACCGGACCCTGGGGAGGGCAAAGTTTGGGGAGAAGAGAGACCTCAGCTGGGGATGATGCCACAGAGTCCATGCTCCGAAGCAGCCCTCTGCTCCAGAGGAACTGTTAAGAACATAAGACCATAAGAGAAGCCAATGTTGGATGAGGCCAATGGCCCATCCAGTCCGACGCTCTGTGTCACACCATGGCCAAAAATACCAGGTGCCATCAGGAGGTCCACCAGTGGGGCCACTCTAGAAGCCCTCCCAATGTTGACCCCCCCCCCCAAGCACCAAGAATACAGACCATCACTTGCCCCAGAGTTCCTATCAATACCTTGTGGCTAATAGCCCTGATGGACCTCTGCTCCATATGCTTATCTAATTCCCTCTTGAAGCCGCCCATGCTTGTAGCCGCCGCCACCTCCTGTGGCAATGAATTCCATGTGTTAATCCCTCTTTGGGTGAAGAAGTCCTTCCTTTTATCCGTTCTAACCCGACCGCTCAGCAATCCGTTCTAACGCGACCATTCTCTGTTCTCTGTAGATCTCACAGTTAAGAGTGTGAGACTAGGATCTGGGAGACCCAAATTCAAATCCCTGCTTCTGCTATGGAAGCTCGCTGGGTGACCTTCAGCTAGTCACACGCTCCCTAGCTTGGTGGAGAAGCAACAGCCTGCTAAGAGTCTAGTTACTGTAAATACGGCTGAAAGAGTGGTTTGGCCCACTTGTACCCTAGGGGGAGCCGTGGAGCATTCTCTTGTGTTTAGGGGTTATTGGATGTTTTTCTCTTGCAGTTCAACCCACCCCTTGTTGTTTTCTCTGCTGCATGTTAGTATGTAGAAGACGAAGAGGAGATTGGGTTTATACCCCACCCATCACCACCTGAAGGAGTCTCAGAGCGGCTCACAATCTCTTTCCCCCCCTCCCCACAACAGACACCCTGTGAGGGAGGTGGGGCTGAGAGAGCTCTTTTGAGAACTGCACACCAAACTATACAACCCATTACTTTCTTTTCTCATTGAAGAACCCCCCAGTTTGGTGTAGCAGTTAGGAGCGCAGATTCGAATCTGGGAGAACCGGGTTTGATTCCCCACTCCTCCACATGAAGCTTCTGGTGTGACCTGGGGTCAGTCACAAGTTCTCTCAGAGCTGTTCTCTCAAGAGCAGACCTTGAAAGAGCTCTCTCAGCCCCCACCTACCTCACAAGGTGTCTGTTGTGTGGAGAGGAAGGGAAGGAGACTGTAAGCCTCTCTGAGACTGTGAGTGAAGGACGGGGTAGAAATCCAATATCATCATCTTCTTCTCCTCCTCCTCCTTCTTCTTCTCCTCCTCCTCTTCCTCCTCCAGTTTGATGTAGTGATTAAGTGCCAGATTGGTGTAGTGGTTAAGCACGCGGACTCTAGGAGAACTGGGTTTAATTCCCCACTCCTCCACTCGCACCTGGCTGGATAACCTTGGGCAAGCTGTAGTTCTGATAAGAGCTGTTCTTGAAAAAGAGCAGTTTCTGTCAGAGCTCTCTCAGCCCCACCTACTCCGTGAGTTGTCTGTTTTGGGGAGGGGAAGGGAAGGGAAGGGAAGGGAAGGGAGTTTGTAAGCCGCTCTGAGACTTCTTTGGTTAGTGAAGGGCGGGGTATAAATCCAATCTTTTCTCTCCTCCTCCTCCTCCTCCTCCTCCTCCTCCTCCTCCTCCTCCTCCTCCTCCTCCTCCTCCTCCTCCTCCTTCTTCTTCTTCTTCTTCTTCTTCTTCTTCTTCTTCTTCTTCTTCTCCTTCTCCTTCTCCTTCTCCTTCTCCTTCTCCTTCTCCTTCTTCTTCTTCTTCTCCTTCTCCTTCTCCTTCTCCTTCTTCTTCTTCTTCTTCTTCTTCTTCTTCTTCTCCTTCTCCTTCTCCTTCTCCTTCTCCTTCTCCTTCTTCTTCTTCTTCTCCTTCTCCTTCTCCTTCTCCTTCTCCTTCTCCTTCTCCTTCTCCTTCTCCTTCTCCTTCTCCTTCTCCTTCTCCTTCTCCTTCTCCTTCTTCTTCTTCTTCTTCTTCTTCTTCTTCTCCTTCTTCTTCTTCTTCTTCTTCTTCTTTGTCTTCCTCCTCCTCCTGAGGATGCTCCAGGATTCCTAAGAATGCAGCACAAAAGCCGCTCTTTACGAGTATCCTGAAAATTTCACCAGCCTCCTTCCACATCTCACCTGGAACCTAATATTCATTCTGGGAGGGGAGATACAAAAAGCCATTCCCAAATTGCTCAATTGAAAAACAACTTTGTAGAGCAACGGCCGCTGCTGCTGACGTGACAGAACGGCAAAAAATCAGGGCGATGCACGGCTTTTTATTGTTTGTGCATTATTATCTATCATGCATTGTTTTCTCTCGGGGCGGGGGAACTGATAAAAGAAATAATGGATTACAAAACACACACACCAGTTTCTAGCGTGATCCAGCCACTGGGGAGATGCTTAGTCAAGTCACTGCGATGGTTCCAGTTCCCTTTGACTGAAAGCTGGGGGGAAACCAGAATTTAAACAACAGTCCGGTTATATTGCACGGCTTTTTCGAGCATTGCACAAGGTGTGGAAGCTGCGCTGAGCTGGGGGTTTCCAGATGGAGAAACAGGCCGACAATGACATTGGACACGTCGCAAAATGCTGGCAGCCGCAATGTTCCCTCTAAGCTGTAGAGTCTTGTGAGCAAAAATTCTACTCTGTGAGCCACTGGCATGACAGTTGCGAGCGAGCGACTTGGCTACTGCATAAATTACTTTGCTCTGGAGCCATCCCTTCCTGAGCGAAGACAGAAATGTGTGAGCCGGAGGCTAAATAAACTGTGAGCTAGCTCACACTCACTCAGCTTAGAGGGAACACGGCTGGCAGGCATTGTGACTGCAGCCAGACCTGGCACCCCACAACGATCTTCCGGTAGAGAACTGTGGCCCGCAAAGCCCTCCGTGCGGCCAGCCCGCCCCCTCCAATTGCCTGCACAAACATGGTGCGTTTCGACTTAGCGATACAGAGACTCACATCCAACCATCAGTGCCCAGAAGACACACAGAGGCTGAGTTCAGACTGGCAGTTTGAAGCGGGAGCCAGTCGTGGCAAAAAAGCCCTGGAACAAACTGCTCCGGGTTTTCCCGGCCACACTGCGCAGACTGATGTGGGAGCATACCGGGAGGAGGCGCGCGGGAGCGTTCAGACTGCTGGCCCGGAGGCACGGCTGTAAATGGCTTTCCCCCAGTAATGGTATATATGGAAATGTACTCCCACTTAGAGAGCCAGTTTGGTGTAGTGGTTAAGTGCGCGGACTCTAATCTGGGAGAACCGGCTTTGATTGGGGGAGGATCCCATTGCGCCAGCACCGCATTGGACGGTAGAGCGGAGCACAGCCAATCATATCGCTGCTGCCTTATGTGCAACGTGGGTTGCTCCCGGCTTTTCGGGTTGCCGTTCACACTTCCGGGAAGCGGGATGAGGCGGGATAAAGGCACTCCCCGGGATTTGCTACCACTTTCAACAGGTATCTTCTAAACGCGGGAGCGAAGCGGAACAGCATGGGTTGACTATGGGTGGGGAACGCCAGGCAGATGTGCCTGTGTGCGCACCTCCTTTAATCCGCTTGGGAAACGTCACTGGAACATGGCTACAGCGGGGCAAACTGCCAGTCTGAACTCAGCCGGAGTTTCCCCGTGACAGTAGTTTCAGATGGCTAGCTGGGCTGGGCTGCAATAGAAAGCGTTGGCACGTCAGAATAATAACGCAGCACACACATGTAAATTGTCTAAAAGAAAGTTTACTAACGAACAGGAAGGGATGCATGGAGGAATAAAAGAACAGTCTGGCTAAGCTACATCCTTCGAGCTCAGAGGTGTCAAACTCATTTGTTACGAGGGCTGGATCTGACATAATTATCACTTTGTCGGGCCGGACCGTGTGTGCCATAAAATGTCACGCCACTTACCGGAGATATAGACTTTATAAAGGACACAGGCAAACCCCATGAACAAGATTATTTTTAACTCAAAATACAAACAAAAGCAATCGATTCAACTGATTTACTGGGGAACCCGCCAAAGGCCCAATAAATGTGTTTAATCACACACAAGACTAGCAATGTTCCCTCTAAGCTGTGGAGTCTTGTGAGCAAAAATTCTACTTTGTGAGCTACCGGCATTAAAGTCGTGAGCGAGCGGTTTGGCTGCTGCATAAATTAGTTGGCTCTGGAACCCTCCTTCCTGAGCTAAGACAAAAATGTGTGAGCCGGGGGCTAAAAAACCGTGAGACAGCTCACACTAACTCAGCTGAGAGGGAACACTGAAGACTAGGGTTTTCCCCCCAAGGGATACCATAAAAGAAGAAGAAGAAGAAGAGATTGGATTTATACCCTGCCCTTCACTTGGAGTCTCAGAGCAGCTTACAAACTCCTTTCCCTTCCCCTCCCCACAACAGACACCCTGTGAGGTAGGTGGGGCTGAGAGAGCGCTGACAGAAACTGCTCTTTTTCAAGGACAGCTGTGCCAGAGCTTGTGACTGACCCAAGGGCACATCAGCAGGTGCAAGTGGAGGAGTGGGGAATCAAACCCCGTTCTCCCAGATTAGAGTCCGCACACTTAACCACTACACCAAACTGGCTCTCTAAGTGGGAGTATATTTCCATATATACCAGTTGCTTGTGGGCCGGGTAAGAGCCCTGGATAGGCCCCCGGGCCTTATGTTTGACACCCCTGTTCTAGCTTATGTTAACTCCAAGATGGAGACTTTGGGAATTGAACTCTAAACAAAAGAAAGGAGAAGAAGACCCAAAATGCCTATCTGCAAAATCTCAGGTAACATATCCCAAGTATGAACTGACCAATGACAGGCTAGAGATCGCTTCTACTCAGCGCCTCATAGGTTCTCTCTAACCAGGGCTATTTTGGGGCAGGAACGCACAGGAACGGAGTTCCAGCTGGCTCCTGAGTTGGCCACGCCCAGCAGGAACTCATTAGCATAATAGGCCACACCCCAACAGCAGACACTCATTAGGATTGGCTACATGAGGGGTGTGTGGCCTAACATGCAAAGGAGTTCCTGCTACAAAAAAAGCCCCGGGTTTTGACAACAAGCAAGGTAAACAGAATAAGAAGCAAAAGGTGGGTGTGGCTGGATGACCACACTTCTGGTAACATGGGGGTGTGGCCTAATATGCTAATGAGCTGCACTGTCAAGGTGTGGCCTAATATGATAATGAGTTTCTGCTGCTGGGCATGGCCTATTATGCTAATGAGTTCCTGCTGGACTTCTTCTACAAAAAAGCCGTGTCTCTAACTAACTACCAATTAGCATAGACAACCAAACAGGTTAATGCTTTCATGACATCAGGGCGAGAACTTGCCATCTTCTGGGCCTGGAGCAGGGGTCTCTGGGGGTGTGGAGGGGGAGGTCTTTGTGAATTCCCTGCATTGTGCAGGGGGTTGGACTAGATGACCCTGGAGGTCCCTTCCAGCTCTATGATTCTATGATCCTATGAAAGCAGCTGCAGGTGGAGAGAAAGGAAGGGAAACTCCAGTGTTCTGGCATGGATGGTTGAACGTAGGCCAGAATTGCTAGAAGTTGTGAACAGGTCCGGGGACCCAGTTCCAGTTCTGTCCAGAAGCACCAACAGAGACAAAATCGATTTATCATTCTTTGGCTCATTAAAGAAGCCTTCTGTTGCGCTGGGAAAATTTGGGCTGCTGAGCGACTAAGGGGTATGGAGCAGGGCTTGCTGCAGTCTGAAACTTTATTGCAGCGCCGAAGAGCCGGCGAATAATAAAACGTGTGCAATGCGGTAAACGTGAAACGGTGAACACAGACTGAGAAGGGGGAAGAAGGAAAGCAAAAGACTCCTCTAACAGACAGAAAAAACCAAGAAGGGATGTGACCAGGGCTCTTTTTGTAGCAGGAACTCCTTTGCATATTAGGCGGCACACCCCTAATGTAGCCAATCCTCCAGGAGCTTAGAGTAGGCCCTGTAAGAAGAGCTCTGTAAGCTCTTGGAGGATTGGCTACATTAGGGGCGTGTGGCCTGATATGCAAAGGAGTCCCTGCTACAAAAAGGAGCCCTGGATGAATGGCGAGGATATTTAGCAAGAATCATATTGTCTTAAAATAAAACTTCACAATATTAACCAGAAAAAGTCCAACATTCTCAATGAGCACCTGGTTATAAGCTCATTTCATCCCTATCTTCCTCAAGAGTAATCCTATTGGATCGAAAGGTGCCAGCCTCTTGATACAGCTCAATCTTATGAGAGGAGCAAACCCATGCTTAACTTCTTCTTTATTTTCTTCAGATTATCTTCTGGTTCCATTACAAGTGTTTGTATTTAGGAGTAAGACACTTTTGTCTTCTTGGTAAAGCTTTCCCTTGCTCGAAAGACAGTCGAATCCGACTCTAGGGATGCGGTGCCCATCTCCGTTTCCGAGCCGTAGAGCCAGCGCTGTCCAAAGACATCTCCGCGGTCATGTGGCCGGCATGACTAAACGCCGAGGCGCACGGAACGCTGTTGCCTTCCCACCAAAGCGGCAGCTATTTATCTACTTGCAATGTCTTGCTTTTGAACTGCTAGGCTGGCAGGAGCTGGGACCAGAGACTGGAACTCACTCCACCATGCGGCACTCGGGTCTCGAACTGGTGAACTACCAACCTTCCGGTCTTGCAGCTTCAGCGTCTTAACCACTTGAGCCATCGCAGGTTAACTAGGTGCAAAAAGCCTTCTGTATTATACGGGTTTAAATACTCTTCATGAACACTGCTGTCTAAATATTTATAGTAGTAGCAAACGGTCCTCTTTTCTACCCGGCTAGAAGCCTTCAATTTTAAAACTGCATACAGTGAAGACCACCAGAAAATCTGCTAACTGTTGTGAGGCAACTGACTTCTGGGGAAAGGATCTTGTGCTTATTGGGAGCTACAGAAGTTCAGCCAGAACATCCAAAGCTGTTTTGGGGGAGGGGGCCTTGGCCAAAATGCTAGCACTAGCTAGGGTTGCCAGCCTCCAGGTCGGGCCTGGGGATCTCCCGCTTTTACAACTGATCTCCAGGTGACAGAGATCAGCTCCACTGGAGAAAATGGCCGCCTTGAAGGGTGGACTCTGTGGCATTGGACCACGCTGAGGCCCCTCCCCTCCCCAAACCCCACCCTCTCCTGGCTCCACCCCCAATGTCTCCAGGTATTTCCCAACCCAGACCTGGCAACCCCAGCACAAGCCCAACCCCCCGCCCCTGTCCACTCAACCATTCTCTCTCTCTCTCTCTGAGGTAATGACAAGTTCAGAGGTTCCTCAGACAAAGAATTTTTTAAAAAATTATTCTTACATTTTCATACTGTCCTTCCTCTCCAAGGAGTTCTGGGTGATAGTTTACCTGGATCTCCTTTCCCTTTTTTATCCTTACAACAACCCTGTGAGGTAGAGGATGCTGAGAATGACCGGTCTGAGGACATTTCCGGATGAACGGGGATTTCAACCTGGCTTCCCCCTTCTAACCTCCTGTGCCACATGGAGTCTCTCTCTCTCTCTCTCTGAGACTTAGACTACTTCTTTTAACCGCAGTATGTTTTAGTTATGTGTACACTCTAATAAACGTTTTGTATTTTTGTATAGTTTAGTTGGTAGCTTGACCCTCTTCGTTCGCAGGCGATTTTGGGTTGAGTTTCCTCCCCCCCCCTCCCCTTTTATTCAGTCTCTGCATTTGAACCAGTTAAGGTAAAGGTAAAAGTTTCCCTTGCTCAAAAGCCAGTCGGATCCGACTCTAGGGGTGCGGCGCTCATCTCCGTTTCCAGGCCGAAGAGCCGGCACTGTCCGAAGACTTCTGGTCACGTGACCGGCAAGACTAAACGACGAGGCGCACGGAATGCTGTGCAAGTTACCAGTTGCCCGCTATCAATAGTAACTGTTTGACTGGTCCAAACAAATCCTTCCGCTACGGTGGCCGACCTCTTAAGTGGTGGCTGGAGGTCTCCGGGGATTACGACTGATCAGGTGATAGAGATCACGTCACCTGGAGAAAATGGTCGCTTTGGGAGGTGGATTCTGTGGCACGAAACCCCACGGAAGTCCCTCCCCTCCCCAAGCCCCGCCCTCCTCAGGCTCCACCCCCCAAAACCTCCAGGTATTTCCCGACCCAGAACTGGCAACTCTACCTTCCACGCTTCTGTTCGGTTTTTGCTTTTGGCTTGTAACCAGCTTCAAAATCTTTCTCGGATTCAGCTGGAGTGTTAGGATACCAGCCCTTATTTTGACGGGTCCTATTAAAAGCAAATTACACTGCGGCTGTTTTTGAAAGCCCTGCCCGTGGATCAACACGGCCGCCTCCAGGTGTTTGCTTTCAATGACAGCAGGTGTCCTTTAAACCAAGTCCTTTCCGCAAGATACGTCGCCTATGGCCTTTGTCGCGTTTTCAGCTTCCAGCCGAACTAATGCGACGTACACTAGCATTAGTGCTGTTAGACACAAACGAACGAACAGAGGAATAAGTTGATGTCACGTCAATTTGGGTCACGACGTATTATTTACCGAGGAGCTCTCAAGCTGTGGCGAAGACAAACAGGGATGATTGCGGCTGTTAAAACAAGAATATAAGAGCGCTGCTGGGTCAGACAATTGGGGTGCAGAGTTTTGCCCAGTCGTAGAGGGGTGATACCGAGTGCAGTAAATAAAACTCCCAAGAAGTCTATTGCCAAAAGAAAAAGGTAAACTCACATTTATTCCACTAGATCCATTCCACATTCAGGTTGCAGTCAAGATGAGGGAAACAAGCCGAATCTAAAGAAGACTTTCCCCGTCACAAATCGCCAGCTTGTCCAGCATCATATGTGTGGGAGTATGAGGGCGTTGTCTCTACAGGAGAGACCTACAGTTTGAGCCAGTTTGGCGTAGTGGTTAAGCGGATGGGCTCTAATCTGGGAGAACCGGGTTCGATTCCCCGCTCTTCCACTCGCAGCTGCTGGATGACCTTAGGCAAG
This sequence comes from Gekko gecko, assembly GCA_029375565.1. Taxonomy (NCBI): domain Eukaryota; kingdom Metazoa; phylum Chordata; class Lepidosauria; order Squamata; family Gekkonidae; genus Gekko; species Gekko gecko. Next base: position 98,578,559 of record JAPDNY010000011.1, read on the forward strand.
CTATAGTTCTGCCAGAGGTGTTCTTGAAAAGAACAGTTTCTGTCAGAGTTCTCTCAGCCCCACCGACCTCACAGGGTGTCTGTTGTGGGGAGGGGAAGGGAAAGGAGTTTGTAAGCCGCTCTGAGACTCTGAGTGAAGGGCAGGGCATAAATCCAATCTCCTCCTCCTCCTCTTCTTCCTCTTCCTTGACATGTGATTCCATGGAAGGCCATGTGAAGAGAGGGAGAGGACAAAGTGAGAGTGAGGAGGGGTCCGAGAGCAGGCTCCCGGGTTAAGACAGAGAGGCACCCCATTCAAGGGGATAATACCTAGATGCTCTTAGAGTGTCTCTCTCTGTTGCTGCTCCCGGTGGACATAAGAACAAAAGAACATAAGAGAAGCCAATGTTGAATCAGGCCAATGGCCCATCTAGTCCAACACTCTGTCACACAGCGGCCAAAATATGCCACGTGCCAACAGGAGGTCCAGCAGTGGGGCCAGGACACCAGACGCCCTCCCTGACAACCCTTAAGAACAGTTAAAGCTGAAAAACTATAGACACATAACTGATCCGAGTGATATGAAAAAGATTTTTTTAAAGAGAGAGAGAGAGAGAGAGAGAGAGAAGACAATGAAATATAAGAAAAATGACTCCTGGCTTGCATCCAGCAAACTGCCAATGGAAAGAATACAGATTTTTTACTGCATTCCTGCTTTCTCCCTCCTTCACAGACACTTTCCAGACCCAGAAACATTATTCCTGGAGTCATAAACCCTGTACAACGGAACAGATGAGGAGGCTGTGGGAGCCGGAAGAAGAAGAAGAAGAAGAAGAAGAAGAAGAAGAAGAAGAAGAAGAAGAAGAAGAAGAGGAGGAGGAGGAGGAGGAGGAGATTGGATATATATCCCACCCTTCACTACCTGAAGGGGTCTCAGAGCAGTTTACAATCTCCTTTCCCTTCCCCTCCCCACAAAACAACGTTATTAGGTTCCTGAGCAGATTGCCAGCTTGCAGGGGGGGGGGCAGGTAGGTGGAACGGACCACATTGTTAGGGGTGCGCGTTTGGACTTCACTTCTGCGTTCGGCAGGTGCGATAGGAACACACGGCTGTGAAACCACACAGAGAGATTAATCGTAAAGCTGCCGGAGTAGACCATCTGGTTGAAACATAGCCATTTGATACTGATTTAATTTGGACTTGGAATCTTGTAACCAGGGGCCTTGAACATGGGGAAGGGAGCTGAGAAGAAGAAGAGGAGATTGGGTTTATCCTCCGCCTTTCACTCAGAGTCTCAGAGCGGCTTACAATCTCCTTCCCCCCCCTCCCCACAACAGACACCCTGTGAGGTAGGCGGGGCTGAGAGAGCTCTTTTGAGGACTGCCCTTGAGAGAACAGCTCTGAGAGAACTTGTGACTGACCCAAGGTCAGATGATGGTCTGCCGCTTTTCATCACTGCACCAAACTGGCTCTCAGAGTAGGTTTCCTTGTCTTCTTTTGACTGCAACCTGAATGTGAACTGGATCTACTTGAATAAACGCAGGGGTCATTTTGTAGAAAAAGAGGTGCAGGAGCTCATTAGCATAACTCATTAGCATAGCTTATTTGCGTATGCCACACCCCCTGACATCACCGGAAGTGTATCAGAAGGCAATACCCACCGCTCAGGCTCCATTGCACTGTTCTGGATGGCTAGCTATGGCGGGGGGGGGGAAGTGCGCAGATCTGCCCTCACAGAGGAGGGAGAGCTTGTACCTGAATACACCTTGGTCTTAAAGGTGCCACTGGACTGTTCTGGATGGCCAGCAAGTGCAGGAAAGTGCGTGGCTGCTTGTGGGTTGAGGAGGGTGGTGCGGAGGATGCACATGGCCTTGAGCAGGTAGGGGGCCAGGACGGTGGTGGGGCAGAGGCACAGGAGGAGGCTGAGTAGGTGAAGGAGGCCGGGGCGGAGCTCCTCACAGGCCTCGCGGAAGTAGCCAGGGCCCACCTTGCAGAGGTGCCGCGCCAGGGCCGGCATGAGGACAGGAGAGCCTGGGCAGGCTGGGTGCCACGGCCCAGGCCGTGGCGGAGCAGCTCAAGGGCCAGCTTGTGGCAGTGCTCCACTGGGTTGGCCAGCGGGCCGGGAAAGGCGAGGGGGGCTGCTGGAAGGAGGGGGGCGGGGCTTGCTGCCTGTGCCCGCCCCCTGGGCTCCTTACTGCCGGAGCTTCGCTTCTGTGCGCTCTTGCAGGAAATGAGCCCTGAATAAATGTAAGTTTACTTTTTTTTTTTTGCAATATACTTCTTGGGCGATTTATTTACTGCACTCAGCATCACACTTCTATGACTGGGCAAACTCTACTGTTATTAACCAAATCTCCCAGCAAGGAAAGCCCTAGCGGGGAATCACCTGAGAGTAATCAGAGGAACTATGCATAGTCTAAGAAGGCAGGAAATCCTGGAACTTTTCCTTCCTGCATGTTGGAAGTTAAGATTGACAAGGACAAAAAAGGGGAAGGGGACAAAGGAAAAGGTAAAGGTTCCCTTGCTCGAAAGCCAGTCGAATCTGACTCTAGGGTTGAGGTGCTCATCTCTGTTTCAAAACCGAAGAGCCAGCGCTGTCCGAAGACGTTTCCGTGGTCATGTGGCAGGCACAACTAAACACCAAGGCGCACGGAATGCTGTTACCTTCCCACCAAAGTGGTACCTATTTATCTCCTTGCAATTTCTTGCTTTCGAACTGCTAGGTTGGCAGGAGATGGAACTAGAGACGGGAGCTCACTCCGTCATGCGGCACCTGGGTCTCGAACTGCTGAACTAGTGACCTTCCACAGCCTGCAGTTCAGCGTCTTAACCACTTGAGCCACTGCAGCTCCTCAAAGGGGACAAAAACTGAACCTAAAACCTAGAATCCAGAATGCGTCAGGTCAGATCGATGAGTCCTTGTGTTTTATAGTTTGTTATTTATACATAAATGTGTGATTGGGCCCTTATATAATTTTAAATTTGTGATGAATAAATACATGTATTTTTATATATTTCCTTCACTAAGTTTTTAATCTTGGCCCCCTTTCTTACATTTGACTAACCTTTGTCAGGTTCTGGAAGTTAAGATTGAACCTTTAGTTGTGGAGAGCAAGAAGGGGGGAAAAAACCCCTCCCTCCGTAACACTCGACGGGATTGTTAAGCAGATGCTGTATAAAAATGCCGAGAGACCTGCCATGTGCTAAAATAAGATTTTTTTCTCAGAAGGGGGTTTGGCAGACCTTACCCGAGCAAATGATCACAGGCGGATGCGGTGATAAATTGCTTCTAGGAAAAAGTCACAACACCCTCATAAAGAGACTTGGCTGCCGCGTTCCCGGCTGAATAGAGAATCTGACACTGATTGGCATTTTGAAAAATACGGAGCACGAAGCATGCCTCTAGGGAACCCCGTGCGAGCAAAATCTTGTCAACACTGAATTAAGGGAGGCAAAGTTTTTCCGAGCGCTGCCACGTGCAAACTTTGCATGGCCTTCCTTCCTTCCTTCCTTCCTTCCTTCCTTCCTTCCTTCCTTCCTTCCTTCCTTCCTTCCTTCCTTCCTTCCTTCCTTCCCTCCCTCCTTCCTTCCTTCCCTCCTTCCTTCCTTCCCTCCTTCCCTCCCTCCTTCCTTCCTTCCTTCTTTCCTTCCTTCCCTCCTTCCCTCCTTCCCTCCTTCCTTCCTTCCTTCCTTCCTTCCTTCCTTCCCTCCTTCCTTCCTTCTTCCCTCCCTCCCTCCCTTTCCTCTCTCTATCTCTTTCTGGAGCAAAACAATCATGCGCTTGCAGAAAAATAAGAACAAAACATAAGAGCATAAGAGAAGCCAGTGTTGGATCAGGCCAATGGCCCATCCAGTCCAACACTTCGTCACACAGCGGCCAAAATATACCAGGTGCCATCAGGAGGTCCAGCAGTGGGGCCAGGACACTAGAAGCCCTCCCACTGTTGCCCCCCCAAGCACCAAGAATACAGAGCTTCACTTGCCCCAGACCGAGAGTTCCCATCTATACCTCGTGGCTAATAGCCCCTGATGGACCTGTGCTCCATATATTTATCCATAAGAACATAAGAGAAGCCAATGCTGGATCAGGCCAATGGCCCATCCAGCCCAATACTCTGTGTCACACTGTGGCCAAAAAGACCAGGTGCCATCAGGAGGTCCACCAGTGGGGCCAGGACTCTAGAAGCCCTCCCACTGTTGCCCCCCTCCCAAGCACCAAGAATACAAAGCATCCCTTGTCCCCAGACCAAGAGTCCCTATCTATACCTTGTGACTAATAGCCACTGATGGACTTCTGCTCCATATGTTTATTCAATTCCCTCTTGAAGCCGTCCCTGCTTGTAGCCATGATCTTGCCTTTGCTAAGATCTATAGCCGAGCCACAGAATTGTTGGAGTGTTCTAAGCATGTGTAAGTGTTCTCTCCTTGAACGTGATACCTCTCTTTTTCTTAACCTGGGAGCTGTCCTCTGACTCCTTCCCTCTCCGCCCCCTTTGTCCTCTCCCCCTTCCCTCATGGCCTTCCACGGAGACACATGTCTCTGCAGGCCTCTCCTGTTGAGAAAATGTCGTCATACTCCCACACACGATGCCGGACAAGCTGGCCATTTGTGATAAAGTACTCTCTACATTTGGCTTGGGCTGCAAACTGTATCTCCTTGAATCAATGTCAGTTTTAACCTTTCTTGCAATAGACTTCTTGGGAGGTAATCCAATACGAGGCGGCGATCAGCGGTTGAACGACCTTGGGGGGGGAAAACCGGCTTGTTCAATTTCAATTAAATTTCCTTGAGCTAACCATTTACATAATTTCAAGCGTAAGTGTTTAGTATACATTTTACAGATGACATTCAAAAGACGAACAGGTCTATAGTGGCTTGGGTCGCTTCTGTTCCCTTTCTTATATATGCATTTCCATCTGCAGTGCTACAGGGTAGATTTTTCTCAACAGCCTGTGCAGTGACAATGTTGCTCTTCTTCGAGTAATGCGGTTGAATCAATTGCACATCTACTCTTACATTGTGAATATTACCAAGAAGAAAGACTTCAGATACTTATTCCTCTACGTTCCAGATTTAAGCCATTACAATGTCATGTCGATTTTAACCCTGAAACTCTTTGGATATATCTCTTAGAAGACAGTAAAAAACCTGTGTCTTACACAGTGGCAAGGTTTCGTGCACTGGCTCTTAGAAAGCGGCACCATTTGTCTAAGAAAATACTAAAGGCTGAAGTATGAATCTTACTTGTGCTGTAATTTTAAGCTTTATGTATTAGCTGCAGGGCTATTTTCGGGCAGGAACGCACAGGAACGGAGTTCCGGCGGGCTCCCAAGTTGGGTACGCCCAGCAGGAACTCATTAGCCTATTAGGCCACACCCAACAGCAGGAATTCATTAGGATTGGCTACATTAGGGGTGTGTGGCCTAACATGCAAAGGAGCCCTGGGTTTTGACATTAGGGGTGTGTGGCCTAATATTAGGGGTGTGTGGCCTAACATACAAAAAAAGCTGTTGGGTGTGGCCTATTATGCTGATGAGTTCCTGCTGGGCTTTTTCTACAAAAAAAGCCCTGATCAGCTGTCAAAGTTGTATATCATAATGCCCCTGTATAAATCAATGGTGCGACCTCATTTGGAATACTGTGTACAGTACTGGTCACCACACCTCAAAAAGGATATTATAGCTTTGGGAAAAGTGCAGAAAAGGGCAACTAGAATGATCAAAGGGTTGGAGAACTTTCCCTATGAGGAAAGGTTGAGGCGATCAAGGCGCTTTAGCTCGGAGAAACGACGGTCGAGGGGTGACACGATCGAGGTTTATAAGATTATGCACGGGATAGAGCAGGTCGAGAAAGAGGTGCTTTTCTCCCTTTCTCACAAGACAAGAACTCGTGGACAATGAAATACTCAATGAAATTGCTGAGCAGTCAGTTTAGAACAGATAAAAGGAAGTCCTTCTTCACCCAAAGAATGATTAACACATGGAATTCACTGCCACAGGAGGTGGTGGCAGCTACAAGCATGGACAACTTCAAGAGGGAATTGGATAGACATATGGAGCAGAGGTCCATCAGTGGCTATTAGCCACAAGGTATAGATAGGGACTCTGGGGCAAGTGATGCTCTGTTTTCTTGGTGCTTGGGGGGGGGGCAGCAGTGGGAGGGCTTCCAATGTCCCGGCCCCACTGCTGGACCTCCTGATGGCACCTGGTATTTTTGGCCATTGTGTGGCACAGAGTGTTGGACTGGATGGGCCATTGGCCTGATCCAACATTGGCTTCTCCTACGTTCTTATGTCCTTATTTTAATCTTGCTGGTCTCGACCATAATAAATTTTGAATTTTGAACATTTGACTTTGTGGGGGATTTATTTAGTGCACTCAGTATCACACTTCTATGACTTGGCAAGCTCTGGAAGAAACAGAAGCAAAAAAAGAAGAGGAAGAGGAGGAGAGATTGGATTTCTACCCTGCCCTTCACTACCTGAAGGAGTCTCAGAGCAGCTTACAAACTCCTTTCCATTCCCCTCCCCACAACAGACACCTTGTGAGGTAGGTGGGGCTGAGAGAGCTCTGACAGAAACTGTTCTTGAAGAAGAAGAGGAGGAGGAGGAAGAGAGAGAAGAGATTGGATTTATACCCCGCCCTTCACTACCGAAGGAATCTCAGAGCGGCTTACAATCGCCTTTCCCTTCCCCTCCCCACAACAGACACCCCGTGAGGTAGGCGAGGCTGAGAGAGCTCTCTCTAGAACTGCTCCTGACAGAACAGCTCTGATAGAACTTCTGACTGACTGAAGAAGAAGAAGAAGAAGAAGAGGAGGAGCAGGAAGAGAGAGAAGAGATTGGATTTATACCCCGCCCTTCATTACCCGAAGGAGTCTCAGAGTGACTTACAATATTCTTTCCCTTCCCCTCCCCACAACAGACAGCCCTGTGAAGTAGGCGGGGCTGAGAGAGCTCTTTCGAGGACTGCTCCTGAGAGAACAGCTCTGAGAGAACTTGGTGGTGCGGCTTATGACAGGTGGGATGCTATGAAAGATGAGGGTTCAGGTTCGATGACAGGGATGTGCAATGGCACGGAAACGACGCTAGGACCAGGGGAAGGCTGATGCAGAAAAAAGAGGAAGATCCAACCGGAGCAAGATTGACTCAATCCAGGAAGCCACAGACCTCGTTTTGCAAGCCCTGAGCCAGGCTGTGAACAACTGCACGCCTTGGAGGTTGTGAACCGACAGGGTCGCCACATGTGAGAAGCGACTTGGCAGCACATTGCGCACACATGTGCAATGGCAGGCAATTCGTGCTCCACCCAAAGCAGAGGTTGGGCGGCCGTCACGGAACGCATGCCTCGCCGTTAGCTGCTCAGATCCATCCCACAATCCCCCTCGGCTGTCCCTTCCATATGGCCGGCAAACCCCTCTTCTGCTTTAAGTAAGGCTTTTGACAATATCGCTCCACTGTTTCTCCTGGGTAGCACTTTGAAAGCCCCGCAGAGCTTTTCTTTCAAAGCTGCAGAGAAGAGCGAGAGTTCCGAAGCACCTTAAAGATGAACGACATTTGTATTGGCAGGGGAGGAGCTTTCGTGAGCCACCGCTCACTGAATCATAGGATCATAGAGTCAGAAGGGACCTCTGAGGTCATCTAGTCCAACCCCCTGCACAATGCAGAGAAATCACAAATACCTCCCCCTCCCAACACCCCCAGTGACCCCTGTTCCATGGCCAGAAGATGACAAAAAACCCTCCAGGATCCCCAGCCAAACTGGCCTGGAGAAAACTTGTTTCCTGACCCCAAAGTGACAATCAGCATTTCCCTGGGTGTGTATGAAAGAGCCACAAGAACTAAGCACTGTTGCAACCCTTCCTGCCCTCCCTTCTTGTGATCTGCCCAAGTTCACAGAATCAGCATTGCTGTCGGATGGCCATCTAGCCTCTGTCTGAAAACCTCCAAAGAAGGAGAGCCCACCACCTCCCGAGAAGTCATAGAATCATAGAGTTGGAAGGGACCTCTGGGGTCATCTAGTCCAACTCCTTGCACTATGCAGGAAATTGACAAATACCTCCCCCTCCACACCCACAGTGACCGCTATTCCACACCAAGAAGATGACCAAAAAAACTCCAGGATTGCTTCCTGACCCCCAAAGTGGCAATCAGCATTTCCCGGGGCATGTAAGAAAGGGCCACAAGAACTGAGCACGGAGGCAACCTGTCCTGTCCTCCCTCTCGTGATCTGCCTCAGTTCACAGAATCAGCAGTGCTGTCAGATGGCCATCTAGCCTCTGTTTGTAAACCTCCAAAGAAGGAGAGACCCACCACCTCCCCAGGAAGCCTGTTCCACTGAGGAACCGCTCTAACGGTCAGGAAGTTCTTCCTAATGCTTAGCCGAAAAATCTTTTGATTTAATTTCAACCTGTTGGTTCTGGCCCGACCTTCTGGGGCAACAGAAAACAGCTCCGCCCCATCCTCTATATGACAGCCCTTCGAGTATTTGAAGATGGGTATCATGTCACCACTCAGTTTTCCCTTCTCCAGGCTAAATATACCCAGCTCTTTCAACCTTTCCTCATAGGACTTGGACCTATGAGGAGAGGAGAGGAGTGGAGAGGAAGAAGAAGAGAAGAGATTGGATTTATACCCCACCCTTCACTGCCCAAAGGCTTCTCAGAGCTGCTTACCAACTCCTTTCCCTTCCCCTCCCCACAACAGACATCCCGTAAGGTAGGTGGGGCTGAGAGAACTTCTGACAGAAACTGCTCTTTTTCAAGGACAGCTGTGCCAGAGTGACTGACCCAAGGTCACATCAGCAGGTGCAAGTGGAGGAGTGGGGAATCAAACCCGGTTCTCCCAGATTAGAGTCCGCACACTTAACCACTATACCAAACTGACTGTCAGGAGGAGAGGAGAGAAGAGGTTGGATTTATACCCCGCCTTTCACTCGGAGTTTCAGAGAGGCTTACAAACTCCTTTCCCTTCCCCTCCCCACAACAGACACCCTGTGAGGTAGGTGGAGCGGAGAGAGCTCTGGCAGAAACTGCTCTTTTTCAAGGACAGCTGTGCCAGAGCTTGTGACTGACCCAAGGTCACACCAGCAGCTGCACGTGGAGGAGTGAGAATCAAACCCGGTTCTTCCAGATTAGAGTCCGCGCACTTAACCACTACACCCAACTGGCTCTAAAAAGGCCGAAGCCTCATGGCCCACTGTGAACGGAAAAACCAAGCCCTAAAAAGGGCAAGGAAGGAGGGAAAGGAGAGGAAAGACAGAGGGGCAAGGTCAGGGAAGGAACGTGAGAAAGAAAAATAAAGCAAACAGGATGGGAGAAGGGGAAAACGGAGGAGTCAGCTGATCTCACTACCCATCACTGTTCTCAGCCATATGCTCGGTGGAACGTCTCGGTCTTACAGGCCCTGCAGAAGCAGCAGAACTGAGCTAAGTCCCACAGGGACTCCCTCTTAGTAGACAGAGAGTTTCACCAGGTTGGGGCCAGAGCCGGAAAGGCCCTGGTCAAGGACAGCTGGACTGCTTTGGGGTCAGGGATTACCAAGAGGTTGTTACTTGATGAGCATAAGGCCCTCTGAGATATATACGGCAGTCCTGTAGGTACGATGGTCCCAAACCATTTAAGGCCTTAAAGGTAAGAACCAAAACCTCGGACTCGATTCTATACTCAACTTGGATCCAGTACAGCTGGTAAAGCACAGGGTGTATATGTGCTCTCAAAGGGGGTCCCAGTAAGGATCTATGCCGCCGCATTCTGGACCAGTTGAAGTTTCCGGAGCAAGTTCAAGGGCAGCCCTGCATAGAGAGAGTTACAGTAGTCCAGGGCTCTTTTTGTAGCAAGAACTCCTTTGCATATTAGGCGACGCCCCCCTAATGTAGCCAATCCTCCAGGAGCTTACAGAGCTCTTCTGACAGGGGCTACTGTAAGCTCTTGGAGGATTGGCTACATCAGGGGGTGTGTCTCCTAATATGCAAAGGAGTCCCTGCTACAAAAAGAGCCCTGCCTGAGTCGTCTAATCTAGAGGTGACCGTTGCATGGATCACTGTGGCCAAGTCAGTGTAGGACACATACCGGCTTCCAGGCTTAGCACCGAAGATGCAAAAACTCTGTCCTTACCATGTTCGTGACCTGGGCCTCCAATGAAAGAGAGGCATCCAGGATCACACCCCAACTCCTGACGGAGGGAGCTGGAGAGAGCCAGTTTGGCGTAGTGGCTAAGTGTGCAGACTCTAATCTGGGAGAACCGGGTTCGATTCCCCACTCCTCCACTTGCACCTGCTGGATGACCATGGGCAAGCCGTAGCTCTGGCACAGCTGTTCTTGGAAAAGAGCTGTTTCTGTCAGAGCTCTCTCAGCCCTACTGACCTCACAGGGTGTCTGTTGTGGGGAGGGGAAGGGAAAGGAGTTTGTAAGCCGCTCTGAGACACCTTTGGGTAGTGAAGGGCGGGGTATAAATCCAACCTCTTCCTCTTCTTCTCTTCTACTAGCTGTACTTCATCAAGAGTAGGAAGCTGAATCACGGTGAAGGACAAAATTTGTTTCCTGGTCAATCCCATCAAGTACGTTTGGCTTGAACTTAGCTCTCAGAAGCTTTCCTTCACAACTAAGCTCTATTCATTCGAGTTATGGGTAGTTGCGAGGCTGCGACAGGAATACGAAGTCAGAATTGCAACTCAACATCTCCAGGGATTTTCCCAAACCACATCTGGCAACCTGAGCCTCACATCGGCACGCGCACCCCAAAGTGAATCCTCCGTACCTAGAATGAAGGGTCACCTAATATCTAAATGCCTTCTTGCCAGCGGAGGCCATTTTCAAACGCTGAGGGAAAGCTCCAGGGTGTCCGCGAGATGCTGAATGAAATGGACTGTTCTCTTTAGATGTCCAGAAACGCTGTGGTTCAAAGCCACGCGTGCGAATTCTCACGCGGTCGCCTCTGCTCCTATGTAACAAAAGCATCATCACCCCACGTAGCCGGAAAAATGCCCTGTGCCCTCCGGAAGGAGACATCTAACTGAGACGGAGGCATGGCAGCTCTTGGAGGGGTCATCATCCCTGAAGATGTACTCCTACAGCTTCACTGAACCTAATGCCAGGAACACAAAAGCTGATACCCAGAATTAAACTTTCTTGGTCTCGAAGGTGCCACTGGACTCAAACTTTGTTCTGTTGCTTCAGACCGACGTGGCTACCTGCCCAAATCTATCTTCACTGAAGAGAGCCTCTTTACTTTAAAAAGATTGATAACCCCTGGAGCCGATGGGCATATTCAGAGGAGGGAAGCGGGGGTTTAAAACACAGGAAGGCACAGAATCAAAACCAGTGTCTCAGAAAGACGGACGTTTTCTTCGATGGCTCCACTGCCAAAGGAACCATCTCCGAAACTCAGCATCGTCGTGTATATAGTGACAACAATCAGGGCTATTTTGGGCAGGAACGCGCAGGAACGGAGTTCCGGCTGGCTTTAGAGTTGGCCACGCCTACTACAGCCAAAACCTCTGTGTGCGTGGCTACACAGGGAAGGCCTGGAGAGCGACACCCTGGTGACTCTGAGACGGGCAGGCCAGGGGGTACCCTGGAAGGATCGGGGAGGCATTTAAACGCCTCCCTGTGCCTTCCCTGGTCTGTCCAAGGGCTGGCTTGCCTGGGCTCGCTGCAGCCGCAGGGCGCCTGGGCAAGCGAAGGGATGGCATGGGTGTATGGCCTAATACGCTAATGAGCTGTGCTGTCAGGGGTGTGGCCTAATATGCTAATGAGTTTCTGCTGTTGGGTGTGGCCTATTATGCGAATGAGTTCCTGCTGGGCTTTTTCTACAAAAAAGCTTTGACAACAATAATAGCGGCATTGTTCTTTTCTGCAAATACTGTAAGGGGAATTCACTCTCCAAGCAGCGCAATATCCCCCAGGAGGAAGTCCGTATGACAACAGAGCCGCACTGCACATAAAACGCTTCTTGTTAATCAAAGCGTGCAATGTTAATGTTTCCGTCTTTTAAGAGGGCCTGAGGTTTTCACCCAAAGCCTTTTATCCCTTCAGCTTAGAACAAAGAGAAAAGCAATGAAGGTGTTCTTTGGGTTATTTGAGAGGGAGACGAAAACATCCATACTTTGATTTTAAAAAAGGAACGTGTTTAATGATAACAGTTTCCGGGTAATCTATAGATTCCTATTTATCTCGACGAGGGGAGTTTCGACTCTCGAAAGCTCCTATCCCGAAAATCCTGCTGATTTCTCAACTTAAATACACAGGACTGAGAGAAAACTTAGGAACAAAGTCACATTTCATAGAATCATAGAATGTTAGAGTTGGAAGGTACCTCGCAGGTCATCTAGTCCAACCCCTGCACTCTGCAGGAGCGAAGCCGAAAGATAGCCCTACATACCTACAACATACCTGAAAGATGGTCGTCCAACCTCCGCTTAAAAACATCCAGCAAAGGAGCATCCACCACCTCCCAAGGCAGACTGTTCCACTGCTCAACCACTCTCAGAGTTAGGAAGTTTCTCCTGATATTTAGCTGGTATCGACTCCCTTGGAATTTCCACCCGTTAGATCTAGTCTTGCAATCCGGAGCAAGAGAGAACAGATCTGCTCCACCTTCTACATGACAGCCCTTCAGATACTTGAAGACTGCAATCACGTCCCCTCTAAGCCTTCTCTTTCCCAGGCTAAACATTTAGGGATTAGCAATAAGCGAGGGTGCCCTGACGTGGATGGCGCAGGCTAGCCCGATCTTGTTGGATCAAAGAATCAAAGCATGGTCAGCCCTGGTTACTACGTGGATGGAGAACTGTCAAGGGAGTCCAGGGTTACTATGCAGAGGCAGGCGATGGCAGACCACCCCTGCTTGTCTCTTGCCTGGACCTGGACGGGCCAGGCTAGGTTGATCTCCTCAGATCTCTGAAGCCCAGCAGAGTCAGCCTTGGTTAGTACTTGGATGAGAGACCACCAAGGAAGTCCAAGGTTGCTATTCAGATGAGGAGGAGGAGAAGGAGAAGAGTTGGATTTATCCCCCACCCTTCACTCGGAGTCTCAGAGCGGCTTACCATCTCCTCTTCCTTCCTCTCCCCGCCACAGACACTCTATGAGGTAGGTGGGGCTGAGAGAGCTCTGACAGAACTATTCTGAGAGAACAGCTCTGAGAGAACTTGTGACTGACCTAAGGTCACACCAGCTGGCTGCAGGTGGTGGAGGAGTGGGGAATCAAACCCGGTTCTCCCATATTAGAGTCTGCTGCTCTTAACCACTACATCAGACTGGCAGGCGACGGTAAACCACCTCTCTTTATCTCTGGCTTGGACCTGGGTGGCCCAGGCGAGCCTGATCTCCTCAGATCTCGGAAGCTAAGCAGGGTCAGCCCTGGTCAGTAGTTGGATGGGAGACCACCCAGGAAGTTCAAGGGTTGCTATGCGAAGAAGAAGAAGAAAAGATTGGATTTATACCCCGCCCTTCACTCGGAGTCTCAGAGTGGCTTACGAACTCCTTTCCCCGACGCCCTGTGAGGTAGGTGGGGCTGAGAGAGCCCTTTCCAGAACTGTCCTTGAGAGAACAGCTCTGACAGAACTTGTGACTGACCCAAGGTCACACCAGCAGCTGCATGTGGAGGAGTGGGGAATCAAACCCGGTTCTCCCGGATTAGAGTCCGCGCTCCTAACCACTGCACCAAACTGGCTCTCAACTATTGGGATGGGGGGCAACCAAGGAAGTTCAGAAGCTAAGCAGGGTCAGTCCTGGTTAGCACTTGGATGGGAGATCCCAAGGAAGTCCAGGGTTGCTACGCAGAGGCAGGTGATAGCAAACCGCAGGGGGTTGCCTCTCCCCTTGAAAACCCCACAGGGTCCCCACAAGTCAGCTACAACTTGACGGCGCTCTCCAGCACCACCAAGTAACCTGATCCTTTCCCAATAGAAGTCTGGGCTTCGTTATTTAATGTAGCACAGTTGCTTCGGCCAACTATTAAGGCAAGGCCTATGATGTTTCATGGCTTCTTTGGGCTGCGCAAAGCCATTCGGTGCTGCCAGCTGCGTTATTCATACTCGATTTCATCTTCTTTTTCAAGGGCTTCCTTTACAATGAAGGGACCAGCCAGGGCAGCTACAGTGTAGACGCTGGAGTCTGTGAAGGCCAATTCAAAGGCGTTTCTCCAAAAAGGAAAAGGAAATCTCTGTAGTGTGCAAGACATGTGACCAGTGTTCCCTCTAAGCTGAGTTAGTGTGAGCTAGCTCACAGTATTTTAGCCTCCAGCTCACCCATTTTTGCCTTAGTTCAGGAAAGGAGGGCTCCAGAGCAAACTCATTTATGCAGTAGCTAAATCGCTCGCTCACGACTTTAATGCCAGTAGCTCACAAAGTAGAATTTTTGCTCACAAGACTCCACAGCTTAGAGGGAACATTGCATGTGACTCGGGAAATACACCAGACATCCATCAAGACATATTCTTATGCAGGATCAGTGCCACCGTCCGTCACAATAATGGGATTTGGGCACTAGCTTATTTCCTAGGGGCATTTGGGTAACATTATCGAGGCCCTCTCTGCTAGGACTTGTTTTTCTCTGAACCTGTAGTGTTCAAGATGCTTCTAAGTTTTTGAACTACACTTGAGACCTCTGTCCCAGAAGCCATTGCCTCGGAGAGGATCAAGATGATCAGTTCCTCAGGGGGATGTGGTGAATTCCTGAGTAACTAGCCAATTATGATACTCAGGCCTCCAAGACAGGCAAGAGGTGAGGAGAAAGATCTCTCACAGAGATCCTGGAGGACTGCTGCCACTCTAAGTGGACAATGGACTTTGATGGACCAAAGGTCTGAGAGTCAGTTTGGCATAGTGGCTAGGAGTGTGGACTCTAATCTGGGAGAACTGGGTTTGATTCACCACTCCTCCACTCTGTCTGGGGCCATGATGCTCTGTATTCTTGGTGCTTGGGGGGCAACAGTGGGAGGACTTCTGGAGTTCTGGCCCCACTGGGGGACCTTTCTGATGGTTCCTGGGTTTTGGCCACGGTGTGACACAGAGTGTTGGACAGGATGAGCCATTGGCCTGACCCAACATGTCTTCTCTTAGGTTCTTATGTCTGAGGCAGTGATGCTATGTCTTCTTGGTGCTTGGGGGGCAACAGTGGGAGGGCTTCTTGAGTTATGGCCCCTCTGCTGGACCTCCTGATGGCACCTTGGTTTTGGCCATTGTGTGACACAGAGTGTTGGACTAGATGGGCCATTGGCCTGATCCAACATGGCTTCTTTTATGTTCTTATGTTCTTTTAGCCATAAGGTGTAGAAGGAGCATTCTGTCTGGGACTGTGATGCTATGTCTTCTTGGTGCTTGGGGGGGCACAGTAGGAGGGCTTCTGGAGTTCTGGCCCTGCTGGTGGACCTCCTGATGGCCCCTGAGTTTTGGCCACTATGGGACATAGAGTGTTGGATTGGATGGGCCATTGGCCTGTTCCAACATGACTTCTCTTATGTTCTCTGTCTTCTTGGTGCTTGGGGGGCAACAATGGGAGGGCTTCTGGAGTTCTGGCCCCGCTGGTGGACTTCCTGATGACACCTGGGTTTTGGCCACTGTGTGACACAAAGCATTGGACTGGAGGGGCCACTGGCCTGATCCAGCATGGCTTCTCTTATGTTTTCTGTCTTCTCAGTGCTGGAGGGCAACTGTGGGAGGGCTTCTGGAGTCCTGGCCCCACTGGTGGACCTCCTGATGACATCTGGGTTTTGACCACTGTGTGACACAGAGCGTTGGACTGGAGGGGCCATTGGCCTGATCCAACATGGCTTCTCTTAAGTTCTCTTGTGCTGCAGCGCCTATTGGAACAGATTGGTGATTACTTGGAGGACTGTTGCCAGAGCATCTACTACTTTTTTGGGGGGAAAGTTTCATTAGTCAAGATTTAAATGAAACCAAAGTCAGACCTTTGGCACATACTGAATGATGCACGTTAGCGATCACACGAAAATCCATTTGCAAAGTGCATTGAAAATGGATCGAAAGGGCATTATCGGGCATGTGTGAAAGCACTTAGTCCCATCATTCTGAATGCTCCACCACACCGTCGTGGAGGGAATTCTCATTGGCACACCCATCAGTACCGAACAAGCAACAGCCCAATACTATCGACTCCAAAACAGCAGACCGATCGGTGACTTGAACTCTCTCAGTAAAGTAGTTCTCGCTGGCGTGCTGTTGAAAGGACCCAGAATTGCTCAAGAAAAGCCATTTTTGCATTTATATTCATTTATGATTTGTACAATGGGGATCTATAACTGCATATCATAATTCTTCCGTTTCTTCGCACCAAGCCTCGATCGGCACCTTTTCATAAGTTGAATCTCACACATTATTGGAAGGCATATCCCGTTCCATTTATGCGGTAACGCATTAGATAAGTTCCACGGCATTTCCATCCTTTACAAATTTCACCTATTCAGTTGATTGTGTGCACTCCTCCGTGCGTTGATAACTTACACAATACCACACTGGCTCTGTATTAATATCTCCTTCTCAAGGTTCATGTTCTCACATGATTGTTATTGTAATATTCTCTACTAGGGAGCAAAGCCCGTTGTGGTGGAAGACAACGGGCCCTAGAAAGGGAGGGGGGAGGGAGAGAGGGTTGGAGGAAGGAAGGAAGGAAGGAAGGAAGGAGGGAAAGAAAGAGGGAAAGAAAGAGGGAAAGAAAGAAAGAAAAAAGAAAGAAAAAGAAAGAAAAAGAAAGAAAGAAAGAAAGAAAGAAAGAAAGAAAGAAAGAAAGAAAGAAAGAAAGAAAGAAAGAAAGAAAGGAAGGAAGGAAGGAAGGAAGGAAGGAAGGAAGGAAGGAAGGAAGGAAGGAAGGAAGGAAGGAAGGAAGGAAGGAAGGAAGGAAGAAGGAAGGAAGGAAGGAAGGAAGGAAGGAAGGAAGGAAGGAAGGAAGGAAGGAAGGAAGAAGGAAGGAAGGAAGGAAGAAGGAAGGAAGGAAGGAGGGAAGGAGGAAGGAAGGAAGGAAGAAGGAAGGAAGGAAGGAAGGAGGGAAGGAAGGAGGGAAGGAGGAAGGAAGGAAGGAAGGAAGGAAGAGGTGGAAGAGTGAAAGAAAGGAGACAGGAAGAAAGGAAAGGGGGGAAAGGAAGGGAAGAGGGGTGGAAAAGGGCTTCTCTGGGCCTACTGCCCCCACAGAAGGCCCAGGGGATGGTGTGGGGGGCGAAAAAGGGCTTCTCTGGGCCTACTGCCCCAATAGAAGAAGAAGAGGAAGAGATTGGATTTATACCCCGCCCTTCACTGCCCAAAGGCGTTTCAGAGTGGCTCACAAACTCCTTCCCCTTCCCCTCCCCACAACAGACACCCTGTGAGGTCGGTGGGGCTGAGAGAACTTCTGACAGAAACTGTCCTTGAGAGAACAGCTGTGCCAGCGCTGGCCCAGGGGATGGTGTGGGGGCGGCGCAAAAGGGCTTCTCTGGGCCTACTGCCCCCATAGAAGGCCCAGGGGATGGTGTGGGGGGGCGGAAAAGGGCTTCTATCACCTGCCTCAGCCTTGAGGGCCTGTCCCTGCGCTCACACTCCAGACGGTCCTCTCCTGTCGGAGGACTGGAGCAGACTGAGCCAAACACACTGACTGGGGCTGACGTGGGCGGGACTTCGCCAAGCAGCCAGTCAGCCCTGGCCAGTGTCCTCTGACTGCCAGTTCTTGTGCCGAATCAATTATGGCCAGCATAGAATCCTGTGAAACCAAAATTCAAATATTAATAAGGACAGGATTGTTAACTCTTTATTAAGGTAAAGGTAAAGGTTTCCCTTGCTCGAAAGCCAGTTGAATCTGACTCTAGGGGGCGGTGCCCATCCCCGATCCCAAGCCGAAGAGCCAGCGCTGTCCGAAGACTTCTCCGTGGTCATGGGGCCGGCATGACTAAATGCCGAGGCGCACGGAACGCTGTTCCCTTCCCACCAAAGCAGTACCTGTTTATCTACTTGCCGTTTCTTGCTTTCGAACCGCTAGGTTGGCAGGAGCTGGGGCCAGAGACGGGAGCTCACTCCCGTCACGCGGCACTCAGGTCTCGAACAGCCAGACCACCGACCTTCCAGTCTGCAGCTCGGCGTCTTAACCTCTGAGCCACCGCAACGCCTAACTCTTTATTACCTTAATAAAATGTACGTTAAACTTCAAAAAAGAAAAATGGAAGCCTGGCCTGGATAGCCCAGGCTAGACTCATCTCCTCCGATCTCAGAAGCTAAGGAGGGTCGAACCTCTTACTGCTTGGATGGGAGACCACCACCAGGGCCATGATGTGGAGGCAGGCAAGGGCAAAACCCCCTCTGAATGGCTCTTGCCTTGAAAACCCTGCATTGCCTGTCAGAAAGAGGGAATAGAAATCACCGAAAATGCCTTCATATCCTTACATCTAAAAACAAGTGACTAGGGATGCCAATCTCCAGGCGGGACCTGGAGATCCCCTGGAATTACAGCTCATCTCCAGCCTACAGAGATCAGTCCCCCTGGAAAAAATGGCTGCTTGGGAGGGGGACTCTAGAGCACTGTGCCCCCTGAGGTCTCTGTCCTCCGCAGGCTCCGTCCCCAGATCTCCAGGAATTTCCCAACCTGGATCTGGCAACCCTACCCCCCCATCCCACATCAGTGGCTAGGGGGGACCTGGTGACCATAAGAGCATCCAACCTAGGAACCTGTGGCACTGGAGCTTCTGTTTTACCCCGTGGATGCCCTTCCTGTGGCCAATTCAGAGGAGGAGCTAAGCCCCCGCCTTCGAAATGACAGAGACACGCTCCAGTAGAGTCCCCCGCCCTTTAATGGGCGACCTCATTTCACGGCTAAGTTGTGGTGCAGCGTTTCTCCAGGGCTCTCCTGGGTCGCCAGCCTTCAGCCTTCTCTTGGAATGACAACTGATCTCCTGTCTACAGAGCTCAGTTCCCCTGGAGAAAATGCCTCTGGAGGGGGAACAGGAGGAGGAGGAGGAGGAGGAGGAGGAGGAAGAAGAAGAAGAAGAAGAAGAAGAAGAGGAGGAGGAGGAGGAGGGGGAGGGGGAGGAGGAAAGAGGAGGAGGAGGAAGAAGAAGAAGAAGAGGAGGAGGAGGAGGAAGAACAGGAAGAGGAGGAAGAGGGGGAGATTGGATTTATACCCCGCCCGTCACTACCCAAAGGAGTCTCAGAGAGTCTTACAAACACCTTTCCCTCCCCCTCCTCACAATAGATACCCTGTGAGGTAGGTGGGGCTGAGAGAGCTCTTTCCAGGACTGCTCCTGAGAGAACAGCTCTGAGAGAACTTGTCACTGACCCAAGGTCACTCCAGCAGCTGCGGCAGCTCAAACTCGGTTCTCCCAGATTGGAGTCTGCACTCTTAACCACTACACCATTTATACCCTGCCTTTCAGTACCTGAAGGAGTCTCAGAGCGGCTTACAAACTCCTTTCCCTTCCCCTCCCCACAACAGACACCCTGGGAGGGAGGTGGGGCTGAGAGAGCTCTTTCGAGGACTGCCCTTGAGAGAACAGCTCTGAGAGAACTTGTCGCTGACCCAAGGTCACACCAGCAGCTGCACGTGGAGGAGTGGGGAATCGAACCCGATTCTCCCAGATTTATAGAGTGACATCCCTGCTGAGCTCCCCCGCTTCCCCAAACCCTGCCCTCCCCAGTCTCCAGCCCCCAAATCTCTGTGAATTCCCCAACCCGGAGCTAGCGACCTTAGCTGTGAAGTGGGAAAGGTTGTGGGCAGCAAGGTTGTTGGGGTCGGGGCAAGATTACCATCGCATCGACGCTTCTGCAATGCGCAGCGTCAACAGCGAATGGCGCATGGCTGCCAAGTGCCAGTCCAGCGCCACCCCTGCCCACTTTCAACCCCGCTGTCGGTGCTTCTGCAGCGGGGACGCTGTCTTGGGCCGCCCCGGGTAGCAGTGACCCAGATAAAGAAATATATGTGCAAACGATTCCGAATGCGCCGCACGGTATGTGCAAATGCCGTCTCCGCCATTCACACAAGGAGATTTATCTGCAAAAGGCTAATGGGAAGCCGACAGGATGAATCATGAGGGCTGGAGATAATGTTATCAATTAGAAAGGGAGAGGATGCTATCTTGGGGGGAGCGTTTTGTCAAGAGGCAGAGGACAACTAATCGTGTTATTTGGGCTTCGGAACACATCGATTTACGCCTGTCTCCTCCTCCGGCGCGATCCTCAACAGAGCTGCTCCTTTTCTAAGCGCGTGGACGTCAGTGGGTTTAGAAGCGCGCTTAGGTCTACTTAGGACCGCTCTGTTAATTACCTAAAGAGAGACTTGATGGATTTTTTCCGGATCCATATTGTATTACCCAAAGGTCTTAATGAGGGAAATTGACTCGGTGTCTTCGCCGCTGGGTCGAGGGGAACAAGAGGCCGTTTATATTGGAATTTGCTTCCTCTTTCTGCTTCGAGCCTTCCAAGGAGACACATCCAATGGCTCCCTCTAAGCCGTGGAGTCTTGTGAGCAAAAATTCTCCTTTGTGAGCTCCTGGCGTTAAAGTTGTGAGTGGGCGATTTCGCCACTGCCTAAAACCAGTTTGCTCTGGAGCCCTTCTTCCTCAGCGAAGTCAAAAAGGTGCAAGCCAGAGGCTAAACTTCTGTGAGCTAGCTCACACTAACTCAGCTTAGAGGGAACACTGGATACATCTCTCTGGAATGAATGGGGTATGTAAACAGCGTTCTGTGCGCCTTGGTGTTTAGTCATGCCGGCGTCATGACCACGGAAACGTCTTCGGACAGCGCTGGCTCTTCGGCTTTGAAACGGAGGTGAGCACCGCAACCCTAGAGTCGGATTCGACTGGCTTTCGAGCAAGGGAACCTTTACCTTTACCTAAGGACCAAAACAGATGTGAGGAAGGCCACTGGCCTCTGTCTGTGAAAGAGAATCTCTCAGCCATGATTCTTATACCTCGCCCTCCCCGCCGGAGAAGGCTCAGGGTGGCTGACAACAATTAAAACACATAAATAACCATTAAAACAATCATAAAACCTTATCAGACAATCCAGATGATGATGTAAAGTGCTAGTACGATTGGTCTGGCAACATTAATGGTATCCTTAAAAAGGATATTCTAGCACTGGAAAAAAGTGCAGAAGAGGGCAACTAGAATGATCAAAGGGTTGGAACACTTTCCCTATGAGGAAAGCCTGAAGCGCTTGGGGTTTTTTAGCTTGGAGAAACGACGGCTGAGGGGTGACACAATCGAGGTTTATAAGATTATGCACAGGATAGAGCAGGTTGAGAAAGAGGTGCTTTTCTCCCTTTCTCACAATACAAGAACTCGTGGGCACGCAATGAAATTGCTGAGCAGTCAGGTTAGAATGGATGAAAGGAAGTTTTTCTTCACCCAAAGAGTGATGAACACATGGAATTCACGGCCACAGGAGGTGGTGGCAGCTACAAGCATGGACGGCTTCAAGAGGGAATTAGATAAACATCTGGAGCAGTGTTCCCTCTAAGCTGAGTTAGTGTGAGCCAGCTCACAGTTTTTTAGCCTCCGGCTCACACATTTTTGTCTTAGCTCAGGAAGGAGGGCTCCAGTCTCTTGCTCACAACTTTAATGCTGGTAGCTCACAAAGTAGAATTTTTGCTCACAAGGCTTCACAGCTTAGAGGGAACATGGATATGGAGCAGAGATCCATCAGTGGCTATGAGCCACAAGGTATAGATGGGAACTCTCAGTCTGGGGCAAGTGATGTTCTGTATTCTTGGTGCTTGGGGTGGGGGGCAACAGTGGGAGGGCTTCTAGTGTCCTGGCCCCACTGGTGGACCTCCTGATGACACCTGGTATTTTTGGCCACTGTGTGACACAGAGAGTTGGACTAGATAGGCCATTGGCCTGATCCAACATTGGCTTTTCTTATGCTCTTATATGATCTGATGCATTTCGGCCCACAAGAGCCCTCTTCAGAGGTCAAATAGTACAGAATACAACATGCAACAAAGCCCCGTTACACTTTTGTAAGGCAGTAAACAATTGATGTAGGACCAAAAATGGATTGTTACAATCTAGAATTGAACGATGCACAATTTTTTTTTCTTTGGGGCCACAAATGTATCTGGCCTTATGTCAGAAGCAATTACATATGTTGGGGATCGTAATATTGACAATATGTACCTTCCAATTTATGTCCTATAAGTAAAATCGCCTTATCGGGGCCAATGTAACTACCTTCGCTAATATTCCAATAAAGCTCTGAACAGGTTTTTTTAAAAAATATTTATTTATTTATTTATTGTATGCACATTAAAACAAGATACGATACAAGAGTCTATAAATCCCAGTGAGAAATTATACAGTACATGGCTTGCAACACAGAAAGATTTGACAATTGCAATATTCGCACAGTTTTTGTGTAACTCCACAGTTATTTTATCGCTATCTTTTTCCTTTTCTTAATTCCTCCCTTTTCATTTCTTCTTCCTAGGGATTAATCCCTTTTATTGAAACAAGAAAAAAGCCGATCGATCTACCCAGTTTGTTCAAATAGCGTGGTTTAGTATACTGTTTTGTGATTCTATGAATCGAGTCCATTTGAGCTTGACGTTCTTACGTTCGGTTGATGTCTCGTGTTGAGTTGTCCATTCTGTGCTGTTATCAGCTAAGAAATACTCCCAAATTTTTCTGTACTTTTCTGAACTCTGAACTGTTTTGACACTGGGTGCTGCGGCATTCTTACAACCCGCTCTCCTCTGGGCACAGCCCTGGTCCAAATCGAAGCTGCGTACAAGCACATTTTATCTTTTACAAAGACATGGGATTCCATGCTTTTTGTCGTGTCTGTTCGGATACAAGTCCAGGCAAGCTGTCTTTGGCCGAATCTGCATTTGCATTTTTAAATTAGTTTCGTGCCGCTCTGACACTGTCTTTCTCTAAGGCCGAATCTGCATCTTCATTTTTTAAAGCAATCTTGACGCCGTCTTTCTTTATATTGGTGTGATGCTTGTTTCAAAGTGATACGAAAAAATCTGCTATTTTTTCTGCTTGCCGGCTGGCCAGGAATGCTGTTGTTCTCCTCCCTCTTCTCTAGCATGCCCTGCGTTTGCCGGCACCCATTAGCTTTACACAAGACAATAAATCACTTAAGGCAACAAGCCAACAAGCTACAAACTTCTCTTTACATTCAAAGAGAAGGATTTTCTCAGCTTTCAGTTTTGCCCAGCTTTTGGTTTAAACAAGAAAGCAAAAATAGCCAAAATAGCCAAAAAACTGTAAAGACTGGGTGTTTAGTTTGCAGAATGTATGTATGTATGTAGAAGGGATCTTTCTCTAACTTTTCAGGCAATATAAAAATCACAAAACAAGATAAAATCATCCACCCTTAGCTTGTCAAGCAAGGGAAAAGTTTCTTACATTTCTTTATGTGCTGTCAGAAGGTAAACAGAGCAGATAAGCCTCCGATTAGCGTGGGGGGGGGGGGCTTAGAGTGCTTTTAACCACATCCAGTTGAGCCGGAGAGAAGCCACAATCACGACGGAGCCAAAACCATAGGGCAATAAAATAATGCAGACAGCAGAAATTATAACAGTGCAGTAGGAGAGCGAAACCTAAAGAGATGTGGACATCTTTTTTGGAGACGGAGCGAGAGTGTAGCCAAAGCAGTGGAAAATACCAATGCAGATTCTACCTATGTTTGACAGCATCACAGCAGCATGAAATTGATTTTAAAATGCAAATGCAGATTCGACCTGTTTCTTCCAGCACTGATCAAATGTGTTTCCTACCACAGAGAGGTGCCAGCAATCAAAGAAGCAGCAATAATCGATCCGTTTCAAATGAATATCAACTAAGCAGCATCCAGCATCAAACCTTTATCACATAAATAAGCCACAAATCCGCAAAATGCTCTATGAAAACCAATGCCCCCCCCCCCGGACTTTTCCTTTTGGAACTCCCTGAAAATATAGGTTAACGGACAGAGAAGGAGGAAAGTGGCTTTTGTTTGGCTTCGAGTGTTAGCAGATGTTTGCTCGTACGAGTGGGGCGGCGAGGATATTTACCAGATGGCGCAAGGAGATTAACGAAATAATTTATTTTACGTTTTGCGTGACATAATGTTCATACACATAAACATGGCTCGGCTAACATCATCTGTGAATGTGGCCATCTGTGCATCCTTGTAAAGAGTGGAAATGTGGTGTAACGGTCAACTATTGACCGTTCATGTTTTGTGTGATAACATGGGTGTGTGTGCGTGTGAAGACAGAAGTCGATGAGGGGCAGGGATTTCCCAGCTGTATAACAAATAACCATTCCAAGACTCAGCAGGGAAATCCATTCTTCAACTCTGGGAGTTTCTCACTAAGTACAGGAAAACTACTTCACCCAAAGACTGATTAACACTTGGAATTCACTGCCACAGGAGGTGGTGGCAGCTACAAGTATGGACGGCTTCAAGAGGGAATTAGATAAACATATGGAGCAGAGGTCCATCAGTGGCTATGAGCCACAAGGTATAGGTAGGGACTCTGGAGCAAGTGATGCTCTGTATTCTTGGTCCTTGGGGGGTCAACAGTGGGAGGGCTTCTAGTGTCCTGGCCCCACTGCTGGACCTCCTGATGGCACCTGACATTATTGGCCACTGTGTGACAGAGTGTTGGACTGGATGGGCCGTTGGCCTGATCCAACACTGGCGTCTCTTATGTTCTTATGGATAGACATATGGAGCAGAGGTCCATCCATGGCTATTAGCCACAAGGTATAGATAGGGACTCTCGGTCTGGGGCAAGTGATGCTCTGTATTCTTGGTGCTTGGGGGGCAAGAGTGGGAGGGCATCTGGACCTCCTGATGGCACCTGGTATTTTTGGCCACTGTGTGACAGAGTGTTGGGCTGGATGGGCCGTTGGCCTGATCCAACACTGGCTTCTCTTAAGTTCTTATGTTCTTAAAACCCGCTCGGAATTGAGGGTCGCCAGCAGTGTTCCCTCTAAGCTGAGCTAGTGTGAGCTAGCTCACAGGGTTTTTTTAGCTTCCGGCTCACCCATTTCTGCCTCGGTTTGGGAAGGGAGGACTCCAGAGCCAACTCACTGATGCGGCAGCCCAATCGCCCGCTCACAGCTTTAATGCCAGTCGCTCACAAAATGGCATTTTTGCTCACAAGACTCCACGGCTCAGAGGGACCGTTGGTGGCCAGTGCTGGGTTGCATTCCATTACCTAAGGTTCTCAGCTCTGGGTTGGGAAATACCTGGAGATTTTGGAGGCGGAGCCTAGGGAGGTTGTGGTTTGGAGCATGATGCTACTGAGCCCAACTTCCAAAGTGGTTATTTTCTCCAGGGGAACTGATCCCCGTCGCCTGGAGATGAGTCGTGATAGCGGGAGACCTCCAGGCACCACCTGGAGGTTGGTAACCCCTAGTACGATGCCATAGGGTCCACGCTTCAAAGCAGCCATTTTTTCCAGGGGGAAACTGATTTTGAACGTCTGGAGATCCACTGTGATAGTGGGAGAGCTCCAGGGGTTACCTGGAAGTTGGCAACCCTAGCTATGTTGGATCAGGCCAGTGGCCAGTCCAATAACGCTTTGCCACACAGCGGCCAAAACCCAGGGGCCATCAGGAGGTCCACCAATGGGGCCAGAACTCTAGAAGCCCTCCCGCTGTTGCCCCCCAAGCACCAAGAAGACAGAGCATCACTGCCCCCAGACAGAGTGTTCCCTCTCTACCTTGGGGCTAAGAACCCCTGATGGACCTCTGCTCCAGATGTTTATCCAGCCCCCTCTTGAAGCTGTCACTGCTTGTAGCTGCCACCACTTCCTGCAGCGGTGAATTCCACGCGTTGATTACTCCTTTGGGTGAAGAAGTACTCGTTTTGATCTGTTCTAAGCTTACTGCTTAATTTCGCGGAGTGCCCGCGAGTTCTTGCATTGTGAGAAAGGGAGAAAAGGGCTTCTTTCTCTACTTTCTCTATCCCAGGCATGATTTCGTAAACCTCTATCGTGTCAGCCCAGCCCCCCCACCTGGAGGCAATTCTATAATTCCAAGTCACTTGGGAGACATTATGTGCAAATCATTTTTTTTTTTTTTTTTGCAAATTGTAATAGATACAGTTCAGAGAGGAAACAGTCTTCTCCGCTCCTGGGGGACACATCGACCCAAGCTGTGACACAGAAAGAACATTCAAACGCATAGCATTTGTCTGACACAATGCACATTTTAATTCTCAGACCGCATGTAAACATGAGTTTGGAAGGGAAGGGGAAATGCGCCCGGTCAAATTCTGACCCCTCTAATGTTTTATTTGGGGGTCGATCATTGTGTGGCTGGCTAAATCCCTTGTGCACGAGGAAACCAAGGCTGCAACCCTAAACAGGCTTATTTTTGAGTACAGATGCTTGAGATTGCAGGGCACACATTTCAGTGCTCCAATAAATGCCTTAAAATCACTCAGCATTCACTGAGCATTGATCTCTCTGCCCTCTCTCTCGAGAGAGGCTGGAAACCCGAGCGGTTGGCCCTCTGCTGCCCCCTAGAGGTTTTCCCATGATCCTGCAGCACAAGTGCCGTATTCTTTCCCATAAAAACTGGGCAATCCTTTTTTATTTGGGTTCACATTTAGTCGGTTGTGCTTCAGGCTTGTCACCTTCTGCCGCCTCTTGTGCCGCTTTTTATTCTGGGTTTGCATCTTTTCCGGACGCTTGATCCTTTTTAATAATGTCACCATGTGTGAGCTGCCCCTGAGCATCTTTCAAAGTGACCGAGAACTGTTTTAAATAAATATATTTAAGAGTCCTGGAAGTCAACGTCGCCGCATCTCAGTGGCTAAGCCGGTCACCGGAGGTGCCAAATGATGAAACACAATTTATTCATCATTAATCAGAGAATGGTAACTAAGGAGCAGATGGAGACTGAGAAGGCGTGGGCTTTAACTGGCTGGATATTATTCACAATTGCTGGGGGCGGGGGGAGCAATCTGCATCTTATCCCTCTTCAGTGTTGAGGAAAGGCCACGTAACGCTTTCGACCAGCAGACAACAGTCCTGCACTTATTAGGCGGACAGCAAAACAGGGACAAACTATCAGATACGGATTTATTTCTTCTGCATCATTAGGGATTCCCCGGGTAAGCAAGGAAATATTTATAGTTGTAAAAAGGACAAAAGCCCCTTTCTCTCAGCCACAAGGTGTAGTGGGAACACTCTGAGAGCAAGTCTGGCGTCGTGGTTAGGAGCGTGGACTCTAATCTGGGAAAACCAGATTTGCTTCCTCACTGCTCCACATGCAGCTGCTGGAGTGACCGTGGGTCAGTCACAAGTTCTCTGAGAGCGGTTCTCTCGAGAGCAGTTCTCGAAAGAGCTCTCTCGGCCCCACCTACCTCACAGGGTGTCTATTGTGGGGAGGGGAAGGGAAAGGAGATGGTAAGCCGTTCTGAGACTCCGAATGAAGGGTGGGGTATAAATCCAAACTCTTTTCCTTCTCTCTGTCTAGTGATTAAGGAAACGCCAAACACACCCACAGTTCTACCTTTCATGAAACGCAGAATATTAGAGGCAGCTGAGTGTCAGTCTGAAGACAGGGAAGGGGAGCAGTGTTCCCTCTAAGCTGAGTTAGTGTGAGCTAGCTCACAGTTTCTTAGCCTCCAGCTCACACATTTTTGTCTTAGCTCAGGAAGGATGGCTTCCAGAGCAAACTAATTGACACAGTTGCCAAACTGCTCGCTCACAACTTTAATACCAGTAGCTCACACAGGAGAATTTTTGCTCACAAGACACCACAGCTTAGAGGGAGCACTGAAGGGGAGGTAGAGTCGCCAACCTCCAGGTGGCGCCTGGAAATCTCCTATTACCATTGATCACCAGATGACCAAGATCAGTCCCTCTGGAGAAAATGGCTCCCTTGTAACCAGCCTCCTGAACCTGGGGTGGTTTTTCCCAAGAGACACCCCAAAAACAACCTCTGAACCTCCACAGGCAGTGCCTTCACGGAGACGGCCTTAAGAAAGACAGGAGCACTCTCCGTCTATGAACTTCAGCTGCTTAGCGTGCCTTGTATAGGACCAGCAGCAAACATCAATGTAACTATAAAAGAAAGTGTTCCCCCTTTGGAAGACTTCAAGCAAGGAGAAGGGGGCGTAGGATTCCGGAAACTCCCGTTGGGGTTCGACTTTGAAAATAACGATATAAATCGACTGGTAGTTTTCGTCCTGAATGAACTGATCGTTATTGTTTACTGCATGTAATGAATATATATGCCTGTTTTCGGATATTATAACAGCACACAAGATATTAGTTATAAACAGAACACATTAAGTTATATAAAAAAAAGGTCTTTGCAGTGTATATATTTGTTACTTGACTGGAGCAGTGGCTTTTGCTGGGAGCAGTGGCAGATGAACTGTTAAGCAGACTAAGCATGTGCTTAAGGTGTCAGGCAATCCTGCCATGAGATGGATGGGGGGGAAGGAGGGAGGGATGGTCTGCAACTCTTCATGTTTGGAATGTAGGGAGGTGTGCAGGTTGCCTAGGAGATCCGGGATTCCATGGCCTGGGCAATCTGTTACCTCACCAAATGGCCTTGGTCTCACAGTTCTTGTTTTCTCTGTCTGAGACAGCTTTGGGGCAGTTTGGTGATTTACTGCTTTAGCACTTTCGCACCTCTTCCCGCGCGGGCTTAGTGACTATTGGTAGATGGAGGGGGGGGCACTTCGAGTGGGTATAATTGTGGGTGCCTCTTTAGAGCTAGTCATCCCTGACAAAGAGATGTTAACATAAGAACATAAGAGAAGCCAATGTTGAATCAGGCCAATGGCCCATCTAGTCCAACACTCTGTGTTACACAGCGGCCAAAATATACCAGGTGCCATCAGGAGGTCCAGCAGTGGGGCCAGGACACTAGAAGCCCTCCCACTGCTGCCCCCCCCCCAGCACCAAGAATAGAGTGCATCACCTGCCCCAGACTGAGAGTTCCCATCTATACCCTGTGGCTCACTGATGGACTTCTGTTCCATATGTTTATCTAATTCCCTCTTGAAACTGTCCATGCTTGCAGCTGCCACCACCTCCTGTGGCAGTGAATTCCATATGTCAATCACTCTTTGGGTGAAGAAGTATTTCCTTTTATTTGTTCTAACCCGACTGCTCAGCAATTTCATGGAGTGCCCACGAGTTCTTGTATTGTGAGAAAGGGAGAAAAGTACTTCTTTCTCAACCTGCTCAATCCCATTCATAATCTTATAAACTTCGATCATGTCACCCCTCAGCCGTCGTTACTCCAAGCTAAAGAGCCCCAAGCGTTTTAACCTTTCTTCATAGGGAAGGTGTTCCAACCCTTTTATCATTCTAGTTGCCCTTCTCTGCACTTTTTCCAATGCTATAATATCCTTTTTGAGATGTGGTGACCAGAACTGTACACAGTATTCCAAATGAGGTTGCACTAATGATTTATACAGGGGCATGATGATACTGGCTGATTTGTTTTCAATTCCCTTCCTAATAATCCCCAGCATAGCGTTGGCCTTCTTTATTGCAGCTACACACTGTCTAGACATTTTCAGCGAGTTATCCACTACGACTCCAAGGTCTCTCTCATGGTCCGTCTCTGCCAGTTCAGACCCCATCGACGTGTATTTATATTTAGGATTTTTGGCTCCAATGCGCATCACATTAAACCCCATTTGCCACGTTGACGCCCACTCACCCATCCTCAACAGATCCCTTTGGAGTGCCTCACACTCCTCCCTGGTTTTCACCATCCTGAACAACTTCGTGTCATCTGCAAATTTAGCCACTTCACTGCTTACTCCCAATTCCAAATCACTAATAAACAAGTTAAAAAGCATCGGACCGAGTACTGATCCCTGTGGTACCCCACTGCTTACCACCCTCCACTGAGAAAGTTTCCCATTTATACTCACTCTCTGTCTTCTATTTATAAGCCAGTTTTTGATCCAGAAGAGGACTTGTCCTTTTATCCCATGACCATTGAGCTTACTTAGGAGCTTTTGATGAGGAACTGTATCAAAAGCTTTCCGGAAGTCAAGGTAAATAATATCTATTGGGTCCCCCTTGTCCACATGTTTGTTCACTCCCTCAAAAAACACTAACAGGTTAGTGAGACAAGATCTTCCCTTACAGAACCCATGCTGGGTCTGCCTCAATAGTTTTTGTTCATCAATGTGCCTACTAATTCTTTCCTTAATAACAGTTTCCACCAACTTACCCGGTATCGATGTCAGACTGACTGGCCTGTAATTTCCCGGATCTCCCCTGGAGCCCTTTTTAAAGATGGGAGTGACATTAGCTACCTTCCAGTCCTCAGGAATGGAGGCAGATTTTAAAGAAAGATTACATATTTTTGTCAGGAGATCCACAAGTTCACATTTGAGTTCTTTCAGAACTCTTGGATGAATGCCATCCGGGCCTGGTGATTTATTAGTTTTTAAATTGTCCATCAGTCGGAGGACTTCCTCTCTTGTCACCGCAATCTGATTCAGGTCTTTCAAACCCCCTCCCGAAATCAGTGCTTCTGGAGTGGGCAAACACTTCTCCTCTTCCACAGTGAAGACAGAGGCAAAAAATGCATTCAGCTTCTCAGCCATTTCCCTATCATCCTTCACTACTCCTTTTACCCCTTGGTCATCCAAGGGCCCCACTGCCTCCCTGGCTGGCTTCCTACTTCTAATGTATTTGAAGAAAGTTTTATTGTTGGTCTTTATGTTTTTTGCGATATGCTCCTCATATTCCCTTTTTGCTTGCCATAGTCTGTGTTCCCTTTTATCAAGCGCACTAAGACTAGCTTTCCACCGCTTAAAGGAATCCTTCTTGCCTTTTACAGCTTCCATTACTTTATTTGTTAACCATGCAGGCTTTTTTCTATACCTATTTGTACCTTTCCTAACCTGCGGTATATATTTTTTCTGAGCTTCTAGGACTGTCTTTTTAAATAGTCTCCAAGCTTCCCCAATGGTTTTGACCTTCTCCACTCTTCCTTTCAATTTCTTAATTGAAATTGAAGTTACCGTGCCTTTAGAACTGCTTTCAATAAACGCTATCTTCTTCATGAAGCCTGGTGTCTGACTGACTTTCTGGAGTGCCTGACATTAGGGCACCAGGGCCAAAGGGGGCACCACAAAGTTGGGAAAAGGGTGGAAAGAAGAAAAAAAGAATGAAGATTTGTAAAAAAAAAAAAAAAATTGATAAAACTAGTGCAAATTGATCAAGGTGCACCCTCTAGGGTTATATTTTTAACATTAATGGTCCCCAACTGCACAACAGAGAGAGGTCTTTCTCACAACTGAAACGTGTAAGAAACCCAAATAGATCCGTTATGCTTCCAGAAAGACTCAGCTCACGGTGTACATCGACAATTGAAGCAGACATTCCGAGAAGTGTTAATTTCGAGGCTGTGATCAGCGATTTTGCGAAAATGAAACGTAGAAAGATGCCTCTCGGGTCACGAATATTGGAACTTTGATACATTTAACGGGTGAAATATCGAAACAGATGCTGCATTGCATTTTTGTAGAACTTGATGGAGCCAAAGCTCGGCTTAGTTTGTACAGTATATATTGTGTTATCCATATGAATAAATCTTTGTATTGCTGCAAACCGCATTGTATGTCTGGTCAGGCAGGTCAGCAACTAAAATGGGACCGGGTCAGTGTGGAAAGGAGGGGGGAGGCACTGAGACTGGTCAGTGCTTAGAGGGCACCAGGGAGCCTTCATCCGCCCCTGGATGGGAGACTAGGAGAACCTCATTTTGGCTGGGGAAGCTCAGGCCAAGTCAAGCGCACCAGGCTGGACTTCGTGGCATTATGCTCCGTTACGGTCCCTCCCCTACTCAAACTGCACTCTCCCCAATCTCCACCCCTAAGATCTCTAGGTCATTTTCCAACCCAGATCTGATAACCCGAAGGGGAGGGGAACTGGCCTGCTTGGGCCCCTAACTGGGGAAGGGGGGGGCACTGTCAGGACAAAGAATGCAGGTCCTGAGGCCCACTGTAGCCCTATCCCCCTGCCCCCCCAAAAAGCAGGGGATCGTAAGCATTTGAGGGTTCTGGGCTGCAGTGAACAGACTTTTGGAGTGGGAGGAGGAGGAGGAGGAGGAGGAGGAGAAGAAGAAGAAGAAGAAGAAGAAGAAGAAGAAGAAGAAGAAGAAGAAGAAGAAGAAGAAGAAGAAGAAGAAGAAGAAGAAGAGGAGGAGGAGGAGGAGGAGGAGAAGAAAAAGAAGAAGAAGAGGAGGAGGAGGAAGAGGAGGAAGGAGGAGGAGGAGAAGAAGAAAAAGAAGAAGAGGAGGAGGAGGAGGAGGAGGAGGAGGAGGAGGAGGAAGAAGAAGAAGAGGAGGAGGAGGAGGAAGAAGATGAGGAGGAGGAGGAGGAGGAGAGGAGGAGGAGGAGGAGGAGGAGGAGAAGAAGAAGAGGAGGAGGAGGAGGAGGGGGAGGAGAAGAAGAAGAAGAAGAAGAAGAAGGAGGAGGAGAAGAAGAAGAAGAAAAGGAGGAGGTGGAGGAGAAGAAGAGAAAGAAGAAGAAGAAGAGGAGGAGGAAGGAGGAGGAGAAGAAGAAAAGGAGGAGGTGGAGGAGGAGAAGAAAAAGAGGAGGAGGAGGAGAGGAAGAAGAGGAGGAGGAGGAGGAAGAAGAAGAAGAGGAGGAGGAGGAGGAGGGGGAGATTGGATTTACATTTACACCCCACCCTTCACTACCCGAAGGAGTCTCAGAGCGGCTTACAAACTCCTTCCCCTTCCCCTCCCCACCACAGACAAACCCCGTGAGCAATGCTCCCCCTAAGCTGTGGCGTCTTATGAGCAAAAATTCCCCTCTGTGAGCCACTGGGGTTAAAGGATATTCAGAGAGGTGGCTGAGTAAAGCCTGCCCCCACCTCCCGCCTCTGGCATTTCAAGGAGGTCCCCCATCCAAGTACTTGTGGGAGTCAGCCCTGTTTAGCTTCCAAGAACTGACGAGATCGGGCCCGCCTGGGCTATCTAGGTCGGGGTTCACACCGCAAATTTTGCAGGTCTTTCAGGTGCTCCTGGACTCTTGCTCTTTGCTACTCCTATGAGCAGGGCTTTTTTTTTGTAGAAAAATCCCAGCAGGAACTCATTAGCATAATAAGCCACACCCAACAGCAGAAAATCATTCGCATATTAGGCCACACCCCCATGTTACCAGAAGTGTGGTCATCCAGCCACATCCACCTTTTGCTTCTTATTCTCTTTACCTGGTTTGTTGTTAAAACTCAGGAACTCCTTTGCATGTTAGGCCACATGTGGCCAATCCTAATGAGTTTCTGCTGTTGGGTGCGGCCTATTATGCTAATGAGTTCCTGCTGGGCGTGGCCAACTCGGGAGCCAGCTGGAACTCTGTTCCTGTGCGTTCCTGTCCCAAAATAGCCCTGCCTATGAGACTGGTTAGACTGGGAGTATAGATTTGGTTAGACTGGCAGAGTGTAGATTTAAATCTGGGTCCCCCAGATTTTAGTCTGACATTTTAACCACTGCGCCACTCTGGTTCTCATCAGTCATAAAGAATAGAGACCTTTAGCTCTTTCTGTCCCAAGACAGAAAGTCTTATCAGTTCTCTAATGGTATTCCCATGGCTATTGAAACTTGAATCTTTCCTGTCCTGAAAAACGCAAAAGGCTCAACAGCTGACAATAGCACTACAGATAAGATTCTGTTCAATGCCCATTCCACACACAAAAGAACCTCCTCAAGAAACAGGAAACCTCCTCAGGAAACAATCCATAGACAAAAGAACCTCCTCAGGAAAGCTCCTCCATTAGCATGTTTTCACAGCCTGGAGAACTCCTACAAGATAATGACTCAGCCCTACCCCACCTTCCTGAGTAGATATAAATTAACCTGCCTACCATTTTTCTGCTCACCTTGACACCAAGAGTACTCCATCTTTCTCTGTTTACCTCTGAGGATGCCAGTCACAGCTGCTGGCGAAACGTCAGGTCCTACAAAGCCAAGACCACGGCCATACAACCTGGAAAACCTACAGCAACTAATAAAAACTATGTTGTTCTTTCAACAAGTCTTGCCTTCTGCAGCGGGCACAGAAGACTGGCTTTTTCAGTTCTGTTTTCAGTTACCAGGGGTCGGGGGGGAATCTCACTGTAGTTTTTCTTCCATTTAACTTCACAAGTCAGGGCTTTGGGGTATTCAATTAGAAGTCCTTCCCAATTGTCAGAGATATTCTATATTTACAAGCGGTATGTAATGAACTGGCGACCCCTAGAGGCAAGATAGAAAGTTGCAGCCGAATGACTCCAATAAATACTTTCATATTTCACAGATTGAGGGCAGACAGCGCCACCTTGTGCTAGTATTTGGTCTGTCAGGCAGCGGCAACCCACATTTAAATCCTGGCTCGATTCCAGCACCAAGGGAAAACTGGATTTTAATGGCTGGCTTTCATTCCCTCTCTCTCCTGCCCTGCCAGTTAAATTCCAGTAAAAAATTCAAGTTACTGGGATAAGACGGTTTGTGGCGAGATTCGTAATGCCTCTGTCTGATATTGTTCCTCAAGTGTTAATGCTCATATGACTTTAGGTGTTGTGGATTTTATGGGCTGTATGGCTGTGGTCTTGGCATTGTAGGACCTGATGTTTTGCCAGCAGCTGGGACTGGCTTCCTCAGAGGTGTAACACAGAAAGATGGAGTACTCTCTGTGTCCATGTGAGAAGAAAGCGGTAGGCAGGAAGGTGGGGTAGGGCTGAGTCATTATCTTGCAGGAGTCCCCCAGGCTGTGACCTGCTAATGGAGGAGCTTTCCTGAGGAGGTTCTTTTGCATACGGATGGGCTGTTGAAATTCTAATCTTCTCTGTAGTGCTGTTGTAAGATGTATTATTGTATTCATAAGACTGCCTGAATCCTAGCTGTGCTTTCAAGAGCTTGAGTGCATCCAAATTTTCCTGAGTTCCCACAGCCTTATCTCAAGTTTCGGTGCCTTGAATTTGAGTTACTCAAGTCTCTCTTCTCGAGCTAACACTTTTCTTTCTAATTCTGATTTTTAAAAAATAAATACCCCACAAATATGGGCCTTAGACGTGTTCCAAATAACTGACCAGGTAAAACCTGGGGTAACATTGTTCAACAAGAACACCCTAATATTTGAGAATTGGACATCTTTCTGGAAGAGGCCAAGAACTTAAACTCCATGGACAAAATTATTTTTACCATTCCCTGTCGAGGTCGGGGGGAGAATGACCCGCCTATACCATGGGCTGAATACTAGCATTTTGAGTCTTTTAAACGACAGATGAAGTGAGGCAAACAGAGCTATTCTAGAGTAAGACTTGTGGGAAGGAAAAAAGTATGACTGTAGAATCATTGAGTTGGAAGGGGGCCATAGAGGCCATCTAGACCAACCCCCTTGTTATGTACTGAATGTGAATCACTCCTATCGATTCACATGTTAAGGCTGAGTCTGAATGTGGCTCTTCAGATGTCACATTGCTATTGGTCAGTTTCTGCGAAACCTGTGTAATGACCCAATCACTGAGTGATATTGTTGCAAAGAGGGAACGGTCCTGATTGGCCTTTATCCCTGCAATGCCATTGGTCTTTAACTTGTAATGGGTGTGGCTTGGACAGCCCGGGAGAGTTTAAAAGAAGGAGCTGTGCTCCCCTTGTCGTCGTGTGTTCCTGACTTACAGTTGCTGTTTAATAAAGCTGAAATCACTTGAAGCTGAATCCTTTGTTGAGTCTCATACTTAACAGCCCTGCTTCAAGCATGATCACCCTAGAGCATCTTTTTGTCCAGCCTCTGCTTCAAGACTGCCAGTGAAGGGGAACTCACCACCTCCCAGGGCAGCCCATTCCACTGTAAAAAAATGTTCATAATATCCAGCCGGTACCTTCCCACCCGTAATGTAAACCCATTCTTGCGAGTTCCATCCTCTGCTGCCAACGAGAAGAACTCCCTGCCCTCCTCTAAGTGACAGCCATTCAAATATTTCACGCACAATAATGATGCAACACAGTAAATCATAGAATCATAGAATGTTAAGAGTTGGAAGGGACCTTGCAGGTCATCTAGTCCAACCCCCTGCACTCTGCAGGAGCATAGCGGAAAGAGAGCCCTACAACATACCCGAAAAGTGGTCGTCCAGCCTCCGCTTGAAAACGTCCAGCGAAGGAGCATCCACAACCTCCCGAGGCAGTCTGTTCCACTGCTCAACCACTCTTACAGTTAGGAAGTTTCTCCTGATATCTAGCTGGTTACGACTGTCTTGTAATTTCCACCCATTAGATCTAGTCTTGCAATCTGCAGCAAGAGAGAAGAGATCCACTCCATCTTTTACATGACGGCCCTTCAAATACTTGAAGACTGCCATCATGTCCCCTCTAAGCCTTCCCTTTCCCAGGCTAAACAGACCCAACTCTTTCAGCCTTTCCTCATAAGACTTGGACTCCAACCCTCTCACCATCCCGGTCGCCCTCTTCTGGACACGCTCGAGATGGAAGAAACAAACCAGCTCAAACTGCAGTCTAATTGCCTACGTGTCCCATAGCAATTGCCACCAACAGTTGCTAGACAAAGAACATAAATAAAAGCGTGCAAGTATGGACAGGCACGCAGTAAGACATCGCAGCTTTCAAGAAAACCCGTGCATAAAATGCACCACCATCTCCTTGAAAGCAAAGAAAATCCTTTTCCATGCAACCCACAACCGTAGTTATACTGCCAAAGGTGGTGGCAATTCTGATTTCTTGTTTCTTTCTTTTTTTAAAATATCTTTATTCAGCCCAATAAAATCACAAAATTCATTTACCAAATGTAAGATAACAACCCTAAATATACAGATACAGTGCATAAAGGAAATGTCAAATACTCAACATAATACGGTTTCTTGTTTCCAACAAACGTTTTCATACCATCTCTTACAGGAGTTCTGAAGAGGACAACCAACATAAGGATGCCAGCCTCCAGGTGGGACCTGGGGATCCCCTGGAATTCCAGCTCATCTCCAGACTACAGAGATCAGTTCCCCTGGAGAAAATGGATACTTTGAAAGTTAGACTCTATGGCAGGGGTTGTCAAACATGCGGCCCGGGGGCCGGATAAGGCCCCCAGAGGGCTTCTATCAGGCCTGCAGTGGAACCGGCTGTCTCCTGCTTCTTCCAGTTCTGCTGCTGCTGCATCATCGTAGGTTTGCAGATACACACCTGAACAGCATACTCAAGTTTGCAACAGCACAGACATCTTGATGAAATAATTCAGAGCAAGAGATGTCAGTTATCAGGCACTGTTAAATATGAAAATGTCTAGACAGTGTGTAGCTGCAATAAAGAAGGCCAACGCTATGCTGGGGATTATTAGGAAGGGAATTGAAAACAAATCAGCCAGTATCATCATGCCCCTGTATAAATCTTTGGTGCGACCTCATTTGGAATACTGTGTACAGTTCTGGTCGCCACACCTCAAAAAGGATATTATAGCATTGGAAAAAGTGCAGAGAAGGGCAACTAGAATGATCAAAGGGTTGGAACACCTTCCCTATGAAGAAAGGTTAAAACGCTTGGGGCTCTTCAGCTTGGAGAAACGACGGCTGAGGGGCGACATGATTGAGGTTTATAAGATTATGAATGGGATTGAGCAGGTTGAGAAAGAAGTGCTTTTCTCCCTTTCTCACAGTACAAGAACTCGTGGGCACTCCATGAAATTGCTGAGCAGTCGGGTTAGAACAGATAAAAGGAAATACTTCTTCAACCAAAGAGTGATTAACACCTGGAATTCACTGCCACAGGAGGTGGTGGCAGTTACAAGCATGGACAGTTTCAAGAGGGAATTAGATAAACCTATGGAGCAGAAGTCCATCAGTGGCTATTAGCCACAGGGTATAGATGCAGCCAGCTGGCTGCATGTGGAGGAGGGGTGGGGAATCACACCCGGCTCTCCGGATCAGAGTCCTCACCGCTCTTCGCCACTGCAACCCCCTCTGGTGCTGGAGAAGACTCTTGAGAGTCCCTTGGACTGCAAGGAGATCAAATCAGTCAATCCTAAAAGAAATCAACCCTGACTGTTCCCTGGAAGGCCAGATCCTGAAGCTGAAGCTCAAATACTTTGGCCACCCAATGAGAAGGGAGCATTCACTGGAGAAGACCCTGATGCTGGGAAAGATTGAAGGTCAAAGAAGAAGGGGACGGCAAAGGATGAGATGGTCAGACAGTGTCATCGATGCAACAAACATGAAATTGAGCAAACTTCAGTGGACAGCGGAAGACAGGAGGGGCCTGGCGTAATCTGGTCCATGGGGTCGCGAAGAGTCGGACTCGACTGTGCGACTGAACAACAACAACAAATAGATGGGAACTCTCAGTCTGGGGCAGGTGATGCACTCTGTTCTTGGTGCTGGAGGGGACAGCAGTGGGAAGGCTTCTAGTGTCCTGGCCCCACTGCTGGACCTCCTGATGGCACCTGGTATATTTTGGCCGCTGTGTGACAGAGTGTTGGACTGGATGGGCCATTGGCCTGATTCAACATGGGCTTCCCTCTTATGTTCTTATGTAAATAAACGAAATAGTGCAAGAGTGCTAATGCTTTGAGCATGTTTTAAAGTAAAACAACAACAACATTGTGTTTGTGCCCTTTATAAAGTTTATCTCTCCGCCACCTGGCATTACATTTTACGGCACACGCATGGCCCGGCTCAACAAGGTCTCATTTATGTCAGATCCGGCCCTTGTAACAAATGGGTTCGACACCCCTGCTCTATGGCA
Source organism: Gekko gecko (assembly GCA_029375565.1). NCBI lineage: Eukaryota > Metazoa > Chordata > Lepidosauria > Squamata > Gekkonidae > Gekko > Gekko gecko. The sequence continues at coordinate 98,617,170 of JAPDNY010000011.1, forward strand.
TTGTACCCCACTCAACTCCTTGTCCTTCCCAGCCTTCACCCCGAAATATCCAGGAGTTTCCCAGCCTGGATCTGGCAAACCTCCCCCCACTCCGGTGGCCAGAGGGGACCTGGCACCAGGGGCGGAGGAAGGCTCCCTGGGGCCCTCTAAGCACTGACCAATCTCGGTGCCCCCCCTCCTTTCCACACGGACCCCAGTCCATTTTAGTTGCTGACCTGGCTGACCAGATATACAGTGCAGGTTGCAGCAATACAAAAATTGATTCATACGATCACACAATATACTGTACAAACTAAGCCAAGCTTTGGCTACATAAAGTTCTATGAAAATGCAGTACAACATCTATTTTAATATTTCACCAGTTAAATGTATCCAAGTTCCAATATTCATGACCTGAAAGGCATTTTTCTACATTTTTTCACCCTTTCCCCAACTTTGTGGTGCCCCCTTTGGCCCTGGTGCCCTAAGCACTTGCTTAGTCTGCTTAAGGGTTAATCTGCCACTGCCTGGCACCCCTAAACTAACATAGTTAAGGCTTTGGAGCATTTTTCCTATAGGGAAAGTTGGAAGAAGCTGGAGCTTTTCAGTGTAGAAAAGAGATGAAGGGGGGTAATCATGTGTGTGGTACAGAGAGGGGGCAAAGAGAACTTTCCCAAACTCTCCCCAAATACTAGAACTCGAGGGCATCTGATGAAGTTGATGGGCAGTAGGTAGAGGATAGACAAAAAGAAAGACTTCTTTAACTCTACTTTTACAATTTGCCAGAGGATGTAATGAGAGCCTGGGCATAAAAGGTAAAGGTTTCCCTTGCTCGAAAACCAACCGAATCCAAATCTAGGTTGCGGTGCTCATCTCCATTTCCGAGCCGAAGAGCCAGCGCTGTCCAAAGACTTCTCCGTGGTCGTGTGGCCGGTGTGACTTAAACGCCGAGGCACATGGAATGAGGTTACCTTCCCACTGAAGTGGTACCTATTTACCTACTGGCAGGGCTATTTTGGGGCGGGAACGCACAGGAAAGGAGTTCCAGCTGGCTCCCGAGTTGGCCACGCCCAGCAGGAACTCATTAGCATAACAGGCGACACCCAACAGCAGAAACTCATTAGGATTGGATACATTAGGGGTGTGTGGCCTAACATGCAAAGGAGTTCCTGCTACCAAAAAAAGCCCTGGGGTTTTGGCAACAAACAAGGTAAACAGAATAAGAAGCAAAAGGTGGGTGTGACTGGATGACCACGCTTCTGGTAGCATAGGGGTGCGGCCTAATATGCTAATGAACTGTGCTGTCAGGGGTGTGGCCTAGTACGCTAAGTTTCTGCTGCTGGGTGTGGCCTGTTATGCTAATGCGTTCCTGCTGGGCTTTTTCTACAAATAAGCACTGCCTACCTGCAATCCCTTGCTTTCGAACAGCTAGGTTGGTGGGAGCTCACTCCGTCATGCGGCACTCGGGTCTCAAACCACCGAACCTACCGACTTTCCAGGCTGCAGCTCAGCATCTTAACCTCTGAGCCACCGTGGCCCCTAAACATGGCTTTAAAAAGGGGATTCAACAGATTCAAGGAGGACAGGTCCATCAGTGGCTTCCAGTCACAGTGACCAAAGGGAACCTCCACATTCAGGAGCAGTAATCCACGGAGACTGATCTTGCGCTCTCTCTTGGAGCTTTTTTTGTTTCGTGTGGCAGACCCCCATTACAGTTACTGGTCCTTCTCCCTGGTTCTGGTGCTGAGTGTTTTTATTGCATTAGTTAATCATTTCAATTGTTTACATGTTTTAACAGCCAAGCGCCTCGTGATGTGTTTTTGTTCAGCCGTTTTCGGAAGGCAGTCCCTGCCGCTTTCCACTTCAAATCCCTTCCAGTGCTTCTCGCCTTGTGACTTCCATGGGTCAAAAAACATCATGTATGTGCCTTTGTGTATGTTGCGCACACCAGAATGATACACCAGACTGTCTCAAGACTAGATTAGACCAAAGTTTGAGTCCAATGGCTCGGAGGAGGAGGAGGAGGAGGAGGAGGAGGAGGAGGAGGAGGAGATTGGATTTATCCCCCGGCCCTTCACTCAGAGTTACAGAGCGGCTTACAATCTCCTCTCCCTTCCCCTCCCCACAACAGACACCCTGTGAGGTCGATGGGGCTGAGAGAGCTCTTTCCGGGACTGCTCCCGAGAGAACAGCTCTGAGAGAACTTGTGACTGGCCCAAAGACACCCCAGCAGCCACCACTGCCCAAAAATTTTTTAAAAAGAAAAAGACAACAACCACACACACACACACAAAGTGTGGAAAACCAATATTAAATATAGAAAAGCTATACCTTATAAAGAAAAAAAATATAAAAAATGTTTTATAGATGGTATATAACACCAGAGAGCTTAGCAAAAATGTATCCTAGGCCCCGGTCACATGGAGAATTTGCCATACAGAAGGCATGAATGTCAGGCAGATTTTCGGGGCGCGATCACACTGCAACATCTGGGAAGCGTAACACTCCCGTGGCCAATCCGTGGCATCCTGCCGAAGATGCAGAATTATAAAGTACCACAGAAATTGCACTAGTATCCGGAAAACAGGAGCTGCGGTAGCTCAAGTGGTTAAGACGCTGAACTGCAGGCTGTGGAAGGTCAGTCAGTAGTTCAGCAGTTCGAGACCGGAGAGTGCCGCATGACGGAGTGAGCTCCCGTCTCTGGCCCCAGCTCCTGCCAACCTAGCATTTCGAAAGCAAGAAATTGCAAGTAGATAAATAGGTACCACTTCGGTGGGAAAGTAACAGCATTCCGTGCGCCTTGGTGTTTAGTCATGCCAGCCACATGACCACGGAAATGTCTTCGGACAGCGCTGGCTCTTCGGCTTTGAAACGGAGATGAGCACCGCAGCCCTAGAGTCGGATTCGACTGGCTTTCAAGCAAGGGAACCTTTACCTTTACCTATTTGGAAAACACGGGGAAAAGGCTGGTGTCTGATCGCGGGAGCACTAGTATCCCGTGGCATCCGGCACCCATCCACATCTTGTCACAAACCAAATGTTTTTTGTATGTCTCCATAGGATGCGCACAAATGCCAAACTGCGCATGCACACAAAAACAAAACTGAAACAATTGCCCGTCTGATCCAGAAGTGGTGGCTTGTGATCGCCACTTGTGTGATTGCACCACGCCTTTGCCACGCTTCAGCATCACCGTGTGATCGGCAGCTAACAGCCTAAGCGTCGAGACTCAGGGGACCGTGTGATTGGGCTACCGTGCTTTATTTTGATCCGGGGAGAACAGCCACACCTCCCCCCGTGTTATCTGGCCCGTGTGACCAGGGCCCTGATATGTCAAATGTATGTTGGAAGTGTAAGCAAAATGTTGGTTCCTTTTTTCACATGTGGTGGTCTTGTAAAATAACAAAAAATATTAGATACGGATACATGAGATTTTGCAAAAAATGTTAGAAACAACTATACCATTTGTACCAGAACTATTTTTATTGAACATTATTCCAGAGTATTTTTTAAAAAAACAGAGGCATATATGATTATACATGTTAAAATTACGGCTAGTATTTTACATGCAAAATTTTGGAAGAAAGGAGAAGTTCCATCAAAAGAAGGAATTATTTACAAACTATTTGAAACGGCGGAAATGGACAAATTAACTTTACAACTACAAGATTAAAAAAAAGAGGGAATCTTTGAGAAAAAAACTGGTTAAGACTACACAATTGGATGGAGAAACATCTCCAAGGACTTAAAACCTAATTGTTCAATCGTACTTTCTAGATTTTAAATTGTTAAGCTGGCATAGGTGTGGAAATGAATGATTCCTTCTATGCAAAAGTTAAGTTGTTATAATGAGTACATGCTGCGTGCTTATTGGTCTAGGCTAGTAACTCAGTTTGAGGGCTGAATGTCTAATGCATGATTAAACTCCCCGATATTCCATTAGGAGAGGAGTTTACAGAGGCAGCGGCTACTAGGTGCTACGGAGAAGTTACAAGAAACGTTAGAGCTCTGGCAGCACAAAGAGAAGAGAACTGGTAAGGGAAATGAGTTTGGCCCTGAGGGCATGAAATGTTTCCATAGAGCTAGGATTGGAACCTGCCGCTGGCAAAGAAGAGCAGACAGAGGGGAGGTGTTTGGAGAGTACATGTCACCACCTGGGCATGACAAATATCTAGCAATGCAAGGAATTACAAAGCAGCACGTTGATCCCTTGTGAAATGTCAGGGTTCTGTTCATCTCCACCGGCTGAGCTACTTTCTTGGCAGCGTAGCCCAAGCAGAAACCAAAAGACAGGAGCCCAATGCTCTGTTACAAGGAATCGCCATCACTGTGCTTGAGGAACCCAACGCATGGTGCGTGCGCATGGCACATCCAGGCAGACAGAGAAAGCTCCATTAACCCAGTTCATGGAAAAGAGGCAACGTCTAGACCTACCCCCTCCTAGTGGCCTTTGGCATAACCACATTCCAGAACTCTCGCTTTGACTTCTGGGATTTGTAGTTGATATTCAGCAGATTGCGAGTGCCGTGGGCATTCCCCCCCAACTCAAAGATCCTGTCATAATGGAGACACAAGGCAGCTTAGGTCCTCCCCCTCTCCACCATTTTATCCTCACAACAACCCTGCGAGGTCGGTTCAGCTGAGAGTGGTTTGGGTGGAATGAATGACAGGAATGCCTACTGGAAAGAATCAGAGCACCCTGAATGCCCACTGAGTAACATGGGAGCTGGGAATGCCAATGGACTTGACTGAACTCTGCTAAAATGCCACCAAAAGGATGCGAGACAAACAAGGAACAGATTAACAGACATAATGCAATGAGACTGGAACGAATGTTCCAGATCCAGAATGACCAATCTTGGGACTGGAATGCCAGTCCCTAGACAATGAATGACAATCACTAGTTTATGGCATTCCAGTCCTTGTGACTATCATTCTCCCATCTATGCTATTATATTTTGTATATTTATATCCCACTTTTGTCCCATAGCTGCTTTCAACATCATTCTCTCAGAATCATAGAATGTCAGAGTTGGAAGGGACCTTGCTGGTCATCTAGTCCAACCCCCTGCACTCTGCAGAAGCATAGTAGCCGAAGGATAGCCCTACAACATACCTGAAAGATGGTCATCCAGCCTCCTCTTGAAAACATCCATGAAGGAGCATCCACCACCTCCTTCGGCAGACTGTTCCACTGCTCAACTACTCTTACATAAGAACATAAGAACATAAGAGAAGCCAATGTTGAATCAGGCCAATGGCCTATCTAGTCCAACACTCTGTCACACAGCAGCCAAAATATACCAGGTGCCATCAGGAGGTCCAGCAGTGGGGCCAGGGCACCAGAAGCCCTCCCACTGCTGCCCCCTCCAGCACCAAGAATAGAGTGCATCACCTGCCCCAGACTGAGAGTTCTCATTCTATACCCTGTGGCTAATAGCCACTGGTGGACTTCTGCTCCATATGTTTATCTAATTTCCTCTTGAAACTGTCCATGCTTGCAGCTGCCACGACCTCCTGTGGCAGTGAATTCCATATGTTAATCACTCTTTGGGTGAAGAAGTATTTCCTTTTATCTGTTCTAACCCGACTGCTCAGCAATTTCATAGAGTGCCCACGAGTTCTTGTATTGTGAGAAAGGGAGAAAAGTACTTCTTTCTCAACCTGCTCAATCCCATTCATAATCTTATAAACCTCGATCATGTCACCCCTCAGCCGTCGTTTCTCCAAGCTAAAGAGCCCCAAGCATTTTAACCTTTCTTCATAGGGAAGGTGTTCCAACCCTTTTATCATTCTAGTTGCCCTTCTCTGCACTTTTTCCAATGCTATAATATCCTTTTTGAGATGTGGTGACCAGAACTGTACACAGTATTCCAAATGAGGTCGCACCAATGATTTATACAGGGGCATGATGATACTGGCTGATTTGTTATCAATTCCCTTCCTAATAATCCCCAGCATAGCGTTGGCCTTCTTTATTGCAGCTACACATTGTGTAGACATTTTCAGCGAGTTATCCACTACGACTCCAAGATCTCTCTCTTGGTCAGTCTCTGCCAGATCAGACCCCATCAACGTGTATTTATATTTAGGATTTTTGGCTCCAATGTGCATCACTTTGCACTTGGCCACATTGAACCCCATTTGCCACGTTGACGCCCACTCACCCATCCTCAACAGATCCCTTTGGAGTGCCTCACAATCCTCCCTGGTTTTCACCACCCTGAACATCACAATCCTCCCTGGTTTTCACCACCCTGAACTTTCTAACTCTTACAGTTAGAAAGTTTCTCCTGATATCTAGCCAGTAACGATTCCCTTGTAATTTCCACCCATTCGATCTAGTCTTGCAATCCAGAGTAAGGGAGAAGAGATCTGCTCCATCTTCTACATGACAGCCCTTCAGATATTTGAAGACTGCCATCATGTCCCCTCCAAGCCTTCTCTTTCCCAGGCTAAATATACCCAACTCTTTCAGCCTTTCCTCCCTCTCACCATCCTGGTTGCCCTCTTCAAGCTTGTCAACATCCTTCCTAAAATGTGGTGCCCTCTTCCTCAACTTTATCTCCACAACAACCTTGAAAGGTAGGTTAAGCTGAGAGAGTCCCCCACCCTGGCAGTCTTTAAGCAGCAGCAGGATGAATACTTGTTAGGAGTGCTCTAGGCCGATCCCGCATTGTGCAGGGGGTTGGACTAGATGGCCTCTAGGACCCCTTCCAACTCTTGTGATTCTAGGATTCTGTTCTAGGATTCTATGACTGGCTCAAGGTCACCCAACAAGCCTCCATGGAGGAGTGAGCATCCGAATATGGGTCTCCCAAGGTCCTTGTCTGACTCCACTGACTACTACTACAGCGCTGTTCTTCCAGCCCACATCCAAAGCACTTATGACAGTCCCAGAGATTACATTTCACTCATTGCGTTCTCTCTTCTCAATCTGTTCCTTGTTTTATTTGACCCTTTATAAATATTTCAACGCATTTCAGAGATTCAGCTGTGATGGAGTAGTTAGAAGCTCAGACTAGAATCCCGGGGACCTAGGTTCGAATCCTCCACTCTGCCACGGAAGCCCACACGCTCTCAGCCTATCCTACCTCATGGGGCTGGCGTGAGGATAAAATAAGGAGAACAATGGAAACCACTTTGGGTCCCCACTGAGGGAAAAGGCACTGTATAAACGAAGCCAGTCTGGTGTCATGGTTTAAGAGTGGGGGACTCTAATCTGGAGAACCGGGGTCGATTCTGCATTCCTTCACATGCAGCCAGCTGGGTGAACTTGGGCGAGTCACAGTTCTCTCAGAGCTGTTATCTCACCAGCATTTTCTCTTCATGATCGCATGGACCACATCACACTCGGCTCTCCTGTCTTCCGTAGTGCTCCGGAGTTTGCTGAATTTCACGTCCATTGCATCAACAACACTGTCTAACCATCTCATCCTTTGCTGCCTCCTTCAATTTAGTACACCCCTTTTCGAGGAAGATACCCCTCCCGCCAACTAGTGTTCCCTCTAAGCCGAGTTAGTGTGAGCTACTTTGCAGCTTTTTTAGCCTCCAGCTCACACGTTTTCAAAGCAAACTCAGTGAAGCAGGAGCCCAGGCCCCGGCTCACACAGTAGGATTTTTGCTCTCAGGACTCCACAGCCCAGAGGAAGCGCCAACCCGAATTTTGCAAGTTTGTTTCTGCAGAGATCTGAGTTTAGGAGGAGCAGTTTAAAAAAAAAGAAAGAAAGAAATGAGAACGAAGCGGAGCAATTATGCATAAAAGTAGCTGGGCGGGTGGGGAGAATACCTGCAGCTTCCGCTCCCGTCCCCGGCCTCTTCCCCACCGGAGCACAGGGGCTGCGATCCCGACCCAAGCAGGAAGTCGGAGAGGCGACGGGGAGGAAAGGCGGCCCAGTCCGCAGCGCGGGCGAGCCGGGAGCGCCAAGCCCTCCCCGGCTGCCCCCGATGGCTTCTCCGGAGGACCCCGAAGGTAAAAGTCCGCCTGGTTGGCTTGGCACGGAGTGCGCGCCGGCAGCCGTGCGTCTGGGTGGCCGGCAGGAGGCGGAGGGCAGGGCTGAGCCGGGCAAGGCAAGGCAGAGGCGGGATCTGGCGTTGGCCAGAGGGGCGGGCAGGCGGACCCACGGGGTGGACACCGATCCTCCCACGGCAGCCAGCTTGGAGAGGGGAGGCCGGGGGCGGTCGGGCCAGCTGGTGTCCTGCGCCCGCGGCGCGCTCCGTCTGGAGGCGCCTCCAAAGTCTCGGAGCTGCAATCCGAAACGCGCTTTCCGGGCAGGGAACCCCGAGGAAGAAAGAGAGGCTGACTCTCGAGGAGACCCACTTGCTCCCCCAAGCTTTCCTGAGAGACGAACGGGGGGCTTACTTCTGAGTAGACCCGCTTGCCCCCCCCCAAGCTTTCCTGAGAGGCGAACGGGGGGGCTTACTTCTGAGTAGACCCGCTTGCTCCCCCAAGCTTTCCTGAGAGACGAACGGGGGGCTTACTTCTGCGTAGACCCGCTTGCCCCCCAAGCTTTCCTGAGAGACGAACGGGGGGGCTTACTTTTGAGTAGACCCGCTTGCTCCCCCCAAGCTTTCCTGAGACGAACGGTTTTTTTAACTTCTGAGTAGACCCGCTTGCTTCCCCCCAAGCTTTCATGAGAGACGAAGGGGAGGTTACTTCTGAGTAGACCCGCTTGCTCTCCCCAAGCTTTCCTGAGACGAACTGCTTACTTCTGAGTAGACCCGCTTGCTCTCCCCCAAGCTTTCGTGAGAGACGAACGGGGGGGCTTACTCCTGAGTAGACCTGCTTGCTCTCAGAGCCTTGCAGCTGTTCAGCGTTTCCCCTACCTGGCTTTCCTGGGAGTAAATCCCAAGGAGGAACAGAAGGCTTAAGTCTGAGTAGACCCCCTCCCTTCTGTGGCCTGGCAGCCGGTCGGCGCTCCCCTGCCCCGGGAGTTCCAGAAAGTAAACCCCCAGGAAGAACACGGGGGCTTATTCCACTAGAGGAGTACGTCCCATTGGATTTATATCCCACCCTTCACTACCCGAGGGAATCTCAGAGCGGTTTACAAGCTCCTTTCCCTTCCCCTCCCCACAGCAGACACCCGGTGAGGTCGGTGCGGCTGCGAGAGCTCTCTCGAGGACTGCTCCTGAGAGAACAGCTCTGAAAGAACTGTGCCTGACCCAAAGTCACACCAGCAGCTGCACGCGGAGGCGTGGGGAATCAAACCCGGTTCTCCCAGGTTAGAGGCCGCCACTTCTTCTAACCACGACACCAAACTGTCTCTTGCAACCCATCAAGCGCTTCCCTGTCCCCGGTTTCCTGGGAGTAATCTAAGTAGACCTGCTCGCTCCTCTGCCCCGGGTTTTCCGGGAGTAAACCCGGTGGAAAACCGTGAGTAGACCCCCTCTCGCGTCGCGCCCATAGCTTTGCACGCAGTCGGGGCCACCTCCTCCCAACCTCGTTGAGAAAATTCTGCCCGACAGCCCTGCTGAGCATTGCGTGTTTTCACCCCCTTGGATCCTGCCCTACTTCCCCCTTCCAAGAGCTCCCAGCCCGGGAATGAATCATCCGCTCAAACCCCAAACAATTTAAGCCCCGCGGCGTCACCTCTCTGAAATCGAGCAAAAAGCACTGCGGGAAAACTTGCCTTATATCCCCCCCACACCCACCCCCCAAAGGCTGCGCATTCCTCCGCGTCCCTCAGCAAGAACAAATTTCTGCCTGTCTCCGCCCTAATTGGGCTACAAAAGCTTTCTAAATTGCTTGAAAAGGAGATAATTGCAGCTGCCGCCTGATTTGGACGCCTGCGCCGGCTTTCCTTTGAAGGCTTGTAAAAGCAAAACAAAAGAGTTTGGAATCAAAGGCAGATCCCCAAATCTCTAAAGATCAGGATCCCTCCGAAGAGGAAGAGATTGGAAGGAACTCTTACTTTAAAACCACTCCAAGCCCTCTGAGTGCTGGGGTTTAAATGGGGTTGCCAACCTGCCTGGAGATCTCTAGAAGAAGTCGAAGAAGAGGAGGAGGAGCTTGGATTTATACCCCGCCCTTCACTACCTGAAGGAGTCTCAGTGTGGGTTGCAATCCCCTTTCCCTTCCCCTCCCCACAACAGACACCCGGTGAGCAGTGTTCCCTCTAAGCTGAGTTAGTGTGAGCTAGCTCGCAGTTTTTTAGCCTCTGGCTCACACAATTTTTGTCTTCGCTCAGGAAGGATGCCTCCAGAGCAAACTGATGTATGCATCAGCCAAATCGCTCGCTCACAACTTTAATATGCCAGGAGCTCACAACTTTGGCTGCCAAATGAGAAGGGAGCACTCCCTGGAGAAGACCCTGAGCAGTGTTCCCCCTAAGCTGAGTTAGTGTGAGCTAGCTCACAGTTTTTTAGCCTCCAGCTCCCACATCTTTGTCTCCGCTCAGGAAGGAGGGCTCCAGAGCAAACTAATTTATGCAGCAGCCAATTCGCTTGCTCACAACTTTAATGCCAGTAGCTCACCAAGTCGAGTTTTTGCTCACAAGTCTCCACAGCTTAGCGGGAACTTTGACCGTGAGGCTGGGAAAGATTGAAGGTCAAAGAGGAAGGGGGCGGCAAAGGACGAGATGGCTAGACGGCGTTATCGAGGCAACGAACATGGAATTAAGCAAACTCCGGAGCACGATGGAGGACAGGAGGGCCTTGCGTGATGTAGTCCGTGGGGTCGCGAAGAGTCGGACACGAATGGACAACAACAGAGCTCACAAAGTAGAATTTTTTGCTCACAAGACTCAGCTTAGAGGGAGCATTGCCTGTGAGGGAGGTGGGGCTGAGAGAGCTCTTTCAAGGACTGCTCTTGAGAGAACAGCTCTGACAGAACTTGTGACTGACCCAAGGTCACTCCACTGCACGTGGAGGAGTGGGGGATCAAACCCGGTTCTCCCAGGTTAGAGTTCACACTCCTAACCACTACCCCAAACTGGCTCTCTAGAAGACAAGAGATCAGTTCCCCTGGAGGTAATGGCTCCTTTTGGAGGGTGGACGTTTTGGCATTCCCCAACTCTTTCCCCTTCCAGGCTCCACTCCCCAAATCTCCAAGCATTTCCCAATCCAGAGCTAGCAACCCTAAGGTTAGGGCTTCTAGCTCTGGGTTGGGAAATGCCTGGGGCAGAGCCTGAGGAAGGCAGGTTTTGTGGCGGAGTCAGGGGAGGGACTTCAATGGGGGTATAATAATCTAGAGTCGGCCTTCCAAAGCGGCCATTTTCTCCAGGGGAACTGATCTCTGTCACCTGGAGATCAGTAGTACGAGCAGGAGATCTCCAGCTGGCACCTGGGGATTGGCAACCCCACCTACAGCGTGGAAAGGCAGTTGGTTTATGGCAACCCCCAGGGCTTTTTTTTGTAGAAAAAGCCCAGCAGGAACCCTTAGCATAATAGGCCACACCCAACAGCAGAAACTCATTAACATATTAGGCCACCCCCCCGACAGCACAGCTCATTAGCATATTAGGCCACACACCCCAAGTTACCAGAAGTGTGGCCATCCAGCCACACCCACCTTTAGCTTCTTATTCTGTTTATTTTTGTTGTTGTCAAAATCCATGTTTGCATGTTAGGCCACACACCCCTAAAGTAGCCAATCCTAATGAGTTTCTGCTGTTGGGTGTGGCCTGTTATGCTAATGAGTTCCTGCTGGGCGTGGCCAACTCGGGAACCAGCTGGAACGCTGTTCCTGTGCGTTCCGGCCCCAAAATAGCCCTGGTGACCCCCGTAGGGTTGTGAAGGCAAGAGACGTTCAGAGGTGGTTTGCCATTGCTTGCTTCTGCATAGCAGCCCTGGACTTCCTTGGTGGCCTCCCATCTAAGTGCTAGCCAGGGCTGGTCCTGCTTAGCTTCTGAGAGCAGATGAAATCAGGCTAGCCTGGGCTGTCCATGTGCTCTTACCTAAATCCCGGTGAATGCTAGGAGACAAAATAGGATTGGGCTGCATCGTTGTAACTCTAGACTTTGCTTTGGAAGTCAGTCCCACTGACATCATCAGAACCTGCTACGGCACTTCTGGTTGGTTAAGAACATAAGGACAGCAGATGGGCCCCGCTGGATCAAGACCAGTGAGGGACCATCTAGTCCAACATGCTGTCTCACACAATGGCCAACCAGTTCCTCTGGACAACCAGCAACAGGGCAGATGTTGCCTCCAGGCTCTGGGATTCAGGGGCTTAATGTCCCTGAATGTAGAGGTCCTCCTCACCTGCCGGGACTAGTAATCCTTGATAGACTTATTCTCTTTTAAATTTATTTAATCCCCTTTTAAATTTGTCATCACTACTACATCCTCTGGCAGCGAATGCCAGATTTTAATCACTCTGTGTAAAGTAGTGTTTCCTTTTGGCCGCCCTGAATCTACTGCCCATCAGCTTTACTGGATGCCCTTGAATTCTAGTATTTTGGGAGAGGGAGAATCATTGATAGACATATTCTCCCTTAAGCTTATCTAAATCCCCTTTTAAATTTGTCTGTGCTTGTAGCCATCACTACTACATCCTCTGGCAGCGAGTTCCAGATTTTAATCACTCTGTGTAAAGTAGTGTTTCCTTTTGGCCACCCTGAACCTACTGCCCATCAGCTTTACTGGGTGCCCTCGAATTCTAGTCTTTTGGGAGAAGGAGAAAAAGTTATCTTTGTCAACTCTTTCTCCACCCCGTGCATAATTTTGGAAACCTCTATCCTGCCTCCCCACCCCACTTATCTCTTTTCTAAACTGAAGAGTCCCGGACTCTCCAGCCTTTCCTCATCATAGGGAGGGTACTCCAACCCCCAAATCATCTTGGTCTCCCTCCTCTGTACTTTTTCCATCTCTGCAATGTCCTTTTGGGGAGGGGAAGGGAAAGGAGTTTGTAAGCTGCTCTGAGACTCCCTTGAGTAGTGAAGGGTGAGGTATAAATCCAATCTCTTCTTCTTCTTCTTCTTTTGGAGATAGGGTGACCAGAACTGTACACAGTATTCCAAATGAGGCAGCACCATAGATCTATACAGGGGCATTGCAATAAAAGGAATATACTCATCTAAACCTTAACCAAAACCCTTGTAGTACAATGAATTGGTCAGGAGAACGTTTTGTCAAAGGGAACAGGGTTGTAATTAATTGCACTGTTTCCTGGACTGTGTTCTTAGTCTCCATACGTTTCTCTTTCTGCTTTCCTAGCCTTGTTTGTTGCATTGTTTATGGTTCATTGTCTTGTACGCTCTATTGCACTGCTTTCCAATTTTGTAAGCTGCCTGGAGTCTCAGCCAGAAAGAAAATAAACACGGACCATGAAGATGAAAAGAGTGGCAGCTTAAATTGGAAACCAAACTGTTCTACTTTAAACAAAAAGAATTAACCGCTGCTACAGTGACTAATGGAGCTGCGGTGGCTCAAGTGGTTAAGATGCTGAACTGCAGGCTGTGAAAGGTCGGTAGGTCAGCAGTTCAAGACCCGAGTGCCGCATGACGGAGTGAGTTCCCGTCTCTGGTTCCAGCTCCTGCCAACCTAGCAGTTCGAAAACAAGAAATTGCAAGTAGATAAATAGGTACCACTTTGGTGGGAAGGTAACAGCGTTCCGTGCGCCTTGGTGTTTAGTCATGCTGGCCACATGACCATGGAGATGTCTTTGGACAGCGCTGGCTCTTCGGCTTTGAAACGGAGATGAGCACCGCAACCCTAGAGTCGGATTTGGCTCGCTTTCAAGCAAGGGAATCTTTACCTTTACAGTGACTTAATACGGAGAGCAGGTAGATTCAGGTGGGGAGCCGTGATTGTCTGAAGCAACAGAACCAAGGGTGAGGCCAAGCGGCCCCTTTAAGACTAACAAAGTTTAATTCTGAGTATATGCTTTCTTGTGCATGCACGCTTCTTCAGAAGGAGAGAAGGTGGCGTAGTATAGCCTGATCTTGAAAGCTAATCAAGGAAGCTAACCAAGTAAGACTCTGCAACCATCTCTGCTTCTCACCTGCCTTGAAAGCCCCTTGCTGGGCTCACTGTAAGTGCTGAATGGGGGACCACCAAGGAAGACTCTGCAGAGGAAGGCCATGGCCAACCACCTCTGCTTCTCACCTGCCTTGAAAGCCCCTTGCTGGGGTTAACATAAGTCTTGGTTGGGAGACCACCCAGGAAGGCTCGGCAGAGAAAGGCCCTAGCCAACCACCTCTGCTTTTCTCTTGCCTTGAAAGTCCCTTGCTGGGCTCACTGTAAGTGTTGAATGGGGGACCACCAAGGAAGGCCCTGCAGAGGAAGGCGATGGCAAACCACCTCTGCTTCTCACCTGCCTTGAAAGCGCCTTGCTGGGGTCAGCATAAGTCTTGGATGGGAGACCACCAAAGAAGACTGTGCAGAAGAAGGCCGTGGCCAACCACCTCTGCTTCTCACCTGCCTTGAAAGCCCCTTGCTGGGCATAACTGGCAGATCAGGATCTGGATAAACCCAGCTTCAAATTGCTGCTCGGCCGTGGAAGCCCACTGGGTGACCATGGGCCAGTCATGCCCTCTCAGGCTAAACTACCTCACAGGGTTGTTGTGAGGATAAAATGAAGGAGAAGGAACAATGGAAGCTGCTTTGGGTCACCCAGCAAGCTTCCATGGCACCAGTGGGGATTTGAACCTGGGGCTTCCAGATGGCAGCCCAACACTTCAGTCACTGTACAAGGTCAGCTTCCATTCCAAATAGCATGAGGGGGTCTGGAGACCACTGGGTCCAAGATATTCCAATTCTGTTCATTTTTGGCCCTGGAACTTCCATGATTTTCCTGAAGCTGGTGGCCAGTTCTGAGATTCCTGGTTTTATTTTTCTGATGAGTTATGCCTTCCACAAAAGGACGGATGGATGGTGTTTGGAACAGGGTCATGGGGTGGGGTGGGCGAATGGAATCTTTGGGGGCCCCTGGTGGCTCTCAGCCGTCCTGGTGGGTCAATGATCGGTTGATGTACTGATGACCTTAAAACCTTTCTTTGTCTTTAGCAGAACATGCGACTAGAGAGCCCGTGGAAGACACGGACCCCAGCACTTTATCCTTGGAAGAGGTAAGTGATATCGGACAGTCTTCTAACATATCTGTGTACAGAGTTCGAATCCAGCGGCACCTTTAAGACCAGCAAAGTGTTATTCAAGGTATAAACTTTTGTGTCTACACACACTTCTTCAGATACATTGAAATGGAAGTTACCAGTCCATGCATATAGGCAGAGGCTGGGCAGCAAATTAGCATAAGCATAAGAAAAGGTGTTTGACAGATGGAAGGACCAAACTGGAATAACAAGCTTAGTTTATAGAGCCAGTTTGGCGTAGCGGTTCGGAGCGCAGACTCTGATCTGGGAGAACCGGGTTTGATTCCCCACTCCTCCACGTGCAGCTGCTGGGGTGACCTTGGGCCAGTCACAAGTTCTCTCAGAGCTGTTTTCTCAAGGGCAGGTCTCAAGAGAGCTCTCTCAGCCCCACCTACCTCCCAGGGTATCTGTTGTGGGGAGGGGAAGGGAAGGAGATTGTAAGCTGCTCTGAGACTCCCAAGTGAAGGGTGGGGTACAAACCCAATCTCTTCTTCTTAAATGGTCATCATTGGTTTGGGCTTAATTCCAGGAGAGAACACAGTGAAGGAAATAAATATACCAAATTGGAGACAGATGGGCAGATGTCCCCTTCTGAACTGTGGAATGCTGAGAGTAATTAACGGAGACCTCGTTGTTAACGCGCCATCTGTCTCCTCTCAAGTGTGGATAAGGCTGGCCTGGGCCATCCAGGGCGGGGCAAGGTGGCTTTATGGGGCCGAAAACCAACACTTTATGCAATCTCATCACACCAAACACATTTGACCAACCGTTCTCTCTCCGTTTTTTTGGAGACAGGCCGAAAGGTATCCCGCTCAAGATACAGGGTCACCCAAAGGTAAGTGCAGAAAGTTCTTCTGATTCTTTTGAAAATCCACAGTGCTAATTTCTGGATTCTGAAATAGTAGGATTAGGTTCCCCCAGCGCCACCCCTTTTTGGCTTGCATGAGCTAGGCTTTCAGAGATTGTGCTCTGATTAAAAACGGCTTTAACTATTAGACGGGAGTCACCTATCAGATGCCAAACAGATTTGCTCTCCGTTGTACCTGGGTTTTTACTCAGTCAAGACTGTTTGCCAGTAACGAGTATCTTTATTGTCTTACCGGTTCCCTCTTATCGCTCTCCTGTCTCCCCGGCCTATTTTAATGCATTACCAATTGCTGATCTTTTGGGAAAATTTTCTGACTTGCCATGTGGTTAAAGGATTTGTTTTCGCACAGGGCTTTTTTGGTAGAAAAAGCCCAGCAGGTACTCATTAGCATAACAGGCCACACCCAACATCCAAAAGGCATTAGCATATTAGGCCACACCCCATGTTACCAGGAGTGTGGTCATCCAGCCACACCCATCTTTTGCTTCTTATTCTGTTCACCTTGTTTGTTGTCAAAACCCAGGGCTTTTTTTGGTAGCAGGAACTCCTTTGCATGTTAGGCCACACACCCCTCATGTAGCCAGTCCTAATGAGTTCCTGCTGTTGGGTGTGGCCTATTATGCTAATGAGTTCCTGCTGGGCGTGGCCAACTCGGGAGCCAGCCGGAACTCCGTTCCTGTGCGTTCCTGCCCCAAAATAGCCCAGTTCTCGCAGATTTGACATGCCTGAAGCCCAAACACTTTTTCTTCACGTGCAAGTTCTATGGCAATTTAAGAGCTTCTCTCTCTCTCTCTTTAAATTTGACAATATGTATTTAGTACAACCCACAAATACACAAGCGTGAAACATAATATGAAAAAATAACATAACAAACAACAAAGACAATTGGAATGGAAAGTTAATAGGCAATACCAAACATCAGATCTTGCATCGTATAACCTTTTGTAACCTTTCCTAACTGCTTGGAGGACTGTCATTTAGTCTTCTGTTTGGAAATGCAAGTCACGTCTCTCTGGCAGAACCTCGGCGGCACTAAAAACCCAAGCTGCTACTGTTAATTCATTGCCTTTCTTAAATATGCAGCAGTCCTGTGGCTACATTTTGTTTCAATCCGATGTTTTCAATTATGCATTCGATATTTACCTCTTCCTAAAGCGCGGAAAGTTTTTCTTGCTCGAGTTTTTCAATCAGGGTTATATTATTTTTGTCTGAAAGCCTGTGTGGTAAGCAGACTTCCTTGAATCAATGAACGAACGATATAAGCTGCCTCTCTTGACCAAAATAAAAGTGTGACATAAATATTTTACGTGCATTTGATAGAAATAAACGATTTGGTTCTCTTGTTCGCTGGACTTGTCTTCCTTTAGGGATAGTAGCTGCATTGGCAAGAGTTCTTCCGGGTTGCTTTGATGTAAGGCATAAAGGACACATGAAAAAACCAGTGAAGCTCAGAGAGAGAGACGGGCCACTGGTACCTGACCAGCACCACTAATTCAAAAAATAGAGGGCAATTTGGGGCCCTAGAATATATATACCTGAATAACAGGTTTATAAAAAATAGATCAGACAGCAGCAGGTATAAGTTGAAATCTGAATATATCTGTAATGATTTCTTGTTTTGGTGTTTGTGTGTGTTTAGTTTGACTGCTGTAATGTAAGGACAGTGATAGAGGGAGACAAGTGTGATGTGACTGGCTGATGACTGAGAGTGTGGGAGGAGAGATGTCTCTGAGGTGATTTTGTGTTCTTGAAGAGACTAGTATGGAGAGTTTTTGTGAGAGTCTGTTTGACAAGAGGAAGCAGTTAAAGTTTAGTTTAGCTTGTGTGGCTATGAGAGGGAAAGTTCAGCCTGTGTGGCTATATGAGCAAAAAAGTTCAACCTGTGTATGAGCAAGAGAGTTCAGCCTGTGTGACTATATATAAGAGAGAGCGATAAGCCTGTCAGAGTTGAGTTTTGGTGTTTGAGAGACTGTGTGTGACGCCAAGCTTTGTCAGTTATATTTTCTTTCTTCAACAACAGTTCAAAAATACCTAGAAACCTATTTTGTTCTTTTATAAATAAATCATTATTTGCTTTAAACTTATCCCAGCAATCAGAACAGTCCTTCCTCAGGGCCACATAGTCCTCTGAAGTGCCCAGACACTGGGTCATTCTACCAAAATACAGAGATTTTGAATTTTTAATCCCTGGTGGCAACAGATATCTACTAAATTCATGTACACTTAAAGGAGAAACAGTCTCCCTAGTAAACAGGACACCACAATATCATTAGGAGCAGTTTAGGTTACAGATTTTAAGGAATCATATTTGATTCTTCATCTTTTCCCCCCTACTGTGTAAATTGAATTAGATGGATGATGAGTGATGGATGGAATCCTTTTTCCACATCTTGTATTATTTATTATTATAGATTCCCTGTAAATGTAAGAAAACTTAGCATGGCAGCTGTTTACTGCACGATAATTAAAAATAAATAAATGGACACCGAATGTGACTAACGTTTTGGCCTCCTTTGACTTTTAGATGAGGAAAACCAAGCCCATCAAGGGACACTGGAAATAGCATCTGTTAACGTTAGGAGCCTGATGTCCGATTCAGGCCTAATACAACAGGTAAAGGAAACACTGTTACGCTGACGTGTTAAAAGACTCGATAATGCACAAGACTTCATGCGCATGAACAGTTCGAGGAGAACAGAACAGTTGCGGGAGAATAGGAACTCTGGTGTAAAGCCATTGAGTCTGGGGGACTGTTATTTTGAAAGTTCGGATTCCCCTTGTTGGCCCTATTATTTAATGTATCTATAGAGATACTAGCTATGGTGGAGAGGAAGTCAGAAACAATTATTGGTATAACAGCTAGCTGTAAGCTAATGCTTTATGCAGATGATATAGTAATTTTTTAACAAATGTTAAAGAGTCTAGTCTGCCTCTCCGATCTTTTCTTAACTCCTTTTTATTAATTTCTAGATACAAATTAAATGTAAAAAACCCCAGCTATACTACCCTCCAGTGATGCATTGAGTGACACTGATATAGCAAACAGGATACTGAAGATTAATATAGCCTACAAAACATTGCCTGGGTATGCCAAAACAATAATATTGAGGATAACTGTAAGCCAGTGATATATGGCATTACATAAAAACTTGCATCATGGAAATCATTTAATCCAGGGCTTTTTTTTGTAGAAAAAGCCCAGCAGGAACTCATTAGCATAATAGGCCACACCCAACAGCAGGAAGTCATTAGCATATTAGGCCACACCCCATGACAGCACGGCTCATTAGCCTATTAGGCCACACCCCCATGTTACCAGAAGTGAGGTCATCCAGCCACACCCACCTTTTGCTTCTTATTCTGTTTACCTTGATTGTTGTCAAAACCCAGGGCATTTTTTGGAGCAGGAACTCCTTTGCATGTTAGGCCACACACCCTTAATGTAGCCAATTCGAATGAATTTCTGCTGTTGGGTGTGGCCTATTATGCTAATGAGTTCCTGCTGGGTGTGGCCAACTCGGGAGCCAGCCGGGACTCCGTTCCTGTGTGTTCCTGCCCAAAAATAGCCTTGATTTAATCTATCCATCTTGGGATGTACTGACACCATAAAGATTACATTAATACCGAAACTGCTTTATCTATTATTGAACATCCCTTGTATTGCTAGCGATAAAATCTTTAAAAGAGTGGCAAGATGCCTTTAATGAATTTTTGGAGGTCTAAGAAACTCGAAGTAAGTTGGATGGTTGTTTGGGCCAAAGGGTCCTCAGGTAGTTTTGCTATCCCCAAATATCATGACATTGCTAAGCTATCATGGACTTGCAAGTGGTTGAATATAGACAGCAGGTAATCAAAACTGAGGTTAAAATACCACTTATAGCTTCACTTTGTGCTGACAAAGAGACAAGGAGGAGTGTTTACAGTAATGATAATCTTTTAATAAGCTTTTACCAATATGGACTGCGGTGGCTCAAGATGCTGAACTGCAGGCTGTGGAAGGTCAGTAGTTCAGCAGTTCGAGACCCGAGAGTGCCGCATGACGGAGTGAGCTCCCGTCTCTGGTTCCAGCTCCTGCCAACCTAGCAGTTCGAAAGCAAGAAATTGCAACTAGATAAATAGGTACCACTTCGGTGGGAAGGTAACAGCGTTCTGTGCGCCTTGGTGTTTAGTCATGCCGGCCACATGACCACGGAAACGTCTTCAGACAGCGCTGGCTCTTCGGCTTTGAAACGGAGATGAGCACTGCAACCCTAGAGTCGGATCCAACTGGCTTTCGAGCAAGGGAACCTTTACCTTTACCTTTTACTAATATGGGATAAATTTAAAAGAAAGCGTTCCCCAGGTATCTCGTCTCTATCGTCAGCAGCCAGAGATTTAGACAAACATCAGAAGTTTCAACTTGCTACCTTGAGTAAATGGGAAAGAGTCAGTCTAGACTGTTATAAGGACTTGGTGTCTTGGGAATAGAATTCAATACAATGTTGGGAGGAAAAGCAGTGGGGGCAATATATCATGGATCGAGTGTTTGTAGACAAGAACGTTTTTGGCAGAATGACTTACAAGGATATAATCCTTAAGCCAAAATGAATGGGTTTGAAAAGTTCATTTTGCAGCCTCAGAAATACTTTCTTGCAAAGTTTCGTAATCTGATTATTAATATTGTGCCTACTGCTACAAGTAATCTTGCTCGTAAAGTGGGCTCAGAATCTAGGCTATGAAATTGAAGATGACGTCTGGAAGTTTGCTTTGTGTAGAGGCTCTTCATTTTCTGTCTGCTTGAACTTCAAAGAAAACATCCTTCCCACAATTCCAACGGTGAGATTAAAGTTGGAAACTGAAAGAGTTTCCCAAGTATACAGGCATGGCTGGATAAATTGGATGACACCTACCAAATGGTTCGAGTTGTTTCAGTGAATAGTAAGAACTTTGTGTCACCGTGGTCCAATGTTCCCTCTAAGCTATGGAGTCTTGTGAGCAAAAATTCTACTTTGTGAGCTACTGGCATTAAAGCTGTGAGCGAGCCATTTGGATACTGCATAAATTAGTTTGCTCGGAACTATCCTTCCTGAGCTGAGACAAAAATCTGTGAGCCGGAGGCTTAAAAATTGTGAGTTAGCTCACAGTAACTCAGCTTAGAGGGAACACCATCTTTGGATAAAACGTTAATCGTTTGAATTTGTTTTATACGTCGGTTTGTTTTGTGAAGTAATAGAGTTAAAACCATTTTTTAAAAAATGAAGCGAAGAGAGGTTGAAGGAAAAAACCACATGAGGAACTGTACTTAGCTGGTGGCTGACAGACCATTCTGTGGGAAGATGTGTGGAGGCCACGGTGGAGAACAAGCAGAAGACAACCCATCCCCTTGAGTGTGCTCCATTTATAACTGTCAGTGGATCGATTCACCCAGTATGGGAACAACATAGGAGTAATTAACGCTCCTGAGGAGACTAGTCATGAGCTCCTTTAATGTCACATGGGTTGAATGGACAGGAGCCCTCATGTCCAACAATCTTCTAACTTCACTTGGTCTCTCTCTGTGGCAATTTTCTCAGCAGGTGGAATGATTGGCTCTTTTCCCGTTGGACCTTTTGTGAACTGATTTGACATGCCAAATTTGATGCTGCTGGTGAACATTCTGGGCATCACAGGTGGCAGCTGCACCATTTCCTGGGATTCATAGGCTATTATAGCAAGTTCATTCCCCACTTCATAACCATTGCTAGCCCCCAATGGTCTGTCTAAAGAAAGACCAGCCAAACCACATCCAGTGGGATCAACCTCAACAGACTGCCTATGACAGCTTGTGTACCAGCCTCTGGAACCTGGATTTTGATCACTCGGTCCCGCTGCAGACAGATGCATCAGGGATGGGTCTGGGAGCCATTCTATCACAGGAAATCAATAGTCAAGAACAGCCTCTCCTCTTCATTAGCCGCAAACTGAAGCCAGAAGAATAAAACTATGTCCTCATAGAGAAGGAAGCTCTGACCATCCAATGGGCTGTAGGCGCCCTCCAATACTATTTAGCTAACAACCCCTTCAAGCTGGTAGTAGACCATGAGCACCAGAGGCTATTCTGGAAATGACCCAGTGTGGAGGAGGAGGAATGTGGTCTGCTGCGCTGCGAGATCGAAAGGTGGGGAAAAAATCCGTGTCGGCATTCCCTGCAGTGGAGCGAATCGGCCTGCAGTGGAGCGAATCAGCCAGGCAGTGGCAATGTGACAATGCGACATCGTGAGTCCTGATGTCATCAGCCAGCCAACAAAGAACATGCTGTCGGATCACGTCTGATACAGCCTGCAGATGAATCCTCCCGAGCAGCTACAGTGTGTGATTAAAATAATTGTATGTGTTGTCTCCCCTATCCCCCATGAATATTGTTAGTCCAATTGTCAAATGAGTAACTGTAAATCGCGATGAGCCCACAGGTGTGTGGGGAAAGCGATGAATAAATTGAAAGTATTATTATTATTATTATTCCCTTTCCCCTTCCATTATGAGATATCTTGCCGCTCCCTAGAAATGCAAGGGAAAAGACCGAGGGTAGCAGACCCACAGAGTGGTCCCACAGGTGTAACACTCTGTTTACGTTATCCTCAGGAAATGGGGACCGACGCCCAAGAGATCTTTTCCTCTGTTTTAGAAAATGATGCCGTGAAATGAGATGTGTCGTCAGCTTTAAGCCTCTCCGGTGGTGAGCAGAGAGCTGGACTAGATGGCCTGTGTGGCCCCTTTGATGATTCTGTGCCTGTAATGAATGAAACACTAGAGAGAAAATGAAGGGGCTGCCTTGTAGTGGGGGTGCCAGGCCTCGACTAGATGACTCCAGCCACCACAGAGGGGGCGCCGGGCCCAACAAAACATCTGGCACTAAGAATTACGGGGATATTGTGACGATGCATGAGCGGGGATCGATTTTTAACCGTTTTATATTTTAAACGTTATTTAAATAGATAGTTTTATTGGTGTGTTTGATCTGCTGTTTGATCTGCCCCGAGTCCCGTTTGGAGGAGAGGGAGCAGGATATAAATTTGATGAATAAATAAAGCGGCGATAAAGAGAGCCAGTTTGGTGTAGTGGTTAAGTGCGCGGACTCTAATCTGGGAGAACCGGGTTTGATTCCACCCACTCCTCCACATGCAGCTGCTGGGTGACCTAGGGTTACTCACAAGTTCTCTCAGAGCTGTTCTTTCACGAGCGGTCCTCGAGAGAGAGCTCTCTCAGCCCCACCTACCTCACAGGGTGTCTGTTGTGGGGAGGGGGAAGGGAAAGGAGTTTGTAAGCTGCTCTGAGACTCCAAGTGAAGGGCGGGGTATAAATCCAATCTCTTCTTCTTATTGACTTGATCCCTCTTCACAGACCAAGAAATGAGGCCATTTCTCATAGTGTGTTGAGGAGAGAGTGACTCTTGCTTTGCTGCGCTCGTGTGAAAAAGGAAATGGGAAGGGAAACACGCGTGCTGAGAACTACCGTGGTGTTGTAGTTCAAGTGTCAGACTACAGTCTGGGAGACCAGGTTCAAATCCCTACTCTGCTGTGGACATTCGTTGGGTGGACTTGGGTTCTCAGCCGAACCTGCTTCTCTGACTTGTGGATGGGATGAGAACGCGGGGAAAGGGTTGCAAACCGCTTTGGGTCTTATTATGTATTGGGACTGAATCATCCCTGATTGAATCACCCTGGAGACTGGCTGAGCTTGGAGCACTAGAACAATAGCCGACCGGGGCTCTGGAATAAACCAATCAAGTAGTAATGTTTTGTAAACAGCCTATCACGGAGAGTGGGTGTGTGCGGAGTGGAGTGTTTTGCACGCATATAAGCAGGGCTCCAGCCCTGCTAGGGTTGCCTTAGAGTTCAGCTGAAATCAGTCATAAACTATGAGCCGATCACTATACGCATCTCGAACCCAGTATATTTCAGGTCCCCATGGAGAAGAATGGCGAGGTATACAAGAAGTTTTTAAACAGTGCATTCAGTGTAGCACGAGAACTGCTCAATGTATGTGTAAAGAAAAATCAAGTGTACACTGTACACATATCGAACACGTGTCTGCCGTTAACATGATTTGGGGCGTCTTCCGTCAAAGGGTGGGAGATGCTAAGCGGAGCAATTGGAGTCCTCCGCTAACAGGAATAGTCAAACGAGGAGCTGAGCGATTTCGGCAAAGAAATCAATCTCTCAGTCAAGCATTGGATCCCCAGAAACTATAATTCTGCCTCCTGGGAAGAAAGGGGGGGGAAGCAGTAATGAAACGTTTCCCCATAGAAATGATTCACTATATTTTAGCATCACAGAAGCCGTAACTTGCCCGTAGGACATACTGGTTTTATGTCTCCCCTCCCGCTCCCATCCACAAGACAAATTTGTAGTTTTCTCTGGTCTTGTCATTTATTATGAGCCCGTTAAAAAAAAACCCAACCTTGTTCAATGGGAATTGTTTATGACTACTTGCTGCGCTTTTTACAGCATGTACTTTACTGCGGACAGAATCTTGTCGCTGAAACAGAGGTTTTTAAAGGTTTATTGGATGTTAAGTACGGGAAATCTTGTCCAGCTGTGTATTTATAAAGCTTGAGCGGCCAGTGGGATGGCTCATGGGCCACGCGAGTGTCATGTGCATTGGGAAGTTGTGGCATGCTCTTAGGGTTGCCAATTCTGCACTGGGGTATTCCTGGAGATTTGGGGATGGAACCTGGGGAAGGATTAGGGAGGTGAGGAACCGTAGCAAGAGGCCACCCTCCATAGCAGTCATTTTCTCCAGAGGAATGGATCTCTGTAGTCCAGAGATCACAGCTTTGTTTCCTCTCCTAGAAGCAAGACCATCATTTCTAAATATATATATATGGCTATTTTGGGGCAGGAACGGAATTCCAGCTGGCTCCTGAGTTGGCCACGCCCAGCAGGAACTCATTAGCATAACAGGCCACGCCCAGCAGCAGAAACTCATTAGGATTGGCTACATGAGGGCTGTGTGGCCTTACATGCAAAGGAGTTCCTGCTACAAAAAAAAAGCCCTGGGGTTTTGACAACAAACAAGGTAACCAGAATAAGCAGCAAAAGGTGGGTGTGGCTGGATGACCACGCTTCTGGTAACATGGGGGTGTGGCCTAATATGTGAATGAGCTGTGCTGTCAGGGGTGTGGCCTAATAGGCTAATAAATTTCTGCTGGTGGGTGTGGCCTCTTATGCTAATGAGTTCCTGCTGGGCTTTTTCTACAAAAAGAGCCCTGTGTATGTATGTATGTATGTGTATGTGTGTATATGTATATGTATAATTGGTGGGCATCAGAGAAGGTGCTGGCAGGCACCCATGGGCACCGTGTCGAGGACCCCTGCTCTATAATAACATGGCTTAAAAAATACAGTAATCCTGGAGAGAAGAGGGGCCCCTTGAGAGAATTACTATCTGCATCTGATGGAGGGGTACTTTCTGAGGTTTAACACGGAGGCTTTAAATAAAACACAAAGAACAGTCTTTCCCAACGTATCGGCTTTATCGAAACACCGTGCACAGTGAGATGAATATGAAATATTAACTGAGCTCACCGTGTGTGAGATTCTCCGTATTTGAGAGCTTTACGCTCACCAGACCAACGGCTGCTGGTGGTCGCCTGGCCCAAAGGACACCTGCTTAGCCTCAACAAGAGGCAGTGCCTTTTCGGCTCTGGCTCCAGCCCGGTAGAGCACTCTCCCAAGTGGAACTTCAGCTCTATAAACAGAAAATCCTTTCCGCATTCGTCTTTCAAAGCTGTAATAAAGGCGGGTGTATGTGTGTGTGTGTGTCTGCTTCATCTGACCCTGGTAGCCACAAGAAGAGTGGCTGATTTTTTTAGACTCTGGACATTTTTGCTAAAAACAGAGGTCCCCAACAGTTACCACGGTACCTGCTGACACCTTCTCTGGTGCCCACCGAGTATATTTAGAAAGTGGGAGCTGCCACCCCAGCAGAGTGATCTTTATTGTGTGACTGAAGGCACGCCGGGGCAGCCATTTTGTAGCCGACTCCACCCTCTGGAATATCCACTTTAGGTCAGCCATTTTGTTTCTTTGCCCAGCACCGTATGTCAGAATTCCAAAGGTGCACACAGGCTCAAAAAGACTGGTGTAAGTGGTTAAGAGCATAGACTCTAATCTGGGAGAACCAGGTTTGATTCCCCACGCCTCCACGTGCAGCTGCTGGTGTGACCTTTGGTCAGTCAGAAGTTCTCTCAGAGCTGTGGTCTCAAGGGCAGTCCTCAAGAGAGCTCTCTCAGCCGTGTCTACCTCACAGGGTGTCTGTTGTGGGGAGGGGAGGGGAAAGGAGATTGTAAGCCGCTCTGAGACTCCCTCAGGTAGTGAAGGGCAGGGTATAAATCCAATCTCTTCTCTCTTCTTCTTCAGTGGTTGCATTAAAGGGTCCATTCCTCCCAATCCCTCGTTCAGTATTGTACTATTAAATATTTTCTCCACATTCGGGCTTCCGAGACTGATATTAGCTTAAATTTTCTCCTGAGGTGATTTTTAATACGAGATTCCTTTTGTTTTCAGCCAGAAGAAGATGATGATAGCCCAAGTAATACTGGCGAATCACCCACAGGTAATTAGTCACGCTGCTACCTGTAACGTGCTCAACGAGTCAGCTTTTGATACTCACAATGCCAGTTTCCACATAAGCCGAGCATCCCGTCCACTTGTTTCGGTGATGTGCTCGCAGCTGGTATCTCCAGCTGGCTCTGAATTTAACTGGATTGCTGAGGGGGATGAAAAGTGTCATTTTCTTGGCCTTTTATATTTCGGAGGCAGTGAAAACTATGATTCCTCAACAGAAAGTCTGGCCGAGGAAGCCTGGGAGGAGTACTTTGCAAGCAGAGAATCCCTAATCCAAGAGTCTTCAATATGGTTCCCCTCGGTGCCATGGTAGGAACATAAGAAGAGCCCTGCTGGATCAGTCCTTCTAGTCCAGCATCCTGTCTCACACAGTGGCCGACGAGTTCCTCTGGAGGGCGAACAACACGGCAGAGAGGCCAAGGCCTTCCCCTGATAAGAACATAAAGAGCTCTGCTGGATCAGACCAGTAAGGGTCCATCTAGTCCAGCATCCTGTCTCACACAGGGGCCCACCAGTTCCTCTGGAGGGCCAACAACAGGGCATAGAGGCTGAGGCCTTCCCCTGATGTTGCCTCCTGGCTCTGAAATTCAGAGGATCAGTGCCTCTGAATGTAGAGGTCCCCCTCACTCACCACGACTAGTAGCCATTGATAGACTTATCCCACCCACACCTTTCCTGGTGCCCACCGAGTGTTTTTTAGGGAGGGGACAAAGCCAGTTGGGGCTGGCAATTTGGCCACTGGAGATTTGATCCCCAAACTGTAGAGCAAAATTAGGATTTAACTGATTTTACAGGTGAACAGGAGATCTTGGGAGAGCTGCTACTAGTCTGAGTCGACAATATTGGGCTAGAAGGATGAGTTATCTGACTCAGCAGTTTTTTACATCCGTGTTTCCTACAGTCTTTATGTAGTCAGTGAGAAAATTGTCTGCATCAAACATTTTATGCAGCACGTTACTCTTCACAGGCTGAGTAGCAGTGTGTGTGAAAAAGATCTTGGGGGTACGGGTGGACCAAAAGTTAGATATGAGCCACCAGTGTGATGCAGCGACAAAAAAGGCTAATGTGATCTTGGAGGTGTATCGACAGAGGCATAACATCCAAATCGCAAGATGTCATAGTCCTGCTGTACACTGCATTGGTCAGGCTATACCTGGAGTATTCTGTGCAGTTCTGGAGGCCTCACTTCAAAAAGGATATGGACAGAACGGAGCGGGTGCAGAGAAGAGTGACGAGGATGATCAGGGGCTTAGAGACCCAGCCCTACGAGGAAAAGCTGAGGGACTTGGGGATATTTAGTCTGGAGAAGAGGAGGTTGAGGGGGGACAGGATGGCTCTCTTGAAGTATCTGAAGGGCTGTCCCTTAGAGGAGGGTGGGTACCTGTTCCTGTTGGCAGCAGAGGTTGGGTTGGCAGCAGAGGAGAGGACTCGTCATAATGGGTTTAAATTAAGGGCGGGAAGTTACCGGCTGTATATGAAGAAAAACTGTTTTACAGTAAGAGTTGGGCAAGAGTGGAATCGGCTGCCTCGGGAGGTGGTGAGCTCCCCTCCCTGGCAGTCTTTAAGCAGCAGCTGGACAAACCCTTGTCAGGGATGCTCTAGGCTGATTTTGCATTGAGCAGGGGGCGTTGGACTCAATGGCCTGTAGGGCCGCTTCCAACTCCGTGATTCTATGATTCTGTGACTCTATCATTCATTGTTGCAAACACTCGGCTTTATGTGATAGCAAACAACGCCATTAACCCTGTCCTGTCACTGGTTATTCTAGCCCTGAAGAAATCGTGCACGGAAAAGGGCGTCTGCTCGTTGTGCGCGTCTCGCCAGCCGACCATCGGCGACTTGCTGAACGACGAGGACTTGCTGTACATGCTGAGGATAAAACTGGACCCCTCCCACCCCACGGTGAAAAACTGGAGAAACTTTGCGAGCAAATGGGGAATGACCTACGACGAGCTGTGTTTCCTGGAGCAGAAACAGCAGAGCCCCACCTTGGAGTTTTTGCTACGGAACAGCGACAGGGCGGTGGAGCAGCTGATCAGTCTGTGCAAATTATACCAACGGGCCGACGTGGAGAAAATGCTGCTGAAATGGGTGGAGAACGAATGGCCGAAGAGAGGCCACGGGACCTATCAGAGCAGCTTCTGAACAACGGAGGATGGCGGGCATGCCCTCCCACAGGAAGGTCGGCCTACTTCCTGCCGCTGGGGATGATGGGTAGGAGCAGAGCTATTTTTTGTAGAAAAAGCCCAGCAGGAACTCATTAGCATATTAGGTCACACCCCTGACAGCACAGCTCATTAGCATATTGGGCCACACCCCCATGTTACCAGAAGTGGGGTCATCCAGCCACACCCACCTTTTGCTTCTTATTCTGCTTACCTTGTTTGTTGTCAAAACCCCAGGGCTTTTTTTTGGAGCAGGAACTCCTTTGCATGTTAGGCTGCACACCCCTAATGTGGCCAATCCTAATGAGTTTCTGCTGTTGGGTATGGCCTGTTATGCTAATGAGTTCCTGCTGGGTGTGGCCAACTCCAGAGCCAGCCGGAATGCCGTTCCTGTGCGTTCCTGCCCAAAAATAGCCCTGGGTAGGAGAGCACACAAACGTTCCCAAATGTTCTATCCTCAAGTGGATTTATTTTTCTGTCAAGTTGTAGCCAATTTATGGCGACCCCTGTAGGGATTTCAAGGCTAGAGATGTTTGGAGGTGGCTTGCCATTGACTGCCTCCAGGTCATGACCCTTGACTTTCTTGGTGGTCTCCCATTCAAGTACTTACGAGTGCTGACCCTGCTTAGCTTCCTAGATCTGATGAGACTGGCTAGCCTGGGCCATCCATCTCAGGGCAGTAGGCGAAAATTGTTGTTGTTGTTCAGTCACACAGTCGAGTTCGACTCTCATATTAATTTCCACGGTGGAGACATCAACTGCTCATGAAGAGAGCCACATGCTAATTTTTTTTTATGGAGTACAGCTAGTCTCTGCAGTTTTTTAAGTTGGTTTTTAATGTGAACCAATGTCAAACCTTCGGTCTGCCGATTGGTGCACGTAGATTCCTCCCCCCCTCCCAAAGTAGGGGAAAAAATGGAAAAACCACAGAATGCTATTTGGACTGGTCACCTGCTGCCATTTCTGTTGAAATAAACCTTAATGCTGTTCAGGTTCCTGTACTGCTTCCACTGAGCGATAAATCAAGAAACGAGGAAGGAAGATTAGTTGCTGTAGATTTTCTGGGTTGTGTGGCCGTGGTCTTGGCATTGTAGGGCCTGACATTTTGCCAGTAGCTGTGACTGGCATCCTCAGAGGTATAACACAGAAAAATGGAGGACTCTCTGTGTCAAGATGAGCAGAAAATTGATAGGCAAGTAATTTATATCTACCCTGGAAGGTGGGGTCGGGCTGAGTCATTATCTTCTAGGAGTTCTCCAGGCTATGAACATGCTAATGGAGGAACTTTCCTGAGGAGGTTCTTTTGTCAATGGATTGCTTCCTGATGAGGTTTCCTGTTTCCTGAGGAGGTTCTTTTGTGTGTGGAATGGCTGTTGAAACTCTAATCTTATCTGTAACGCTATTGTCAGCTGTAGAGCATTTTGTGTTTTTCAGGACAGGAATCCATGCTTAGTTATTTTTAAACTCCCTTCTTTCCTGTTGAAATTGTGTTTATGTTTATGAATTTCAATGGCTTCCCTGTGTAATCTGACATGGTAATTGGAAGTGTTGTCCAGTCTTTCAGTGTCTTGGAACAAAATGCTGTGTCCTGTTTGGGTTAGGCTATGTTCAGCCACTGCTGATTCTTCAAGTTGGCCAAGTCTGTGGTGTCTTTCATGCGCTCCTCAGGAAACAATCCATAAACAAAAGGACCTCCTCAGGAAAGCTCCATTAGAATGTTCATAGCCTGGAGAACGCCTACAAGATAATGACTCAGCCCTACCCCACCTTCCAGGGTAGACATAAATTACCTGCCTACCATTTTTCTGCTCACCTTGACACAGAGAGTGCTCCATCTTTCTGTGTTATACCTCAGCTACTGACAAAACATCAGGTCCTACAATGCCAAGACCACAGCCACACAACCCGGAAAATCTACAGCAACTAATGAACTCCGGCTGTGAAGGCCTTTGACAACATGAGGAAGGAAGAGCCGGGACTTTGAAGAGAGTCCGTACATTTATGTGGCAATTATTGGTTCCTGTCCATCATATTAAAAGCAAGGCCTGGGCTACTCATTTTGAGATGGAACACTAAGAAGAAAGCAGACCAGATCTGTGCTCTGGGATATCCTCGTTTGACCTGACTATATCTGTTCCTCCTGGCAGGCAGGCATTTCATAAGATAAATGTGGACAAACATGACCCAACCAGCAAACAAGTATAAAGAAAACAGTCGTGGGAGTCTGACCCACAAAGCAAGCACTCACCAAGACTTGCAAAAAAAAAAAAAAAAGCTTTCTGTGTATTACAGTCCGAAGCACTACAACACCATAAATAAATCATAAGAAAAATCCTAGTGCGAAAGTACATCATCAACGTCGTCACCGGATTATATAACAACGTTTCAGAATTGGATCTTCCTCAGGAGACATTAGAGTGGTACCAAAAGTTCTCTTTTTCTTAAAGTGCTTTACAACAAGTCATGAGAGATGATACATTCAGAGAGGACGCTGATCTCAGTAAAATGTTCAGGCTCAAATATGCTGCTAAGCGTCTAATGGATCGGTGTGTCTGTTCATGCACTTTTGAATAAATCACGATAGGAGCTCCTAATTTTGGTTTTGCTTTCTTCGTATCAATACAGCTTCAGTTACACAAAGATGCTTTGAAGTCCCCGGTTGAGAGCTGCCACTTTGACTCTGCTTCTGAACCTTCTGATCAGCAAAAGTATTCTTGGAACCCTGCCTTTTCCCCTCCCGTCCTCCAACCATTTGGCATTATGCAGGTCTCTCACGCTCTGACATGCTTAATCAGAAATAAACTCTGATCCTTTTATGTCTGAGTCTGTACCAGGAATGTTTGGATTCATTTCATATTTTGGATATTCGGGTGGGATAAATCAGTTTGGAGAAACTACCATCATTCATTTGTGCGGCCTAAAGCACAAAGTTAGCTCTGAGAACTTTCCATTTCTTGACCGTTGCAGAATTCCAGTTTGCCAGTGTAGTGCCCGGTTTAGAGCTTTTAGTGGTTTGAATTAAAGCAATTGCATTC
Source organism: Gekko gecko (assembly GCA_029375565.1). NCBI lineage: Eukaryota > Metazoa > Chordata > Lepidosauria > Squamata > Gekkonidae > Gekko > Gekko gecko. The sequence goes on from JAPDNY010000011.1 coordinate 98,648,835, forward strand.
TAACCACGGGCAATACATGCTTATAATAGCGATTTCATTAACCGTATTGGCTCCCTACCCATGGCAATTAAAAGATGCTAGAACATGAAGTCTGAGTAGGGTTGCCAACTCCAGGTCAAGAAGTACCTGGAGATTTGAGGGTGAAGAAGAAGAGATTGGATTTATACCCCGCCCTTCACTACCCGAAGGAGTCTCAAAGCAGTTTACTATCTCCTTTCCCTTCCCCTTCCCCTTCCCCTGTGAGGTAGGTGGGGCTGAAAGAGCCCTTTTGAGAACTGCTTGTGAGATAACAGCTCCGAGAGAACTTGTGACTGACCCAAGGTCACACCAGCAGCTGCATGTGGAGGAGTGGGGAATCAAACCCAATTCTCCCAGATTAGAGTCCTGTGCACTTAACCACTACACCAAACTGGCTGGGAGAGTAGGATTTAAGGAGGTGAAGGACCTCGGTGGGGTATAATGCCACGCAGTCCACCTTCCAAAGTAGGCATTTTCTAATAAATAAATTTTATTTTTTTTAATCTATTTTTGGACTTATATCCCGCCCTCACCTGAGTCTCAGGGCAGCTAAAAAAGAGGCATGAATGCCACAGTTAAAACAGATAAAACAGAATAAAACAATACAATACAATATACTAAAGCGTCGGTGCTCTCGATGTCAATACTCTCAAACATGGGTTTCTAAGAAAAATTGTTACCACCCCATGGTTCAATCATCCCATCTTCATCCAGGGAGGTCTCGCATCCCAACAAGGCCCACACAATCAGGGCCGGCCCCAGGTGTCTGGGCGCCCTAGGCAGGAGAGCCTGGGGCGCCCACCCCACCGGAGATGCCAACCTCCCGGTGGGGCCTGGAGGAACCGGGGAAGGGGCGGCGCGGCTCTCCCGGGCCCCTCGCAGCCGCGGGGCACCGGGGAGAGCCAGGGAACGGGCGGGCGGCTCTCCCGGCCCCCTCGCAGCCGCAGGGTGCCAGGGAGAGCCAGGGAACGGGTGGGCGGCTCTCCCGGCCCCCTCGCAGCTGCGGGGCGCCGGGGACAGCCCGGGAACGAGCGGGCGGCTCTCCCGGGCCCCTCGCAGCCACGGGGCGCCGGGGAGAGCCGGGGAACGGGCGGGCGGCTCTCCCGGGCCCCTCGCAGCCGCGGGGCGCCGAGGAGAGCCGGGGAACGGGCGGGCGGCTCTCCCGGCCCCCTTGCAGCTGCGGGGCGCCGGGGAACGGGTGGCGCGGTTCTCCCGGGCCCCTCGCAGCTGCGAGGGGCCCGGGAAGAGCCGGGGAAGGGGCGGCCTTGGAACGCCCACCCCTTCCCTCCCAGCGGACGGGCGCTCAGACTGGCGGCGGCCAGCGAGTGGGGTCTGTCCCTGCTGGCCGGCCGCCGCCATGCCGCCCCACCTCTCCACCCCCCAAGGGCTTCTGAAGCGCCCGGAAGGGCGCTCAGACTGCCGGGGCGGCGGCAGCGGGGAGAGTCCCCGCTGGCCAGCCGCCGCCATACCACCCCACCTCTCCACCCCCCAAGGGCTTGGGGGGAGCCGCGGGTGGAGCGCCGGCCGCCCCTTCCCTCCCAGTCCCAGCGCCGGCTGGAGACAGGGGTGGAGCGCTGGCTTCACCGGGGGTGGGGCCGGGGGCGCTTTGGTGCCCCTCTGGGCCCCAGCGCCCTAGGCGGCGCCTAGCTCGCCTAGTGGGCGAGCCGGCAGTGCACACAATGGTGGTAGGGGAGCGATGGTGGAAAATAACAATGGTAGAAAGTGGTGGCAGCAGCTCCTACTCAAAAGCCTGGCGGAAGAGCTCCGTCTTACAGGCCCTGCGGAACTGCCCAAGGTCCCGCAGGCCCCAGATCTCCTCCGGGAGCTCATTCCACCAGGTAGGAGCCGCCACCGAATTTATTTATGTAGTCTGGAGAGCCATTGTAATTTCAGGAGATCTCCAGCCCCCACCGGGAGACTGGCAACCTGATTTCTGAGACAGCTTTAAAACTAGTGTGTTCAAGCCAATTGTTACAAAGCGCTTTTCTTTAGAATGTTCTAGCAGCAATTCTGAGTGGCCTGTTAACCTTCAGTGCTACTACTGAGATATGCCCAGAAACCAGGGGTGTTTTTTGGGGGAGTGCACAGGAGCGGGAGCTCAATAGCCAAGCCCGCCCCCAGCCAGTGTCCCGGAGAGTCTTTCAGGCAGCCGAATGTCAATTTCAGCTCCATTATACTTTTTTCCCACCATAGAGAACAATGGAGGGAATAGGGGCAACCTGTTTAGGGGCCCATAGAATTGGACCCCCTGATCCAATGTTCTTGAAACTTGGTGGGTATCTTGGGGAGAGGCTCCATCAGCTACCCTGTGAGTTTGGAGCCTCTCCCTCAAACCCCATCCCCTCCAGCCCCCAGAATATACCCTATGTTTTCACCATTGACTTCAATGGCCCATAGGATATAACGGGGCTGAATTGCCGCCAAATTTCTTTCATTCCTTCCTTTCCTTCTTTCTTTTTCCTCTTTCCCTCCTTCTTGTCTTCTCTCTCTCTCTTTCTTTCTTTCCCATCTTCTTCTCTTCTCTTTTTCCTCCTTTCCCTGTTACCCTCCTTCTTCCCTCTCTTTCTTTCCCTCCCCTTTCTTCTTTCCTTCTCTCTACTCTCTCTCTTTCCTTCCCTCTTTCCTCCTTCTGTGGCCCAACTCTCATGAGAAGGAGTTTAAACCCCTTCTCTCTTAGCTCCCCCACCCAGACCAGCTGGGGAAGGGAAGGGAGGCTTTTGAAGATGCCCCCCCTTTTGCTTCCCCTTCTGACATCACTTCCGGTGATGTCAGGGGGCATGGCATATGCTAATAGCCTAATAGCTCATTAGCTAATAGCTAATGAGCTCCTGCAGCTGTTCTTCTAGGAAAAGACCCCTGCTGAGTGGCCTGTTAATCTTCAGTGCTACTACAGAGATATGCCCAGAAACTAATATCTTGGACTAAACAGAGTTGCTGCACAAAAATATGCATTAGTTTATCCAACAGGACAATCATGGAAATGGGCAGGGCTTTTTTTTGTAGAAAAAGCCCAGCAGGAACTCATTAGCATAACAGGCCACACCCAACAGCAGAAACGCCTTAGCGTATTAGGCCACGCCCCTGACAGCACTGCTTATTAGCATATTAGGCCACACACCCCTTTCTGCTGTTGGGTGTGGCCTGTTATGCTAATGAGTTCCTGCTGGGCGTGGCCAACTCGGGAGCCAGCCCTATTTTGTGGAAAGGATGGCCCAATCATCCTTAACAAAGAGACAAAATAATAATCCTGTGCTTTACTGTGTGCAACAGCCCCCGGGTCTTAAAATCAAGTCTATTGCTGTCCAGACGAAGCTCTCCTGTTGCTTTCCTCACACCCCCAAAGAGCACAGAGCGGCTCACAACCTGCAACCGGTTCCCAGCGCTCAAACAAGCGACCCGGGACTACATTTCCCATGATGCCTTCCAGCCACCGTGCACAGGGAAGCAATTGACAAGTCCCAGGGCTTCTGGGAGTTCAAGCTGTTCCAGGAAGCACGCAGCCTCTTTAGATCACCTCCGTGGTTTAGAAACTGCAGCATTTTAATCTGTTGCCTGAAGATTCTTGAGCCTGCACTGCAGTGAGCAATATACCCCGTGGCATGCCGTCGCAACATTCTGCATGCAGAAGTATTAGTGAGTATTCCTTCCATTACTCTGTGTGTGTGTGAGTGAGGATTTGTGATTTCTCGAGTGGAAAAAAATTGCTATTCAGTTTGAGCAAGTTCTCACCCTTTTGAGATGAAGCCTATCGTGCAAGAACATGAAAGTTACAAAGGGTGCACTAAAATGAATTAGGGTAGCACAGAAGGCAGAAGAAGAGATTGGATTTATACCCCCGCCCTTCCCTACCCGAAGGAGTCTCAGAGCAGCTTACAATCTCCTTTCCCTTCCCCTCCCCACAACAGACACCCTGTGAGGTAGAAGAAGAAGAAGAGATTGGATTTATACCCTGCCCTTCGCTACCCGAAGGAGTCTCAGAGCAGCTTACAATCTCCTTTCCCTTCCCCTCCCCACAACAGACACCTTTGTGAGGTAGGTGGGGCTGAGAGAGCTCTTTTGAGGACTGCTCCCGAGAGATCAGCTCTGAAAGAACTTGTGACTGGCCCAAGGTCACACCAGCAGCTTCATGTGGAGGAGCGGGGAATCAAACCCGGTTCTCCCAGAGTAGAGTCCCTGCTCCTAGCCACTACATCAAACTGTCTCTCTGTAGGTCTGTTATGTTCAAAAAGGGCCTTATATGCATCCTTCTTTTTCAGAAGAAAAAGAAGAGATTGGATTTATACACCACCCTTCGCTATCCAAAGGAGTCCCAGAGCAGCTTACAAACTCCTTTCTCTTCCCCTCCCCTCCCCACAACAGACCCCCTGTGAGGTAGAAGAAAAGATTGGATTTATACCCCGCCCTTCACTACCCAAAGGAGTCTCAGAGCGGCTTACAAACTCCTTTCCCTTCCCCTCCCCGCAACAGGCACCCTGTAAGGTAGAAGAAGAAGAAGAGATTGGATTTATACCCCGCCCTTCACTACCCAAAGGAGTCTCAGAGCGGCTTACAAACTCCTTTCCCTTCCCCTCCCCGCAACAGGCACCCTGTAAGGTAGAAGAAGAGAAGAGATTGGATCTATACCCCGCCCTTCACTTCCCAAAGGAGTCTCAGAGCAGCTTACAAACTCCTCTCCCTTCCCCTCCCCGCAACAGGCACCCTGCGAGGAAGAAGAAGAGAAGAGATTGGATCTATACCCCGCCCTTCACTTCCCAAAGGAGTCTCAGAGCAGCTTACAAACTCCTCTCCCTTCCCCTCCCCGCAACAGGCACCCTGTGAGGTAGAAGAAGAAGAAGAGATTGGATTTATACCCCGCCCTTCACTACCCAAAGGAGTCTCAGAGCGGCTTACAAACTCCCTTCCCTTCCCCTCCCCACAACAGACACCCTGTGAGGCAGTTGGGGGCTGAGAGAACTCTGACAGAGACGGCTCTTTTTCAAGAACAGCTGTGCCAGAACTTGTGACTGACCCAAGGTCACACCAGCAGGTGCAAGTGGAGGAGTGGGGGAATCAAACCTGGTTCTCCCAGATTAGAGTCCACGCACTTAACCACAAACTCACAGCTCTCACTACACCAAACTCACAGTCTCACAGCTGTTGGGTGCTTTCGGTTAATGCAAATCCGTTTGCTGATATGAGAGGAGGGTCTTAATGGAGCGCAGCTTGTATTACTCACATTTGCTGCGGCTGGAGCGCCGGGGTTGTGACTGTTGTCATGGGGACTGCGGGGAATCAAGGCCATTTTCTTTGACTTGGCCAACATGTTGATCGGCACAGCTGTGGCAGGCAGGAGAGCCATTCAGGCGGTGATCGATGCCTCACAATCGGCGCATTGCTGCGATGAGAGAGAAGCTCGCGTGATCTGTGATAAAAGCCCAAGCTAAACTCCTCAAAGAGTGTCACGATCCTTCTAAGATGTGCATTACTCCTCTAAGGTTTCAACACTGGGAAGAAGCTATACGAGGAACTGAGGAAGGACCGGTCAATTGGAATCTGGCTTTGGAGTGTTATTTCCTTTGGAAAACCACCTGCCTGAGATATTTGACCTTAGCGGAAGAGAACAGAGGGGGTGCTCACGGACCTTGAAAAAGTTCTCCGTTTGCTTCTGCTGACGAATGGAGACACCGGGACACAGAGAGAAAAGCGCCTGCCACCTCTACTTTGCTGCTATTGTGGTTGGTGGAGAACAGGAAGAAGAGAAACCGGCGTCATCCATATTTCATCACTGTTGCGAACTTCTGGGTGTTCCGCCTGAGGACTGTGTGGTGTTTGGTGACTCTCTAGAAACAGACATTCAAGGAGGCCTGAATGCAGGTTTGAAAACAACGGCGTGGAGAAACAGAGCAGGAACCAAAAGACACTTCTCCAGTCCCCCGCTATATAATTTCTTCTGCTCTTGATCTCCCTGGGCTATTACAGAAAAACGGGGTTGCTAGTTCAGAAATCAACAGTAGTAGAAGAAGAAGAGATTGGATTTATACCCTGCCTTTCACAAGGAGCTGCGGTGGCTCAAGTGGTTAAGATGCTGAACTGCAGGCTGTGGTCAGTAGTTCAGCAGTTCAAGACCCGGGTGCTGCAAGACGGTGTGAGCTCCTGTCTCTAGTTCCAGCTCCTGCCAACCTAGCAGTTAGAAAGCAAGAAATTGCAAGTAGATAAATAGGTACCACTTTGGTGGGAAGGTAACAGCGTTCCGTGCACCTTGATGTTTAGTCATGCCGGGCACATAACCATGGAAACGTCTTCGGACAGCGCTGGCTCTTTGGCTTTGAAACGGAGATGAGCACCGCAACCCTAGAGTTGGATTCGACTGGCTTTCGAGCAAGGGAACCTTTACCTTTTACTTTTTCACTACCCAAAGTTGTCTCAGAGCAGCTTGCGAACTCCTTTCCCTTCCCCTCCCCACAACAGACACCCTGTGAGGTAGGTGGGGCTGAGAGAACTCTTGACAGAAACTGCTCTTTTTCAAGAACAGCTCTTATCAGAACTACGGCTTGCCCCAGGTCATCCAGCCAGGTGCCAGTGGAGGAGTGGGGAATCAAACCCGGCTCTCCCAGATTAGAGTCCGCGCACTTAACCACTACACCAAACTAGCCAACTGCGAAGCATGGGTTAGGGCCAGTGACAATGCTGGGTCTTTAGCTTACTAGTGGTAGCCCCGGAGAATATTGTCACGTGTGGGGTGCAAACTAACATACGTATTCTCAACAAAAAGGGACTACACGTTCCTCTGTATTTTAGTCTATTTCTTTTTCGGAATAGTATATTAGAATACTGAATGTAACGCGAGGAATATTGGGGTGTTTCGTTGCATCTACCTCAAAAAAAAAGGGGAACAAATGCTGTTAAGTGACCTCCATGCCTGAGAGGAGAGAATGGGGAGTCTCAGTTTAATTCCCACAATTAGAAAAGATACCTTTACGCATTTATCTGCTATTTTGACATATTTATCACTTTGCAACTGTTGACCTTATAACTTTAGCGTGTTATTTAGTTTGTCTTCGCACATCATCAGGTTGCATGTTAATTAGCTGCTCAGCCTCCCTCTCTACGCTGCGGAGTCTCGTGAGCAAAAATTCTGCTTTGTGAACTACTGGCAAAGTGATGAGCGAGCTGCATAAACCATATAAGAACATAAGAGAAGCCAATGTAGAATCAGGCCAATGGCCCATCTAGTCCTCTGTCACACAGCGGCCAAAATATACCAGGTGCCATCAGGAGATCCAGCAGTGGGGCCAGGACACTAGAAGCCCTCCCACGGCTGCCCCCCCAACACCAAGAATAGAGTGCAGCACCTGCCCCAGACTGAGAGTTCCCATCTATACCCTGTGGCTAATAGCCACAGATGGACCTCTGCTCCAGATGTTTATCTAATTCCCTCTTGAAGCTGTCCATGCTGGTAGCTGCCACCACCTCCTGTGGCAGTGAATTCCATCTGTTAATCACTCTTTGGGTGAAGAAGGACTTCCTTTTATCTGTTCTAACCTGACTGCTCAGCAATTTCATGGAGTGCCCACGAGTTCTTGTATTGTGAGAAAGGGAGAAAAGTACTTCTTTCTCAACCTGCTCTATCCCATGCATAATCTTATAAACCTCGGTCATGTCACCCCTCAGCCAGTTTGCTCTGGAGCCCTCCCTTCCTGAGCTAAGAGAAAAGTGTGTGAGCCGGAGGTTAAAAAACCTGTGAGCTAGCTCACACTAACTCAACTTAGAGGGAAGACTGCACTGGGGGTGGGGGTGGGTGGGTGGGGGAGGTATTTGTGAATTTCTTGCATTGTGCAGGGGTTGGACTAGAGGATCTTGGAGGTCCCTTCCAACTCTATGACTTGAGTCTTAACTGCAGTACTGCAGATACACATGAGGAAATTCCACTGCAGCCAAAAGCAGAGCTGTTGCAGCAGCAATGCCTGGTTTATGGAAGATTCTCCTCAGAGATACGTTAGTATTAACCTTTTTTGAAATGCTATATTTTAAAAAATTTTGAACATCTGATTTTGCGATGGCTTATACCCTTTATGGTTGATGTTTGCGCCACGTGTTTCTGGCTTGGATTTGTTGTTCGATAAAGACCAATTTCCCGTCCTTTTTTATAATTGGGCTAAAACACAGATAACGCAAACGTTCAAAATACGAATAACTCATCCATGTTATGATTTCTCTTCTTCCTTTTAATGTTTTCCAGTGCGTTTTGTTAAAAAGGGGGACGAGTTTTAATTCAACCTCGATTGGCACATTTCCCGTCAAGTTCTTCCAGCTCCCCCACAGCCAAAAGAAACTGAAAAATCAGCGGCCGTCCTGAGCCACTTTCTTGAGTTTCAAGTTCCAAGATGGCGGAGGTTAAAACGGCTGCCCAGGAGGGAGACCTGCTAGAGCCACTGCTGCGCCTGAGGCGACAGTTTGGTCGCGTGCCTCATGGTCCGCAGCTGCCATCTCAAGGATTTGGAGAAGAAACGGTGACGGCCGTCGAATTCACGAGCGCCGAGAAGAAAGAGAAGCCCCTTCCCAGGCTTAACGTCCATTCCGCTTTCTGGATTGTGGCCTCCATCGCGGTCACCTATTACATCGAGTTTTTTAAAGCCGTGAGAGAGATGATTCAGGCAGAGAGCGGCTGGTTCATACTCGGCAGCTGGCTGTTGCTGGCGAGCCTCTCCGTGGCCTTCTACTGCATCATCTACCTCGAGTGGTACCGTGGGATCGAGGACTACGACACGGCCTACCCGGCCCTGATCCCCGTCACGACGGCCTCTTTCCTCGCGGCGGCCATTTGCTTCAACGTCGCCTTGTGGTCCGTCTGGTCTTTCTTCACGCCTCTGGTGCTGTTCACCCAGTTCATGGGGGTCGTGATGTTCATCTCGCTCCTGGGATGAGGGCAAAAAACTGAGGGGCTTTGGGGAGGGGGCTTGGAGAAGAGGATTCTGTCCAATCTCTGCCCCCGCATCCCACTTGTATGCTAACCTGGGGAATCAATAATGGATCGAACAAGGATGGCGCTACCAACCTAAGCCAAGATTCAGAGCCCTGTTGCACTAAGCAGCCTGTCGCAAAATGACAAGGAAACCAAGTCTTTACTAACATTTTCTAGAATGCTTCATGCAGAGTACTGCTGTCGTGATTTAAATGCTTCCGTGTCACTGTTTTTAACAATGAACTGGAAACCAGATAGATATTACAGCCGTTCTATCGACTTTTTCTTCACTGAAGAGAAGGGAAGCATGTCTGCCTGTTTGGTGTAGCGGTTAAGAGCGGTGGACTCTTATCTGGAGAACCGGGTTTGATTTCCCCACTCCTCCACATGCAGCCACTGGGTGACCTCGGGTCAGTCACAGTTCTCTCAGAGCTGTCCTCCCAAGGGCAGTTCTCTCAGAGCTCTCTCAGACCCACTTACCTCACAGGGTGTCTGTTGTGGGGAGGGGAAGGAGATTGTAAACCGCCCTGAGACTCTGAGTGAAGGGCAGGGTGTAAAAACCCAACTCTTCTTCTCCTTTTGATTATAAATAATTTATCCTTTAAGATTAAAGTTAAACCATTTTCTATGGCTCAAGATAATTTAATTCCGTGTTAGGATCTGTCCTTTTTCACCTCAAAGCAAATCTGGCCCTGAATGATTCGAGGAGCATGTGGATGAAGGCTTTCTGAAATGCTTGCTGTATTTCTACAGACCAGAAAGCAAACCAGTGCTGTTGTGATGGGATTCCTTCTAAAAACTAGCAATTCTGTGGGGGCAGGGTAGCGTTGGAGGCATTACATGCTTTCCCCAGTAATGGATACAGATCGTAGAAGCCGGAGTGAAGAATGAAAGAGAATTAAAATTTTGGGTACATACAGGAGTGTGCATCTTTCTTGCAAGGTACAATCTGTAAGATGAGTCCCCAGGGCGGTGCCTCTGAGCACCATGGCACCCAGGACCTTTCCTGGTGCCCGCCAAGGGGACCGGTTGGCAGCCGCCGCCACCGCAACATGAGGATCTTCAGAAGATAACTGAAAGGAAGCCATGGTGGCCATTTTGTGACCCTCCAGAGGTAGCCATTTTGCGGTTGCGCCCATTGCACGGTGTCGGAATTCTAAAGGTGCCCACAGGCTCAAAAAGGGTTAGGGGACCCCCGCTGTAGGAGGTGGTGGAGAAAGGGGCGAGGGAGGTGAGCAGGCGCAATATGGATTTGCTTTCTGAAAAATCTGGGGATATCACAATGCGTTGTTACACTTTGGTAGCCAGTTTGGTGGGGTTAAGTGTGCAGACTCTGATCTGGGAGAACCGGGATTGATTCCCCCCTCCTCCACTTGTACCTGGCTGGATGACCTTGGGCAAGCCGTAGTTCTGCCACAGCTGTTCTTGAAAAAGAGCGGTTTCTCTCAGAGCTCTCTCAGCCCCACCTACCTCCCAGGGTGTCTGTTGTGGGGAGGGGAAGGGAAAGGAACTTTGTAAGCTGCTCTGAGACTCCCTCTGGTAGTGAAGGTAAAGGTAAAGGTTCCCTTGCTCGAAAGCCAGTCGAATCCGACTCTAGGGTTGCGGTGCTCATCTCCATTTCAAAGCCGAAGAGCCAGAGCTGTCCGAAGACGTTTCCGTGGTCATGTGGCTGGCATGACTAAACACCAAGGCGCACGGAACGCTGTTACCTTCCCACCAAAGTGGTACCTATTTATCTACTTGCAATTTCTTGCTTTCGAACTGCTAGGTTGGCAGGAGCTGGAACTAGAGACGGGAGCTCACTCCATCTTGCAGCACCTGGGTCTTGAACTGCTGAACTACTGACCTTCCACAGCTTGCAGTTCAGTGTCTTAACCACTTGAGCCACCGCAGCTCCTTTTAGTGAAGGGCGGGGTATAAATCCGATCTCTTCTCTTCTTCTCTTCTACACTTTGCTCCAACTCCTTAGAGTGGTTCCCAAGAACCCGCCGTGGCAGCTAGGTGGTTGTCAGTTCTGTGGGTCTATCACAGGGAAAATTACCTCAGTGACACTCTGTCACTATTGCATGCAGGAGAATTGTTTATTTGATGCCAGAGCAGGCATCAAGTGCGCAAGAGGCCAAGGAAAGGAAGATAACAGCAGTGCTGGCGGAAATTGCCTGGCTGCTTCCCCCTAAAGCAGCCGTGAGTGGAGGCCCCGCCCGTCAAGGTCACATGACTGGGAACACTTCTCTGGTTCCCCCAGGTAAGTCACCCCCACCAAGGCGACTGCAATGAAAATGGCTAACACTATGCTGGGGATTATTAGGAAGCAAACTGAGAACAAATCAGCCACTGTCATCAGGCCCCTGTATAAATCGGTGGTGTGACCTCATTTGGAATACTGTGTGCCATTCTGGTCACCACACCTCAGAAAGGATATTATAGCTTTGGGAAAAGTGCAGAAAAGGGCAACTAGAATGATAAAAGGGTTGGAACACTTTCCCTATGAAGAAAGGTTAAGGCGCTTGGGGCTCTTGGAGAAACGACGGCTGAGGGGTGACACGATCGAGGTTTATAAGATTATGCATGGGATAGAGCAGGTCGAGAAAGAGGCCCTTTTCTCCCTTTCTCACAGTATAAGAACTCGTGGGCACTCGATGAAATTGCTGGGCAGTCAGGTTAGAATGGATAAAAGGAAGTCCTTCTTCACCCAAAGAGTGATTAACACATGGCATTTACTGCCACAGAAGGTGGTGGCAGCTACAAGCATGGACAGCTTCAAGAAGGAATTAGATAAACATCTGGAGCAGAGGTCCATCGGTGCTTATTAGCCACAAGGTATAGATAGGAGCTCTTGGTCTGGGGCAAGGGATGCTCTGTATTCTTGGTGCTTGGAAGGGTGGGAACAGTGGGAGGGCTTCTGGTGTCCTGGCCCCACTGCTGGATCTCCTGATGGCACCTGGTATTTTTGGCCACTGTGTGACACAGAGTGTTGGACTAAATGGGCTATTGGCCTGATCCAACATTGGCTTCTCTTATGTTCTTAAGGCTTGAGCCCACATCAAGGAAAATGATGCTGCCTCATCTTAAATCAAACTACCAGTCTATCAAAATATTGATTAAATGATCATTGATGCTACCGTCTGTGGCTATAAGGGGGTATCTGATGGCCACTGGAAGGTGAGACTACCAGGTTACTCAGAATTAGGTGTTGCTAGGTTTAAGAGGAATTACTCTTGTGTAAGCACACGGAAGGTTGCGGCAATGACAGCACGCGGGGCTCTAGTGCTTATATTTGACTGTGGCAGACAGCATTCGCCTCCCTGGGGTTGCCAGATCTGGTCTGGAAAATACCTGGAGACTTTGGGGATGGATCCGGGAGAGGGCGGGGTTTGGGGAGGGGCCTCAGCATGGGACAAGGCCATTGAGTCCACCCTCCAAAGCAGCCATTTCCTCCAGGGGAGCTGATCTCTGTCGGCTGGAGATCAGTTGTATAAACGGGAGATCTCCAGGTCCTACCTGGAGGCTGGCAACCCTACACCTCCCCCCAAAGAAAGCTTATTAGAGTCTCTTGTCCCAAGTCTGGAAATACAAGTTAGAAGCTGCCTCTGAAATAAACAGTCGATAAATAATATCTCAGCATGTATTTCAACTCAAGAGATGGCAGAAACTACCAATCCCAGAATGCATTGCAACGATTTCTGCCGTGGTGCATGTTGGGAATGGTAGTCCAAGCAGTTTGACTGCCAGACTAGAAAGGTCTTGTATCTGGTACATGCTATACGGTAAGAACAGGAAGCTAAGGAAAGCAGACGTAGCTGTTGAAGAGTTAAGGGTGGGTTACTTCGTGTCACTTGAGATTCATGCTTTAGAGCATGTTGATGTAGGGTTGCCAGGTCTGGGATGGAAAATACTTGGAGACTTTGGGGGTGGATCGAGGAGAGGGCGGAGTTTGGGGAGAGGAGGGGCCGCAGCATGGTCCAGTGCCACAGAGTCCACCCTTCGAAGCAGCCCTTTTCTCCAGGGGGAGCTGATCTCTGTCAGCTGGAGATCAGTGGTAAAAGCGGGGGATCTCCAGGCCCCACCTGGAGGCTGGCAACCCTATGGTTAGAAGGGGGTAGTGTTCCATCACCAAAAAAGAAGTAAAACCCTTTTTCGTCTGGAGGAGTTAGAAAGCATCACTGAGCTTTGGAAGGCTGGACGGTGTATTTTGCATTCTGGGAATGGCTGGATTTTGCAGTATGAAGCAAGGCACCTTGCTTTGTGTGGACTAGTGCCCCGTTCGTATTCCACCCCCACACACCATTTATGCACTGTTGCAATTTACAGCATTTAATATAGAGCTGGATTGGTTAGCAGCAAAAGGAAACCGGGCCACCAAAGAACATGGTGGCTAGAAACCATAAAAGTCAACACCAGCCTGAGCATGGAATGACTCAAAGAAACAGTACAAGATCAGAAAACGTGGAGAGAGCTGGCCCATAGACTCTCCAAGAGTAAGACATGACTAAATGGCTAACAACAACAACAAGAGCCCGCGCCCGCTGTTCACTTGTAATACAGAAGGACACCAAGTTGGAAACATAAACCATTATACTGGACAGAGAAGCAGCATATCAGTGTCTCGTACTGAAATTCTGAGACAACAGCAAAACTTCCGTGGAAGAGCAATAAGTGGATCGAAGCATTGTGCTCTGTGGTCCCTGCGTTTCTTGCTCTGGCAGGGCACGGCTCTGCATCTGCTTAGCTAATGTTCTGTAGAGGTTCTCCTGTAGGGAATTCTTCCTTGTTTTTGTCCTCCCAGATTTGGGATTGGTTACATATCCTCAGTCCTCTAGGGAGTGCCACCCAGTTTGGCTCTTTTGACTTTTACTGGTGTGACAACTAAGCTTAATTTCCCGTTTTGAAAATACAAAAATTGCTGTTATTTTCCAGCTGTTTTCAACCTTTCAGAAGGAGTTAGAGAAGGGATAAACACTGCCCTTTTAGACTTTAAAAAAAAGGCTCCACTCTTATTTCATAATTTAGAAATTCACAATTAGGCATTAGATACTTTCCCTTAAAAATAATTATTCTTAGATGCCAATCAGAGGTCCATCAGGGGCTATTAGCCACAAGGTATAGATAGCGACTCTGGGGCAAGCGATGCTCTGTATTCTTGGTGCTTGGGGGGGGCTTCTAGTGTCCTGGCACCACTGCTGGACCTCCTGATGGCACCTGGTATCTTTGGCTACCCAATGTGGATTTATATTCCAAACTGTTGCTTTGGGGAACAAAACAGATTGGTCTCATCTGAAGCTACTGAATTTTTACCAAAAGAACATTTTCTGTCTCATCATCTACAAACTCTTATTCTAGTGACTGTAATATGGAGTTCTATTTTGCTGCTTCTCATACCAGTGCTTTTGTGTACAAGACAAATATGTGCATTGTAATCTAACGTGTTTTCCCCCCCTGCTTGCCAGTTATTCTTTGAAGATGTCAAAGGTCTGTGCCATTTTCGGAGGGTCTCGGGGAATTGGACAGGCCACTGCACAACTGCTAGCACAGAAAGGATATTGTCTAGCTGTTATTGCAAGAAATTTGGAGATCGCTCAGACCACTGCAAAAAACCTGGGAGGTATGCTTCCTCTGATGTTCGCTTTTCACACGTGTCAAAAAAGGTGATGAAATATCAAAACAAAACACCTTCTTTCCTAGTCTTCAAAAAGATAGCAGCAAAATTATTTCAAATTGCAAATAAAATGCCATCGTTCATAACATGAAATAGTATAAATTAAGGACTTGGTTCTAAGTTGATAAATGTCAGCTAGAAGCTTTTGGCTTTCATTTGCTCCTGTTTAAGAATTCTCTCCCCCCCCCGAGTAAGAAGTATGGGCAGGGGTCATTTTGTAGAAAAAGAGGTGCAGGAGCTCATTAGCATAACTCATTAGCATATGCCACACACCCCGACATCACCGGAAGTATGGTGAGCTGGCGAGAAAGAAAGAGAGGGAGAGAGAGAAAAACAGAGATATGGGGAGGAAGGCAGGAAGAAAGAGAATGAGGGAGGGAGGGAAAGAGGGCAAAGAACTTTGGGAAAGAAGAAAAGAAAGAAAGAACGGGGGGAAAGAGGGAAAGAGATGGGGAGGAAGGGAAAGAGGGCAAAGAATGGGAAAGAGAGAGAGAGAGATGGGGAGGGAGGGAGGGAAAGAGGACAAAGAACTTTGGGAAAGAAAGAAGGAAAGGAAAGAAAAGAAAAGGAGGGAAGAGGGGGAAAATGAGGGAAAGAGGTGGGGAGGAAGGGAAAGAGGACAAAGAATAGGAAAGAAAGAAAGAGAAACAGAGCGATGGGGAGGAAGGAAGGAAGAAAGGGAAGGAGGGGGAGGGAAAGGGGGCAAAGAACTTTGGGAAAGAAAGAAAAAGAAAGAGGGAAAGAAACGGGGAAAAGAGGGAAAGAGATGGGGAGGAAAGGAGGGAGGGAAAGAGGGCAAAGAATGGGAAAGAGAGAGAGAGATGGGGAGGAAGGAAGGAAGAGAGAGAGGGAGGGAAAGAGGGCAAAGAAAGCGGGCGCGCAGAGAAAGACGACGGGTGGGGGGTGCTCCAGAGTTCTTTTTCTGCCTGCTGCCAAGGTGCATGGGCAGAGAAAGGTGACGGTGGGGCGCTCTGGAGTTCTTTCTCTGCCCACCCGTCAACTTAGCTACCTTCTTCTGCCTCCTCATGGCCTGAGCACTGCTGGGAGCAGGGGGGTGGGGCTTGGTCATGTGCCTTACTCCCGGAGCGCCGCTCCTGCATGCTCCGGTCCCAACTGAGGCCTGAGTATGGGTAATTTTAAAAACTACATGCTCCGTCAATATCT
This sequence comes from Gekko gecko, assembly GCA_029375565.1. Taxonomy (NCBI): domain Eukaryota; kingdom Metazoa; phylum Chordata; class Lepidosauria; order Squamata; family Gekkonidae; genus Gekko; species Gekko gecko. The sequence continues at coordinate 98,664,614 of JAPDNY010000011.1, forward strand.
CGCTTTTCTTGTGAAAAAAAGGAACAGCATCCGTTTTGTTTACATTGATTTTGGGGGGACGGCATTGTTTTCTGACTGTTTACTTTTAACTGTGGTCTTCATAGGTCTTCAGGAAGTTCATATCTCTCTGTGGATTTTATTCTATTGCAGCAGGTCATCTAGCATTTCGTTGTGATGTTTCCAAAGAAGAAGATGTCCAAAACACGTTTAGCCAAATGGAAAAGAGTTTAGGTTCTGTAAACTACCTAGTTAATGCTGCAGGCGTCAACAGGTTAGTGTCTGTATTTAGTAGCTGTCAACAGTAACTTCTTTTGAAAATATCAACTGTGCAAGTATGAACAAGAGAAAACAGTGTGTTTATTTTGTATCACGGAGTTAATTTGTTGTTTTATCTTAGAACATACAGAAAAAAATACCTATGTACAAGTTTGGCCCTTCTTCAACTTGCCAGTTAACAACAGTACAAAGAGTTTGTCAACCAGGAGCCTGCACACCTGAGGGACTGCCTTTCCCCATATAATCCCGAGAGACTACTGTGGTCAGGTTCACAAGAACCTTCTTGTTCTCCCCAGCATGAAAGATACCAGGCTGGCCACATCCAGGGCTAGAGCCTTTTCTGTGGTAGCCCCGCTTTGGTGGAACGAGCTCCCTGGGACAATCAGAGCCCTGCAGGATTTATCAAAATTCTGCAGGGCCTGTAAAATGGAGCTCTTCCACCAAGCGTTTGAGATGCCACATCAAATGGCCTATCTACCATCTCTAGCCGAATACTGTGGCCTACAATCTACTCTTGGCCGCTGGCTCAACGTCTGTGCCCATATTAAAGAACCAAGCACGAAGGGGCCAGACACCAGCTACTGATCTCCCTATGGTGGACGATAAGACAGCTTCCACTATTTTATATGTATTGTGTTTTAAAATGGTCTGATGATTTTAAATTGTTTTATTTTTTTACGAGACCTATGGGCACCCCCCCGATTTCCCATGCAGCCCAGGCCCTCCCGTGGAGGGGTGTGTGCAGGGTGCCCCCTGACTTATTTAAAGGCCCCCCAAATTTAAAAAATCCTGGCTAAGGGCCTGGTGCTAGCACTTCCTACTAAGAAGGTGTTTTTACAACTGTAGCCTCCGGTGTGATGGCGTCCATGGGTTGAACTGGACCCCCTGTTTTGGCACCTGAAAAGGTGCAGCGGGGTGGGGGTGGGGAGATAAGAGTGCCTCCCCTTGTTGCGGGCCCATTCAGGATCAGGCTGTTGCAGCATTTTAAATTGCCTGGTTGAACTCTCAAACAGTGTCATATCTAGCTTGGCCTCTAGTCTCTGAACTGATCAGAAGTTGAATGTGAATCTTGGGTATTTGAGGGCCCCTTGTTTACATTGCTCTCGCCATCAATGATGGATTCTTGGATAAACTTTACAGTCAGGGCTCATTTCCTGCAGGAGCGCACAGGAGCGAAGCTCCGGCAGTAAGGAGCCCAGGGGCGGGCACATGCAGCAAGCCCCGCCCCCTGCTCCCAGCAGCCCCCCTCACCTTTCCCGGCCCGCTGGCCAACCCAGCAGAGCGCCACCACAAGCTGGCCCTTGAGCTGCTCCGCCACTGCCTGGGCCATGGCACCCATGCCCGTCCTCATGCCGGTCCTGCTGTGGCACCTCTGCAAGGCGGGCCCCGGCAACTCCCGTGAGTCCAGCAAGGAGCTCCGTCCCGGCCTCCTGCGCCTCCTCGGCCTCCTCCTGCACTTCTGCCCTCCCACCACCCTGGCCCCCTACCTGACTCTGAGCTGGTCCCCGAGCAGGAGGGGCCTCCCGCCGAGTAGGTGAGTGCTGCAGAAGGGAATTCGGAGTCTGGGCAGACCCCAACTCCAGAGCCTGGAACCCCTGTCTTTGTTCCCCCTTCTCCTGCGAGAGAAGTGACCAGGGTCCCCGAAGGGTGTGCCGCTCCAACTCCACCATTGGAGCAGAGACCGCTGCGATGGTCAAGCCGAAGTCGTTGTGCCCCCTCCTATCTGAAGGATTATGTTTGGCAGGGTAATGCGCCATCTTAGGGGGGAGGAATTGTTATGTATTGGAATGTGAATCTGGGCTATACATTCCTATGTTAAGCTTGATTTCAAATGTGGCTCTTCAGCTGTCGCATTACTATTGGCTGGTTTCTAAGAAACCTCTGTATAGAACCAATCGTCTTGTAAATATGTTGCAAAGAGGGAACGGTCCTGATTGGCCTTTATCCCTGTGTTATGATTGGCCTTTATCTCTGTGTTGTGATTGGCCTTTATCCCTGTGTTGTGATTGGCCTTTATCCCTGTGTTATGATTGGCCTTTATCTCTGTGTTGTGATTGGCCTTTATCCCTGTGTTGTGATTGGCCTTTATCCCTGTGTTATGATTGGCCTTTATCTCTGTGTTGTGATTGGCCTTTATCCCTGTGTTGTGATTGGCCTTTATCCCTGTGTTATGATTGGCCTTTATCTCTGTGTTGTGATTGGCCTTTATCCCTGTGTTATGATTGGCCTTTATCCCTGTGTTATGATTGGCCTTTATCTCTGTGTTGTGATTGGCCTTTATCCCTGTGTTATGATTGGCCTTTATCTCTGTGTTGTGATTGGCCTTTATCTCTGTGTTGTGATTGGCCTTTAGCTAACTGTGGGTGTGGCTTGGACAGCCCAGGAGAGTTTAAAAAGGGAGCTGTGCTCCACTTGTTGGTTGCGTGTTCCTGAGTTGAAGTCTTGCTGTTAAATAAAGCTGAAATCACTTTTTGCTGAATCCTGTTGTTGAGTCTCATACTTAACACCAGGGGTGTCAAACATGTGGCCTGGGAACTGGATCAGGCCCCGGAGGGCTTCTGTCAGGCCCTCAGAGGAACTGGCCGTCTTCCGCTTCTTCTTCCAGTTCTGCTGCTGCTGCGTCATCGTAGGTTTGCAGCTTACAGACACACACCTGAACAGCACGCTCAAGATTGCAACAACACAGACATTTTGATGGAATAATTCAGAGCAAGAGGTGTCAGTTATCAGATACTGTTAGATAAGCAGAATATTGGAAGAGTGCTAATGTTTTGAGCATGTTTTTATTTTAAGTAAAAAGAAACCTTTGTGTTTGTGTCCTTTATAAAGTTTATATCTCTGCTACCGGGCATTACATTTTATGACGCGCGTGGCCCAGCCCAACAAGGTCTTGTTGATGTCAGATCCGACCCTTGTAACAAATGAGTTTGACACCCCTGCTCTAAACTTATATGTTGATGGACAAAAACGTATTATCAGCAAAATTAGCTAAAAACGACCATAGTGCTTTTAGTATTCTGTTACTGGATGGTAAAGAATGTTGCCGGAACTCCTTGTCCCATATTCTTATTGAGTTGAATGACATTTCCCCAGGAATTAATGGTAACCTGAGCAATGTTTTCAACAGGGATGGCTTGTTGTTGCGGACCAAGGCGGACGAAATGCTATCCCAGCTTCACACGAATCTTTTGGGAACCATGTTGACCTGCAAAGCTGCCGTGAAGAGTATGATTCAACAGCAGGGCGGCGCGATTGTTAACGTAGGTGTGTCTCCTGAAGCACATGTGATTATATTTCATTAATGCTTAAAGGTAAAGGTAAAGGTTCCCTTGCTCGAAAGCCAGTCGAATCCGACTTTAGGGGTGCGGTGCTCGTCTCCGTTTCAAAGCCGAAGAGCCAGCGCTGTCCGAAGACGTTTCCGTGGTCACGTGGCCGGCATGACTAAACACCAAGGCGCACGGAACGCTGTTCCCTTCCCACCAAAGCGGTACCTATTTATCTACTTGCAATTTCTTGCTTTCAAACTGCTAGGTTGGCAGGAGCTGGAGCTAGAGACGGGAGCTCACTCCGTCATGCGGTACCCGGGTCTCGAACTGCTGAACTACTGACCTTCCACAGCCTGCAGTTCAGCATCTTAACCACTTGAGCCACCGCAGCTCCTATACCTTTACCATTAATGCTTATTTGGCTAGAAATAATTTAATCCATGGTAAAAGTTCTCCGGCATATGGTTTAAAGTTAGGGTTGCCAGGTCTGGGCTGGAAAATACCTGGAGACTTTGGGGGTGGATCTGGGAGAGGGCGGGGTTTGGGGAGGGGAGGGGCCCCAGCATGGTACAGTGCCATTGTGTCCACCCTTCAAAGCAGCCGTTTCCTCCAGGGGAGCTGGTCTCTGTCAGCTGGGGATCAGTTGTTAAAGCAGGTAAAACCTGGAGGCTGGCAAGCCTACATGCTTGCTTGTTCAGACTATTTAAAAATATTATGGTCAAAAGCTCTACATTTATCAAAGCGCAGTACACCACTTGGAAAATGCAATTTGTCTTGTTGGAATTCTTAAACCTCGGGCTTTAACGACCATTTAGTTTCGTTTTATTTCATCTCGTTTTAGGAAGTATCGTCGGACTGAAGGGCAACTCTGGTCAGTCTGTATACAGCGCCAGCAAAACTGGGTTAGTTGGGTTTTCTCGGTCTCTTGCTAAAGAAGTAGGAAGAAAGAATATCCGAGTCAACATGATTGCTCCCGGTTAGTTCCGAGTTAAATTACTTCTTCTCTGAATGTCACTTGGGATTTGAGAGTTTCATAGGGTCGCCAAGTCTGGGTTGGAAAATACCTGGAGACTTTGGGGGTGGATCCGGGAGAGGGCGGGGTTTGGGGAGGGGAGGGGCCTCAGCATGGTGCAATGCCATGGAGTCTACCCTTCAAAGCAACCATTTTCTCCAGGGGAGCTGATCTATGGTACCATAGAGTTTTAAGACTGAATGCTAGAGCGTTCCTCGACGGTCATCACGGCTTGTAGTCCCTTTAAATGCAATTCAAATGCGGCTACTCGGCCGACTCAAAAAATCCCAAACATTTTCAGGATTTTTTGGGTCAGCCATTTCCGGATAGCCGAATAAATGGCCCACTTGCTAACCGGCTGAAAAAATATATGGAAATTACCAATACAGTATTTTTTTCAGGGTTTTTTGGAGCATGGTTTATTTTATTTATTTATTTATTTATTCCATTTGTATCCTGCCCTCCCTGTGAACAGGCTTAGGGCGGCTACCCATTAGCTGATGGCACCTCTCTAATCCTTATTTCAAGAAGCTCCAGATAAAACCGAGTCTATAAACATACTTTCACTTGAGTCGATTATCTATTCTGCAAACTGCAGTGTGACTTTTGACAAATTATGACACTGGTTTCTCAGAAAGCTGCTTAGGTGTCACTGGAGCAATGTCAGGATTTTACTAATTTTTTTTCCCCTTTCTAACATTCTCCGTCCCACCTCCCCGGTTAGGTTTCATCCATACGGATATGACGGCACATTTGAAAGAAGATCAGCTGAGGAAAACTATTCCTCTTGGAAGGTTTGGGGAACCGCAAGAAGTTGCCAAAGCAATTGTATTCCTTCTGGAGTCGCCTTACATAACAGGACACGTTCTGGTTGTCGACGGAGGTTTGCAACTCATGATTTAAAATTGCTAACAGCACCATTTTGAATTTGCGGAGAATAATTCAGCCACCAGGGTAAGTGGAGGACGATACGAAGTAGTACAAATTGTTGGTAGTCTGGAAAACTTTAAATTATGGGCTTACGAATGCTATGTGTATGTAGATGGAAAAATGCTGTGTGTGGGACATCGAATGGAAAAGATGTGACTCCTGTATTCTGTGTATGTGCGAATGCTAGAGAGATACTGAGGATTGTATTTTGGAGATTTTGTATGCAGACGTTCTAAACGAAACCGTCTGTTTTTCATTCCGTTTGCATAAAGGGACGACATTTTATTCACAATTGTGTCATAGCAAACTCCAGGTGTTCCATTCAGAAAGGCAAAACAAACCGACAATAAATTACTTAAAAATAGTCCACTTGCTTGCAGATTTGGCTGGCATGCCTATCTTTGGTATGGGAAAAATAAAGTAGACTCAATGTTTAAGCATCATTATGTAAGGAGAACATTGTTTGATGCATGGACCAGATACAAGAACACAGTTCCTGATGAGAGGCCTTTGTGGATTGTTCCTGCTGCAGTTATTCATCCCTTTTCAGAATATAAAGTAATGATTGGTTGAAATACCAAGAGTTGCTTCAAAAGGAAGGGAAAAAATATGTTTTAAAACCAAATAATGAATTAGAATTTGAGTATGGATGGTTACAATATTGTCAAATACGGGATATTTACAAAAAAGACTGTAAAGAGGTTGGTTTTAGAGCTAAGAACGATGAGTTTGAAGATATATGGTTAAAAAAAGAGCGAAAAATGATATCAAAGATGTATAAAACCTTGTTGACTGTATATACTTTGGATGAAACTGTTAAAGAGCAAATGATAAAATGGGCCATAAATATGAACAAGGAAATTTCCATGGAAGCATGGGAATTTTTATGGAAAAAAGCTTTTAAAATGTCAGCCTGTGTCAATGTAAAAGAAAATTGTTATAAGATGATGTACAGGTGGTATATGACACCAAAAAAGATTGCTAATATTAGTATGGATAAGAACTTGAGTAATAAGTGTTGGAAATGTAAAAAAACAGAGGGTTCTTTTTACCATATGTGGTGGTCATGCGATAAAGCAAAGGTATACTGGTCAAATGTACATTGTGAGATGCAGAAAATATTAAAAATTCCTATTAGGAAAAGTCCGGAACTTCTTCTCTTAGGTTTGACAATGGAAAAAATTCCACAAGAAAAAAGGACACTATTATGGTATATGATTACATCGGCGAGAATGGCTTTTGCTCAACAATGGAAAGCGGAGAAGGTGCCAGATATACATGACTGGTTAAGAAAACTGCTGTTTTTAGCCGAAATGGACAAAATGATGAAAAAACTAAATGGACAAATGGCAGAACAATATTTAAAAGACTGGGAAGGCCTGAAATTGTACATGGAAACCGAATATAGAATGAAAGGAAAAAAGTACAATCTTGATTTGTATTGATACTGAATGAGAAATGAAATGAATACTTGATTGTACTGTACCTTTATTGGAAATTATGTTTGAAAAAGTCAGGTTTTTATGTATCTGAATTGTGTTACCTGGTTTGTCGATTGTTATAAGTCTAAACTTGATTACCTTTTAACTTTTTCTTTTTTGTTATTAGCAGTGTTGGAAGCCTATTGGGGGGTGGGGAGATGGGATGAAAATCTTTTTAAATTGTATTGGTAACGATGTTTAACAATGTTGAATGCATCCCAATAAAAAATTTGTTTAAAAAAAAAAATAGTCCACTTGCATGATCCTTTATTTTTAGGAGAAGAGATTGGATTTATACCCCGCCCTCCACTACCCGAAGGAGTCTCAGAGCGGTTTACAATCTCCTTTCCCTTCCCCTCCCCACAACAGACACCCGGTAGGTAGGTGGGGCTGAGAGAGCTCTCCCGAGGACTGCCCTTGAGGGAACAGCTCTGAGAGAACTTGTGACTGACCCAAGGTCACACCAGCACTGCATGTGGAGAAGTGGGGAATGAAATCTGGTTCTCCCAGATTAGGGTCCACGCTTCTAACTACTAAACTGGCTCTCATCTTAAGTGATTAATCCCTATTGAGGTGTGTGTGTGTATACAGGGCAATTTTGGGGCAGGAAAGCACAAGAATGGAGTTCCGGCTGGCTTCAGAGTTGGCCACACCCACTACAGCCAAAACCTCTGCTTGCGTGGCTACAGAGGGAAGGCCTGGAGGGCGACCCCCCCCAGTGACTCTGAGGCGGGTGGGCCAGGGGGGCCCCTGGAAGGATCGGGGAGGCATTTCAATGCCTCCCTATGCCTTCCCTGGCCAGTCCAAGGGCCAGCTTGGCCGGGCGTCCCGCGGCTGCGGGGTGCCCCGGCAGGCCAAGGGAAGGCATGGGGTGTGGCCTGATATGCTAATGAGCTGTGCTGTCAGGGGTGTGGCCTGATATGCTAATGAGTTTCTGCTGTTGGGTGTGGCCTGTTATACTAATGAGTTCCTGCTGGGCTTTTTCTACAAAAAAAGCCCTGTGCGTGTGTGTTTTTATAAATATATAATCCTGATCATTTTGATGCATTATTTCATTCAAAGTATTTGAAAGAATGATAACATGCAATTTAAATGTGACACTTCTCGGCCTCCTTTAACTGAAGCATAACCATTCACCTTTATCAAACACTTCAGAACGGGTCTCTGGTTGACTTTTTTAAGAAATAAAATGTTTTGTTGCGAACCATCGGAAATGCTTGGGGGGGGCAGAACTGGAGCACTTTGGGAGCACTTTTTAGGACAGAACACAAAAGCATCCATACGGATACGGTTCCCTGCATTCAAAATATCATTGCTTGCTTGCTTGTTTAGAACCTATGTGTCCTTCCTTCCTTACCGTAAGCCTGTCTTATATCCTCTGATATTAATTAGATGCTTGTTTATAGCAGGGAAATATTTAATGTCTTCTGTCTGGATGATACAGGAGCATGTTATCTCGGTGTGTGTCGTAGTACATGGATATATTTATCTTTTCAATGTGTGATGTCTAGCTTATCTTAGAATATGGTTACGGTTACCAGGTCCCCCTTGTCCACTGGTGGGGGTCCATAGAATCATAGAACGTTGGAGTTGGAAGGGACCTTGCAGGTCATCTAGTCCAACCCCCTGCACTCCGCAGGAGCATAGCCAAAAGATGGCCCTACATATGTCAGGTTTAAAATCAAGTAGATCCAGTCATTCTTGCACAAAGAAAGGTTTATTAGGATTATCTTGCTAAAACCCACAGTAGGAGGTCATTGTCAGGAATGGGGAGCAAAGCAGAGCAAGCTAATTTATAGTGTGATGCAATGAAGCGCCTAGCGAATAAAACTTGAGCACTCGCGCGGGAACTCCCGGCGGGAGAAATACTTCATGAGCGGGAGACTACTCCCCCCTCCCCTTGCCTTCCCAGGACTGGAAAATTCTCAGCTAAACAAGAATAGTCCAAAGCCTACATTCAAGGCCACCGTGATAAGGAAAAGCGGCAGGGAAGAAGCTCCCACGTTTCTGGCTGCATAACTACGCAAGCGCAAAGCGGGGTAGGAACATAACACAATGGATTCAGTGAGAAACATCAAAGGCATCACTTTCTGACATTCTGCCCTTCCCAAAACACCACCCACCCACCACTCAGGAAGGAGCGAACAAGGGCCCCCAGGTTTATTAGGGTATCGAGCGTGAAAGTCTATCAGGTGATCAGGTGCATTGATATCAGAAACTTTCACCCATTCCCTGTATTGGGGCCCAAAGTGTACCCATTGCACAAGGTACATAAGTTGTCCACGAAGTATCTTAGAGTCCAAAATATCAGCGATTTCATAGTGCTCTTCACCGTCAACCATCAGAGGGGGGGGAGAAGCCGACGTCTCGGGTTGCCATTTAGTTGGGGGTAAGGCCGGCTTGAGAAGGCTGTAATGGAAAATTGGATGTATTGCTTTAAGAGATTTAGGCAAGTCTAGCTGTACAGTTACTTGATTCACACATCTTAGCACTCGGAAAGGACCAATATATTTCCACGCAAGTTTCCTGGACCGCTGTGCTAGTCTTAGGTTCTTAGTCGACAGATAGACAGCGTCTCCCGGTTGCAATTTCCATCCCCCGGCCCTTTTTTTATCTGCTTGTTGTTTGTACTGTGCTTTGGCCTCATTCAAAGTCTCGACAATTAGGGGCCAGGAGTCACGAAGAGTTTGACACCATGCCGAGGCTTTACCACCCTTCTCACCAGGTTTTAAGAAGGGAAGAGGGGGCTGTCATAGCCCATGGCAGCTTTGAATGGTGACATTTTCGTGGAAGCGTGCCATGAGTTGTTGTATGCAAATTCCGCCAATGGTAATAAATCTACCCAATTGTCTTGTTGATAATTAGAAAAACACCTCAGATACTGTTCCAACGTCTGGTTCACCCTCTCCGTCTGGCCATCAGTCTCGGGGTGATAGGCAGTACTAAGAGCACGTTCAATACCCATTAGAGTCATTAGCTCAGACCAAAACTTGGAAACAAACGGAACCCCCCTGTCGGAAACGATCTTGAGGGGCAACGCATGCAATTTGGCAATGTGTTGAATAAATGCTTTGGCCAAGACTTTTGCTGTTGGCATACTGGGGAACGGTATGAAGTGAGCCTGTTTAGAGAATAAATCCACTACCACCCAAATGACCGTCATATGTTTAGAGGGGGAAGATCAGTGATAAAGTCCATAGAGATTACTTCCCAGGGTCTACTCGGGGTGGGTAGTGGTTGTAGGAGGCCTGGAGGTTTTCCTGGTCTGGCTTTACAACGATTACACGTTGGGCAGGACTGTATATAGCGAGACAATTCTTGTTTCATTCGGGGCCACCAGAAGCTACGTTGCAGAAGCCTTAAGGATTTTACATATCCAAAGTGTCCCGCAGCTTTTGAATCGTGAACTGTGTGCAACACCTGGGCTCGGGTAGCTTCTGGGACAAACATTTTATTTCCTTTGTACCAGCAGCCATTAGGACCACAAGTCACGTCATCCCTGGCTTGTAACTCACTTGTTTCTGGTGGGGTGATGTCAGATAAAAACTGCTTTTCCCAAGTCAATGTTTGGATGGGAATCGTTGGTGCCTGTTTAGCTTTCCGGGTTACAACTGCACCAACTAATTGCTCCGGGGTGAACATAGATTCCCGAACTTCGACCCTCTTAGAAAAATGTTGGGGAAGGCGGGAGAGAGCGTCCGCTAAATGGTTGGCTTTCCCTGGGAAATGGTGCAGGGTAAACTGAAATTTGGAGAAAAACTCAGCCCACCTGAACTGTTTAGCATTTAGATTTCGGGGTTTTCGCAATACCTCAAGATTTTTGTGATCAGTCCAGATTTCAAAAGGTATTCGGGACCCCTCTAACCAATGTCTCCATGTGATCAATGCTAAACGGATAGACGCCGCTTCCTTATCCCAAATGGGCCAAAATCTCTCTGTGTCATTAAATTTCCTTGACACATAAGCCAGGGGTTGTAGCTGCTTTTGAGCATTCTCTTGCAAAATCACCCCACCCATAGCAGTGTCTGATGCGTCTACTTGCACTACAAATTTCTTTGTCTCATCAGGGTGTGCTAGTATGGGCTCAGACGTGAACAACCGTTTAAGTTGTTCAAACGCTTGCTGACACTGCGGGGTCCAGTCCAAAGGGGCCCCTGGGACTGAAGCCTTAGATCCCCTCCCCTTAGTTTTTAACAGTTCCGTGAGGGGAAGGGCTACTTGGGCGAAGTGTGGCAGGAATTGACGGTAAAAGTTGGCGAAGCCGAGAAAACTTTGGAGCTGGCGCCTGGTTTTGGGGGGCTCCCATCTCAATACATCCTGGACCTTTTTGGGTCCATCTCCAGCCCCGCGGAGGATATACGGTATCCCAAAAAGTCAATGCTCTCTTGGTGAAATTCACATTTTGACAGTTTAACAAACAGTTTGTGTTCTAAAAGCTTTTCCAATACTTTCCGCATAAGGGTAGTGTGGGATTCCTGATCCGGGGTATAGACCAAGATATCATCTAAATAAACAACCACTCCCTTGAATAAATAGGGGTGTAACACTTCATTGATTAAGTTCATGAAGACCCCTGGTGCCCCTTGTAACCCGAAGGGCATCACCCGGTATTCAAATTGCCCCAGCGGGGTATTAAATGCAGTCTTGTATTCATCCCCCTCTCTGATACGAACCCGAAAGTAGGCATCTCGCAAATCCAGTTTAGAGAACACTTTCCCTTTCGCCACCTCTGCCAGTAAGTCTTTGATGAGGGGCATTGGGTAGGCATTAGTTGCAGACACTGCGTTAAGTCCCCGGTAATCCGTGCAGAGTCTGAGCCCCCCATCCTTTTTTTTACAAAATAATACAGGTGCTGCAAAAGGGGATGATGCTGGTCTAATGAATCCACGGGCTAGATTTTTATCAATAAAACGGCGAAGTTCTTCCTTTTCACTTGGGCTCATGGCATAAATTTTCCCTTTTGGTAATTTTTGACCCGGAAGAATCTCAATTGTACAGTCGGAGTTACGATGGGGGGCAATTCATCTGCTTCCTCCTCCTCAAACACCCGGGTTATATACTGGTAATCCTCAGGGATGCGATTAAGCTCCTCCGTTGCCAAACAAGCTCGTGGAGGTTCATTGCATGGGGGATTTCCCCACCCGGGGTCCCATTTGTGTTCTGTACATTTTGGGGAGATAAATTGTACCTCCCCCTCTTCCCATAAAATGTATGGGTTATGTCCATGTAACCAGGGGCTACCCAACACCAAGGGAAACTGGGCTTGCGGAGCTATTACGAATGAGCGTAGCTCCCAGTGGTCACCAATGCCTATTCTTAAAGGAACAGTCTCAAATCGGCATGGTTTTTTCATTGGAGACCCATCCATCTGTGTGAAAGTTATTGGGTCTTTCAAGTGGACCACGGCTGCCTCCAACCCCATAACCATAGAAGGGTTTATGAGATCCCTCCCGCACCCTGAGTCAATGAGAGCCCGGACCCGAATGTGAGTCATCATTGCGGGATTCATCACCAAAACAGTCACAAAGAAGAGAGAGGGGTAGTTGCTCACCAGTTTAGGCGCCTCAGGTGCTGGGTCCTGCTGTGTAGCGCCATTCACCAACAGGACCATCTCATTTCCCTGCATCTCACTCTCCTCCTCTAGCATCAAGGTATCCACTTGGTCGGGGCTAGCAAACAGAGCCCGTGGGTTGCGTGGTTTGGCGGTACCTTTTCTCGGGGTAGGGGTTGTCCACCTTCTGGGCTCTTCTTGTGGTAGGGCTCTATTGGGATCCCCTTTCGGGCAGGCTGCGGCGAAATGCCCTTTCTCCCCACATCGCAGGCAGAGCCCCTGTCGCATACGCTGATCCCTCAGGCCACTTGGGGTAGATGTTGGTTTGGGTCTGGCCTGGCCCGCCGCACTACTCGGACGATTGTTACCCAAGGATAAATCCAGCTTCATCATTTGTAAGCGACTTTCGGCCTTCTCGGCTTCCTCCATCCAACCCTGGAGGGTACGAGGTTGCTGAGAGCTGAGGACATTATTGCGGACGTCAACGGCTAGTCCCATTCTATATTGTTGGGCCAACACCGCATCAGTCCAGTCTCGAATTTTCACAGCATGCCTTTGAAACTCTCTTGAGTACTCCCGCACTGAGAGTTTGCCTTGTCTGAAAGTACGAAGGAAGGCTTCAGCTTTTTGGGCCGCCCCCGGATCTTCAAAACGGTTTCTCAAGGCCCACATGAAGTCATCTACATTCCCCAACTCCTCCGCCTCCAGATCATGAAGGGCTACATACCAGCTAGTAGCACTCCCCCGGAACCTGGATGCAATAAACTCCACCTGCTGTTCTTCATCTGGGAATACATAGCCCCATCTTTGTACAAATTTTCCAACTTGTAATATGAAAAAGGACACAGTCTCTGGGTCTCCATCAAATGTGATATCTAGCATGTCTTTGGGGCGGATTACCGGGGGGGCCGGCGCCATGATAGGTACCGGCTGCATGAGGGGTGCTGGAGCCGGAGGTTGAGGCGGAGGCACAACTGGCGGCTGGATAGGTCCTGGTGGCCCTGGCCCCGCTCCCGGTACTGGGGCAACTACTGGAGGTGGGGCTGGTGCTGGCTGGCCCGGCCCCTGCCCTGGGGGAACTGGTTGGCCCGGTCCTGGACCCGGTGGTACTGGTTGGCCCGGCCCCGGACCCGGAGGAGGAGGAGGTGGCCGTCCCGGCACCAACGGTGGCGCTGGGGCTGGAGCCGGTGCGGGTGCAGGTCTGGGTTGTGTCAGCGGATGGGCTCTAATGGCTTGGTCCATCATCTGGGGTAGGGACTGCATTAGTTTACTCATATCCCTTACCAGCCGTCGGGTGTCCTCTTGGATAGAATCCATGCGGGCATCAGTGTCTTGGCTGGACCCCGTTCGGGGAGATCCCCGGGACACCCGCCCTTGGGGAAGACCAAAACTACCTCTGGGATCCAGGAGGCTGTCACGGCTCTGGCTCCCCGGCATAGTCCAGGTGGTCTGGGTAGTGTCCAACAGGTTCTTAGTCCAATCGCGCGATCTGCGAAAAGTCACCCCTTTATCCCAGGGTGTTGGGACTCCTGGCACATAGGTTCGTGGAACCGCACCTCCCTGACTGGGTATCGGCCCGGCCGGGCTGTAGATCGGGAGTGTGTACGTGGCTCCAGTTGTGCCAACCGATGGTGGGGTAGCCAACCCGGCTGCTGAATAGATGGTCGGTGTCATCACCACTGTCGTTGTAGTCACTGCAACCACGGGGGTAGTCGGAATAGTAACCACCGGAGCAGCCACAGAAGTAACGGGAGCCGTGGCTCCCAACGCAGTAGTCACTGGAACGGCCCCTGTGGCTCCCGCCGTCGTGATCGCTGGAACTGCCCCGGAGGCTCCCGAGGTAGTAATCAACGGGACTGTGCCCGGGGCTCCCTTTCCCGCCCCGCTCATCGTGGTGGATGGCGGACGTTGACGGTGAGGGAAAGATGTTGATTCCTGACAATTTCTGTCAGGTTTAAAATCAAGTAGATCCAGTCATTCTTGCACAAAGAAAGGTTTATTAGGATTATCTTGCTAAAACCCACAGTAGGAGGTCATTGTCAGGAATGGGGAGCAAAGCAGAGCAAGCTAATTTATAGTGTGATGCAATGAAGCGCCTAGCGAATAAAACTTGAGCACTCGCGCGGGAACTCCCGGCGGGAGAAATACTTCATGAGCGGGAGACTACTCCCCCCTCCCCTTGCCTTCCCAGGACTGGAAAATTCTCAGCTAAACAAGAATAGTCCAAAGCCTACATTCAAGGCCACCGTGATAAGGAAAAGCGGCAGGGAAGAAGCTCCCACGTTTCTGGCTGCATAACTACGCAAGCGCAAAGCGGGGTAGGAACATAACACAATGGATTCAGTGAGAAACATCAAAGGCATCACTTTCTGACAACATACCTACAACATACCCAAAAGGTGGTCGTCCAGCCTCCGCATCCACCACCTCCCGAGGCAGACTGTTCCACTGCTCAACCACTCTTACAGTTAGGAAGTTTCTCCTGATATTTAGCTGGTAACGACTCCCTTGTCATTTCCACCCATTGGATCTAGTCTTGCAATCCGGAGCGAGAGAGAATAGATCTGCTCCATCTTCTACATGACAGCCATGCAAATACTTGAAGACTGCAATCATGTCCCCCTCTAAGCCTTCTCTTTCCCAGGCTAAACAGACCCAACTCTTTCAGCCTTTCCTCGTAAGACTTGGATTCCCACCCTCTCACCATCCTGGTCGCCCTCTTCTGGACACGCTCGAGCTTGTCAACATCCTTCCTAAAGTGTGGTGCCCAAAACTGGACACAGGACTCCAGGTGAGGCCTGACCATAGCAGAATAGAGAATATATTATTTCATAGAATCATAGAATGTTGGAGTTGGAAGGGACCTTGCAGGTCATCTAGTCCAACCCCCTGCAGTCTCCAGGAGCGTAGTTGAAAGATAGTCCTACAACATACCCGAAAGATGGTCGTAGGGTATGGGGGAGTAGGGTGTGTGGGGGGGTAGGGTTGCCAGATCCAGGTGGGAAAACTCCTGGAGATTTGGGAACGGAGCCTGGGGAGGACAGGGACCTCAGTGGGGCAGAATGCCACAGCGTCCACCCTCCAAAGCATCTATTTCCTCCGGGGGAAATGATCTCTGTAGCCTGGAGATAAGCTGTCATTCTGGGGGATCCCCAGGCCCCACCTGGAGGCTGGCATCCCTAGGTCCAGTTCAGCCTACCTAGAAGACCTGAACTAATTTAACTCAGCCAGGTGTTCCCTGACCAAATCCTTACAATCCTGTCTCTTCACAATCCATAGCACTCCTGTAGCTTGCACACAGTACAGTAGAGGTAATACTGCTAATATTTTTTTTATTGCAGCAAATGCTGAGTTTAGATCGGTACATAAATTCGTTTAGAACTGTACATAGCCTGCACAGAAATATAAGCCTTGATTATCCGCGGGAAAGGCAGATTACAGATGAAGTATGGGTACTGAAAACAGATTGGCCAATATCATAATACCCCTGTATAAATCAATGGTGTAACCTTGTCATGGAAAGCCATTTTTTCATGCTTGTGGCTTTAAGCTAAAGTAGTTTGGTTCAGGTCGTGAGGCCTGGAAGAATCCTTTCCCTAGAGACACAGATAATACAGAAGCCTGTAACCTTGATAAGAAGTGTTTTCAGCTGGTACAAGGCTTGTTAGAGGCCTGGGAACGAGGCTGGCCTAATCAAAGCACATTTCAAACTGATGGAATTATTAGCACCTGTGTGTTGGAGTCAAGCAGCCCCTTAATGAGATAAGTTTGGGTTCTCCAGCAAAATGACTATTATGGGGTGTCATGAAGCCATAGTAACCGAAGGAGGTTGATATCACTCTCCTGGCTGCTGGTTGGTTGAAGGCCTGAACTGACCCAACAGCTACTATTTTCTATAAAAATAGGCTTTTCACTCTGAAAAGGTGTTGGCTGCTGGAACCTAAGCAGACTTTGCGGGTCATTAAGTTTGGAGTAACCCAGGACTCTGGCACCTTGTTCTATCTGCCTGGATTGGCTTGCTGCTTATCCGGATGGGCTTGTGTTTTTGATTGCCTAGTGGTTGGATTACTATACCTTGTAACCAGGAGGTACTGGTACTACTGCATTGTAAGTTCTTAGCAAAAGCTGGTTAAGCTTAGTTCTTTTGTTTTATGTCCCTTCTGGTTTTTTGTCTTGTTTTAAAATTTGTTTGCACCCTAATAAACTAAAAATATTTTTTAGCCTGTCGTGGTCTGTGCATCTCTAAGGCTAAATCCATTTGCCTGGTATTGGGACCACTACTACCATATAGAATTCTTTTGCATTTAAGTTCAGTCTGTGGGTTTACCTATAGAACTGACCTTGTGTTTAAGTCTCATTTAGTCTGGAGCTTTGGTCTTTTACTCCAAGACTGGGAGAAGCTTTGAAAAGACCTGGTGGCAGCCTACTGTAATCTTGAGGGATTGTTAGAATCCCTTAAGAATTTTTGTAAAAGTGCTGTGCAGCCTGGTTTAGCAACCCGTATGTCTGACCGGAGGGTTGGGTGTTCGTGACAGACCTCATTTGGAATACTGTGTACAGTTCTGGTCGCCACACCTCAAAAAGGATATTATAGCTTTGGAAAAAGTGCAGAGAAGGGCAACTAGAGTGATAAAAGAGTTGGAACACTTTCCCTATGAAGAAAGGGTAAAACGCTTGGGGCTCTTTAGCTTGGAGAAACGACGGCTGAGGGGTGACATGATCGAGGTTTATAAGATTATGCATGGGATACAGCAGGTCGAGAAAGAAGTACTTTTCTCCCTTTCTCACGATACAAGAACTCATGGGCACTCCATGAAATTGCTGAGCCAGTCGGGTTAGAACAGATAAAAGGAAGTCCTTCTGCACCCAAAGAGTGATTAACATATGGAATTCACGGCCACAGGAGGTGGCAGTGGCTACAAGGCTTCAAGAGGGAATTGGATAAACAGATGGCGCAGAGGTCCATCAGTGGCTCTTAGCCACAAGGTATAGATAGGGACTCTGGGGCAAGTGAGGCTCTGTATTCTTGGTGCTTGGGGGGTCAACAGTGGGAGGGCTTCTAGTGTCCTGGCCCCACTGCTGGACCTCCTGATGGCACCAGGTATTTTTGGCCACTGTGTGACAGAGAATGTTGGACTGGATGGGCCATTGGCCTGATCCAACATTGGCTTCTCTTATGTTCTTATGGCATTAAAGTTGTGAGTGAGCAATTTGGTTACTGCATCGATCACTCTGCTCCGGAGGCCGTCCTCCCTGAGCTGAGAAAAAAATGTGTGAGCCGGAGGCTAGAATACTGTGAGCTAGCTCACACTCACTCAGCTTAGAGGGAACACTGGCTCACATCCCTGTAGCGTCAATCACCCTCCACTCATTAGAGGGGATCATTTGCTCTAGAATCCCTTCTTCAACAGATCTGAATAACCTGATCCTTAATAGAGCAGTATTTAAAAAAAAACAAATTAGTCCGATGTGTTTGAGAACAACGGATCAGATCAAATCGAAAATCCACAATGAATCATTCGAAACTGTTCGATGGCGCCATCTACCGCCGAAGGGTATAATCGCCACGAGACGAACGCACCGAGGCAGACGGCAGGCAAGGCAGTGGGTGTTTATCGACGGGGAGAGCTCGTTGCGCAGGGAACACTCATGCATATTAACCTGGATGCCTGGGAGTGGATAAGTGGGTTTCCCTTGCATGTTCCTTGCTGTTGAGTCCTTGCTGATAAGTTTTGAGCCCCATGGAGCCGATAACTGAAATACACCTTTGCGGCTGAAAAAGTGAAAAAGTAAAACTGGACTCTGGATGGGTTCATCATGAGACACGGAGTTCCGCCACAGAGAGACGAATAAGGAATAAAACCAAATGGAGCCTTAATACTTTAATTGCCATAAGGAAAAAAAAGAAAGAGATAAGTGGGAATTAAACCGGCACTTCTGTGATTCATAGGATAGAACTTACTTCTTGAGCCACAGCCAGATCCTGTTGAAAAGCTGCGATAGCTATAGGACATCTGGTGAATAGCATCACCTCCAATGCGCTCTCTAAGACCTGGAGTCTTGTGAGCAAATATTCTACTTTGTGAGCTACCGGCCTTAAAGTTGCAAGCCAGCGATTCGGCTACTGCATCAATCAGTTTGCTCTGGAGCCCTCCTTCCTGAGCGGAGACAAAGACGTGTGAGCTGGAGGCTAAAAACCTGTTCCCTAGCTCACACTCACTCAGAGGGAACACCGGCACACATCCCTGTAGCAGGGCTATTTTGGGTAGGAACACACAGGAACGGAGTTCCAGCGGACTCCCGAGTTGACCATGCCCAGCAGGAACTTATTAGCATAATAGGCCACACCCAACAACAGAAACTCACGAGGATTGGCTGCATTAGGGGGTGTGGCCTAACATGCAAAGGAGTTCCTGCTACAAAACAAGCCCTGGGGGTTTGACAGCAAACAAGGTAAACAGAATAAGAAGTAAAAGGTGGGTGTGGCTGGATGACCACATTTCTGATAGCATGGGGGGTTTATTAGCCTAATATGCTAATAAGTTTCTGCTGTTGGGTGTGACCTATTATGCTAATGAGTCCCTGCTGGGCTTTTTCTACAAAAAAAGTCCTGGGTCGCACCAATCGCCCTCCACTCATTAGAGGGGATAATTTGCTCTAGGATCCCTTCTTCAACAGATCTGAATAATCTAGTCCTTAATAGAGCAGTGTTTTTTTGGAAAGGAAAAAAAAATCAGTCCGACGTGTTTGAGAACAGCGGATGACATCAAATCGAAAATCCAGAATGAATCCGTCAAAAACTGCTCGATGGCGCCATCTACTGCCGAAGGGTATAATTGCCAGGAGACGAAAGCCCCGAAGCTGATTGCCGGCAAGGCGGTCCGTGTTTATCGACGGGGAGAGCTCGTCGCGCAGGCGCAGACGGGAGACTCTTTGCAAAGCGTCCGGAAACTTCGCGGAAAGTTTTAACGGGGAGTCTCTCGCTGCAGTCTTCTCGGCAACGACCCTTCCCCCGACATGTCCGGCTCTTCCAGCGTCGTGGCCATGAAGAAAGTGGTGCAGCAGCTGAGCCTGGAGGCCAGCCTGAGCCGCGTGAAGGTAAGGCTGGAAGAGGGTGGGGGACCCCCGGGTGGGGCTGGGTCGCCATTGCGCCGTCCGTCTCGGGGGAGAGCGTCAAGCTGGCCTCCGCGGGCTGATGTCCGGGCTCGCATGCAGCTTTGTGCAGACGGAGAGCGGCGGCGTCGCTTCGAGCATGTGCAGAGTGTCTTTGCATCCTCCCCGGCCCGTGCAGCCGCTCTGCCCGTTGTACCTTGCGCTGTGGAATCCTGTGAGCAAGAATTCTACTCCAGTGAGCTCCTGCATCAATGAGTTTGCTTTGGAGCAATGCTTCTTCTAAGCCCTGGAGTCTTGTGAGCAAAAACTCTTGCTTTCTGAGCTACTGGTATTAAAGTTGTGAACCAGCGATTTGGCTAGACTGCCTAAATTAGTTTGCTCTGGAGCCCTCCTTCCCGAGCTGAGACGAAAATGTGTGAGCCGGAGGCTAAAAAACTGTGAGCTGGCTCACACTGACTCAGCTTAGAGGGAACACTGCGTCCGTCAGGATCTGCTGGTGTGCCTGAAGTGTTTTTAGCTTCAGGAAGAGGGTTACCAGGGAGCTAAAGTGCACCTGAACTCAAAAAGTGACATTATAGAAATAGTGTGATCCAAGCCAAGTGCTTTTCAAAATATGGAGGTTTTATTTAAAGGGGCAACTGTATTCATTGCAGGAACTGCATGGGGATGTTTCCACATACTTTGCTTTGTAAAAAGTGATACCCCTGGCTTTGCAAACATGTAGAGCAGGTTTTTTTCTCAATTAGGACTGGCATTCCAGAGACCTTTTAAAATTGCATATGCATTTACTGCAGGTTTTAAAATGTCACATAGCCTGTACCGCCTCCAAAGCCAGTTTGGTCTAGTGGTTAAGTGCGCAGACTCTAATCTGGGAGAACCGGGTTTGATTTCCCACGCCTCCACTTGCACCTGCTGGATGACCTTGGGCAAGCCATAGTTCTGGCACAGGTGTTCTTGAAAAAGAGCAGTTTCTGTCAGAGCTCTCTCAGCCCCACCTACCTCACGGGGGAGGGGAAGGGAAAGGAGTTTGTAAACCGCTCTGAGACTCCTTTGGGTAGTGAAGGGCAGGGTATAAATCCAATCTTCTCCTCCTCCTCCTCCTCCTCCTCCTCTTCTTCCTCTTCTTCCTCTCCTCCTCCTCCTCCTCAACTGATAAAGACAGTAAGGTTTCCTTCTCTGAAGCGGCAGAAGCTTGGATACCTGTAAAGCTACTGCTGTAAACAAAGGCAAAAAAGTACCTCCTGTCTGACAGCGTGGCAACCATATTGCATGCTGTCGAAAATTTGGGAAATAGCAGTTTAATAATACCATCTGTTGTCCAGGGACTCACTGAAGACTGTTCACCTAGACAGAGCGTTGTTGCATTTCCAGCAGCTTTGATTCTATGTTCATATAATATGAACAGCAGAGCTGCATTTTAAGTTTCTCTCACAGGAACGTAGTTCCCTGTGTGTTCTTTCTCAGAGAATGGGTGGGCGTGTTTCTGATGGATTTCTTTTTATTTAATACATTTATACCCCAGAGAGCACTGAGGTCAGAGTCGCAAAATTGCCTGACTCTTTCTGGCCTAAACAAATGCCAGGCTTGCTACCACCAGGGCCAGGGCCTTTTCAGTGGTGGCTCCAGACTGGTGGAATGAGCTCCCAGAAGACATCAGGGCTTTGTGGGACCTTTTACAGTTCCGCAGGGCCCGCTTCCACCAGGCCTTCGATTAGGGGCTGCCACTGATGAATGAGCTATTGGAAACTGGACACGTTACGGCCCTCATGTTACAACTTTAGATTTTGGCCTTCCTACACCTTTTATAGTACTTGCCATCCGCACTTACATGTTATGTAAAATGCTGTTTATGTGAATTTTGACTGTATTTTATTGTTTTTTTATTGCATTTTCACTTGTCGTACGCCGCCTTGAGCTAGCTTGTTCTGGCCAGGCGGGATAGAAATAGAAACTAGTAAGTCATAATAATAAATAAATACTTTTCTCCCCAATTGAGACCCAAAGTGCTTTATATTTCCTCATTTTATTCTCACAAAAAGCCTGTGAGCTAAGCTTATGACTGGCCCAAGGTCACACAGCAAGCTTCCATAACACTACTGGGTCTGTTTTGCTGTCTAGTCAAACTGAGGGGAATTTCAGACAGATGATATAATCCGGAAGAGGAACAGTTCCCAAACAGTTTCTGGTCTGGCATTTCAGACAGAACCGTTTTAGAACCGGTTCCCTACCGGAATATATTTGTAATTTCACACAGAATCGCTTCTGTCCCGTTCAGGAAACGGGGCTGAAGCGTTTTACCTGTCAACCGCTTCCAAGTAGTCGTCAGTTTCTTCTCCCGGATCCGATACGCTTTTTTCCCGCCTTTTTTCGCCCGCACGGGCGATCTCCGGCTTTTTTTTTTTGTGTTCGCTTTAGAGCGTTATATATTGGAATGCCTGCAGTGTTGTTTTATAGCGCTATAGCGCTATAGCGCTCTAAAGCGAACATTTTTTTAAAAAAAAGTCGTGGCGGAAACCGGCGGGAAAACAAAGCGGTGCAATCTGAATTGCCAAACCGCTTCTGATTCGGCTCTTTTCCGGCCAGGGAAAGCCATGTGTGAAATGGCAGCCGTGTACCGGTTTACTTCAAGATGAATCAGAAACGGCTTCAAACCGACAGAGTCTCGGTAATGTGAAATTCCCTTGACTGTTTTACTAGGATTGTGGGTTTCTTCTGTTTTAGGTTTCCCAAGCTGTGGCTGACTTGAAGCAGTTCTGTCTGCAGAATGCACATCACGATCCCCTGTTAACAGGCGTTTCTTCAAATGCAAATCCTTTTAGGCCTCCAAAAGTTTGTTCCTTTCTCTAACGAGGTTGTTCGGGGTAAGTTTTTCCCACCCTGTTCTAAACCGAATTGCACGATCTGAGTTCTCCTAAACTATCCCTTGGCGTATGAAATGAGCAGCGCATGCAACATGCGTACCCTGTGCGTGCTTTCCTGCTGCGTTCAGTTCCATGGGATTCTCTTACACAGACATCATTTTAGCTTAGCTTTTAGCTTATTTTACCTTTGTTTATAACCTAAAGAGTAAACACTTAAAGAAAAACCATTTAAGAGCCTCCTACTTTTGATAAACATTACTACACGGTAGCCTAAGAGTGGCGTTCAGGCATTGCAATTCCAGAACATGCCATCAGAAGTACTGACTGGAAGAAATCTAAAAATTTCCTTAGGACAATGTATTTGTCTGTGTGGAATTTCTATTGAAGATCTGTTTCACTACGTAATGGTTTGTCCACTATATTCAGACCTTAGAAGTAGACTTTTATTCCAGATACTTAATCAACTGCACAGTTTTTCTGATAGTGGTAAGTTAATTTTTCTGTTGTCAGACGTGAATCCTTTGGTATCTTATAAGGTAGCACTTTTTGCGTTAGCGGCCAGGAAAGCTAGAGCAAAGGTGATTCTTAGGAACACAGCTTATGAGATGCAAGGCATTAACATGGTTACAACTGGAACTGGGATTTGTAAATGCTGTATATAAATTTAATTTGAGGTATTTTAGATATTGTATAAACGAATTTAATTCTTAACTGATTTTAACAATTAAATGTGTTATTAGTTGCTGTAGATTTTCCGGGTTGTGTGCCCATGGTCTTGGCATTGTAGAACCTGACGTGTCGCCAGTAGCTGCCAGGTCCTACAATGCCAAGACCATGTCAGGTCCTACAATGCCAAGACCACAGCCACACAACCTGGAAAATCTACAGCGACTAATGAATTCCGGCCGTGAAAGCCTTTGAAAACTAAATGTATATTTTAGATATTAGGGGCCCAGTTTTTAAAAAATTGTGGCGGCCAGTGGCCATATACGATAAACTTATTCTATTCAGAACTCAAAGAGAAGCCAATATCGTTAATTCATAGTTCATTTGTCATGATTTAACTTGTAGATTTGAAGAATTTTCTGCAAGGGCTGACCTGTATTCACACAATCACAAGAAGTTAAGATTAGAGAGAGATCTTGGAGTCGTAGTGGATAACTCCAATGAAAATGTCTAGACAGTGTGTAGCTGCAATAAAGAAGGCCAACGCTATGCTGGGGATTATTAGGAAGGGAATTGAAAACAAATCAGCCAGTATCATAATGCCCCTGTATAAATCATTGGTGCGACTTCATTTGGAATACTGTGTACAGTTCTGGTCACCACATCTCAAAAAGGATATAGAATTGGTAAAAGTGCAGAGAAGGGCAACTAGAATGATAAAAGGGGTGGAACACCTTCCCTATGAAGAAAGGTTAAAATGCTTGGAGAAACGACGGCTGAGGGGTGACATGATCGAGGTTTATAAGATTATGAATGGGATTGAGCAGGTTGAGAAAGAAGGACTTTTCTCCCTTTCTCACAATACAAGAACTTGTGGGCACTCCATGAAATTGCTGAGCAGTCGGGTTAGAACAGATAAAAGGAAGTACTTCTTCACCCAAAGAGTGATTAACATATGGAATTCATGGCCACAGGAAGTGGTGGCAGCTACAAGCATGGACAGTTTCAAGAGGGAATTAGATAAACATATGGAGCAGAAGTCCGTCAGTGGCTCTTAGCCACAGGGTATAGATGGGAACTCTCTGTCTGGGGCAGGTGATGCACTCTATTCTTGGTGCTGGAGGGGGCAGCAGTGGGAGGGCTTCTGGTGTCCTGGCCCCACTGCTGGACCTCCTGATAGCACGTGGTATTTTTGGCCGCTGTGTGACAGAGTGTTGGACTAGATGGGCCACTGGCCTGATTCAACATTGGCTTCTCTTATGTTCTTATGTTAATAATGCTGGAAAAAAGTTTACAGCAGTTAACGACAGTTAACGTCTTTAAATCTGAAGGAACAATGGCTCTTGGAGGGATTTGGGGTTTAATTATAAATATATAAATACCCCAAACCAATTCATGTAGCATATAAACGCTGGTAAAATCCTCATATATGGTGTACACTTAAGATTTGTTTTCAAGGAAAGTATGCTTATAGTCACCAGTCGCTTTTGTCTGTTTTTCCAGATCTTCTAACGACTTTTCATATCTGTGTGTCTGGTGAATATGGAAACCGAGGAGAGCGGATTGGAACCTGTGCAGGAAATTTCACCTTAACGTGCCAACGTAGTGCTAGTGATACTGTTGTCGAACCTTACTGCAATCTACCTCTGTGAACAAACTGTATGTTAGTCGGAATAACTTCTGCATCACGAGGAAATCGGTTTTATATTCAGCAATAAAGAGTTAACGATTTTGAGTTTTAGTAGAAAAACTTGAAAAGTGGTTTAAAGGATCATGAGTCACACTTCGGTTAGCTTTCCGGTGAGGTCCAGGTCATTTTCATTTCGATGGGCTAACGTATCTACCCCCTACAAAGAGTTTGAGGAAACGGTACCTTTAAAAATATCAGTATTTGCAAAAATACTCATTTCCCTTGTATATGTCCTGTTATGGAGCTGCGGTGGCTCAAGTGGTTAAGACGCTGAACTGCAGGCTGTGGAAGGTCCGTAGTTCAGCAGTTCGAGACCCGAGAGTGCCGCATGACGGAGTGAGCTCCCGTCTCTAGTTCCAGCTCCTGCCAACCTAGCAGTTCGAAAGCAAGAAATTGCAAGTAGATAAATAGGGACCACTTCGGTGGGAAGGTAACAGCGTTCCGTGCGCCTTGGTGTTTAGTCATGCCGGCCACGTGACCACGGAAACGTCTTCGGACAGCGCTGGCTCTTCGGCTTTGAAATGGAGATGAGCACTGCAACCCTAGAGTCAGATTCGACTGGCTTTCGAGCAAGGGAACCTTTACCTTTACCTTTATGTCCTGTTATACAAAAGAACAAAGCTGGATCCAACTCTACCCCCGTAATCGAATCATAGCAACCAAGCAGCTAGGCATTATCCTGCACGATTTGCAAAAGTACTATTCAAATATGTTTCTGTGGTCATATGGCTGGCAGTGAAACAGGCTTCCTCGGGAGGTGGTGGGTTCCCTTTCTTTGGAGGTTTTCAGACAGAGGCTCGATGGCCATCTGACAGCGATGCTGATTGTGTGAACTTAGGCAGATCATGAGAGGGATGGGTTGCATCAGTGCTTAGTTCTTGCGGCCCTTTCTTATATGCCCAAGGAAATGCTGATTGTCACTTCGGGGTCAGGAAGCGATTTTTCTCCAGGCCACTCTGGCCAGGGATCCTAGACGTTTTTCGTCCTCTTCTGGGCATGGAGCAGGGGTCACTGCGGGTGTGGAGGGGGGAGTATTTATCTACTTGCACTTTCTTGCTTTTGAACTTCTAGGTTGGCAGGAGCTGGGGCCAGAGACGGGGACTCACTCCGTCTCGTGGCACTTGTGTCTCAAACTGCCAAACCACCGACCTTCTGGTCTGCAGCTCAGCATCTTAACCTCTGAGCCGCCACGGCCTCATTTAAAGGTAAAGGTTCCCTTGCTCGAAAGCCAGTCGAATCCGACTCTAGGGTTGCGGTGCTCATCTCCGTTTCAAAGCCGAAGAGCCAGCGCTGTCCGAGGACGTTTCCGTGGTCATGTGGCTGGCATGACTAAACACCAAGGCGCACGGAACGCTGTTACCTTCCCACTGAAGTGGTACCTATTTATCTACTTGCAATTTCTTGCTTTCAAACTGCTGGGTTGGCAGGAGCTGGAACTAGAGATGGGAGCTCACCCCGTCATGTGGCACTCTCGGGTCTCGAACTGCTGGACTACTGTCCTTCCACAACCTGCAGTTCAGCGTCTTAACCACTTGAGCCACCGCAGCTCCACGGCCTCATTTAGCCATCACTAAATGGACAGGAATGTGCATCTGTAACTTCCCACCTGCTGTCTTCCTGGGTGGGCCCAAAGAGGGCATTGTGATGAGGGGACACCAAGACAGAAACTGCTGCCCGCACAGTCGTTACTACCGACAGGTCCTGAAAATCTGCATCCAGTTTGAAGGGAAATTTCCAGTTAGGCACAGCTCTGTCTGCTTCCCAGCTAAACCAATGTAAATTTGCACCCCCCCCCCCCCAGCAACTGTGTTGCTTACTCCAAAAGCGCAACTATACCCATAACCGACCTGGATAATCCTGGTGGTTTTTTAATTTTATTTTAACAGAGACCAAGAATTCTTTAATCCAGCAGATGACGTGTCTGAGACAGCTATTTTCTAAGCATTTTTTCAGTGGGGCAATACCATTTCAAATCAAAGCGTCGCCACAAACTGCAGTAACTCTTGTCGGGGGAATTAAGAGTCCAGGTGGTTTTCCTAGGAATCCCCATCCCCATCCAGCTCGACAAGGGGGAAGGGGTTGAAACTGACAGGAACACCATCGTTTTGAGAGGGGTGGGGGAAACCTTTTCCAAAGTATCTGTGATTTATTGAAAGAGAACCATACTTGCACAAAATTTTCAAGCAAGGAGCAATTTCAGTATTCATCATGCAGAAGGGAATATTCTCTCCATCACACATATGCACACCCTCTCCACATTACAGGCATCCCTGGGAAGATATATAAGCCTAGCGCATCAACTGTTGCCCGGGACAAATGGAAGAATGTATTGAGGCTATGAAGTATTTGCTGGTTTATTTATTTTGTTTTATAGTATTTATCACTTTTCCCACCATATTACAATCATTTCATTATCAACGATAACTTACATTTTTAGAGTCATTGTAACATTTAAATATCCATTATCCCAAATTTCTAACTACAATTTCTATTTACATAATTTATCCACTTATATACCCTCAACCACCTTTTCTCTTGTAAATCCTGATCTTTGGCCTGGAGCGTTCGACTCAAATTATCCATTTGTGCTAGCTCAAGGAGCTTTGCTATTAATTCCTCTTTTGAAGGTACTCTGTCCGTTTTCCATTTTTTTGCCAGTAATTTGCTGGTTTAAAGGACCAAAGATGGTTAAATCACTGTGATACCTCGTTCAGGAAAAGTTCCATCACGAAACGGAATGTCATTCTGGAGAGTTTCGTAAACGCTCTGACAACGCTCTTATGCTCCACCTTTATATGGGATATCTACAAGGATCGCTTGAATGTGTATTTTCTTTCTGTGGACATTAATGTCATTATTTATAAGGTGTTTGGCTTTAGCGCATGATTTTTTCCCAGTTTTCCTTTGGATCTGTACTTATATGCCCATGACTGGTTTCCATCTACTTGTTTATCCCTGGGAAGATCCCCTGCGGTTATTGTGCTCAAAAAATTATTTTGTGGTGCTGAGAGACCTAATTCACACCTTAGGCACAAAAAAGACACAGATCTGCAAGTGCATGGCTATAACTCTGGGTGTTCTTCAGCCGGTTCTTGCAAAAGGTGGGAGCAGTGGTAGATTACATAAGAACATAAGAGAAGCCAATGTTGAATCAGGCAGATTACATAAGAACATAAGAGAAGCCAATGTTGAATCAGGCCAATGGCCCATCCAGTCCAACACTCTGTCACACAGCGGCCAAAATATACCAGGTGCCATCAGGAGGTCCAGCAGTGGGGCCGGGGCACCAGAAGCCCTCCCACTGCTGCCCCCCCCAGCACCAAGGATACAGTGCATCACCTGCCCCAGACTGAGAGTTCCCATCTATACCCTGTGGCTAATAGCCACTGATGGACTTCTGCTCCAGATGTTCATCTAATTCCCTCTTGAAACTGTCCATGCCTGTAGCTGCCACCACCTCCTGCTTAAGCAGACTAAGCACGTGTTTAGGGCACCAGGGCCAAAGGGGGCATCACAAAGTTGGGAAAAGAGTGAAAAGGGAAAATGGATGAAGATTTGTAAACCCCCCCCCAAATAGATCAGTTATGCTTCAAGAAAGACTCAACTGAGAAGTATTAATTTCGAGGATGTTATCAGTGATTTTGCGAAAATGAAATGCAGAAAAATGCCTTTGGGGGTCATCAATATTGGAACTTTTGATACAGTTAACTTGTGAAATATTAAAATAGATGTCGTCTTGCATTCTCGGAGAGCTTGATGCAGCCAGAGCTTGGCTTAGGTTGTACAGTATCTTGTGTGATCCTATGAATAAATTTTTGTATTGTTGCCACCTGCATTGTGTTATGTCTTCATAGACATAAGGCCAGCATAAGTCGAGCAGCGGATCGGAAATGCTGCATAAGGTAAAGGTAAAAGTAAAGGCTCCCTTGCTCGAAAGCCAGCCGAATCCGACTCTAGGGTTGCGGTGCTCATCTCCGTTTCAAAGCCGAAGAGCCAGCGCTGTCCGAAGACATTTCCATGGTCATGTGGCCGGCATGACTAAACACCAAGGCGCATGGAAATGCTGCATAGTCTTGCCCAATCAAAGGGTTTATGGAGGGAACATCTCTGATTGGTTATGTAATGAAATATGATTGGTCTTTATCTTTGAGTTGTGATTGGCTATTATGTACGGATTATTATTGGTTATGATTGTTATTATGGGCGTAGCTACTACAGCCTAAAGGTAAAGGTTCCCTTGCTCCCTGTTTTTGACTGTCTTGTTGTCTAGCTGGTCTAGTCCTTAGCTGGTCTAAACCTTGGAGCTTAAATAAAGCTGAATCACTTTTGAACTTACGTCCTGCGTTAAGTCTCATATTTAACACATTGTATACCTGGTCAGACAGGTCAACAACTCAAATGGGGCTAGGGTCCGTGTGGCAAGGAGGGGGGGCACCAGAGACTGGTCAGCGCTGCTTAGGGCACCAGGGGGAGCCTTCATCTGCCCCTGTTCACACGTCACACACCCAAAAAAAGACACGGACCTGCAAGCGCAAGGCTATAACTCTGGCTGTTCTTCAGCCGGGTTCTTGCAAAAGGTGGGCGGGGAGGGAAGCCCGGGATTCCCTTCCGAGGACACCGTCTCCGCGGCAACCGCCCCCGGGCAGCGTTAACAGCCAACGGACTGTGCAGGGCAGGCTGCAAACGCAGCAGAGAGCCAGGAAAGGGCGGAGGGCGACTGGCTGGGCAAAGGCATGGCGCACCAGCCGGCCAGCTAGAGGGCACTGCCCTTTCGCCAAGCCCCTTCTCCTTCCCCAGCCGCTTGGATTTTGCACGCTCAAGGAGGGGGGCAAACGATGGAGAAGGTGTTCGTGGAGGAGGTGGCCGCCTCTTTGGTGCGAGAGTTTCTCAGCAGAAAGGTAAAGCGGGCGCCCGGTTCCCTGGGTCCCCTTGCATGCCGCGGGGCTTTTAGAGCAATCCCGTGGTTTGAAATAGCAGCGCCTAATCCCCCCCCTTTCTTCCAACCCTCCCCCCACCTCGAGTAGAAACCTTTCCAGAGAGACTTGGTGCCTCTCCAAAGCTTTCAAGCGCACTTTTGGGCTCAGGCTGCAAGATCAAAACACACAGATGCAACCCGGGACTACATTTCCCGCAGTGCATTTGGGTTGCAACGAATCAGGAAGCAGATTCACTACTGTAATGAGATCACAAGGCGCCCACTGAAGCTTTGGGGACTGGGGGATGTTTCCGCCAAGTCAAAGCCCTTTAAAAGCAGGCCTGTCCAACTTCGAACAGGTAGTGATCTATTTTTTCCGGCAAAAAGGGCCGGTGATCTACCACCATGAAAATAAAGTTTCAGAATTAGATTTTAACCCACTAAATTTGGGTTCCACTGCCCCCCCCCCATTTATAATGCACCTTCTGTCATTTACTGGTAAGCAAAACAAGCAAAAACAAAACAGAGAGACGAAGATCCAGAAAGAACTGCGAACGTTTTAAAATTTTTATTGAGTTCCAGGGCTCATTTTGTAGCTGGAACTCCTTTGCATATTAGGCGACACACCCCTAATGTAGCCAGTCCTCCAGGAGCTTACAGAGCTCTCCTTACAGGGGGCTACTGTCAGCTCTTGGAGGATTGGCTACATCAGGGGTGTGTCGCCTAATATGCAAAGGAGTTCCTGCTGCAAAAAGAGCCCTGGTTATAACTTTCTTTAACTGTCTCAATAACTTTCTTTAACATTTATTCAGAGGTATTTATTCAGAGTCAAGTATTGATCCAGGCTGATCTTTAAAACTTTGCTCTTGCTCATTAGTGAGAGGTCTGAGCCTGGCACCATACGGACACCGATAATCAAATACCACCAAACAATCATCAAAAAACCCCAAACACCTGTCCAGCAAACCAGGAGACCAAGTGGGGCTGGAGATCTACCTCTGACCCCTTAGAGAAACTGTCACATTGATGTTGCATGCCCCCAACGCTGATGGTCCAGGAGGGGGGACTGTGCAGACCCCCCCAGTGATGAAAAATATAAGCACTTACAGAGATGTATAAGCAACATAATGGCAACTATTCTACCACTGGTGGGGGGGAGAGGGATTTGAGACTTTTCACGTTAAGAAATGCTACTAGAGTCACCAAGGTTTTCAGTAGTTTAAGAAGAATCCCTTTAACAGGTTTAAATATTAGTCTGCCCAAATTCCTTTTATTTCCTTTATTCTGTAGTTCATGCTCACAGACCAATGGGTCAGAAGCAAGCAAGTATCCCCAAATTTGATTCACTGTAAACGTGTTTTGAAGGAGCTTGCCAGCACGCTAAAAAGTCTTTCCACCGTTTACCTCTTATTTTTTAAAAAAAATTCTTATCAAGTGCTCAATCCGCTCCAGTTCTAGCAGTAAAGCATGCCTCGTAAAGCGCACGGCTTCTCTGATTCTACGGAAAAAGAAATCATTTTTTAAATTCTGAAACTGGATTTCAGTTTAATGCTGACCGCACAGATAAGTATTTCTTAAAGCAGGGTAATTGCTCATGGGCGATTTGAACCAAGGGGATTGTTGCTTCACCCGTGTCACAGGCAACGATTCTACCATGAACCCAAGTCATCGCAGGCGATAAATTTCACCAGAGAAACATTTTCATGTTTAGGGGTTGCCACATCTCACCTGGTTCCTCACTGGGACTCTTCCAAACCATAGAGTGTCCCCCCCCGAATGCTAGAGCATCACCACACACTGGCCCCGGCATGATGACATCACATGGGATGCTGCTGTTCAGGGGTGGAGCTTCCGCCACCGGCCAGCTGGCTGGTGGCAGATTGGAGCCACTGGGGGTGGTGGCAGTGGCAACCCTATTCACGTCTACATCTAGACACTTTTTAACTGATGTTTGGGACACCTTTTTAAAACGTCAAGATTATCTGCACCCCCTTCCCTCCGCGCAGGGTTTGAACAAGACGAGCAGCACGATGGACCAGGAACTCCCACGCACGGCCCTGAGCATCAACAATAGGAACGAGTTGCGGAAGGTTTTGCATCTGCAACCTTTGTACAAACTGAACAAGGTAAACCACAAAAGCCCTCTCACTGCCTGGTTTATTATGGAGGTTGACCCAGGCCCGTAGCCAGGATTTTTTAAGTCAGGGGGCATTTAAATTTCTTAGGGAGCATTGGCTAATCAATTTAATCCGGGGGAGAAGGCCATGGCACCCTGGGCTAGGAGGGAAGTCAGGGGGGCCTTGCCAGCAAGTCAGGGGCCCCAGCCCCGAGATGCCCCATTGTAGCTACGGGCCTGGGTTGACCCATTTGTGGCTGCGCGTGTGGCTATCCAGGGCATTGCAAAATGTCATCAAGTGGAAAATTGCTGTCATAAGAACATGAGAGAAGCAGATGTTGGATCAGGCCTTTGGCCCATCCAATCCAGCACTCTGTGTCACACAGTGGCCAAAAATATCAGGTGCCCTCAGGAGGTCCACCAGTGGGGCCAGGACACTAGAAGCCTTCCCGCTGTTGACCCCCCCGCAAGCACCAAGAATACAGAGCATCACTTGCCCCAGAGTCCCCATCTATACCTTGTGGCTAATAGCCACTGATGGACCTCTGCTCCATAAGTTTACCTAATTCCCTCTTGAAGCCGTCCATGCTTGTGGCCGCCGCCACCTCCTGTGGCAGTGAATTCCACGTGTTAATCACTCTTTGGGTGAAGAAGGACTTCCTTTTATCCATTCTAACCCAACTGCTCAGCAATTTCATGGGGTACCCACGAATTCTTGCATTGTGAGAAAGGGAGAAAAGTACGTCTTTCTCTACCTGCTCTATCCCATGCGTACTCTTGTAAACCTCGATCATATCACCCCTCAGCCATCGTTTCTCTAAGCTAAAGAGCCCCAAGCGCCTCAACTTTTCCTCATAGGGAAGGTTCTCCACCCTTTTATCATTCTAGTTGCCCTTTTCTGCCCTTTTCCCAAAGCTATAATGTCCTTTTTAAGGTGTGGTGACCAGAACTGTACACAGTATTCCAAGTGAGGCTGCACAATTGATTTATACAGGGGCATTATGATATTGGCTGATTTGTTTTCAATCCCCTTTGTAAAGTACTGGGTTCGCCGCATGGAGACTCGGACTACAATATGCGTTCAGATGCGTTTATTGTACTTCACATAACACACCCAACACAAACGGCCCTGAATGGGCCAACTATATACACCCCTACCCGGTACCCCCATAGTCCCATTGGTGGGTTTGAACTACCCGCCAATGCCTAATTGGTGGATTCCAGGTAGATCCTAGGTCCTTTTGTCTTTTTGTACTTAGCTCTTGGACTTAGGTGGCGGACCCTAGTGGCAGTCTGCATACACAACACCCTTCCTAATAATCCCCAGCATAGCGTTGGCCTTTTTTATTGCAGTTGCACACTGTCTTGACATTTTCATTGAGTTATCTACTACGACGCCAAGATCTCTCTCTTGGTCTGTCTCTGCCAGTTCAGACCCCATCAACATGTATTTATAGTTAGGATTTTTGGCTCCAGTGTGCATCACCTTGCAATGTGCATCACCTTGCACTATCTATAGGCAGGGCTGAGAGAGCTCAGACAGAAACAGTTCTTTTAAAATATATCTATATTTTTAAAAAGCATCAAATAAGCAACTTGCTATCTGTGTGCACAAAGTAATTTTTAAACACAGTACATACGTTGGGCATGTTCTTTCCCATGAGCGCAAGGAACTGATATTGTATTCCTTTCAAATAAAAACATAATCACGTTTGTTGATTTAGTGATCGCAGTTTTCAGTTTGGGAAGATACTCCCGTCAATCTGTACTTCCATATTACATCCCGACCCCCTTTTCTTGAAGCACAAGGTTCCCGGTTGTACAAATCCTTCCTGAAGATCCTCTCCCTTTCTAACAAGGCCGAGGAGACAGCCCCCCCCTCCACAATTTGGTATGCCCTCACCTTAGATATTTCTCCAATAAAACCCCAAGTGTCTTTCTTAGGTTGGCAAACAATGAGATGGTCACAGTCAGGAGAACTTACAATGTGTGAGTCATACACTGACTTCAGCCCTTCTGGGAGAACTTTTTTCTAGAATAAGACATGTTGCTTTTCAGAGTTAGAAAAATCATGAGTATGCAGCATTTTGTTGCTTGAGGAACTCCATATTTCGCATTGACTAGTACAATTTTTGGCCCGAAGAAAACACACTGTCAAAACGGCAGCACCAATCCGGAGACCACCGTCCTGCCTTTTCGCTTCTGTTTCTATTGTATTATTTCTTGTAAAAATCACATTCAGAAATCAATGTTTTGTATAAAAAACTTGATAAATTTTTTTAGGTTGGGCCACTTGGGAAAGGTTGGCTGTAACCCTGGGTATATTTTTATTGCAGACAAAGGAAAATCCGTTGAAAACCATTCTTGAAATTATGACTCGGTATTTTCTGGAGGAGACCATCAGCCTCCAAGGTACAGCCGTTCCACAGAACAAGAACTCTCAGCTTAGAGGTTCAGAGACCACCGTACTCAAGAGTTCCTTCTCCAGCGGAAACACCGGTCTGCAAACGGGGCCTCAAACAAACCAGACTGAGCACTACAGGTAACTAAATCGACTTCAGCCACGGAGCCTTCTGGAAATCAATATTTAATCATTAAAGCACTAATGAGTTCCTGCTGGGCGTGGCCAACTCGGGAGCCAGCCGGAACTCTGTTCCTGTGCGTTCCCGCCCCAAAATAGCTGTTTGTTTTGAGATGCAATAGGAACAGGTACCTGAAGATAACTTAGCTTGATTTGTATACCCATTAACTTCTTCTGTATTAGTGCAATATAAGTTCGGGTCCTTATCTAGAATCAAGGGATAAACCAGCAGCCCTTTCATGAAGTGTTGGCAAGAGAGCTAGGGTTTTCTCTTAAAAAGCAAAGAAGCCACATAGATAGATAGACGCACGGCTCTTTTTGTAGAAAAAGCCCAGCAGGAACTCATTAGCATGATAGGCCACACCCATAAGCAGAAGCTCATTAGCATATTGGGCCACACCCCTGACAGCATGGCTCATTAGCATATTAGGCCACACCCCCATTTTACCAGAATTGTGGCCATCCAGCCACACCCACCTTTTGCTTCTTATTCTGTTTACCTTGTTTGTTGTCAAAACCCCAGGGCTTTCTTTGGAGCAGGAACTCCTTTGCATGTTAGGCCACACACCCCTCATGTAGCCAATCCTAATGAGTTTCTGCTGTTGGGTGTGGCCTGTTATGCTAATGAGTTCCTGCTGGGCGTGGCCAACTCGGGAGCCAGCCAGAACTCCGTTCCTGTGCGTTCCCGCCCCAAAATAGCCCTGCCTGAAGATATGGGGGTAGAGCTTGGGGAGGGCAGGGACTGGGGAGGGGAGAGACCTCGGCAGGGTATAATGCTGTAGAGCCGGCCCTTCAAAGCAGCCGTTTTCTCCAGGGGAACTGAGCCAGTTTGGTGTAGTGGTTAGGAGCGTGGATTCTAATCTGGGAGAACTGGGTTTGATCCCCCCCCACCCCTCCACATGAAGCTGCTGGTGTGACCTTGGGTCAGTCACAAGTTCTCTTAGAGCTGTTCTCTCAAGGGCAGTTCTCCAGAGAGATCTCTCAGCCCCACCCACCTCACAGGGTGTCTGTTCTGGGAAGAAGAAGAAGAAGAAGTACCCAAGTCTTATGAGGAAAGGCTGAGGGAGTTGGGTATGTTTAGCCTGGGAAAGAGAAGGTTTAGAGGGGACATGATTGCAGTCTTCAAGTATTTGAAGGGCTGTCATGTAGAAAATGGAGTGGATCTATTCTCTCTTGCTCCGGATTGCAAGACTAGATCTAATGGGTGGAAATTACAAGGGAGTCGTTACCGGCTTAATATCAGGAGAAACTTCCTGACTGTAAGAGTGGTTGAGCAGTGGAACAGACTGCCTCGGGAGGTGGTGGATGCTCCTTCACTGGACGTTTTCAAGAGGAGACTGGACAACCATCTTTTGGGTATGTTGTAGGTATTTAGGGGTTTCGGCTGTGTTCCTGCAGAGTGCGGGGGGTTGGACTAGATGGCCTGCAAGGTCCCTTCCAACTCTAACGTTCTATGATTCTATGATTCTAAGTAGAAGAAGAAGAGGGGGAGGAGGAGGAGGAGGAGGAGGAGGAGGAGGAAGAGATTGGATTTATATCCTGTCCTAGGGAGGGCAGGGTTTGGAAGAAGGCGGGACCTCTTCATGGTGTAACACCATAGAGTCCACCCACCAAAACAGCCTGTTTTCTCCAAAGGAAACTCATCTCTGTAGTCCAAAGATCAGTCGTAATCCCAGGATATCTCCAGGACGCTCCCCCCCCCCCCGAGGTTGACAACCCTATTTCTATAGATACAAACAATCTCAGGAATTGGGAAACAAAAATCTCGGCTTTATTTCTGAGAATAATAGAAACAGGCCATGTCATGCCAAGAGTTGTTCATAGCCAAGGGTTGCCAGATGGCTCGATTACAATTGAGGAGGAGGAGGAGGGGATTAGACGTCGTTGTTTCGGCGAAAAAAGCCTTTACGGACTTGGAAGCCAGATTATTCTGTAAAGATTTGCTTCTCGTGTTTCTTCCCATGATCGGAAGAAAAAAGTTCTGTTTAGATCGATTTCTTTGTTGGTTTTGGGAGAGAGATCAGGGAGCTGCAGCAAAATGCGCCCGCCATTACACGACGACGCTCCGTTCCCCCCCCCTTGTGGCCCTTTCTTGAGAGCCAGTTTGGTGTCGTGGTTAAGTGTGTGGACTCGAATCTGGGAGGACTGGGTTTGATTCCCCACTCCTCCACTTGCACCTGGCTGGATGACCTTGGGCAAGCCGTAGTTCTGACAAGAGCTGTCCTTGAAAAGGCAGTTCTCTCAGAGCTCTCTCAGCCCCACCTACTTCACAGGGTGTCTGTTGTGGGGAGGGGAAGGGAAGGGAGATTGTAAGCCGCTCTGAGACTCTGAGTGAAGGGCAGGGATGTAAATCCAGTCTCCTCCTCCTCCTCCTCCTCCTCCTCCTCCTTCTATGCTCAGGGAAATGCCAGTCGCCACTTTGAGGTCTGGAAGCAATTTCTCTCCAGGCCGGTTTGGCCGGGGATCCTGAAGGTTTTTTTTTTTTTTCATCTTCTGGGCGTGGAGTGGGGGGTCATTGGGGTGTGTGGAGGGGGGGAGGTATTTGTGAATTTCCTGCATTGTGGAGGGGGTTGGACTAGATGACCTGGAGGTCCCTTCCAACTCTTATGATTCTATGATTCTATTCTATGATTAAGTAATGCAAAATTCCTGCAGTTTTTTTTTGTTTTGTCGGTGGGGGTGGGGGTGGGGGTGGAGTTAGATGGAGTCGTCTTGCAAGAAGTATGACAAAGGGTGGCCGATTCAGATGAACTCTGGCACAGGAACTCGCTTGGGGGGGGTGTGTCTCCCCCCCGTGCAGAAAGGCGGAGTCAGAACAAAGTAAATAAATAAATCAATAGAGACCATTTAACGTTTCTTACGTCGGCTGTGGTCCCCGTGTGAGGAACGCGGAAGGCGGGGGAGCGCTGCCGACACTGAAACGTTCAACGAAAAGGTTGATTTATTTAAAATTTATGTATTTATTTAAAAGGGTTACTATGTCGCCCACCTACCCCCGTAGACAACAGCCGGAGCCCAGGGGGCAGCTTGAAGACAAACAAAATCTGTGGCACGGGATGAGCTTTTCTGAGCCATGGCTCACCTCTTCAGATAAACTACCCGAAGAGGTGATCGGTGACTTAAAAGAGTAACAAAATTTTAACCTTCAAAACTAACAGAAATGTGTGGCAGGAGATGAGCTTTCGTGAGTCAGTGCTCAGTTCCCTCAGCTAGAAAGCGAGTCCATCTTGTCCTTCTATCGTGGAAAATGGAGTGATTTCAGATGTCAAATCTAGGGAGCAGGTACCTGATAAGTGGGAATGGATTAAAAAAATGATTTTTATGGCTGAAATGGACAAACTAACAAGAAAGCTTCATGGAGTAGAAGATGAAGAATTTTTAACAGACTGGAAAGATTTTAAAGACTATTTAGAGCTTAACTGGGATGTGAAAAATAGATTACTTTGTTTTGATAGTTACTAATAACGGAAGTGTTGTAATAAGAGAGACTGGATTTGAAAAGTTACCTAACAGTTAAGGTTAAAAAGCAAAATATTGAAATTTAAGATCTGAATATTAAGAATGATTTGAATGTACGAGAACATTGGGTGGGAATGTTAACGGGGGCGGAGCATCGTGGGAAGCCAGGGGAGGGGGAGATAAAAATTTGAAAAGGATATGATAAGAATTGTAAACAAAATGTGGAACATGTTATTATATATCCGGTAAATAAATTTTCTTAAAAAAAAAAAGATGTCAAATCTGGGGATGCCAGGCTCCAGGTGGGACCTGGGGATCCTCTGGAATGACAGCTCATCTCCAGACCAACGCTTCTTCTAAGCTGGGGAGCCTTGTGAGCAAAAATTCTACCTTGCGAGCTACCGGCATCAAAGATGTGAGCGAGCGATTTGGCTGCTGCATAAATTAGTTTGCTCTGGAGCCCTCCGTCCTGAGCGGAGACAAAAATGTGTGAGCCGGAGGGTAAAAGACTATGAGCTAGCTCACACTAACTCAGCTTAGAGGGAACACTGTTCCAGGCTACAGAGAGATCAGTTCCCCTGGAGAAAATGGCTGTTTTGGAGGGTGGACGCTGTGACATTGTACCCCACTGAGGTCCCTGTCCTCCCCAGGTTCCGCCCCCAAATCTCCAGGGATTTCCCAACCTCGATCTGGCAACCCTGCCCCCTACCCCCCACCAGTGGCTAGGGGGCACCAGGTAACCCTATGACCCATCTACCGAAATCAGGACCCCCAAGTTGGGGACTACAGTATATCGCAGTATATTTTTTTTTTAAAAAAGCTTCATCTGTATTGAAGTTTGGGTGATACGCATATTAATTCTTCCAATTACTTTACTAGGCAAATTATTGTTGCATTCTTTCATTCCTGCTCCTATAAATAACATAATTAAAAAAACCTAAATAAATTGTGCCGTTCGCAGCTGTGCGATTGATGAGGAGATGGCCGGTCCGGCCTTCCTTTCCTGGAGACACCCGGTGGAAAACGAGAAAGGCAAGACCGGGAGGGCGTTCGAGAGCTCACCCGCTGAAGGAGAGAAAAGGCTTCAAAACAGCAGAGAGGAGCTAAGGACTCCGGACCTGTCCTCGGAGACCAGGACGGCCGTGCGAGAGAAACTCCGGACCAAGCCCGGCCTCATCATCCGGGGCATGATGGCCGGGCCGACGGCCAGTTTCCAAGAGGTTCTTTTGCTTCGATCCTAAATATCTGACCTCTGGCTATTTTTTTGTTAGTTGCCCTGTTTCCCTAATAGGGTTGGCCACCTCCAGGTGGGGCCGGGAGATCTCCTGGAATTACCACTGATATCCGGACAACGGAGATCAGTTCCCCTGGAGAAAATGGCTGCTTTGGAGGGTGGACTCTGTGGCATTTTACACCCCTGAAGCCCCTCCCCTCCCCAAAGCCCACTACCCCCAGAATCCACCCCCCCAAATCCCCTGGAATTTCCCAATGCAGGCCTGGCAACCCTAGTTGTCAACCTCCAGGCAAGACCTGGAGATCTCCCAGAGTGACAGTTCATCTCCACATGACCAAGATCAGTTCCCTTGGGAAAAATTGTGGCTTTGGAGGGTGGACTCTATGGCTTTATACGTTTCTGAGGTCTGTCGCTTCCCCAAACCCCAATTTCCACAAATTTCAACCACCCCAAATCTCCAGTAAATTCCTGGAGTTGGCAAGCCCATTCCCTAAAAGGGGTCGCTGAACCTCATAACAGGCAATACCTCCTTCTACTTATTATTGATTACATATTTCAAACATTTTGTATCTGCCTTTCTTCCTCGAGGCCATCAAAGTGGCTTCTAGTATTCCAAGTGCCTTACAATATCCTTTCCTTACGAGGAAAAGGGTATCATTTGGGGCTTTTTAGCTTAGGAAAATAGGATTAAAGGGGGATATGCGAGAGGCTAGGAAAATTATGTGTGGTGTTTGGGGTTGCCAGCTTCCAGGCGGTGACTGGTGACCTCCTGGAGTTACAACTGGTCTCCAGGCTTCAGAGATCAGGTCCCCTGAAGAAAATGGCCGTTTTGGAAGGTGGACTCCATGGCATTGTCCCCCGCTGAAGTCCCTCCCCTCCCCAAGCCCCGCCCTCCTCAGGCTCCACCCCCCAAATCTCCACATACTTTCCAGTCCGGACCTGGCAACCTTAGCGGTGTGGGGAAAGTGGATATTTTTTCTCCTTCTCCTAAAATACTACAGCTCAGGGGTGGCTCAGGGGAGTCGTCAGGAAGGCGATTCAAGACAGAGAGAAAAAAAAAATCTTCAGAGAACGCATAAGTGCCACGTGGAACTCACTGCCACAAGACACGATGACAGCGCACAGAGAGCCAGTTTGGTGTAGTGGTTATGAGCGGTGGACTTGGATCCGGAGAACCGGGTTTGATTCCGCACTCCTCAGGATAAAGCCAGCTGCTGGTGTGACCTTGGGCCAGTCACAGTTCTCTCAGAGCTGTTCTCTCAAGAGCAGTTTTCTGTCAGAGCTCTCTCAGCTCTGCCTTCCTCACAGAGTGTCTGTTGTGGGGAGGGGAAGGGAAAGGAGATTGTAAGCCACTCTGAGACTCCTTTGGGTAGTGAAGGGTGGGGTATAAATCCAACTCCTTCAATCTTAGGATGCATTCACAGAAGCATTGTGTCCAGATCACGGGAGGTGTTAGTCCTGCTCTGTTCTGCTATGCTCAGGCCTCACCTGGAGTTCTGTGTCCAGTTTTGGGCACCACATTGTAGGAAGGATGTAGATAAGCTTGAGCGTGTCCAGAAGAGGGTGACCAGGATGGTGAGAGGGTTGGAATCCAAGTCTTACGAGGAAAGGCTGAAAGAGTTGGGTATGTTTAGCCTGGGAAAGAGAAGGTTTAGAGGGGACATGATTGCAGTCTTCAAGTATCTGAAGGGCTGTCATGTAGAAGATGGAGCAGATCTGTTCTCTCTTGCTCTGGATTGCAAGACTAGATCTAATGGGGATCTATTACAAGGGAGTCAATACCAGCTAAATATCAGGAGAAAGTTCCTAACTGTAAGAGTGGTTGAGCAGTGGAACAGACTGCCTTGGGAGGTGGTGGATGCTCCTTTGCTGGATGTTTTCAAGCGGAGACTGGATGACCATCTTTCGGGTATGTTGTAGGTACGTAGGTATGTAGGGCTATCTTTCGGCTATGCTCCTGCAGAGTGCAGGGGGTTGGACTAGATGACCTGCAAGGTCCCTTCCAACTCTAACATTCTATGATTCTATTCTATGATTCCTCCTCCTCCTTCTGGAATTTGACCAATTCGTGGAAGACAGCTGTTAGCCAGATGGGTAAATGCAACCTCAGTATTCTGAGATACTATATCTCTGAAGAGTAGTTACTGGGGAAAGTTTTAGCCTCTTCCTGTATTTGGGCAGGCATGGCGGCGGCATTTTATTGCCTATTGCACGAAAGAGAATGCTGGACTGGATGGACCCTTGGTCTGATCCATCAGAACTCTTCTTCGGTTCTTAAGCCAGGACAAATCTCTGAGGAATTTCACAGTCCCCCTGCTAGGACTCTGTTTAGGGTTTCCCTGTAAATGTGGTACGCAGATTGGAGTATCACCAGAGACTGCTGAAGTATTACCAGAGCCTGGCTGTGGTCATAAGAACATAACATAAGAACATAAGAGAAGCCAATGTTGAATCAGGCCAACGGCCCATCTAGTCCAACACTCTGTCACACAGCGGCCAAAATATACCAGGTGCCATCAGGAGGTCCAGCAGTGGGACCAGGACACTAGAAGCCCTCCCACTGCTGCCCCCTCCAGCACCAAGAATAGAGTGCATCACCTGCCCCAGACTGAGAGTTCCCATCTATACCCCGTGGCTAATAGCCACTGATGGACTTCTGCTCCAGATGTTTATCTAATTCCCTCTTGAAACTGTCCATGCTTGTAGCTGCCACCACCTCCTGTGGCAGTGAATTCCATATGTTAATCACTCTTTGGGTGAAGAAGTATTTCCTTTTATCTGTTCTAACCCAACTGCTCAGCAATTTCATGGCATGCCCACGAGTTCTTGTATTGTGAGAAAGGGAGAAAAGTACTGGTCTGAGAATTTGTCTGCAAAGTATACAGTTTTTGGCCATAAAAATCTTAGGCTGAGATGATACACTCAATTAGCTCGGCCATAGACACAAATGCCAGGCGGATTTAAAGGCCGCGATCAGACACAAACGTCTGGGAAGTGCCCGGCACCCGTCGGCAACCCGTTTTGCTCCGCCGCAGAAGCAGAGTAAAAAGATACTAGGGAAAGTCTGGTAGTAAACAGGTTGTGACGGGCCACGGATGGACTTTCCCCTGTGTGATCGCTCCAGTGTGCTCCCATGGCATCAGGATGGTCTGATCAGGCCATTCCGACCCTATGCAGTTGTTCCCCCCCTGTCTTGGTATGCGCATCATCGCACACTGCATAGAGAGCACTCAGTGCGGGGATGTGAATCGTTGATCCCTCGTCAAAGCGCGCCGGAAACACACAGCAAAAAAACCCCAAAACCATTCACTCGCGGTTGCGTCTGATCATGCAGTGGCGGGCTGCCCCCGTAGCTTCCAAGGACTGTGTGATCACGCAACTGCAGGTCAAATTCCTACGGAGCAAATAGCCTCGCTTCCCTCCCGCGTTATCGCACGCATGTGACCGCAACCTTAATGTTATACTTAAGCCTTTGGGGTGTTTGCTTAATGTTGGTATGTATTTTGGGCCTCTTTAACTAGCCATATTCTCTCTGGACAATGTGCTTTAGGATTCTTTGAAAAGAAGGCAACTGAAACGACCCTCTGGAATCAGTAACGCAGCCCAGCTCCGAGAGAAAGACAGTACAAAGAGCTCTTTCGGCCTGCCGAGTGAGGATTTCCAAGAGACCAAGGGAACCGCCAGACAATCCTCGAGTCTCCTCTCTTTACACTCGGGCACTTCTCTGGATGTAGAGAAGGAGCATTCCTCCAAGATGGTGTTCGGTCCCCACGCCGTCAGAACAGACGGGAAAGGCAAAATCTCCATCCCGGAGGAGAACAACCTTCTCGGCAGGTGGATGTCAGACAGAGCCCAAGGCGAAGTCTGGAAATCTTCATCCAGTCGCGATATGGAGGCGAACGAGAAAAGCTACCGGCTCAACGGTTTCCAGAGGCCCCCAGGAGAGGGAAGTGATAAAAAAGAGAGGTCACCCAGAAAGAATGAAGCTCGATTTTCGGACAACAGGTAGGACCGTGACGGAAGTTTTTGTGAAATGACTTTTATGTGGTATTTGTTTGGAAGGCTGCTGGTTAGAGATTAGTGCTCATCCCTGCCCCAAGGAGCCTACAATCTCAGCCGTGAGTCTAGAACAGAACCGTGGTCTTCAACCACAAGTCATGACCGGTGTTCCCTCTAAGCTGAGTCAGTGTGAGCTAGCTCACCGTTTTTTAGCTTCCGGCTCACCTGTTTTTGCCTTCGCTCAGGAAGGAGGGCTCCAGGGCAAACTGATTTATGCAGCAGCCAAATCCCTCACTCACAGCTTTAAATGCCCGTAGCTCACAAGGTAGGATTTTTCCTCACAGGACTCCACAGCTTAAAAGGTCACATGGTCACAGGGTCTCCCCTACTGGCTCATAACAGCCCCCCCGTTTGAAGCGGGGTATCCACTAACCCCAGCCCCCCTCTTTCACCATTGCTCTGAGCGGTAAGGAAAGAATTTTTTTGTAAATTGTAAAATTGGCAGTCAGACCGACGGCATGATTCATTTCCGGGGGTTTCCCGAGGACATCGCTCCTCTCTAGGAAACATTGGAACTCTGTGGTAAAAGTGATGTCACACCATTGCCCACGTCCCAATGTCCCTGTTCCCCCCAAGGATGCCAGCCTCCAGGGGGGACCTGGGGTTCCCCCAGAATTACAGCTCATCTCCCGACTACAGAGATCAGTTCCCCTGGAGGAAATGGATGCTTTGGAGGGATGCTTTCGAGCGTGTCCAGAAGAGTGCGACCAGGATGATGAGAGGGTTGGAATCCAAGTCTTATGAGGAAAGGCTGAAAGAGTTGGGTATGTTTAGCCTGGGAAAGAGAAGACTTAGAGGGGACCTGATGGCAGTCTTCAAGTATTTGAAGGGCTGTCATGTAGAAGATGGAGCAGATCCATTCTCTCTTGCTCCGGATTGCAAGACTAGATCTAATGGGTGGAAATTACAGGGGGTCGTTACCGGCTAGATATCAGGAGAAACTTCCTAACTGTAAGAGTGGTTGAGCAGTGGAACAGACTGCCTCGGGAGGTGGTGGATGCTCCTTCCCTGGACGTTTTCAAGCGGAGGCTGGACGACCATCTTTCGGGTATGTTGTAGGTATGTAGGGCTATCTTTCGGCTTCGCTCCTGCAGAGTGCAGGGGGTTGGACTAGATGACCTGCAAGGTCCCTTCCAGCTCTAACATTCTATGATTCTATGACTTTATGGCACTGTACCCCACTGAGGTTCCTCTTCTCTCCAGGATCCATCCCCAAATCTCCAGGTGTTTCTGAACATGGATCTGGCAACCCACAGCCCCCTCCCTCCTGTTGGTTGCTAGGAAGGGCCTTGCAACCTTTTAGGTGTACGTCTGGGATCCTCAATGGGGTGCCCACCGACACCTTTCCTGTTACCTACCAAGTTTTTTAAAAAGTTAGGAGGGTGAAAACGTTAAATTTGAGCAGGAGGGAGTAGGAGAGTTTTTCCTTGGGTGATAGAACATCCCCTGAAATGTGCCCTGCACGATGACGTCAATCTCTGGGTGATGTCACTGCAGTGCGCGCACTTTGCACGTTGAAGAACCCCCAGAGAAGGACAGGGACCCCCCACCAGCAGCCAAGTGAGACCTGGCAACCCTACAGCAAAT
Organism: Gekko gecko; assembly: GCA_029375565.1. Lineage (NCBI taxonomy): Eukaryota > Metazoa > Chordata > Lepidosauria > Squamata > Gekkonidae > Gekko > Gekko gecko. The sequence continues at coordinate 98,709,411 of JAPDNY010000011.1, forward strand.
TCGTGTGGCTGGGGGTTCGAGTGCTGCAAGAAAATTCTGAAATCTGAACAATGCCAGGGACATTTTGAGGCCATACGAAACGGGTTATCGGAGCCTATTCTAAGGTCGATATTAAGCACTTCAACCCGTCGGCTGATGATTCTGTCACTCAAATAGCCTTATTTTCATAACAATCACTTAAAAAGACTTCCATCAATTTTGTTGAAAAATTCACTCATTAGAAAAATGGTTGCTCCGGGGCCCCTCCGGGATTAGGGGCCCTGAAGTTGAAGCTTCCTTAGTTTCATAGTAGATCTGACCCTGTCTTGTCACGAAGCCAGGCTTGACACACCGGAGAGAGCCACCCTGTAAACTTTCTGTATATAGCGTCCATCTTCATGAGACTTTTTCCCCAACCGAATTCAAAACCATGTGAATGCCTCCATTCTGGGGTGCAGTGCATTGGGATGCGCTGCAGAGATCTGGACTGCCGTCTGGAATACCAGCGACAGAGCGTGCTGGCCCACGAAAGCTTATCCCGCGAATAAAACTTCATTGGTCTTGAAGGTGCCGCTGGGCTCAGAAGTTTTGTTAATCTGGAACACCAGTAGAGGGAGCCCTTTCAAAAGCGATCGGCGCCTTGCGGGGCTGCCACCGTTTCCTTTGGCCTTTTTGCGTCTCCATCCAGGGTTTGCGGCCAGAATTGTCTGAGTCACGCGGAAAACCCCAGAGACGGCTGACCTTTAAGTAAAGGAGTTGGCTTCTTTGGAGTTGGCTTGGGACACCTTCCCCAGGAGGAACGGGCGGAAGCCTAGGGGCCTTCTTTAGTTTTAAGAAATAATGGGGGATTACCGAGTTCACGGAATTATGAACGGGTGCAAGAGGGAGGATTTGCTTCCTCTCTCGTAATAATTGGGGCATCAGAGGAAATTTGGTATGGTTTCCGAGCAAAAAGTACTTCTCTGGACAGCACAGTTTTGCCACGACCAGGTGCTGTCTCTTGAAAAAAAGAATTAGACGTTGTTTGTGGAATAAAAGGCCTGCCGACAGGGACGATGGCAGACATGGAACTCCCGGGTGCAAGGGAGGTGCACCTCGGAATTCCCAGTGATAGGTCAATCAGGGAAGGCTTCTGCCTTCATGTCTTGGCTGTCGGAAACTGAATTCTACACTCGAGGGAGGCACTGTGGTGTAGTGGTTAGAGTGCCGGGCTGGAACCTGGGAGACCCAGGTTCAATTCCCCACTTGGACATGAAATTTACTGAATCATTTTCGGACAACCGCATACCCTCAACGTAACCTACCTTACAGGGGTGTCAGGGAGGATAAAGTGGGAAAGGGAGAGCCACAGGTACTAGCCTGCGTAGGTAGGTAGGTAGGTAGATAGACAGATAGATAGATTTACCCTGCTGATAATCCCTGATATTAGTGTTCACTGAGCCAATAGATAGACAGACAGACACCATACAGAGAGCCAGTTTGGTGTAGTGGTTAAGTGCGCGGACTCTAATCTGGGAGAACCGGGTTTGATTCCCCCACTCCTCCACTTGCACCTGCTGATGTGACCTTGGGTCAGTCACAAGCTCTGGCACAGCTGTTCTTGAAAAAGAGCAGTTTCTGTCAGAGCTCTCTCAGCCCCACCTACCTCACAGGGTGTCTGTTGTGGGGAGGGGAAGGGAAAGGAGTTTGTAAGCTGCTCTGAGACTCAAAAGTGAAGGGCGGGGTATAAATCCAATCTCTTCTTCTTCTTCTTCATATGAGACCAGGATGACAGACAGACAGACAGATGATAGATAAATAGATTTACCCCACTGATAATCCCTAGCATTTGTGTTCACTGAGCCAATAGAAAAACAGACAGGACCTATATAAGGCCAGGGATGACAGAGCGATCAATCAATCGATAGATAGATTCCTTTGATTTGCTTTATACCCCACTCTCCCCCACTAATTGAGCAGTGGAACAGCCTGCCTCGGGAGGTGGTAGATGCTCCTTCCCTGGACGTTTTCAAGCAGAGGCTGGATGACCACCTTTCGGGTATGTTGTAGGTATGTAGGGCCGTCTTTCGGCTATGCTCCGTCAGAGTGCAGGGGGTTGGACTAGATGACCTGCAAGATCCCTTCCAATTCTAACAGTCTATGTTTCTATGATTCTAATGTGGGTCTCAGAGCGGGTTCCAACTTCTAATAAATAGAATGTATATAAGATTAAAACATATCAGTTAAACACAATTCCAGCAATTCTGTTCCTAAGACAGCTCATACAGTTACTACACTGGTGCCCCGGGGGGGGGGGGAGCAGGGAGGTGGAGGTAGCAGATCTATATGGATGGGAGTTCTCCTGGCCAATGTTCCCTCTAAGCCATGGAGTCTTGTGAGCAAAAGTTCTAATGGTGAGCTACTGGCAGTAAAGTTGTGAGCGAGCCATTCGACTTCCACGTCAATTAGTTTGCTCTGGAGCCATCCGTCCTGAGCTAAGTCAAAAACGTGTGAGCCGGAGGCTAAAGAACTGTGAGCTGGCTCGCACTAACTCAGCTTAGAGGGAACACTGCTCCTGACCTCTTCCATACGCTTGGTAGTAAATCTCCATCTTACAGGCCCTGCGGGGATTGTACCAAATCCTGCAGGACCCAGCTCTCAGACAATAGATAGATAGACAGATTATTAAGATTATGCATGGGATAGAGCAGGTTGAGAAAGAAGTACTTTTCTCCCTTTCTCACAATACAAGAACTCCTGGGCACTCAATGAAATTGCTGAGCAGTCGGGTTAGAACGGATAAAACGAAGTCCTTCTTCACCCAAAGAGGGATTAACACATGGAATTCACTGCCACGGGAGGTGGTGGTGGCTACAAGCATGGACAGCTTCAAGAGGAAATTAGAAAAACATATGGAGCAGAGGTCCATCAGTGGCTATTAGCCACAAGGTATAGATAGGGACTCTGGGGCAAGGGATGCTCTGTATTCTTGGTGCTTGGGGGGGGCCAACAGTGGGAGGGGCTTCTAGTGTCCTGGCCCCACTGGTGGACCTCCTGATGGCCCCTGGTATTTTTGGCCACTGTGAGACACAGAGTGTTGGACTGGATGGGCCGTTGGCCTGATCCAACATTGGCTTCTCTTATGTTCTTAGACAGACAGACAGACAGACATTCCTGTGGATCTTTCACTTTCTCTTAAACGAGCTGCCAGTTTGTATCTTAAGCAACCACGGTCACAATTCCTAACTCACAAATTGGCCCCTCTGCCCCATTAGCTCCTGTCCTTTCATTTCTGGTGGCCCGGCGGCATTAACGGAAGCCCCAGGAGTGACCTCTTCTTGCCCCCCCACCCCTTCCCATCCCTGAAGCCAAGACATTCTTTTCTCATTCCTTTCATTCCCGTTTCCCTTGTTCTGTTTCAAACCTGCGGTTTGACATTCCCCCCCAAATCTCTCCTGGCCGTGGGCTTCTGGTTCTTCTGGCGCCTGCATCTGGTCGAGAGACAGGGCCGAGAAACACAGGTTCTGCTTGGAAATCTCTAAACAGGAACCATCCGACGGAGAGGGCAGGATTTGTAGGGGTTTTTAAACCATCTGGAGAAATGCAGATTCCAGTTTTTATGACGGGGGGGGAAAGAGGGAAGGAAGAGGGCAAAGCGTACGTGGTCGGCAACAGAGAGGCAGTGTAGCGTAGTGCTTTGAGCTGTGGAGCAGGAGGTACCTGGTTCAGATCTCTTTTCAGATATAAGCAAGTTGACTGCTTCTGCGTGCGGATTCTCTCCTGGCACAGAGAGTAGGAGGACCGTACAGTGGAGGGGAATAACGTGCACTCAATTCTTCTGGTTCTCGAGTCTCCCCCCCCACTTTGGTGGTGGAAGGCGCCATCGAGTTGCAGCTGACTTATGACAACCCTGTAGGGTTTTCAAGGCAAGAGATGAAACAAGGTGGAGCAACCCTGAACTTCCTTGGTGGTCTCCCATTCTACTACCAACCAGGACTGACACTGCTTAGCTTCCGAGATTTGAAGAGACTGGCCTAGCTCAGTCGTCTTCTTCTTCTTCTTCTTCTTCTTCTTCTTCTTCTTCTTCTTCTTCTTCTTCTTCTTCTTCTCCTTCTCCTTCTCCTTCTCCTTCTCCTTCTCCTTCTCCTTCTCCTTCTCCTCCTCCTCCTCCTCCTCCTCCTCCTCCTCCTCCTCCTCCTCCTCCTCCATCTCCATCTCCATCTCCATCTCCATCTCCATCTCCTTATTCTCCTTATTCTCCTCCTCCTCCTCCTCCTCCATCATCTCCATCTCCTTCCTACCTTCCTCCTCCTCCTTTTCTTCTTCTATAGCAACCCTGGACTTCCTTGGTGGTCTCCCATTCTAGTGCCAACCAGGACTGGCCCTGCTTAGCTTCCAAGATTTGAAGAGACTGGGCTAACTTGGATGGCCTTCTTCTCCTCCTCCTCCTCCCCCATCATCTTCATCTCCATCTCCTTCCTACCTTCCTCCTCCTCCTTTTCTTCTTCTATAGCAACCTTGGATTTGTTGGTAGTCTCCCATTCAGGGCTATTTTGGGGCAGGAACGCACAGGAACGGAGTTCTGGCTGGCTCCCGAGTTGGCCACGCCCAGCAGGAACTCATTAGCATAACAGGCCACACCCAAGAGCAGAAACTCATTCGGAGTGGCTACATTTGGGGTGTGTGGCCTAACTTGCAAAGGAGTTCCTGCTACCGAAAAAAGCCCTGGGGTTTTGACAACAAACAAGGTCAACAGAATAAGAAGCAAAAGGTGGGTGTGGCTGGATGACCACAGTTCTGGTAACACGGGGGTGTGGCCTAATATGCTAATGAGCCATGCTGTCAGGAGTCCGGCCTAATATGCTAATGAGTTCCTGCTGGGCTTTTTCTACAAAAAAGCCCTGCTCCCATTCAAGTGCTAACCAAGGCTTATCCTATTTCATCCCTCCCTGATATTTCCATTAAAAGGAGCAGGCAGTAAGTGATGGGAGAGACGTCTGCCTGAGACCCTGGAGAGCAGCTGCCAGTCTGGGTAGGCAATACTGATCTTTGACGGACCAAGCATCCGACTCAGTAGAAGGCAGCTTCAGGTGTACTAGATAGATACATAAGAGAACATAAGAACATAAGAGAAGCCAATGTTGAATCAGGCCAATGGCCCATCTTGTCCAACACTCTGTCACTCTGTCACACAGTGGCCAAAAATACCAGGTGCCATCGGGAGATCCAGCAGTGGGCCCAGTTTCATTTTCTTACAATAGCATTGTGATATCTGTGACATTGGCACTAGCTGGGTCGAAACCACCCACGAATCATCCTTGGTCGTTTGATTGAGGGAATTTGCCCTTAAAAATCACTCCTGGGTGAAAGAGAAAGCTGGGAAACGCAGCACAATTCTTATCAATGCAATATATTTTTTTACAATCCTAAGATCACTGACTGAGTCTAAGGAGGAACGGAATCCCTTCCAGAATTACTTTGCTGAACGAATTGATACCGTCAACTCAAAAGAGACAAAAATCGAACGGTGTAGATGTTATATGCCAGGGAGTTCTAGGAAAGTACGTTTTTAGAATTGCGTGAATGCAGCATGGGAGCGTTTCCGTCTCTCTCTTTGCAAATCTTACCCGTCTCCCTTGATCTAGGGCATCTGTTTTCCTTTATTAACAGTTCTTCCTTGCAGTTTCAACAAAAGGCCAAAAACATTCAGATAACCTTTTGCCGTGACGAACACCAGATATTTAGCATTTAGGATGCCAGCAGAGCTTGGGGGCAAAGCAGGGTCAACTGCAATCCATTACTTGGGAGGGGAGACCACCAGGGTAGAGTAGGGTCCAGTGTTACCCCTAAGCTGAGTTAGTGTGAGCTAGCTCACAGTTTTCTAGCCTCCGGCTCACACATTTTTTTCTCGGCTCGGGAAGGGAGGGCTCCAGAGCAAACTAGTTTAGGCAGTAGCCAAATCGCTCGCACACAGCTTTAATGCCAGCAGCTCACAAAGTAGAAGTTTTGGTTACAAGACTCCACAACTTAGAGTGAACATTGGTGGGGACTGCAATGCAGAGGAACACAATGGCCAAATACTTCTCCTTGTCTCTGACCTGCAGCACCCCATGAATGGGGTGGCCATGAGTCAGCTGTAACTTGACAGCATGTTCTTCTTTACCTGTATATGCCAAGTGCTCTTAGGAACATCAGAAGAGCCCAGCTGGATCAGACCAGTGGTCCATCCAGTCCAGCATCCTGCCTCACACAGTGGCCAACCAGTTCCTCTGGAGGGCCAACAACAGGGCAGAGAGGCTGAGGCCTTCCCCTTATAAGAAGAGCCCTGCTGGATCAGACCAGTGGTCTATCCAGTCCAGCATCCCATCTCACAGAGTGGCCAACCAGTTCATCTGGAGGGCCAACAACAAGGCATAGAGGCCAAAACCTTCCCCTGATAAGAACGTCAGAAGAGCCCTGCTGGATCAGACCAGTGGTCCATCTAGTCCAGCATCCTGTCTCATACAGTGGCCAACCAGTTCCTCTGGATGGCCAGCAACAGGGTACAGAGGCCACAACCTTCCCCTGTATATGCCAAGTGCTCTTAGGAACATCAGAAGAGCCCTGCTGGATCAGACCAGTGGTCCATCCAGTCCAGCATCCTGTCTCACACAGTGGCCAACCAGTTCCTTTGGAAAGCCAACAACAAAGCGTAGAGGCTGAGGCCTTCACCTCATAAGAAGAGCCATGCTGGATCAGTGGCCCATCTAGTCCAGCCTCCCATCTCATACAGTGGCCAACCAGTTCCTCTGGAGGGCCAACAACAGGGCATAGAGGCCGAGGCCTTCCCTTGATAAGAACATAAGAGGAGCCCTGCTGGATCAGAACAGTGGTCCATCCAGTCCAGCATCCTGTCTCACACAGTGGCCAACCAGTTCCTCTGGAGGGTCAGTAACAAGGCATAGAGGCCAAAACCTTCCCCTAATGAGAACATCAGAAGAGCCCTTCTGGATCAAACCAGTGAAAGCCCATCCAGTCCAGCATTCTGTCTCACACAGCAGCCAACCATTTCCTCTCTAGGGCCAACCACAGGGCATAGAGAAGCCAAAGTCTTCCCCTCACACTACCTCTGAATATGGCAGTCCCCTTTAGTCACCATGGCTAGTGGGCATCCGTGGACATCTCCTCCGTGAATCTGTCTGACCCCTCCTTTTAAAGCCATCCATGTTCGTGGCCATCAGTACTTTCACTGGCAGAGAATCCCACAGTTTAATTATGTGTTGATGACATCTCCTCCACAGATTTTAGTTCAAATTGATCACGAGGTTGAGAGATCTGCGAATGGATCTTCCCTGCATAGGTTTTTCCAGGCTTTCAGCATCCCGGATCCCGAGACTTGGGTGGGGCCTGGCTGTGTCACATCGAATAGCAGTACCACACTAGGAACTGGACCGCACAAATATTTCTAGATCTCTTACTTTATTTTATCCTGCCCTCCTTCTAAGGAGCTGAGGGAGATTGGATTTATTCCCCGCCCTTCACTTGGGAGTCTCAGAGTGACTTACAATCTCCTTCCGTTCCCCTCCCCACAACAGACACCCTGGCTGCGGTCACACACACTAAATAATCCACTTTCGATCCACTTTCAATGCACTGAGGTTTATAAAATTATGCATGGGATAGAGCAGGTTGAGAAAGAAGTACTTTTCTCCCTTTCTCACAATACAAGAACTTGTGGGCATTCCATGAAATTGCTGAGCAGTCGGGTTAGAACAGGTAAAAGGAAATACTTCTTCATCCAAAGAGTGATTAACACTCGGAATTCACTGCCACGGGAGGTGGTGGCAGCTACAAGCATGGACGGCTTCAAGAGGGAATTGGGTAAACATATGGAGCAGAAGTCCATCAGTGGCTATTAGCCACAAGGTATAGATAGGAACTCTCAGTCTGGAGCAGGTGATGCACTCTATTTTTGGTGCTGGAGGGTGCAGCAGTGGGAGGGCTTCTGGTGTCCTGGCCCCACTGGTGGACCTCCTGATGGCACCTGGTATTTTTGGCCACTGTGTGACAGAGTGTTGGACTAGACGGGCCATTGGCCTGATTCAGCATTGGCTTTTGTTATATTCTTATGTTCACTGTCCAACTGGATTTTTACTGTGTGAACTGGCAAAATCCAATTTGAAAGTGTGCATCAAAAGTGGATTATTTATTGTGTGTAACCGCGGTTCTTGAGAGGTTGGTGGGGCTGAGAGAGCTCTTTCGAGGACTGCCCTTGAGAGAACAGCTCTCAGGGAACTTGTGACTGACCCAAGGTCACCCAGCAGCTGCACGTGGAGGAGTGGGGAATCAAACCCGGTTCTTCCAGATCAGAGTCCGTCACTCTTAACCACCACGCCAAATTGGGTCTCTGTTTCTGGGGGGTGGTGGAGGGAATAAAATCGAGAAGGATCTATGGATGCACGTGGATTGATGTCACGTAGGATGTGGGCCGTGCTTTCAACACAACAGTCGCCATGGGAGCCGAGCTTCCCGCCCACTTGCTCCGCACATGTATGCGCACACCCACAAACCAACCCAAGGTCCTATATTTTTGCCTGGTTTTTAAAACTGTTCCCAGAGTTGTGGAGGAGGGGAGAGAGAGAAAGAGAGACGGAGAGAGAGGGACTTCTTTTTACAGGCACACAGTAATGCTAGAAAAACACCCGACGAATTAAAGCCGAGGTCGAGTGAGTCCCTTGACGACACTGGACCTCAAACCAAGCCAACGCGGAGGGTGTTCCCTTTTCGTATACTGCTTCTTACATTTTGGCCACATCCTTCCTTCAAGGAACTCGGGGTGATGTACCTGGTTCTCCCTTCCTTGGTTTTGTTCCCAACGAGCCTGCAAGGTGGGTTCGGCTGGGGGGAGAGAAACTGCGCTACGTGTTGTTACAGGAGGGAGGGTTTGAACCCAGGCCTCCCCGTTCCTAGTTGCGCTGGTGACCCGCCACTTGCTCGCAGCCTAACCTACCTTACAGGTTGTTGTGTGGACAACCAGGGGGGGCTGTGCCTAGCACCCCCAGCGTTAATGTGCTTCCAGAGCATGCATCATTCTTATTCCCTGCATGACAAGGCCTGCGCTCCCTGTGATCCAGGGGGATGCAGGTAAAACTTGGCACACAGCAGAGTCCGATAATCAGGCTAGAGAAATCACTTGGTTTAGACATTGATATTGAAACCCAGATCTCACAGACAGTTGAACAGTGACCTGTCCGGCAGATGGAGGATCACACATTCAAACGGTCCTTCCAATGAGAGCGAATTTGGTGTAGTGGTTAAGAGCGCTGACTCTAACCTGGGAGAACCGGGTTTGATTCCCCACTCCTCCACATGCAGCTGCTGGTGTGACCTTGGGCCAGTCACAAGTTCTCTCAGAGCTGTTCTCTCACGAGCAGTCCTCGGGAAAGCTCTCTCACCTCCACCTACCTCTCACGGTGTCTGTGGTGGGGAGGAGGAGGGAAGGGGATTGTAAGCCACTGACACTCCTTCAGGTAGTGAAGGGTGGGGTATAAATCTAATCTCTTCTTCTGGAAAACTACTGTTGTCCAGGAGAGGGCAAGCCTTGAACGCTTCATCATGAGCTTTGTAGCTTCCCACATGCAAGAAGGCTTGCCAGTCCCCAGTTGGCGTGGGGCATCCCCTGCCCATGGGTTCCATTACCCACCATCACTTGGACCAGTGGCAGGAGATGGATTTTTTTTTTTTAAAGGAAATGGCAACTGTGGCTCTACATCACTTCTGGCAAATGATAGATTTTCTGGCAACTCCTAGAGCTGCCCTGTGCCAGTTTGGTGTAGTGGTTAAGTGCGTGGACTCTAATCTGGGAGAACCGGGTTTGATTCCCCGCTCCTCCACTTGCACCTGCTGGATGACCTGGGGCAAGCCATAGTTCTGATAAGAGCTGTTTTTGAAAAAGAGCAGTTTCTGTCAAGAGCTCTCTCAGCCCCACCTACCTCACAGGGTGACTGTTGTGGGAAGGGGAAGGGAAAGGAGTTTGTAAGCCGCTCTGAGACTCCTTTGGGTAGTGAAGGGCCGGGTATAAATCCAATCTCCTCCTCCTCCTCCTCCTCCTCCTCCTCTTCTTCTTCTTCTTCTTCTTCTTCTTCTTCTTCTTCTTCTTCTTGTTTTCCTCTCAAAAGAGCAGTTTCTGTCAAGAGCTCTCTCAGCCCCACTTACCTCACTGGGTGTCTGTTGTGGGAAGGGGAAGGGAAAGGAGTTTGTAAGCCGCTTTGAGACTCCTTTGGGTAGTGAAGGGCGGGGTATAAATCCAATCTCCTCCTCCTCCTCCTCCTCCTCCTCCTCTTCTTCTTCTTCTTCTTCTTCTTCTTCTTCTTCTTCTTCTTCTTCTTCTTCCCGGAATTAAACTTTGTCGGCCTTAAGGGTGCCTCTGGATTCAAACTTCGCTCTGCTGCTTCAGGCCAATCGGGGAACTCACCTGAATCTCTGTCGAAAGGCGGTGTGCTGTGGAAGAACCCGTAAAACCGATTGACCGTTATTCCGGCTTGTCATTTCGAAGAGGCTGCCGACCTTTCATTTTATAAACCCTCCCGCTTGTTTGTCTTGTAAGGTAGATAGGAAGCTGATCTGGGAAGTGTGCAGTTATTGTACAAACCGCAGGCCTTTCTCCTTGAGACCTGCCACTCCGGAAACACCAGGCCCTCGATGTACAGAGATCAAATGGGAAGGCTTGTCGAATTGCAGAGGACAGCAGAGGGTTTCCTTACGATGAAGCCCCTTTGCTTCCGAGCATGGTTTCCTGAAGTGATAGATTGCCTCCTTCAAACATGAGGCGCCGATTGTAGGGTTTTCTCTCCCCTTCCCCCAGATGTATAAGAAATGCAATTGAGATAAAGTGGTACAAGAAGAAGAAGAAGAGGAGGAGGAGGAAGAGGAGGAGGAGATTGGATTTATACCCTGCCCTTCACTACCTGAGGGAATCTCAGAGCGGCTTATAAACTCCTTTCTCTTCCCCTCCCCACAACAGGTAGAAGAAGAATAAGAATAAGAAGAGATTGGATTTATACCCTGCCCTTCAGTACTCAAGGGAGTCTCAGAGCGGATTACAAACTCCTTTCCCTTCCCCTCCCCACAACAGACACCCTGTGAGGTAGGTGGGGCTGGGGGAGCTCTGAGAGGACAGGAGGAGGAAGAGGAGGAGGAGGAGATTGGATTTATACCCTGCCCTTCACCTACTTACAATCTCCTTCCCTTCCCCTCCCTACAACAGACACCCTGCGAGGTAGTTTGGGCCGAGAGAGCTCTTTCAAGGACTGCTCTTGAGAGAACAGCTCTGAGAGAACTTGTGACTGACCCAAGGTCACACCAGCAGGTGCAAGTGGAGGAGTGGGGGAATCATACCCGGTCCTCCCAGATCAGAGTCCGCGCTCTTAACCACTACACCAAACTGGCTCTCAATCTTGGAGGTGGCTTGAATAAAGAAAGCGGCTTCTGATTGTTCTCCACCTGCAAAATCAGGTTGCCGACTGTGGGTCAGGAGGTTCCTGGAGCATTAGGGGGTGGAGCCTGGGGAAGGCAGGGTTTGGGGAGAGGAGGGGCCTCAGTGGTGTGCACTGCCATAGACTCCGCCCTCTAAAGCAGCCATTTTTTCCAGGGGAACGAATATTTGGGGATCAGTCGTAATTCAAGGAGATCACTGAAATGAATTTTTCAATCCCTCCGTCCGTTTTCCTACAAAGCCAGCCGTATTTCACCGTAATCCATTTTTATTTCCTTTTATTTCCATGTGGTGACTGATCTTCTGCACCTCAGATGGCTGGCAGGTTCCTTCTTGCCTTGACTCATCCCATAGCGCCGATGATTCATTTTCCACCCCCGGGGCATGTACATATATAGTCATTATGCGGATTCAGCCACGTTCCCTCAAATCCACTTCTAAAAGCTTTTTCTGGGATACAAAGATGAGAGGATGCCATTCGACGTTCCTCCGGGATGGGCGACGTGCCTGCCCTCGGGGTGCCAAAAACCAGCCTAGGAAAGTCTGAAGTGTCGTGCGGGCGTTCCCTCCTTTGCCCCCCCCCTCCTTCTAAAGGAAAATAAAAGCCATAAGAGGAAATGAAACGGTTGAGGAGGCTGTGGTAAGACAGCTGTTCCTGAGGTAATAACATGGTGCCCGTTGTTCTGTTGCAAATTCATGGAATCCAAGTGTGCCTTCAAAGTTGTCCTCATTAAGCTTGGATCGGTATTTCCCCCAGGTAATAAACAGATGCCCAGAACAGAATGGACCAGCTATTCAGGAAGCTGCCCAGTGTGGTGTAGTGATTTAAGAGTGGTGAAGTCTACCAGGCCCGTAGCCAGGATTTTGTGGCTTGCGCGGCAGATTTTTGTTCTTGTGGGGCTGAAGTTCTCAGTACAGAACGAAAAGCCGTTTAGCCAATAGAAAGCGGTTACCGGGATAGATCTCTGAAACTGCACACTGTCAATCACTTTAGATGACAGTCCTCAGCCGATGCAAATTAATCCCTTCTGCCAGCCTAAGCAACAGCTCTAATAACAAGCCGGCGGCTGGGGGGGATGACTTCTAGAGTCAAGAAACTCACACTTAGGCAGAAAAGCTCTCTGAAAGGAGACCAGTTTCTTGACCCAGAGTTCGAAGGGATCCTAGAGGTCACGTACTCCAGCCACCTTGCTCAGTGCGGGAATTAGTCAACTACAGCACCCCACCCTGCTTAAAGGAGCACATGCCTTTCAAAAAATGTTTTTAAATGGTTGAAAAAAGCATTTACAAGAGAAATTCTTGTGGGGCTGTGCCATTAAGAAAGGGGGCAGAGCCCCCCCAAACCCTACCATAGCTATGGACCTGGACTGGGTTTGATTCCCCACTCATCCACATCTTGCCTGCTGGGTGACCTTGGGCCAGTCACAGTTCTCTCAGAGCTCTCTCAGCCCCACCTACCTCATAAGGTCCCCGTTGTGGGGAGAGGAAGGAAAGGCGATTGTAAGCTGCTCTGAGACTCCATAGGGTAGAGAAAACCAGGGTATAGAAACCCACTCGTCTTCTTCTTAAACCCATTTAACACAAGAAACCACCTAGAATACAGCTGAACAGTGACGGAAGATCCTGAAGGATTAAACCCCCCCCCCCCACTATCGATCCATTTCCTGCCAGTTTGGTGTAGTGGTTAAGTGTGCGGACTCTAATCTGGGAGAACCGGGTTTGATTCCCCCACTCCTTCACTTGCACCTGCTGATGTGACCTTGGGTCAGTCACAAGCTCTGGCACAGCTGTTCTTGAAAAAGAGCAGTTTCTATCAGAGTTCTCTCAGCCCCACCTGCCTCACAGGGTGTCTGTTGTGTGGAGGGGAAGGGAAAGGAGTTTGTAAGCCGCTCTGAGACGCCTTTGGGTAATGAAGGGCAGGGTATAAACCCAATCTCCTCCTCCTCCTCCTCCTCCTCCTCCTCTTCCTCCTCTTCTTCTTCTTCTTCTTCTTCTTCTTTTCTTTTCTTTTCTTTTCTTTTCTTTTCTTTTCTTTTCTTTTCTTTTCTTTTCTTTTCTTCCCTGGGGCTCAAAGTAGAAAGCTCTGAAGAGATCTCTCATCTAGGCATGGAGCAAACCCAAATCGACGTAACTTCTATGGGCTTGCATGATTATATAAGGTTGCCAGCCTCCAGGTGTTGCCTGGAGATTCCCTTGGAATTACAAATGATCTGCAGACGACAGAGATCAGTTTCCCCGGAGCAAATAGCTGCTTTGGAAGGTGGACTGTGTGGTATTACACCACACTGAGGTCTCTCCTCCTCAGACTCTGCCCCTCCCAGTCAGCACCCACCCAAAGCCCCAGGTCGATTCCAACCCTGAACCGGCAACCCGAATTATGTGCCTTCCAGCCATACTCTGAAGTTAGCTGCTGTAGATTTTCTAGTTTGTCTGGCTGTGGTCTTGGCATTGTAGGACCTGACGTTTTGCCAGTAGCTGTGCCTGGCATCCTCAAAGGTATAACACAGAAAGATGGACACAGAGAGTACCCCATCTTTCTGTGTTATACCTCTGAGGATGCCAGTCACAGCTACTGGCGAAACGTCAGGTCCTACAAGGCCAAGACCACGGCCAGACAAACCCGGAAAATCTACAGCAGCTAGTGAACTCCGGCCGTGAGGGCCTTTGACAACATATCATACTCTGAAGATCTGAATAGGATTTCCCACTGACGGATGATATCCAGGAGTCAACGTTTTGGTTCAGTTTGGGTTCAGCTGTGAGTTCAGTCGATGAGGTCCCAGCCAGTAAAAATATTCATTAATTGGCTCACGAAATCTCTGGATTCGGGAGGGAGAGCTGTGTCCGGGATCGGAAAACTTAAATATGATTCACGCTGTGGCGGTGAATTGCTTAGCAGGGTGGGGCAAGCTAATGGGTATAATAAACCGAGTAAGGACTAGACCCCCGAAAGTACTACAAAGTCCACACAAACAACGCAACCAGGGTTCAGCTTGTGACATGATATGATTTGAAATTGCTCTTCAGTTACTTATTTAAATCAAGGGCCACAATTTAATAGCGGGGGTTTTTTTTGGGGGGGAAGCAAATATAGGTGTAAAATGGTTTTTGGTAGTTGCTGTAGATTTTCCAGGTTGTGTGGCCGTGGTCTTGGCATTGTAGGACCTGATGTTTCGCCGGCAGCTGCGACTGGCATCCTCAGAGGTATAACACAGAAAGATGGAGGGCTCCCTGTGTCAAGGTGAGAAGAAGAAAAATGGTAGGCAGGTCATTTATATCTACCCTGGAAGGTGGGGTAGGTCGAAGTCATTCTCTTGTAGTAGTTCTCCAGGCTATGAACATATGAACATGCTAATGGAGGAGCTTTCCTGAAGAGGTTCTTTTGTCTGTGGATTGTTTCCTGAGGAGTTTCCTGAGGAGGTTCTTTTGTCTGTGGATTGTTTCCTGAGGAGTTTCCTGAGGAGGTTCTTTTGTCTGTGGATTGTTTCCTGAGGAGTTTCCTGAGGAGGTTCTTTGTTTGTGGAATGGCTGTTGAAACTCCTAATCTTATCTGTAGCGCTAGCTGCAGTGCAGTTGTCGGTCGGGTTGACAGATCTGGGCTGAGAAATTTGGGGGGTGGAGCCTGCGGAGGGCGGGGCTTGGGGAGCTCGGCAGGTATGCGACGCCAGTGAGTCCACCCTCCAAAGCAGCCATCTTTTCCATGGGGACTGATCACTCTCATCCGGAGTTCTGTTGTAATTCCGGGAGATAGCCACGCTTCGCCTAGAAGTTGGCAAACTTAGTTGTGCAGTGTAAAAAACCAGCCTGCTAACATGCTACGTGCAGCAACTTTGGGTACAAATCTGTTGGACCTTCTCTCCTTCCCGAGGGTCTGGTCTCCATCTGACAGTGGGTAAGTTTGGATCAGTCCAGGAAGGGCCTGCTTTGTGGCAGCCCCGTCTCTGTGGGACAGGCTGCCCAGTAAGAGAAGAAGAGAAGATTGGGTTTATACCCCGCCCTTCACTACCCAAGGGAGTCTCAGAGCGGCTTACAAACTCCTTTCCCTTCCCCTCCCCACAACAGACACCCTGTGAGGTAGAAGAAGAAGAAGAAGAAGAAGAAGAAGAAGAAGAAGAAGAAGAAGAAGAGATTGGATTTATACCCCGCCCTTCACTGCCCAAGGGAGTCTCAGAGCGGTTTACAAACTCCTTTCCCTTCCCCTCCCCACAACAGACACCCTGTGAGGTAGAAGAAGAAGAAGAAGAAGAAGAAGAAGAAGAAGAAGAAGAAGAAGAAGAGATTGGATTTATACCCCGCCCTTCACTGCCCAAGGGAGTCTCAGAGCGGTTTACAAACTCCTTTCCCTTCCCCTCCCCACAACAGACACCCTGTGAGGTAGAAGAAGAAGAAGAAGAAGAAGAAGAAGAAGAAGAAGAAGAAGAAGAAGAGATTGGATTTATACCCCGCCCTTCACTGCCCAAGGGAGTCTCAGAGCGGCTTACAAACTCCTTTCCCTTCCCCTCCCCACAACAGACACCCTGTGAGGTAGAAGAAGAAGAAGAAGAAGAAGAAGAAGAAGAAGAAGAAGAGATTGGATTTATACCCCGCCCTTCACTGCCCAAGGGAGTCTTAGAGCAGCTTACAAACTCCTTTCCCTTCCCCTCCTCACAACAGACACCCTGTGAGGTAGAAGAAGAAGAAGAAGAAGAAGAAGAAGAAGAAGAAGAGATTGGATTTATATCCCGCCCTTCATTGCCCAAAGGCGTCTCAGAGCGGCTTACAAACTCCTTTCCCTTCCCCTCCTCACAACAGACACCCTGTGAGGTAGAAGAAGAAGAAGAGATTGGATTTATACCTGGCCCTTCACTACCCAAAGGAGTCTCAGAGCGGCTTACAAACTCCTTTCCCTTCCCCTCCCCACAACAGACACCCTGTGAGCAATGTTCCCACTAAGCTGTGGAGTCTTGTGAGCAAAAATTCTACTTTGTGAGCTACTGGCATTAGAATTGTGAACGAGCGATTCGGCTGCTGCATACATTAGTTGGCTCCAGAGCCATCCCTTCTTGAGCTAAGACAAAAATCTGTGTGCGGGAGGCTAAAGAACTGTGAGCTAGCTCACACTAACTCAGCTTAGAGGGAACACTGCCCGTGAGGTAGGTGGGGCTGAGAGAGCTCTGACAGAAACTGCTCTGTTTCAAGAACAGCTCTGCCAGAACTATGGCTTGCCCAAGGTCACCCAGCAGCTGCAAGTGGAGGAGTGGGGAATCGAACCCGGTTCTCCCAGATTAGAGTCCACACACTTAACCACTACACCAAACTGGCTCTGTAGTAAGGTGAGGGCTGTACAGTTCTTGTTCTTCCCACAAACATGAATGGTCCGGGAGTGCTTTCCCTTGATCTCTGCTGTTCCCCTTTGATTCTCCCGATCTGTGTTTATGGCTGTTCCAAGTTTTAGACGACTATCTGATTTTTGTGGTTTGTTTTGATTGGAAACTGCTTTGAGCTGGCGGGTATAAGAATGCCTTCGATAAAGTGACCGATGTTTGGGGTTTTTTTTTTGTAACTTCTTGCTTAATTTGTTTTCAATACAGAAAGACTTCAGCGTCCATTTCCAGTCAAGGCACCTCCGGGGACGATGCTTTAGAGTTAGGTACGTCATCTCACACGCTTACGTGGTTTTGTCTTTCTGAGCGCTATTTACTTATTTATTTATTATTATTTTCAATTTATATCCCGCCTTGCCGGGAACCGGCTCAAGGTGGCGAACAACATTAAAACAACAAAACAATCAATGCAGTAAAATACAATAAAACATGCATGGACAGATCCCTAGCATCATAAAAATCTAACATTGATGTCACTTTTCAGGAAAGCTCCGTGGAATGAGATTCTACCACTTCCCTGGGCAGTTTTCCCTGCTTGGCACAGCTAAGGACTCTTGCCTAGCTTTTGGCCTAAATCCACTAACCTGGGAGTTTAAACTGGTGGCCATCAGACAGTTCAGAGGCAGGGCAAAACACCCCAATGTGACATCAACTTTTTTTTTTTTTGTATTGTACCTGTTAAGCTGATTTTTAGTGTACATTTTATGAAGATGGTTTCTGGTGGGTAGTCATGTGGGTAGTCTGCAGTAGAACAGCTAGTTTCGCGTCTGGCAGAACCTCGAAGACCAGCTGGAAGTAAACCACCTCTGTTTGTCTCTGCCCTTGAAAACCCCATGAGGGGCCCGTTGGTGGACCTCCTGAGGGCCTCTGGGTTTTGGCCACGGTGTGACACAGAGTGTTGGACTGGATAGGCCATTGGCCTGATCCAACATTGGCTTCTCTTATGTTCTTATGTCTGGGGCAGTGATGCTCTGTCTTTTTGGAGCTTTGGGGGGCCACAGTGGGAGGGCTTCTGGAGTTCTTGCCTCACTGATGGACCTCCTGATGGAACCTGGGTTTTGGCGACTGTGTGACACAGAATGTTGGACTGGAGGGGCGATTGCCTGATCCAACATGGCTTCTCTTATGTTCTTATGTCTGGGGCAGTGATGCTGCGTCTTCTTGGTGCTTGGGGGGCAACAGTGGGGGGGC
Source organism: Gekko gecko (assembly GCA_029375565.1). NCBI lineage: Eukaryota > Metazoa > Chordata > Lepidosauria > Squamata > Gekkonidae > Gekko > Gekko gecko. The sequence continues at coordinate 98,727,396 of JAPDNY010000011.1, forward strand.
TTCTAGAGTTGTGTCCCTGCTGGTGGACCTCCTGATGGCACCTGGGTTTCTGCCACTGTGTGACACAGAGTGAACATAAGAACATAAGAGAACCAATGTTGAATCAGGCCAATGGCCCATCTAGTCCAACATTCTGTCACACAGCGGCCAAAATATACCAGGTGCCATCAGGAGGTCCAGCAGTGGGGCCAGGACACTAGAAGCCCCCTCCCACTGCTGCCCCCTCCAGCACCAAGAATAGAGGGCATCACCTGCCCCAGACTGAGAGTTCCCATCTATACCCTGTGGCTAATAGCCACTGATGGACTTCTGCTCCATATGTTTATCTAATTCCCTCTTGAAACTGTCCATGCTTGTAGCTGCCACCACCTCCTGTGGCAGTGAATTCCATATGTTAATCACTCTTTGGGTGAAGAAGGACTTCCTTCTATCTGTTCTAACCCGGCTGCTCAGCAATTTCATGGAGTGCCCCACAAGTTCTTGTATTGTGAGAAAGGGAGAAAAGGACTTCTTTCTCAACCTGCTCAATCCCATTCATAATCTTATAAACCTCGATCATGTCACCCCTCAGCCGTCGTTTCTCCAAGCTAAAGAGCCCCAAGCATTTTAACCTTTCTTCATAGGGAAAGTGTTGGACTGGAGGGGTGATTGCCTGATCCAACATGGCTTCTCTTATGTTCTTATGTCTGGGGCAGTGCTGCGTCTTTTGGTGCTTGGGGGGGGGGGCAACAGTAGGAGGGCTTCTGGAGTTCTGGCCTCGCTTGTGGAGTGCCTGATGTCCCCTAGGTTTTGGCCACTGTGTGACACAGAGTGTTGGACTGGGTGGGCCATGGACCTGATCCAACATTGGCTTTTCCTTTGTTCTCTGGGAATTACAGCTGATATCCAGAGATGTCAGGGACTGAACCTGGGACCTTCTGCGTGCCGAGCAGATGCTCTACCACTGAGCCACGACATCTCCACTCCAGCTATAGACTGTGTCCAGTAGTTCAGCAGAAGACTTTCTTGAAAGCTGGGAGAGAAAACCTTACCTGGTTCACTATGCTGAAACCGGGAAAAGTGATGGCAAATATTCAGTTGCAAGTGCTGGACATTTAATACTCTGTTCTCCCTCTCCCCCACACCTGCAGTTGATGTCGAAGACGAAGGACCTGCAGTGGCGGTTTGCAAGACCCTGGACCCTTCCACACCGTTTGTGCTCCAAGTGAAACCAAAGCCCATTGACTTCTGCCTGGCAAGAGTAAGTGTTGTGGGTGATTTTCCGTCCAAACGACTATCACAAGACATCCCAAGTGCAAACAGTTCCCCCCCTTTCTAACCAGTGCAACCAGCCCAGAGCAGATCTCAAACCCAAGCCTGCAGGGTCCCTGGATGGAATTTTCTGAGAGCTTTGCGGCCTCAGAGCCAAACTCTTTGAGCTTCAAAGCAGACAGAGCCCTGGAAAGATTATAATCTCCTGGATTCACATTCATACCCCTTTCCCAACTCTAATCCCCCCTGCTTAGAATGATAAATTCAAGATGGTCAGCGTTCCCCTTTCCCCACAAACACCTGGTCTTCTGGAGACAGCACACTCAATACTTTTCACAATGTTGCCCCCCTTAATTCACAAGGTAACATTACCTGCCCATTCAGAGAGGGTATTCAGCATACAACAACCTCCTTGTGAATTCACTGACCCCCTTCATTGCCCTAGAACAGTCATGGGACTGTGGCACAGAGGAAGAAACTCTGCTTGGCATACAGAAGGTCACAAGTTCAGTGCTCAGAATCTCCAGTTTAAAAGGATCAGGTAGTATCTGCCTGAGACCCTGGAGAGCTACGAATTGGGGCTGTGGCTCAGTGGTAGACCATCTGCTTGGCATGCAGAAGGTCCTAGGTTCAGTCCCTGGCATCTCCAGTTGAACATATCAAGTAGTAGGTGATGTGAAAGACCTCTGCCTGAGACCCTGGTGAGCTATAAAGAGGGCTGTGGCTCAGTGGTAGAGCGTCTGCTTGGCATGCAGAAGGTCCTAGGTTCAGTCCCTGGCATCTCCAGTTGAACATATCAAGTAGTAGGTGATGTGAAAGACCTCTGCCTGAGACCCTGGTGAGCTATAAAGAGGGCTGTGGCTCAGTGGTAGAGCGTCTGCTTGGCATGCAGAAGGTCCTAGGTTCAGTCCCTGGCATCTCCAGTTGAACATATCAAGTAGTAGGTGATGTGAAAGACCTCTGCCTGAGACCCTGGTGAGCTATAAAGAGGGCTGTGGCTCAGTGGTAGAGCGTCTGCTTGGCATGCAGAAGGTCCTAGGTTCAGTCCCTGGCATCTCCAGTTGAACATATCAAGTAGTAGGTGATGTGAAAGACCTCTGCCTGAGACCCTGGTGAGCTATAAAGAGGGCTGTGGCTCAGTGGTAGAGCGTCTGCTTGGCATGCAGAAGGTCCTAGGTTCAGTCCCTGGCATCTCCAGTTGAACAGATCAAGTAGTAGGTGATGTGAAAGACCTCTGCCTGAGACCCTGGTGAGCTATGAAGTGGGGCTGTGGCTCAGTGGTAGAGCGTCTGCTTGGCATGCAGAAGGTCCTAGGTTCAGTCCCTGGCATCTCCAGTTGAACATATCAAGTAGTAGGTGATGTGAAAGACCTCTGCCTGAGACCCTGGTGAGCTATAAAGAGGGCTGTGGCTCAGTGGTAGAGCGTCTGCTTGGCATGCAGAAGGTCCTAGGTTCAGTCCCTGGCATCTCCAGTTGAACATATCAAGTAGTAGGTGATGTGAAAGACCTCTGCCTGAGACCCTGGTGAGCTATAAAGAGGGCTGTGGCTCAGTGGTAGAGCGTCTGCTTGGCATGCAGAAGGTCCTAGGTTCAGTCCCTGGCATCTCCAGTTGAACATATCAAGTAGTAGGTGATGTGAAAGACCTCTGCCTGAGACCCTGGTGAGCTATAAAGAGGGCTGTGGCTCAGTGGTAGAGCGTCTGCTTGGCATGCAGAAGGTCCTAGGTTCAGTCCCTGGCATCTCCAGTTGAACATATCAAGTAGTAGGTGATGTGAAAGACCTCTGCCTGAGACCCTGGTGAGCTATAAAGAGGGCTGTGGCTCAGTGGTAGAGCGTCTGCTTGGCATGCAGAAGGTCCTAGGTTCAGTCCCTGGCATCTCCAGTTGAACATATCAAGTAGTAGGTGATGTGAAAGACCTCTGCCTGAGACCCTGGTGAGCTATAAAGAGGGCTGTGGCTCAGTGGTAGAGCGTCTGCTTGGCATGCAGAAGGTCCTAGGTTCAGTCCCTGGCATCTCCAGTTGAACAGATCCAGTAGTAGGTGACGTGAAAGACCTCTGCCTGAGACCCTGGTGAGCTATGAAGAGGGGCTGTGGCTCAGTGGTAGAGCCTCTGCTTAGCATGCAGAAGGTCCTAGGTTCAGTCCCTGGCATCTCCAGTTGAACAGATCAAGTAGTAGGTGACGTGAAAGACCTCAGCCTGAGACCCTGGTGAGCTATGAAGAGGGGCTGTGGCTCAGTGGTAGAGCCTCTGCTTAGCATGCAGAAGGTCCTAGGTTCAGTCCCTGGCATCTCCAGTTGAACAGATCAAGTAGTAGGTGACGTGAAAGACCTCAGCCTGAGACCCTGGTGAGCTATGAAGTGGGGCTGTGGCTCAGTGGTAGAGCCTCTGCCTGGCATGCAGAAGGCCCCAGGTTCAGTCCCCAACATCTCCAGTTAAACGGATCCAGTAGTAGGTGACGTGAAAGCCCTCTATCTGAGTCCCTGGAGAGCTATGAAGAGGGGCTGTGGCTCAGTGGTAGAGCCTCTGCTTGACATGCAGAAGGTCCCAGGTTCAGTCCCCAACATCTCCAGTTAAACGGATCAAGTAGTAGGTGATGTGAAAGACCTCTGCCTGACAACCTGGAGAGCTGCTGCCAGTCAGAGTAGACATGCACCGATGGTCTGATTCAACAGAAGGCTGCTTCGTGTGTTCCCATGATGCAACGTTTACGAGTAGGGGCCGTGGCTCAGTGGAAGAACCTCTGCTTTGCATGCATAAGATTCCAGGTTCAACCCCCAGTGTCTCCAGTTGAAAGGACCAGGCAGTGGGTGACGTGAAAGGCCTCTTCCTGAGACCCTGCAAAGCTGCTGCCGGTCAGAGCGGACAATACTGACCTTGATGGACCGAGGCTTTGATTCAGTACAAGGTAGCTCTATGTGTTCATTGTGTGTAGTTCACGGTTAGGAATGGGAAGAGCTTCTTCATCAGGGGTCACATTGGTTCCATGTAGCTCTGTATCGTGTGCTGTGACTGGTGGCAGCTCTCCAAGGTCCTGGACTATTTCCCTGCCTCACTGGAGATACCAGAGAACCTATTCGAGTGGTGGGTAGTCCACCCTTAGGGTTGAGAAATCTATGGCGATTTGGTGTAGGATCCCGAGGAAAAGGATTTGGGGGGCCTCAGCGGGTCATAACGCCATGGCGTCCAGCCTCCAAAGCAGCCATGTCTCTAGGGTTGCCAGCCTCCAGGTGGGGCCTGGAGATCTCCCTGAATCACAACCTCTCCAGACGACAGAGATCAGTTTCCCTGGAGGAAATGGCTGTTTTGGAGGGTGGGCTCTGAGGTCCCTCCCTTCCCCACATCCTGCCCTCCCCCAGTCTCCACCCCCCAAATCTCCAGATATTCCCCAACCTGGAGCTGCAGTCCTGGTTCGCCAGAGGAACCGAACTTTGTTGTCCGGAGATCAGTGGTGATTCTGGGAGATCAGAGAAGCCTTCTGCAGAGTTGTTTGACTTGTGCATTGTAGCAATGTGAGCTTCGGTCCCGGGAAAAATAATCTGCCCGAAGAAGAATTTCTCGAAACACGCAACTTTTGCCTCGGAGGTGTGTTGCTCTGATGCTGGCAGCGTCTCTTTTCAGAAAGCAAAACAGCCTACGAAATTGGCGTTGACGATTGCTGCGTCTCTCATCCTGTCTGCATATTCGTCTCCGTAGCTGTGGACTTTTCTACGAGATATACATTGTTCTTTAGGTTTTTGTTCTCTATGTACTACAACTAATAAGATGCACTAGGATTACTGTAATGCTCTCTACCACGGGGCTGCCCTTGCTCCAAATCCAGAAGCTGCAGCTGGTGCAGAATGCAGCGGCCAGGGTGTTGTTGCGTCTTCCTATGTGGGGGCACATCCAGCCTGCCCTAAAAGCAACTGCACTGGCTGCCTATAGCACACTGGATTTGGTTCAAGGTGCTGGTTCTTACCTTTAAAGCCCTATATGGCCAGAGGCCTACATACCTAAGGGACTGCCTTTCCCCACATGATCCCCAGAGAGCTCTAAGACCCAAAACTGTCTGATCCTCCCAGGTCCTAAAGGAGCCAGGCTAGTGGTGGCGAGGGCCAGGGCCTTCTCTGTGGTGGCCCCATACTGGTGGAATGAACTCCCAGAGGACATCAGGGCCCTGCAGGACCTGTTACAGTTCCACAGGGCCTGTAAAACGGAGCTCTTCCACCAGGCCTTCAACTAGGGTGCCGCCTCCTAATATCATGGCCCTGGCCCTAACTCCAGCACTGACTTGATAATCAACAGCCCGGTGGGAGCCCAGGCTGTAGTAGTAATGACCGTCGGGAAGCCAAGAGTATACCGTCATCACTTATAAATACTAATATTTATCAATATTTATTGATATTTATGTTTACTGTTATGTTTATGTTTATGTTTACTGGCACTTATATGATTTTATATGTCATGATTTTACCTACTGAAATATTGCGTTTTAACTATCTTGCTGTTTTACTTATGTATATAGGAGCTGCGGTGGCTCAAGTGGTTAAGACGCCAAACTGCAGGCCGGAAGGTCGGTAGTTCGGCAGTTCGAGAACCGAGAGTGCCGCATGACAGAGCGAGCTCCCATCTCTGGCCCTGGCTCCTGCCAACCTAGCAGTTCGAAAGCAAGAAACTGCAAGCAGTGTTCCCTCTAAGCTGAGTTAGTGTGAGTTAGCTCACAGTTTTTTCGCCAGGCGCCGGCTCACAAATTTTTGTCTTAGCTCAGGAAGGAGGGCTCCAGAGCAAACTAATTTATATAGTAGCCAAATTGCTCGCTCACAACTCCAATGCCAGCAGCTCACAAAGTAGAATTTTTGCTCCAAGACTCCACAGCTTAGAGGGAACATTGATTGCAAGTAGATAAATAGGTACCGCTTCAGTGGGAAGGTAACAGCGTTCCGTCCACCTTGGCATCTAGTCATGCCGGCCACATGACCACGGAAACGTCTTTGGACAGCGCCGGCTCTCCGGCTTGGAAACGGAGATGAGAACCGCAACCCTAGAGTCAGGTTCGACTGGCTTTCGGGCAAGGGAAACCTTTACCTTTACACACATACACACACACACACACACACATATATATATATATATATGCTTTCTGTAAGCCACCCTGAGCCTGCCTTGGCAGGAAGGGCAGGATACAAATTAAATAAATAAATATTATTTAAACAAGTATATGAAGACATAGTAGCATATCAGAATGGTGTTCTTTGTTTTAACACGGTGTTTTTCCACGTTGGCCTACCCGGAAGGTGGCAAACCTTATTCCCAGCTTGGCAGCCGCTCAAGAAACAAGGCAGAGCGGCGCGATGGGTCAAGCACACGGCACATCCTAAAAATCACGGGGGGCGTCTCCTCGATTAGATAAGCCAAGCTAATGGCCTGTCATTTAACAGAGTTGGAAAACAGCACGTGGAGGACGTTGCCCCCAGTGTCATGGAGAACCATTTATACCTGACAGAGGCCTTGAGGGGGAAAAAAAACCCTAAAGAATCGAATTAAAAATACCAATCCAAACAAACGTTAGGGAGCCTTTCGAACAAACACGACGAGGCAGAAGGCCAGCCCTCTCGAAAGAGCACTTTGCAGTTTTATTATGTTCCCGGGGCCTCTCCCGGCGGCCTTCTGTTTGTCTTATGATTAGGCCTGACGGGGCCTTCCTGGACCATGATTTAAGGCGCCGGGAGGGCCCCCCCAGTCCCCCTTAGTGGCAGCGACACGGAACAGTTTACGCCAAAGGAACAGTGCGAGGAAGGGAAAAGCTGACTCCGCGGCTGAATAATCCAGCAACGCGCAGTGTTTATAAAACAGGGAATTAAAAGGGCGGAGAGGCATGAGGCAGGCATTGGGCACCGCGCGGCCAGGTTTCTCCTTTCTTCTCCGAAAGGGCGGTAAAAATAGAACTCCCGTTTGCCGTACGCGGGAAGCTGGGTTCTCTCTCCATCCCCTTTTTCACCCCCTTCTCTCCCCCCCCGTCCCGCTTTCTGTTTCCTCTTTTAACAAAGGACCTGAAAATCCTTTTGTTCGGCTCTAGCCTGGGATGCTTCAGCGAGGAGTGGAAGATCCAGAGCTTCGCGTTCTGCGATGTCCTGAAGCTGAAGTATGGCATCGTGCAAAAAAAGGTAATGTTGAAGCCAAGCGAAGGAGGTCGCTGGGCTGTATCTGTGGGGCTCTTTTCGGGGCCTCAGCTCACTGGAACCAACAGGGGTTGTGCCCAAGCAGATGGACAAGGGTTGCCCACAGGTAGACAAGGGAACAGACAGGCCTTGCATGCCGATAGGAGGGGGAACGTACAGGGGTTGTACACAAGCAGGCAGGGCACTTTCCCACTGGGTCTGTGTGTGTGTATATATATGCAGAGCTATTTTTGGGCAGGAACGCACAGGAACGGCGTTCCGGCTGGCTCCCGAGTTGGCCACGCCCAGCAGGAACTCATTAGCATAACAGACCACACCCAACAGCAGAAACTCATTAGGATTGGCTACATTAGGGGTGTGTGGCCTAACATGCAAAGGAGTTCCTGCTCCAAAAAAAGCCCTGTGGTTTTGACAACAAACAAGGTAAACAGAATAAGAAGCAAAAGGTGGGTGTGGCTGGATGATCACACTTCTGGTAACATGGGGGTGTGGCCTAATAGGCTAATGAGCTGTACTGTCAGGGGGTGTGGCCTAATATGCTAATGAAATCCTGCTGGGCTTTTTCTACAAAAAAGCCTTGTGTGTGTGTATATATATATATATATATATATATATGTATGTATGTATGTATGTATGCTTGTATATATATGTGTGTGTGTGTGTGTATTTGTTAATTGCCCAGTCCCTGATAATGCAGGGCTCCAGGCAATGTACACCATTCATACAAACATATCAAAATAAAACAGTTAAAAGGTAAATAACACATTGCAAACAAATCAGGTGGTGTGTACTAACTGATCTAATTTCAAACTGCTGGCTCCTTCACGGGCAGGGGAGAGGAAGGCAGGGCAGAGAAAAGAAGCAGCCAGGATGGAAACCATTGCTGTCCTCAGCCAAAGGCCTGGCAGAACATAAGAACATAAAAAGAGCCCTTCTGGATCAGACCAGTGAGAGTCCATCTAGTCCCCTATATCACACAAAAGCCAACCAGTTCCTCTGAACGGCCAACAACAGGGCAGAGAGGCCAACAACAGGGCCTTCCCCTGATAAGAACCTAAGAAGAGCCCTGCTGGATCAGACCAGTGGTCCATCCAGTCCAGCATCCCATCTCACGCAATGGCCAACCACTTCCTCTGGAGGGCCAGCAACGGCACAGAGGCCGAGGCCTTCCCCTGATAAGAACACCAGAAGAACCCTGCTGGGTCTGACCACAGGTCCATCCAGTCCAGCATCCTGTCTCACATGGTGGCCGACCAGTTCCTCTGGAGGGCCAACAACAGGGCAGAGAGGCCAAGGCCTTCCCCTGATAAGAACATAGGAAGAGCCCTGCCGGGTCAGACCAGTGAAGGTCCCTCTAGTCCAGCATCTCATCTCACACAGGGGCCAGCCAGGTCCTCTGGAGAGCCAACAACAGGGCAGAGAGGCCGAGGCCTTCCCTTTTGGTTTGGGGCCATTTGGCAGAAGCGTTGAGAAGGTAAGAGCCTTTTCAGACATCTCCCTCCCCCCTCAGCCAACCTTGGCCGTACATCTCAGGGGAATCAACAGCTTTTGCACTGTACCCCACTAGGGGTTGGGAAATTCCTGGAGATTTTAGGGCGGAGCTTGTGGAGGGCGGGGTTTGTGCAGGGGAGGGTCCTCAGTCAGATATAATGCCATAGAGTCTACCCTCCAAACCCTCCATTTTTCATCAGGGGAACTGATCTCCATCCTCTGTCGATCAGCTGTAATTCCAGGAGGTCTCCAGGTCCCCACCTGGAACTTGACAACCCGAGCCCCCAAATCTGGACCTGCCCCAGGCTGTTGAGTAGGGATGCCAGCCTCCAGGTGGGACCTGGAGACCCCCAGGAGTTACAGCTCATCTTCAAACTATGGAGGGCATTTCCCCTGGAGAAAATGGTGCTTTGGATGGTGGACTCTGTGGCGTACCCACCGAGGTCCCTGTTCCCCCCCAGGCTCCATCCCCAAATCTCCAGGGCTGCGACCACACACATTAAATAATCTACTTTCTACAGTGGCTCCGCAGGCCGGCCACTGTGACCCTACGTGTATTTAGTTAGAAGTTCAGCCAGTTTCGGTGGGGTTTTTGTCGTGAGGAAGGGAGCGTTGAATGCCGTTCCAGAGTAGGGCTGCCAAGTCCCACCGGGGGCTGGGGATTCCCCTGCTAAAAGGGGCCCCAATCCGCCGGTCCGGATCTGGCTGGCGGGGGGAACCCCACCCCCGAAATGGTCAGATCAGGCCAACGTGCCCGGCGCCATGACGTTGCCCGGAAGTGACGCCATCACGCTGGGCACGTTGCCGGGCGATGCTCTAGCAATCACCTTGAACACTCTATGGTACCATAGAGTTTTAGGGTGATTACCAGAGCATCGCCCGGCAGTGTGCCCAGTATTGATGGCATCACTTCCGGGCAATGCGCGCGAACGTCCCGGAATGGGATGAAGTCTCCCCCGCTGCAAAAGGTAGGTGACTTGGCAACCCTATTCCGGAGCCCTGGCTGGAACAATTCCTGGATGACATCTGCGCAATGCGTTGTGGACAAGGGGAGTGGCTGTGTGGCTCAGTGGCAGAGCATCTACTTGGCATGCAGAAGGTCCAACTCTGGGGCAAGTGATGCACTCTATTCTTGATGCTTGGGGGGGCAACAGTGGGAGGGCTTCTGATGTCCTGGCCTCACTAATGGACCTCCTGATGGCACCTGGTATTTTTGGCCACTGTGTGACACAGAGTGTTGGAGTGGATGGGCCATTGGCCTGACCCAGCATTGGCTTCTCTTATATTCTTATGGATAAACATCTAGAGCAGAGGTCCATCAGTGGCTATTAGCCACAAGGTAGAGATAGGAACTCTCGGACTGGGGCAGGTGATGCTCTGTATTCTTGGTGCTTGGAGGGATCAACAGTAGGAGGTCGTCTGGTGTCCTGGCCCCACTGCTGGACCTCCTGATGGCTCCTGGTATTTTTGGCCACTGTGTGACACAGAGTGTTGGACTGGATGGGCCATTGGCCTGATCCAACATTGGCTTCTCTTATGTGCTTGCTTTCAGTCCGCTTTCAATGCACTTCCAAACTGGATTTTACTGTGTGAACTGGCAAAATCCAGTTGGATAGTGCACTGTAAGTGGATTGGAAGTGGGTTATTTAGTGTGTGTGACCGCATCCAGGAGTTTTTCAGCCTGGATCGGGCAACTTTAACCCCCAATCCCCTGGCATCCCTATTGCTGAGCTCCTCCCCTGGAACCTGGCCTCCACATATGGCTCCAATTCCACAGTTCCTGTGGGCTTTGCCTCCAGGCCCAGCTGAGGAGCCAGAATATAATTTAAAGACTCGACAAACTTCAAGAACCCTTATGGATCCATTTTTATCCCGCCCTTTCAACTGGAGGTGGTGGGGACTGAACCTGGGACCTTCTGCACGCCAAGCAGACGCCCTGCCACTGAGCCACGCAGCCGTTCCCCTTGTCCACAATACATTGCTCGGATGTCATCCAGGAATTGTTCCAGGCAGGGCTCCGGAACGCCATCCAACGCTCCCTTCCTCAAAACAAAAATCCCACCGAAACTGGAGGAACGTCTAAATAAATAAACGTAGGGTCATCGTGGTCGGCCTCCGGAGCCGCTGTACGGAATCGCACCCTCCGTGACATTTGCTCAGGTAATCTGCCCGCCAGGAAACCGGGCGGTTGTTTTCTTCCTTGAGAGTGGAACAAAAGCGACAGCGTCCCCGCGATGTTATCGCGTTCTGAGCACACTTGGGGTTTTTCAGGAAAATGGGGAGGGATGCGGCCTTTCAGTTGTGAATACAGCGCTCGAAATGCATGTTATCTTATGGCCGAAGCAGAGGAGGGAAAAAACTGGGGGGTCTAGGGAACTGGGAGCCTGCAGTGGGTCTCCCCCCGGATGCCAAAGACCAGCCTCAGACCACCCCTCTGTTTGCCTTCCTCCTCCGTGTGACGCTGTCGTCCAGGGGGGACCCTGCGGAGTGCTGGCGGCCGTCCAAGGCTGTGTCCTGAGACATCTTATCTTCGGAGACAGTAGCAGGAACAGCGGCGATCCTTGGTAAGTGAGCACGCCCCAGAGCCAGGAGCTTTTTCTGTTCCAAACTGGGAGAAAATGCCCTCTATTGTTGCAAGGGGGGGTGGGAAAGGGGGCCTATCTGGACTGACCCGATAGAGGAAGGTAAAGCATCAGTGGACGTGCCCAGGTCGACAGAGGCTGATGGGAGCCGGAAGTGATTAGCAGCCAGGTGGGCCCCAAAGTCAAATCTGAACAACAGTCCAATAAGAACAGCTGACTTATGGCGACCCACGGGCACTCACATGGTGCTCGCGAGTGCCCGTGGGTGCCATGGTGACTAAGTACTAACAGGGGCCAACTCTACGCAGTGTCCAAGATCTGAGGAGATCAGATTAGCCTGGGCCTTCCAGGTCAGGCCTTCCATAGCCTTACTGTTTGGAATACCCCATTCTGTCTGTAGTTTTCCTGTTATTTACCCGGCTCCCAAAGTCTTGTCCTGGCGTCTCTGAACAGATGAGAAAGAACCGTGGGCGTTACGGGACCTTAAGCTTGCTTTCTTCTCCCGGTGAGCCCAGAAGTTCCACTTCCCTTCAGAGCAGGTTCTGACGTCCCACGGTCCCAAAGGCAGATGAGGAACACCAATGTTTCTTCTTTCATGTCTGGCGCTTTGATTTGATGTTTTTCAGTCCTTTTAATCGCTACATTTTTTCACACCCGCGGTGGGAACATTTTGAAGACTTCCATTTCGGGCTGACGTTGCTATTGTCTGGGACTCCAGTGGCATTTCCAAACTGGGGGAGGTGGGAGGCCTTTGATTTTGTTTTTTTGTTTGATTTAATAGAGGACTAAAGTTACACCCTGATCAGATTTTTTATGTTGTTTTTTGCTTTGCCCCCCACTGTCCTGCTGTGAATTTTTGTGCATGTATCTTTCATCCCTGGTCAGTTGATAGTTTGGCCAGAGGTCAAGGCTCCACCCGCTATCCATTGAAATAACAGGCAACCCTAAGAACATAAGAAGAGAAGCCATGTCGGATCAGGCTGATGGCCTATCCAGTCTGTGTCACACGGTGGCCAAAACCCACGTGCCATCAGGAGGTCCACCAGCGGGGCCAGAACTCCAGAAGCCCTCCCACTGTTGTCCCCCAAGCACCAAGAAGACAGAGCATCACTGCCCCAGACACAGTATTCCATCTATGCCTTGTAACTAAAAACCATCGACTGTGTTCCTGCAGAGTGCAGGGGGTTGGGACTAGATGGCCTGCAAGGTCCCTTCCAACTCTAACATTCTATGATTCTATGACCTCTGCCCCATTTATTTATCCATAAGAACGTAAGAGAAGCCAATGTTTGATCAGGGCAGTGGACCACCCAGTCCAACACTCTGTGTCACACAGTGGCCAAAACCCAGCTGCCATTGGGAGGTCCACCAGAGGGGTCAGAACTCCAGGAGCCCTCCCACTGTTGCCCCCGCAAGCACCGAGAAGACAGAGCATCACTACCCCAGACACGGTGTTCCATCTATGCCTTGTAACTAATAACCATTGGTGGCTCCATGTATTTATCCATAAGAACATAAGAGAAGCCATGTTGGATCAGGACAGTGGCCCCTCCAGTCCAACACCCTGTGTCACACAGTGGCAAAAACACAGGTGTCATCAGGAGGTCCACCAGTGGGGCCAGAACTCCAGAAGCCCTCCTGCTGTTGCCCCCCAAGCACCAAGAGCCTAAGAACATAAGAGAGGCCATGTTGGATCAGGCCACTGGCCCATCCAGTCCAACGCTCTGTGTCACATAGGGACCAAAACCCAGGAGCCATCAGGAGGTCCACCAGCGGGGCCAGAACTCCAGAAGCCCTCCCACTGTTACTCCCTGCCCCAAGCACCGAGAAGACAGAGCATCACTTCCCCAGAGATAATAGTTCATCTATACCTTGTGGCTAATAGCCACTGAAGGACCTCTGCTCCATCAAGAAATCCCAGTTTTCTTGTCACAGCTGAAGAAATCAGGTGGTATTCATCAGGATGAATCTGGTTGTTGCTGACATTTATCTTGTATTATAATAATTAAGAGTCGTCGAGTATCATCCAGCGTAATGGCGACCCTTCATGGGGCTTTCAAGACAAGGTATGCCCAGAGGTGGTTTGTGATTACATGCCTCTGGACTGGGCTTCCTTGGGGGGGGTCTCCCATCCAAACCCCGACCAGGGCCGACCCTGCTTAGCTTCTGAGGTCTGATGAAATTGAGCTAGCCTTGACGATTCAACTGATGACCACCTCTCATGGGGTTTTCAAGGCAAGAGGTGAGCAGAGGTGCTTTGCCATTGTCTTCTCCTGCATGGTAACCCCAGAATTCCTGATTGGTCTCCCATCCAAGTCCTAACCGGCGTCAACCATGCTGAGCCCTGATAAGATCGGGCTGGACTTGGCTAGTCACGAGAGTCTCCGCCAACTTACGGAGACCCTGGAGGGTCTTCAAGGCAAGGGAGGAACAGAGGTGGTTTGCCCTCACTTCCCCCTGCATAGCAACCTTGGTCTTCCTTGGTGGTCTCCCATCCAAGCCCAGTGATGGGAAGTGGGTTCAGGATGAACAAATGGAAATGCTGCATAACACAGAGAGTGATTAAAATGTGGAACTGGCTGCCAGAGGATGTCGTGACTGCCGCAGGAATAAACAGCTTTAAAAAGGGATTAAAAATAGATTCATGGAGAATAGGTGTATCGATGGCTACTAGCTGTGGTGACTAAGGGAAGCCTCCATGTTCAGGGGCAGTCAGCTTTGGAATCCCAGAGCCAGGAGGCAACATCAGGGGGAAGGGCTCAGCCTCTATGTCCAGTTGTTGGCTGTTGGCCAATGTGTGAGACAGGATGCTGGACTAGATGGACCATTGGTCTGATCCATCAGGGCTCTTCTTATGGTCTTAATCAGGGAAGGCCTCGTCCTCTCTGCCCTGTTGTTGGCCCTCCAGAGGAACTGGTTGGCCATTGTGTGAGACAGGAGGCTGGACTAGATGGACCCTCAGTGGTCTGACCCAGCAGGGCTCTTCTGGTGTTCTTCTCAGGGGAAGGACTCGGGCTCTGTGCCCTGTTGTTGGCCCTCCAGAGGAACTGGTTGGCCAGTGTGTGAGGCAGCATACTGGACTAGATGAACTGCTGGTCTGATCCAGCAGGGCTCTTCTTATGGTCTTAATCAAGGGAAGGCTTTGGCCTCTATGCCCTATTGTTGGCCTCCAGAGGAACTGGTTGGCCACTGCGTGAGACAGGATGCTGGACTAGATGGACCACGGGTCTGATCCAGCAGGGCTCTCCTGATGTTCTTATGAGGAGAAGGCCTCGGCCTCTCTGCCCTGTTGTTGCCCCTCCAGAGGAACTGATTGGCCACTGTGTGAGACAGGATGCGGGACTAGATGGACCAGTGGTCTGATCCAGCAGGGCTCTTCTTACGTTCTTATGTTCTTAACTGAGGCTGCCTCTGCTCAGCTTTTGGGCTCCGAGAAGCCTTGGCTATTTTGTCTACTCTTGCAGTTTAAGGGTAGTCAAACTGAGTTTAGATTATTTTTAATGAACATTGAATTTAGCACCGTTATACTCATGAATACATACCAAATCCATTTAACATCATCTGCAGGGGGAAAAAAAAGGGAAAGGGGATAACTTTGAGCAGGGACTGTGAAATAATGAGTTCTGCTAACTGATTTCTGTTAGCGGAAGTGAGAACTCATTATTTCACAGTCCCTGCTCAAAAGTTACTCCCCCCCCTGTCCTCCCCCTGCAGACGATGTTAAATTGATTAGGGTACATATTCATGAGTGTAAAGGTAAAGGTAAAGGTTTTCTTGCTCGAAAGCCAGTGGAATATGACTCTAGGGTTGCGGTGCTCCGCTCATCTCCGTTTCCAAGCCGAAGAGCCAGCTCTGTCCGAAGACGTTTCCGTGGTCATGTGGCCGGCATGACTAAATGCCAAGGTGCACAGAACACCGTTACCTCCCCACTGAGGCGGTACCTAAATTAGCAAGGATTGCCAGAGTGCAGATTCATTGTTTCAGAAGCGCCATCGTTGAGTATCGGTGGGCATACGGGTTCTTCCTCCGTCCGGTGGATTGTGTGTGTTTGTGTGTTGCTCTTCCTTCCCGAACAGAATGTTGAAATACTTTGCGGACAAAAGCCTTCCAATCCAAAAAGACATAAGAACAGATCATTAGCACTAATGTCTTTTTTTTTTTTTTTTTGGCCTTTCCGGCAAAATAAGTCTCTCGGGATAGCCCCGCCCCTGCCCGAAGTACAGCTTTTTACATCCTGCAGAACTCTCTGTCTGGGGCAGAACCGTTTCCCAGTATTTGTCCTTAATGAGCCTTTCCCTAATTGCATCCCATTGCCCCTGCTTCCAGCCTTCGCACCGAGCTCAGCATTTCCTCTCTTGCATTTTCTCCACCCGTCGGACAGTCCCAGATGGCTGCCGTCAACCGCTCTCTCCCCCTCTCTCTCTCCCTCTCTGCCGCTACCCTTTGATTTCGGTAACCGGCTGTGTGCAACAAGGGCGATTCTGCGTCCGGCATTCGCTCCAGATTTTCTCAACACTGGGGGTGGGGGGACACACATTCAAATACCCCGGGGCAATGCCATTTGGGTTGCCAGACTCCAGGTGGGGCCTGGAGATCCCCTGCTTTGACAACTGATCTCCAGCTGACAGAGATCAGCACCCCTGGAGAAAATGGTGGCTGAGGCCCCTCCCCTCCCCAAACCCTGCCCTCTCCTGGATGCACCCCCAAAGTCTCCAGGTATTTTCCAACCCAGAGCTGGCAACCCTTGTGCTGTGGTGGCAGCTTTTTTTTTTTTTAAAGATCTCCACAGCCAATCAAATCTCCAAAACGAAGTTCAGCCAAAGGTTCTCATCACCCCCTTTCCCCATCCTCCCCTGTAAGGTAAAGGTAAAGGTTCCCTTGCTCGAAAGCCAGTCGAATCCGACTCTAGGGTTGCGGTGCTCATCTCCATTTCAAAGCCGAAGAGCCAGCGCTGTCCGAAGACGTTTCCGTGGTCATGTGGCTGGCGTGACTAAACACCAAGATGCACGAAACGCTGTTTACCTTCCCACCGAAGTGGTCCCTATTTATCTACTTGCAGTTTCTTGCTTTCGAACTGCTAGGTTGGCAGGAGCTGGAACTAGAGACGGGCGCTCACTCTAGCTGCAAACTTTTTTGTGTGTCTGGCTGATCATAGACTGTAAACGCTGATGTCCCTCCATTTCCTGTTCCCGAACAGCACGGACCTTCGGCCTTCGGAAGCCCGCAGGACTGAATGCCTCGCTTTGGCTCTCGCCGATATTTTGTGGCGCGCCGGCGGCAGCGAGAAAGCCACCGTCACCTTGTAAGTGAAAAGCGTTTTGTTAGAGGACTGATGAAAACTTCTTCAGGCAGGTAGAATTGTCCATTAATACTCCCCCGCCTCCACTTCAGCTGGGTGGGGCCATGGCTCAATGGTAGAGGAACTGCCTTATACTGATTCTGGATGTCGGTCCAACCCTTCTGGCTGGCAGTGACTTCCAAAGGTCCCTGGCAAAATATGGTTCCTCCCCCTAGCTAATTTTCCTAGGTTCCCATTGCAGAATCCGGAACCTTGTATATTTGGTGTAGAGCCGGTTTGGTGTAGTGGTTAAGTGCGCGGACTCTAATCCGGGAGAACCGGGTTTGATCCCCCACTCCTCCATTTGCAGCTGCTGGATGACCTTGGGCAAGCCCTAGCTCTGTCAGAGCTGTTCCCTAAGGGGCAGTCCTGGAAAGAGCTCTTTCAGCCCCACCTACCCCACATGGTGTCTGTTGTGGGGAGGGGAAGGGAAAGGAAATCGTAAGCCTTTCTGAGACTCCGAGTGAAGGGCGAGGTAAAAATCCAATCTCTTCTCTTCTTCTACGTTTACTATGAAGTTATGGTATACACTGGGAGAGCAGGGTTGCCAGCTCCATATTGGGAAATACCTGGGGGTTTGGGGGGGTGGAGCCTAAGGAAGGGGTATTGAGGAGGGGGGATTTCAGTGGGGTACAATGCCACAGAGTCCAGCTCCCGAAGCAGCCATTTCCTCCAGGTGAACTGATCTCTGTTGTCTGGAGGTTGGATGTAAAAACGGGGGATCTCCAGCCACCACCTGGAGGTTGGCAGCCCTATGGGAGAAACAGAGTGGTGCAGTGATCAGAGTGTGGGGACGAGGAACCGGAAAGTCCAGGTTCGAATCCCCCACCCTGACATGGAAGCTCACCGAGTGACCTTGAGCCAGTCTCTTATTCTCGGCCTAGCCTTCCTCACAAGATTGTTGTGAGGGTAAAACGGAAGCGAGGAGAATGATGTAGGCCGCTTTGGGTCCACCTTGGGGAGAAAGGTGGGGAATGAACAGATATATGAGGGTGCCCCTCCTTCCTCAAGGATTCACATCAGCTGGTCTCACCTAGTTGTTGCTTTCCAGGGTCTGTTTAAAGAAAGTCAGAAAGAGACCAGATGCAAAAGGGCAATCGAGCTCCATCACAATCTCTAAACTGGGATCTCCAATCTTTTTGAGCCTCTGGGCGTCTTTAGGATTCTGACACAGCGCAGTGGGGGCACCGCTACAAAATGACTACCTCAGAAGGTGGAGCCGGCCACAAAATGGCTGTCACAAAATGGCTGCCACGGGAGGCAAAGCCAGCTACAAAATGGCTGTCACGAAATGGCTGCCATGGGAGGCAAAGCCAGCTACAAAATGGCTGTCACTAAATGGCTGCCATGGGAGGCAAAGCCAGCTACAAAATGGCTGTCACGAAATGGCTGCCACAGGAGGCAAAGCCAGCTACAAAATGGCTGCCGCAAAACGGCTGCCTCAGAAGTAGGGCTGGGAGGTCCCCCCGGGAGGGCGGAGGTTCCCCTGCTAAAAGGGTCCCCCAATCCGCCGGTCCAGAAAAGGTACCATAGAGTTTCCAGGCTGATTGCTAGAGCGTCAACCAGCGATGTGCTCGGTGCGATTACGTCACTTCCCGGTGACATAATCGCTGTGCGCGTGCAAAGCGCATACAGAAGAAGACTCCCGGACGAGACACAGGACTTCCCCCGCTGCTTCCGAGGGAACACTTGGCAATCCTACTCAGGAGGGAAAGCCAGCCACAAAATGGCTGCCCCAGTTTACCTTCCGTCACCCAGTGAAGACCCTTGTGCTGTTTAGGGTTGCCAGCCTCCAGGTGTGGCCTGGAGACCTCCCGCTTTAGCAGCTGATCTCCAGCTGACAGAAATCAGCTCCCCTGGAGAAAATGGCTGAAGGGTAGACTCTATGGCATGGTATTTTCCATTTTCCAACCCAGACCTGGCAACCCTCATGCTGTGGTGTCAGTGGCCGCCAAAGCAACGTTTTCAAAGATCTCCGCAGCCAATCAAATCTCCAGTGGCCAGTCAGAAGCCTTGCTGGGCAAAAGCCCCACCCACTTTCTAAAAACACTCGGCAGGCCCTGGGAAATGTTTCTGTGGACGCCCTTGGGCACCACGTTAGGGACTATGGCTTTACACCTTCTTTGCATTTTAAGTATGCACCCCTCGCTCTTTCCTTCTACAGCTGTTTTGTCTGTCTCTCCTGTCCAGGTGCGCTGGAACACAGCAGTTCACCCCGGCAGGAAAATACAAAGCAGACGGCATCCTGGAAACGGTAGGATTTCATTCCGACTTGGGGTTGCTGGGTCCCCCCTGGCCACTGGCTGAAGATGGGGGGGGTAGGGGGGCCAGATCCACACTAGGAAACTCCTGGAGATTTGGGGATGGAGCCCGGGGAGGACTGGGAACTCCGCGGGACACAGCGCCAGAGACTCCACCAATACTCCTCCGAAGTGTAGAGCCCTGTGAACAAAAATTCTACTTCGCAAGCTCCTGGCATTAGAGTTGTGAGCGAGGGATCTGGCTGCTACATAACTTGGTTGGCTCTGGAGCCCTCCTTCCTAAACTAAGACAAGAAATTGGGAGCCAGAGGCTAAAAAGCTGTGAGCTAGCTCACACTCACTCAGTTTAGAGGGAACATTGGACTCTCCCCCTCCCCCCCCCCCTCGAAAGCATCCATTTTCTCCGGGGGAACTGATCTCTGTAGCCTGGAGGAAAGCTGTAATTCCAGGGGGATCCCCAGGCCCCACCTGGAGATTGGCATCCCTATGGCCTGCTCTGCAAGAAGCCACATAACTGCCCTAACAGATAACGTGTTCCGATAGCCTCTAAGCTGTGGAGTCTTGCGAGCAAAAATTCTACTTTGCGAGCTCCTGGCAATTAAAGGGGTGAGCGAGCCATTTGGCTGCTGCCCGAATTAATTTGCTCCGGAGCCTTCCCTTCCTGAGCGAAGACAAGAACGGGTTGAGCCGGAGGCTAAAAAGCCGTGAGCTAGCTCACACTCACGCAGCTTAGAGGGAACACTGGTCCCCAGGTCCCACCTGGAGGCTGGCATCCCCATCCAGCTTCTGTCCGTGTGTACACGTTTCTCGTATGTGTGTGAATCTCACGGAGACGGGCCAGCAGGCATCAGCCCCGATGCACACAAGGAATTTTGGAATCCCGAGAATCTCAGCTTTCCCTCCAAGGAGGAGAACGTGCTCCTAGCCCTCATGATAGCAGAGAGGCACTGGGAAAAATCTGCCAGCGGCGTCTGGCAAACTGTAGGGATGCCAGAGCACCTTTCAGCACCTCCGGCATTTTCAGACTCCTTCCTGGGTTCTGGATACGTTTCATCTAATCCCCCCATTGCAAAGGCCAGAAGGGAGGGATTACGCTTCTTGCTATCTCCCCCTAGCTGGGCTGCCATCACACCAGGCACAGCTCCGTCTCCCGTGCCACTTTGCACGTAGTCGAGCCCCGACGCCAGGCTTTCTCTGGGGCTCTGATACAAGGATGGCGGGTCTGCCGTAGAGGCGGAGGCTGCTTCTTAGTGGGAGAAGATTGTCTATGAAGAAAGGTTAAAATGCTTGGGGCTCTTTAGCTTGGAGAAACAACGGCTGAGGGGTGACATGATCGAGGTTTATAAGATTTTGCATGGGATTGAGCAGGTCGAGAAAGAAGTACTTTTCTCCCTTTCTCACCATACAAGAACTCGTGGGCACTCCATGAAATTGCTGAGCAGTCGGGTTAGAACAGATAAAAGGAAGTCCTTCTTCACCCAAAGAGTGATTAACACATGGAATTCACTGCCACAGGAGGTGGTGGCAGCTACCAGCATGGACAGTTTCAAGAGGGAATTAGATAAACATATGGAGCAGAAGTGCATCAGTGGCTATTAGCCACAGGGTATAGATGGGAACTCTCAGTCTGGGGCAGGTGATGCATTCTATTCTTGGTGCTGGAGGGGGCAGCAGTGGGAGGGCTTCTAGTGTCCTGGCCCCACTGTTGGACCTCCTGATGGCACCTGGTATATTTTGGCCGCTGTGTGACAGAGTGCTGGACTAGATGGGCCATTGGCCTGATTCAACATTGGCTTCTCTTATGTTCTTATGTTCTTACGTTCTTATCCCAGTCAGTGTTCCCTCTAAGCCGAGTTAGTGCTTGCTCGCTCACAGTTTTTTAGCCTCCAGCTCACACATTTTCGTCTCAGCTCAGGAAGGGAGGGCTCGTCCAGAGCAAACGAATTGATGCGGTGGCCGAATCGCTCGCTCCCCACTTTAATGCCAGCAGCTGACAGAGTAGAATTTTTGTTCACAGTTCTCCACAGCTTAGATGGAGCATTGGTCCCAGTCCCATTCTGACCTAATGAGCTGTCTGTCTGATGGGGAAGAAGAAGAAGAAGAAGAAGAAGAGATTGGATTTATACCCCGCCCTTCACTACCCAAAGGTGTCTCAGAGCGGCTAACAAACTCCTTTCCCTTCCCCTCCCCACAACAGACACCCTGTGAGGTAGGTGGGGCTGAGAGAACTTCTGACAGAAACTGTCCTTGAAGAGAACAGCTGTGCCAGAGTTTGTGACTGACCCAAGGTCACATCAGCAGGTCCAAGTGGAGGAATGGGGGAATCAAACCCGGTTCTCCCAGATAAGAGTCTGCGCACTTAACCACTACACCAAACTGGGAATAAACAACAACCCCGGGGAACAGAGGCCGCATCAGAACGGTCCTCAACTGGAGCGGCGATCGTTGCAGAATGAAGGAAAAAATCAGAACAACTTTGCAGATAATATCCCCCTCAAGGGCAATAGAGACCGATGTTCCGTTTCCACCCAGAGAATCTTCGCGTCTAGTACATTTTGTATTCCATTCTGCCCTCCCTCTAAGGAGCGCAGGGAAATTGACCTGCTTCTCTGCTCCTGATTTTGTGCTCCCAGCAATCCTGCCACATTGGCCAGGCCGAGGGAGGGGGGTGGTCCGAAGGTCACCCCGCGATCTTCTGTGGCGACGCGGAGATCTGAACCCGGAACTCCTTGCTCCGAGTCCAGCATCCCAACCACCACACCCAGAACAGTGAGCACAGAATGGAGATAGAGACATTGAAAGGAGAACAGGAGTGAGAGCCTCCGCAGAGCCGGTCGAGAAAGATGTCCTTTCTCCCTTTCTCACAATACAAGAACTTGTGGGCACTCCATGAAATTGCTGAGCAGTCGGGTTAGAATTGATAAAAGGAAGTCCTTCTTCGCCCAAAGAGTGATTAACACATGGAATTCACTGCCACAGGAGGTGGTGGCAGCTACAAGCATGGACAGCTTCAAGAGGGAGTTAGATAAGCATATGGAGCAGAGGTCCATTGGTGGCTATGAGCCACAAGGTATAGATAGGAACTCTCCGTCTGGGGCAAGTGATGCTCTGTATTCTTGGTGCTGGGGGCGGGGCAGCAGTGGGAGGGCTTCTAGTGTCCTGGCCCCACTGCTGGACTTCCTGATGGCACCTGGTATTTTTGGCCACTGTGTGACAGAGTGTTGGACTGATCCAACATTGGCTCCTCTTATGTTCTTATCTACTGTCTTGACCTGTTTATGGTCACGGACTGAATAACATACGCACAGGTGTATCTCTGGCTAGCTGCGTATAGAAGGAGAAGAGTTCATTTTTATACCCCACATTTCACTACCCGAAGGAGTCTCAGAGCCGTCCCTTCCTCTCCCCACAGCAGGCACCCTGGGAGGTAGGTGGAGTGTCCCGAGAGAGCTGTGACTGACTCAAGTTCACCCAGCTGGTTTCATGTGGAGGAGGAGTTGGGGAATCGAACCTGGTCCCCAGGTTAGAGTCTGCCGCTCTTAACTGCTGCACCAACACTGCTCAGCCCTAAAAAATGTGTCTGGGGTTCCATCTTTCCCATAGGTTCTCCTGGCTTCAGTAAGACCAATGGCTTTTCCAGTGCTGGCCCCCCATTCTTTGGAATGACTTGCCACACGAGGTGCACAAAGCATTTCATCTGGTTAGATTGCACCCAGCAGTTTGGTTTCCAGTGGCGAGTTAGATGCCTGACTTTGATAGCAGTGGCTCCAGGCAGTTCTCTGATAAGGTCTGCTAGCTTTGTTTTGCTGTGCTCCTTGAGCTGACAGCTTGGTACGGTCCCTAACAAAGGGTTGCCGGGTCTCATGCAATGGCGAGAGTCCTTCCGCTGACCGCCACCCAATTCCCACCACCATTCTGTAAGCCAGTGAAAGAAAAAAAATTAAGAAAAACCCAGTTTTTGAGGTGAACCCAGAAATAATGACATGCCACTCTAGGATTCAGTGGAATCTCTATGGTTTACCATAGAGTTCCTGCTGGATGCTAGAGCAGTGTGACATCACTTCGGCCTGGAAATGCCATCGTGCCATCGACACGATGGCACCTAATATGTCCTCTCCCCCAAGTCTCCTGCTGCGTTCCAGCACCCATACACCAAGGTGTGAAGAATCCGTTCCGTTATTGCCGTTGTTTCTATGTGTTTATTGCGGTGGTTTTTGTCAATGAGTGAGTGTAATTAGAAGTGCAATAGAAGTGTTTTTTTTAAATACGTTAAATAAATAAGTAGAACGGTAGCAAGATCTGTGTCCCTTCTGAGTTTGTTGCCTAGACCAGGCGTCTTCAACTTGGTGCCCGTGAGTGCCGGGGTGCTTGCCAAAAGCTTTCTTGGTGCTCGCCAAGTGTTTGTAGAAAGTGGGTGGGGGCTGTGACGGGTCATCGGAGATTTGATTGGCTCTACAGATTTTTAAAACCATCGCCGTGGCGGCAGCTGCTACCACAGCTCAAGGTTCCTCAGTGTGTGACTGGAAGTAAGCTACGGCAGCCATTTTGTGTTTGGCACCACCTCCCGCGGCAGCCGTTTCACGGCAGGCATTTTGTGGCCGTGCCCACCACACAGTGTCAGAACTCCAAAGGTGCCCACAGTCTCGAGACGCTTGGGGACCCCTGGCCTAGACCTCAATTAGAAATTCACTTCTCATTCTGACGCGAACCGAATTCTCTGCTTCGGCCTCCGCAGATTATGCTGCACGTAATCACGAAATACGAAGACCTGCTGAGCTTTCTGAAACAGAACATCTACAAGGTATGACACCGGGCCCGGAAACGGGCTTCCTGGTTCAGGTCTGTGACGGTCTGCAGACAGCAAAGTATAAAATCCTTAGCCGGTGCAGTTCGTCGGGCTTTTTGACTTTTCCTCTCCTGTGTCAGGGACTGCGGCAGTTCAGAAGTCATAAATATAGCACCGGCTGCACCAGTAGCGCTGGCGGCTGTCCCCAGAATCTTTGCCGATCCTTCAGAGAGGAAGAGGAGGAGGAGATTGGATTTATACCCCGCCCTTCACTACCCAAAGGTGTCTCAGAGCGGCTTACAAACTCCTTTCCCTTCCCCTCCCCACAACAGACACCCTGTGAGGTAGAAGGAGAAGAAGAGATTGGATTTATACCCCGCCCTTCACTACCCAAAGGAGTCTCAGAGTGGCTTACAAACTCCTTTCCCTTCCCCTCCCCACAACAGACACCCTGTGAGGTAGAAGAAGAAGAAGAGATTGGATTTATACCCCGCCCTTCACTACCCGAAGGAGTCTCAGAGCGGCTTACAAACTCCTTTCCCTTCCCCTCCCCACAACAGACACCCTGTGAGGTAGAAGAAGAAGAGGAGATTGGATTTATACCCTGCCCTTCACTACCCAAAGGTGTCTCAGAGCGGCTTACAAACTCCTTTCCCTTCCCCTCCCCACAACAGACACCCTGTGAGGTAGAAGAAGAAGAAGAGATTGGATTTATACCCCGCCCTTCACTACCCAAAGGGGTCTCAGAGCGGCTTACAAACTCCTTTCCCTTCCCCTCCCCACAACAGACACCCTGTGAGGTAGAAGAAGAAGAAGAGATTGGATTTATACCCCGCCCTTCACTACCCGAAGGAGTCTCAGAGCGGCTTACAAACTCCTTTCCCTTCCCCTCCCCACAACAGACACCCTGTGAGGTAGAAGAAGAAGAGGAGATTGGATTTATACCCTGCCCTTCACTACCCAAAGGTGTCTCAGAGCGGCTTACAAACTCCTTTCCCTTCCCCTCCCCACAACAGACACCCTGTGAGGTAGAAGAAGAAGAAGAGATTGGATTTATACCCCGCCCTTCACTACCCAAAGGAGTCTCAGAGCGGCTTACAAACTCCTTTCCCTTCCCCTCCCCACAACAGACACCCTGTGAGGTAGAAGAAGAAGAGGAGATTGGATTTATACCCCGCCCTTCACTACCTAAAGGAGTCTCAGAGCAGCTTACAAACTCCTTTCCCTTCCCCTCCCCACAACAGACACCCTGTGAGGTAGAAGAAGAAGAGGAGATTGGATTTATACCCCGCCCTTCACTACCCAAAGGTATCTCAGAGCGGCTTACAAACTCCTTTCCCTTCCCCTCCCCACAACAGACACCCTGTGAGGTAGAAGAAGAAGAGGAGATTGGATTTATACCCCGCCCTTCACTACCCGAAGGAGTCTCAGAGCGGCTTACAAACTCCTTTCCCTTCCCCTCCCCACAACAGACACCCTGTGAGGTAGAAGAAGAAGAGGAGATTGGATTTATACCCCACCCTTCACTACCCAAAGGTGTCTCAGAGCGGCTTACAAACTCCTTTCCCTTCCCCTCCCCACAACAGACACCCTGTGAGGTAGAAGAAGAAGAGGAGATTGGATTTATACCCCGCCCTTCACTACCCAAAGGAGTCTCAGAGCGGCTTACAAACTCCTTTCCCTTCCCCTCCCCACAACAGACACCCTGTGAGGTAGAAGAAGAAGAGGAGATTGGATTTATACCCCGCCCTTCACTACCTAAAGGAGTCTCAGAGCAGCTTACAAACTCCTTTCCCTTCCCCTCCCCACAACAGACACCCTGTGAGGTAGAAGAAGAAGAGGAGATTGGATTTATACCCCGCCCTTCACTACCCAAAGGTATCTCAGAGCGGCTTACAAACTCCTTTCCCTTCCCCTCCCCACAACAGACACCCTGTGAGGTAGAAGAAGAAGAGGAGATTGGATTTATACCCCGCCCTTCACTACCCGAAGGAGTCTCAGAGCGGCTTACAAACTCCTTTCCCTTCCCCTCCCCACAACAGACACCCTGTGAGGTAGAAGAAGAAGAGGAGATTGGATTTATACCCCACCCTTCACTACCCAAAGGTGTCTCAGAGCGGCTTACAAACTCCTTTCCCTTCCCCTCCCCACAACAGACACCCTGTGAGGTAGAAGAAGAAGAAGAGATTGGATTTATACCCCGCCCTTCACTACCCAAAGGAGTCTCAGAGCGGCTTACAAACTCCTTTCCCTTCCCCTCCCCACAACAGACACCCTGTGAGGTAGAAGAAGAAGAGGAGATTGGATTTATACCCTGCCCTTCACTACCCAAAGGAGTCTCAGAGCGGCTTACAAACTCCTTTCCCTTCCCCTCCCCACAACAGACACCCTGTGAGGTAGAAGAAGAAGAAGAGATTGGATTTATACCCCGCCCTTCACTATCCAAGGGAGTCTCAGAGCAGTTTACGATCTCGTTCCCCTTCCCCTCCCCACAACAGACACCCTGTGAGGTAGGCGAGGCTGAGAGAGCTCTGACAGAAACTGCTCTTTTTCCAAGAACAGCTCTTATCAGAACTACGGCTTGCCCAAGGTCACCCAGCAGGTGCAAGTGGAGGAGTGGGGAATCAAACCCGGTCCTCCCAGATTAACAAACAAAAAGGCACAAAATAGATCTACCTTAAGCATACTTCTATTATACACAGTGTCATATATTTTTTCCATATCTTCCTAACACTGTGACCCTCAGGTTTTGTACTATCTACTTAGATTTCTGACAATTCCATCCTAAGCAGAGTTGCCTCCTTCTAAGCCCATAGATTTCACTGGATGGAGAAGGGTGCAACTCCAGCGAGGATGGCTCCGTAAATATCCTGGCACATGACTCTAAGCGATAGAGCATCTCTGCACACACAAAAGGAAAACGCAAAAGTGTTCTGGACTTATATGCGCTCTGCACAGAAATGATAGAATCATAGAATCATAGCATGTTAGAGTTGGAAGGGACCTTGCAGGTCATCAAGTCCAACCCCCCGCACTCTGCAGGAGCGTAGCCGGAAGGTAGCCCTACAACATATCCAAAAGATGGTCGTCCAGCCTCCGCTTGAAAACGTCCAAGGAAGGAGCATCCACCACCTCCCGGGGCAGACCGTTCCACTGCTCAACCACTCTTACAGTTAGGAAGTTCCTCCCGATATCTAGCCGGTATCGACTCCCTTGTATTTTCCACCCATTCCATCTAATCTCGCAATCCAGAGCAAGAGAGAATAGATCTGCTCCATCTTTTACATGACAGCCCTTCAAATGCTTGTGTGATAATCGCACACTGCCGATCTGTTCCATTCTTTCCTCCAAAATAATGCCCTCGTTCAATTCCAGGAATCTCAATAACAGAATCTGGAAATACTCTTGAGGGCGGCTGCCGGCCAGAGTCGGAAATGCTTCTTTATAAAGCAAACACCCGTATTCATCTGGTAGTAGGTTGGCCAACTCAAGTTTAGGAAATTCCTGGACATTTGGGGATGGTGCCGGGCAGGGAACTTGGCAAGGTCCATTGCTATAGACTCCGCCCTCCAAAGCAGCCATTTCCTCCAGGGGAACTGTTGTCTGTCATCTGGAGATCCGTTGTCATTCTGGGAGATCTCCAGGTCCCACCTGGAGGCTGGCAACCCTGGCTAATAGTGTGGCGTTCCTGTAAACCTTCCGACACAACACTCACGGGGCACGTGACCTTCCAAAATCACTCCCCGTTGAAAATGGCGTGTCTTTCCCAACTTGTGTTTTGGAAAAGTCAGGGTTTGTTTTTTTTAAATGCAGGAATATAGAAAAAGACTTTTGTGGTTCCTCCGTGAAAGGCCCATGAGAAAAGGATGCTCCAGAAATCAACACTCTGTCTTTCTTTTCCTCTCTGCCTTCCAGTTTGAAGCCGGCCCGTACGGGGGCATCCTTCTAACCCTGTCGGCGATATTATCACGATCTATCCGCCAGTGAGTACACTCGCGTTTCTTTCTCCCCAACGTCACCGCTTCTTAAGCTCTGGGATATGCTATGAAAGATGTACGGCATTTTGGGCCAGCACTTCGAAGTACGTTCCAGCTTCCCGTAGACGAAATTCCTTAGATCCGGGTTTCTCGGAAATTGGCCACACCAAACCTCCCGAGTGAGCGAGTCCGCGTTTATGTTTGTGGGATCTGATGCGCTCATGCAAAGTATGCGCCCTCGCCATGCTCTGGTTGTGCAGTGGGCTTCAGTATGCGCACAATCTAGGCTGTGTCGCACTGCTGTGGAAGAGGGTCCGTGGACAAGCACATGGTTTGCACGCAGGAAGTACGCACCCTCTTAACATGACCTTTGAGGTGTACTTTTCAGGTAAAGGTAAAGGTTCCCTTGCTCGAAAGCCAGTCGAATCCGACTCTAGGGTTGCGGTGCTCATCTCAGTTTCAAAGCCAAAGAGCCAGCACTGTCCGAAGACATTTCCGTGGTCATGTGGCCGGCATGACTAAACACCAAGGCGCACGGAACGCTGTTACCTTCCCACCGAAGTGGTACCTATTTATCTACTTGCAATTTCTTGCTTTGGAACTGCTAGGTTGGCAGGAGCTGGAACCAGAGACGGGAGCTCACTCCGTCATGCGGCACTCACGGGTCTCGAACTGCCGAACTACTGACCTTCCACAGCCTGTAGTTCAGCGTCTTAACCACTTGAGCCACCGCAGCTCTGAGGTGTACTTTTAGATGGAGGCAAATCTGTGCAGTGATGTGAAATGAAGCACCTTTCATTTTCTCAGCATAGCTCTTGAAGGCCCCCGGACAGAAAATTCAGGGCGGGATCTCTTTTCTGCACTGCAAGGTGCAAGAGCTGAATTCTGCAGGTCAGTTCATACTGGCTAGCAGTGGAGAACATCAGAAGAGCCCTACTGGATCAGACCTAGACCAGGGGTCCATCTACTCCAGCATCCTGTCTCACGCAGTGGCCAGCCAGTTCCTCTGGAGGGCCAACAACAGGGCCAAGAGACCACGGCCTTCCCCTGATAAGAACATCAGAAGAGCCCTACTGGATCAGACCTAGAGCAGTGGTCCATCCAGTCCAGCATCCTGTCTCACCCAGTGGCCAACCAGTTCCTCTGGAGGGCCAACAATAGGTCCAAGAGACCGCGGCCTTCCCCTGATAAGAACATCAGAAGAACCCTGCTGGATCAGACCAGTGAAGGTCCATCTAGTCCAACATCCTGTCTCACCCTGTGGCCAACCAGATCCTCAAGAGGGCCAACAACAGGGCGCCAAGAGGCCAAGGCCTTCCCCTGATAAGAACATAAGAAGAGCCCTGCTGGATCAGACCAGGGGTCCATCTAGTCCAGCATCCTGTCTCACACAGTGGCCAATCAGTTCCTCCGGAGGGCCAACAACAGGGCGCCAAGAGGCCGAGGCCTTCTCCTGATAAGACAGGAGAGCCCTGCTGGATCAGACCAGTAGTCCATCTAGTGCAGCATCCCGTCTCACACAGCAGTCAGCCAGTTCCTCTGAGGGCCAACAACAGGGCACAGAGGCCTAGGCCTTCCCATGACCAGAACACAAGAAGAGCCCTGCTGGATCAGACCAATAGTCCATCTAGTCCAGCATCCTGTCCCACACAGTGGCCAACCAGTCCCTCTGGAAGACCAAAAACAGGCCTTTCCCTGATAAGAACATAAGGACTGCTGGATCAGGCCAGAGGTCCACCTAGTCCAGCATCCTGTCTCACACAGTGGCCAATTCAGGGCAGATTGTAGAAGTACTGTAAACCAGTAACTAGCAGTCAGACGGACATCTTAAAAACTAATCCAGAATAATAAAACGGCTATGCAATCCTACTAAAAACCACAAGCCGATTTCCAAAAAGCCCCCCTAAAAATATCCTTATGTAGTCTGGAGAAGGACGAAAGTGTGGGGGCTTTCCTTACTTCCTCTGGTAAGTTGCTCCACCACGTACGAGCTTCAGTCGAGGATTTTACTTGACACAGCTCATGAAATATGTAATTTCATGATTGCAATGTGATTGCCTTGTCTTGCTCCCCGGAATCATTGGCAGCATTTTTGCACAAGCTTTAGTTTCCAAATTGCCTTCAAGGGCAGTCCCGTGCACAGCATGTTACAGTAGTCTGTCTAGTCCCGAGGTTACCGTGGCACGGATCCGCTTGGCCATATTGGCTGGGTCGTGGTAGAGCGTCAACCTCCATGAAACCCATTGCCCAGTGGGTGTTGATATGATCACTCCGCCTTGCTCCCAGTAATAATCCTCAGACATGAGAAGTACAATCCCGTCTTAAGACAGGGGTCCCCGACGTGGTGCCCACGGGCACCAGGGTGCCCACCAAGTGTTTTTTTTAGAAAGTGGGTGAGGCCAGGTGGGGCTTTTGCCCAACAAGGCTTCTGATTGGCCTTTGGCGATTTGGTTAGCTTTACGGATTTTAAAAAATGTTACTCCGGCAGCCACTGTCACCAGCTGGGATGGTAGGTGCATCAGCAAGAGAAAAATTAGGAGACTTTTGGCCGGGGTGGATTCAGAGGCTACTTTGGCTGTTGTTACAGCAAGTGGAATATGATTTTAAGGTGATTTTTCAGCTTGGTTTATGTGGATTTTTTTTTTAAAAAAATTACTTTTTATTGTGTATTTTCAAAACCACAATACTGATGAAGAACACAAAATCAAAGATTACAACATCAGAAGTATAGCATAAATTAATGAGATGAACTTCTTATATAAATAAAAAACAGTTCATATTGATTTATCAATTTCATTAGGATAAGAGGATCCGAAATATGTCGTAGGTACTACAAACATAGATCATCAGTCCCACATTAGGGATTCCATCTTGTTTTACTGAGTGTTCCGTCATGAGAAACCAAGTTGTTACAAAGTTGGATGAGGAAATTTGAGAATCAAGATAGGATAGGTTGTCAGCTATTTTTTGCCATAATGTACTGATCCCACAATTTTTTTGTGCAATAATGTTTGGTGTAGTGATTAAGTGTGCACACTCTAATCTGGGAGAACCGGGTTTGATTCCCCACTCCTCCACATGCAGCTGCTGGCGTGACCTTGGGTCAGTCACAAGTTCTCTCAGAGCTGTTCTCTCAAGAGCAGTCCTCGAAAGAGCTCTCTCAGCCCCACCTACCTCACAGGGTGTCTATTGTGAGGAGGGGAAGGGAAAGGAGATTGTAAGCTGCTCTGAGACTCCTTTGGGTAGTGAAGGGCAGGGTATAAATCCAATCTCTTCTCCTCCTCCTTCTCTTCTAAATCTGGGATTAATGTACTTTTCCAGCGTGAGACTATTGCAGTTTTAGCAGCGAATAAAAGAACTGAAATGGTGTCAGAGAGGGAAGAAGAACAATTTCTAGGTTTCCAGCGGTTGATGGGCTAATGGCTGATGGAGCACACCGCACAGCCAATGGGAGAGCTGGAAATGACCAATACATAAGGGAATTATTATATTAAGATTATGCTTGGTAAAATCACAATGCAAATTGTAGCATGTGAATATGTCATGTTTTAATCCTAAAACAACAATATAAAATACTAGGAAGAAGGCCCGTTGCAGCCATAAATGCAACAGGCGCTAGCTTGGCCAGGTGGCTGCGGGCCTTGTCTCCCCCCCTCCCCCCCCAGGCTGCTTGAGTCGTTCCCCACCCCGTTGCACAGGGAGGGCAAGCAAGCGGGCTTTGACAGGGAAGGGGAGGCGGTTTAAATTGCCTCTCCTTCCATTGGCTTGCTCGGCTTCCCCGTGGTTGCGGGGAGGGCGAGCAAGCCGGCTCTGACAGGGAAGGGGAGGCGATTTAAACCGACTCTCCTTCCCTTGGTTCACTCAGTTTCCCATGGCTGTGGGGAGGGTGGGAAGAGGAGCAGACCCAGCACCCAGCCAATGGCACGCGAATAGTCTTGAGTGGCAGCTGATGGGCCAATGGCTGAGGGAGCGCCTGGAATCTTGCCACTCCAAATTGCTTTTATAATATAGGAGAGATAGGTAATAGGCAGTGAACATAAAGTTCAGCAAACTCCGGAGGACGGCAGAAGACAGGAGGGCCTGGCGTCCAGGGGGTCGTGATGAGTCCGACTCGACTGTGTGACTGAACAACAACAAATACCTGTTCAGTCTCATAAATGGAGATGAATGGTTATCCACAATTACAAATATCTGTGGTACGTTACATGGTATTTTTCCATGTGGGCTTCTTTCCGGTGGGCTTTTTTCCATGTGGGCTTTTTTCCTGTGAGCATTTATGACCGTGGGTTTTTCCCCTGCGGGCTTCTTTCCTGTGGGCTTTTTTCCGGTCACACAGACCGACACGGCGACCCCCTGAAATGATCTTTGTCGGATAGTATCTGATAAAGTGAGCATTGACTCTCGAGAGCTTAATACCCCCCAAAATCTTGTTCGTCTCTAAGGTGCGACTGGACTCCAATCTAGCTGAGGCCATAGAAAAAAGTCCAGTAGCACCTTAAAGACTAACGAAATTGGTGGCAGGGGACGACCTTTAGTGAGCCACTGCTCCCTGGGCTTTTGCTCTTTCCTGTTGCTACATTGCAGTGGACTGCTGAATTGCAGTCGATAAAGAAACTCAAGACAGTGCGTCCCCCTGGACTGAATCGAGACCTAGGTTTCCCTGTCTCATTACCAATGCTGATTCCTCCCCGTCTACTACCCCTCTGCATATCTCACTCACCTAAATCCAACCACGCCTGCTATTGTCATTCACCTGCTATTGTCATCTGCCTGCTGATGTCATTTGGCATCTGCAGTCGCTCCACTTCCCAATAAACAGGACGAACGGACTCCCATTCTGTCTGCATCTGAAGAAGTGAGCCGTGACTCACGAAAGCTCCTCCCCTGCCACCAATGTTGCTCGTCTTTGAGGTTCTCCTGGTCTCTTGCCCTTTTCTGCCGCTGCAGATAGACTTAACACCCAGCTACCCGTCTTGATCTAGCTGATGCCGTTTGACTCCCCACACCCTCTTGGTGAGACTGCTGCTTTCTCAGCGCAGCAGATTCCAGGTGCTTCAGCCAGGCGAGCCGAAGGGAAAGAATGAGGGAGCGCAGGCAGAGGAACTCAGCCACTATCTCCCCCCTCCTCTGCAGCTTATCTACTGTTTATATCAAGCAACCTTGATGAGTTCATCCTTATCTCTCAAGAGAACAAACTGAGGGGTTTTGGGAGCTGTGCTGGTGCAGTCTTGGATGGAGCAAGATGTTCCTGCTTAAGTGTCGTTTCAATTGGAGCAGTCAGGGTCTTTCCCCCTTCCCTGCTTAGAGCAACAACCGCGGACGGATTCCCTCGCCTTCTCCTAGTTGGAGGAAATAACTGTGCCAAGAAGTTTCTGGTACAGGCCTAGGGAAGGGCTGCGAGGAAGCATAGCTGGCATAGTTGGGGAAAGGTGTCGAAAGGGGCCAGGGAAAGCGGTCTTTGAGACTGAGCATTTCACAGGGGAGCTGCTGGGTCATGTCAGACGGTGGTCTGCTCAGCAGCGCAGGGGGTGATCCGGGGTCATAAGAACGGAAGAAGAGCCCTGCTGGATCAGAGCAGTGGTCCACCCAGTTCAGCCATCCTGTCTCACACAGAGGCCAACAAGTTCCTCTGGAGGGACAACAGGGTGTAGAGGACAAGGCCTTCCCCCGATGAGAACCTCAGAAGAGCCCTGCTGGATCAGACCAGTCCATCTAGTCCAGCATCTTGTCTCACACAGTGGCCAACCAGCTCCTCTGGAGGGTCAGCAACAGGGCTTAGAGGCCAAGGCCTTCCCCTGAGAAGAACATCAGAGGAGCCCTGCTGGATCAGACCAGTGGTCCATCTAGTCCAGCATCCTGTCTCAAACAGTGGCCAAACATTTTGTCTGGACAGCCAACAACAAGGCATAGAGGCCAAGGCCTTCCCCTGGTAAGAACATGAGAACAGTCTTGTTGGGTCAGATCCAGTGGTCCATCTAGTCCAGCACTGTGTCTCAAACAGTAGCCAACCAGTTTCTCTGGATGGCCAACAACAGGGCAGAAAGGCAGAGGTCTTCCCATGATAAGAACAGAAGAAAAAGAGCCCTTCTGAATCAGACCTAGTGGTCCATCTAGTCCAGCATCCCATCTCGCACAGTGGCCAACCAGTTCCTCTGGATGGCCAAGAACAGGGCATAGAGTCCAAGGTCTTCCCCTGATAAGAACATGAGAAGAGCCCTGCTGGATCAGACTAGTGGTCCATCTAGTCCAGCATCCTCTCTCACATAGTGGCCAATCAGTTCCTCTGCACAGCCATCAACAGGGCATAGA
Organism: Gekko gecko; assembly: GCA_029375565.1. Lineage (NCBI taxonomy): Eukaryota > Metazoa > Chordata > Lepidosauria > Squamata > Gekkonidae > Gekko > Gekko gecko. The sequence goes on from JAPDNY010000011.1 coordinate 98,761,552, forward strand.
AGCCGAGGCCTTCCCCGATAAGAAAACGAGAACAGTCTTGCTGGGTCAGATCCAGTGATCCATCCAGTCCAGCCTCCTGTCTCAAACAGTAACCAACCAGTTCCTCTGGAGGGCCAACAACAGGGCGCAGAGGCCGAGGCCTTCCCCTCTTAAGAACATAGGAAGAGCCCTGCTGGATCAGATCAGTGGTCCATCTAGTCTAGCATCCTGTCTCACACAGGGGCCAACCAGTTCATCTGGACAGCCGACAACAGGGCAGAGAGGCTGAGGCCTTCCCTGATGTTGCCTCCTGGCACTGGGATTGAGAGGCTGACCTCCTCTGAACTTGGATGCTCCCTTTATAGCTAGTAGCCACTAATAGACCTCTCCTTCACGGATCTGTCTAATTCCCCTTTAAAGCTGTCTATTTCTGCGGCTATTACTACATCCTCTGGCAGCAAATTCCACTTTTAATCACTCATTGCGCGAAGAGGTATTTCCTTTTGTCCTCCCTGAACCTACTGCCCATCAGCTTCATTGGATGCCCTCGAGTTCTTATGGCCGTTCAGGGGTGACATCCCGGACTGCCCCCCAAATCCCCCCGCCAGCACAACGAGGGGACCTGGTAACCCCATAACCTGGTCTCAAATCTAGCTGTTCTATCACAGACCAACACAGCTGTCCTGTGCAACTTGATCCGGGGGGACGTTTAAACGCCACATAAGAGACTGGCATAGGAGACTGGCAAAAATCCCACCTCCTTCTAAGCTCCTGTCCAGCCTTTAGTCTCTCCCCCCACAGGTATTAGAAACACACTTTGGGCGATTCTGCATCTAGTATTCGCTCCACATTTCCTCAACTGGGAGGAAAAAGTGCAGCTCAAACCCACATTCAAATACCTCGGGGCAACGCCGTACTGACTGCAGAGTCACCCCTGAACAGGCCCATAGGCATAGTGGGGCATCTCAGGGCTACGCCCCCCAACTTACTGGCAAGGCCCCAGGAGTTCCCATCCAGCCCAGGACCCCCCAAGCGGTGGTGGGTACAGGGAAGGCGCTGGGTATTCCCATGCAGCTTTCTGGGGCAAAGGGCCGGTTACGGTGGCAGCGAGGAGCCAGACAGCACCTCAATATTTCCCCCAGAAAGTCTATTTCCCTTGCAAAGTACTTGTTGCCGGCGGGCTGTGCGGTCTGGCACAGGGTACCTTTATTTCATTAGCCAGTGCCCCCTAAGAAATTGAAATGCCCCCCGGACTCAAAAATGCCTGGCTACGGGCCTGCCCCCGAACGGCCATAAGATGGCCAGACGTCTGTGCAGAAGGTACCATAAAATCCGACAATCAAAGAACTCGAAAGCGGCGCGGAGTGCGGAGGCGACCGTAAAACCCGACAACCAAAGGAAGCGAAAGCGGCATGCAACGCAGAGGGGGATTTCTGCCCCAAGGCAGGTTTCGTAAAACAGCAGAGGGAAAAGCCAGCGCGGAATCCGCCCTTGATCGAAGAGGTCCGCTTCCCCTCCGGGGGTCCCGCGCGGGGCTGACTCCTGAAACCTGAAAAAAAAACGTTTAGCGTTTGAAACGCTTTGGGAGAACGGCGAAAACAATGGCCGAAGTTTTTTGTTTTTTTTAAATAAAGCGGAGCGTTACATTTAAAAAAAAGAAATACATGGGAAGGAAACGATGGTTTTGAGAAAGCAGCCCGGCATCTTAGGAACATGGAAGGTCAGGAGAGGGCTGCTCGGTCCATTAAAACCCAATCTATTCTAATCCGTGGAAAATGTGATGTGGCCTCCTCTGCTGCATCTGCCGCCATCTCAGACCTGCCTCTGCGGCCTCTCTTTCCTTCCTGGACATCGCTCCAAGCTGCCTTCTGAACAGAGCCCTATTTCCGTTACATCGTTTGTTTGTGGCTTGCCCTGTATTTTAATGCGTGCTCGTTTAGAGTGCTTTCGGGGTCATTACGATGCTAATTCCTTCTCTGTTCTGGGCCTCTTCAAACCAATGTACTGCACTCCCTCAAACTGCTAATTGTCCCGTGTGGCTTGTTGACAGTTTTGGTGTTCCGGATAACTTGCAGTCTGTCTGTTGAGGGCTCTCATCTGCTGTCTGCTGAGCAGGAGTGATCTCAGTCTGGCCCTGAACATAGGTCGCTTTCACATACGTTGGAAGAGCCTCTGCTTTGGTGTGCCGAAGGTCCCGGGTTCAATCCCCGACAACTCCAGTTAAAAGGACCAGGCAGGAGGTGATGGGAAAGACCTCTTATCTGAGACCCTGGAGAGTTGCTGCCAGTCTGAGTGGGCAATACTGACCTTGATGGACCAAAGGTCTGATTTATTAGAAGGCAACTTCCTGTGAAGGGCTGTGGCTAAGTGCTAGAGCCTCTGCTTGGCATGCAGAAGGCCCCAGGTTCAATCCCCGGCATCTGCAGTTAAAAGGAACAGGCACGAGGTGATGGGAAAGATCTCAGCCTGAGACCCTGCAGAGCTATAAAGAGGGGCTGTGGCTCAATGGTAGAGTGTCTGCTTTGCCCGCAGAAGGTCCCAGGTTCAATCCCCGGCATGTCCAGTTAAAAGGACCAGGCAGGAGGTGATGGGAAAGACCTCAGCCTGAGACCCTGGAGAGCTGTAAAGAGGGGCTGTGGCTCAGTGGCAGAGCATCTGCTTGGCATGCAGAAGGTCCCAGGTTCAATCCCCGGCATCTCCAGTTAAAAGGACCAGGCAGGAGGTGATGGGAAAGACCTCAGCCTGAGACCCTGGAGAGCTGTAAAGAGGGGCTGTGGCTCAGTGGTAGAGCATCTGCTTGGCATGCAGAAGGTCTCAGGTTCAATCCCTGGCATCTCCAGTTGAAAGGACCAGGCAGGAGATGATGGGAAAGACCTCATTATCTGAGACCCTGGAGAGCTGCTGCCAGTCTGAGCAGACAATACTGACCTTGGTCGGCTGAGGGTCAGATTCAGTATAAGGCAGCTTTATGTGAGGGGCTGTGGCTCAGTGGAAGAGCATCTGCTTGGCATGCAGAAGGTCCCAGGTTCAATCCCTGACGTCTCCAGTTAAACGAAACAGGCAGGAGGTGATGGGAAAAACCTCTGCCCGAGATCCTGGAGAGCTGCTGCCAGTCCGAGTAGACAATACTAACCTCGATGGACCAAGGGTCTGATACAGTATAAGGCAGCTTCGTCTGTTCATTTGCTAATCGTGGCACATATGTTCCTTCGGCGTTCCATGTGCATGAACCGCCTTTCCCCCCAACTTCCTTTGTTATTATTTGAGACACTTCTCCCCCCACCCCAGCTCCTTTCCAGCCCGTGCTCTATTTCTGTCGCCGACTCGTAATTGCGTGTTTTGTCCATGTCAAACAGTCTGTTGCCATGAAGAAGGGGTGTGAGGTCACCCCTGGAGCATTGCCGCTTCACCGCATGGATACCAGCTGTGAGAGCGCCAGACCGCACTTGGGCACGCGGGGACGCGCTCTTTTATTTTTCCAAATTAGCATCCGGCAGCAGGAGGGTTAGATTCTACAATAAGAATGAAGAGGGAGAGGGAATAGTTTGTTTTGCGTGTGTACGTCGGCATTTCCCCCAGCAGTCCACCGCTGGCCTTTTACTTTCTGTTAATGACATGGCAGGAGGTGGAAGGGAATGTCTCTCTCCTGACCCTCTGATCTCTCAACGGGCTGAGAAAGTCAGTCTTTGCAAACGCTGCGGAACCTCCCGCCTTGTAAAGCATCTGTCGAAGGTGCTGTAAGCGTAGAACAGCAGTGACGTTGTGGTCTTCCCCAAAAGGTGTTGACTTAGGACCACAGTAGTTCATCCCCCCCCCCCCATACACACTCCATTTTCAACATAATTCAAGATGGATGGCTGTGTTCATCTGCCTTTGGCAGCAGAAAAGAGCCGGGCCAAATCTGCGTTTGCATTTTTAAATCAGTTTCGTGCTGCCGTGAGTGACGCCGTCTTTCTCCATGCTTGTTTGAAAGTTGTTTGGAGAAGATTCATTTAAAGTGGCGCGGAGGTGCAATGACAGTGGAGCCGCCATGAGAGGGCGATAAACATATGCAGACATGCAAAAGTGCACTAGCACTGTTGAAGTGCGGAAACGGGAGCAAATGTAGACAGGTTTTTTGAAGATGGAGTCAGAAGGCTGGGACACCAGTGGGGAAGAGAAATGCAGATTCGACCCAAGAGTCTAGTAGCACCTTTAAGGCTAAAAAAATTTGTGGCAGAGGGATGTGCTCTCGTGAGTCAGTTCTTCAAATCGGAAGAGCTGAGCGATGACTCACGAAAGCTCCTCCCCTGCCGCAAATTTTGTTAGCCTATAAGGTGCTCCTGGACTCTGGCTGGTTTCCACTCCAACATTATTCGTTAAACAAAATGCAGGAACCAACGTTATACTGAGTCAGAGAATTGGACTATTGAGGCCAGTATTGTCTCTCATGACTAGCATCAGCTCTCCATGGTCATCAGGTAGAAGTCTTTCACATTTTTATTTTTATTTATTTATCTGTGTTATTTATAGCCCACCTTAGACACAGAAGGCTGGTAGTTTGGAAGTTTGAGACCCAAGTGCCACGTGATGGAGTGAACTCCTGTCTCTGGCACCAGCTCCTACCAGCCTAACGGTTCAAAAGCGAGAAATTGCAAGTAGATAAATAGGTACTGCTTTGGTGCGAAGGTAACAGCCTAGTCATGCCGGCCACATGGCCGCGGAGAACCTTTACCTTTGAAACACGTACTCTAGTGGGCCACAGGTAGTCAGTCAATACAGTCTACAAAATGGGACATTCAAATAACCGACACAGAAGAAGAAGAAGAAGAAGAGGAGGAGGAGGGGGAGGAGGAGGAGGAGGAGGAGATTGGATTTATACCCCACCCTTCACTACCCGAAGGAGTCTCAGAGCAGCTTACAAACTCCTTTCCCTTCCCCTCCCCACAACAGACACCCTGTGAGGTAGGTGGGGGCTGAGAGAGCTCTGAGAGAACCGTCCTTGAGAGAACAGCTGTGCCAGAGCTTGTGACTGACCCAAGGTCACATCAGCAGCTGCAAGTGGAGGAGTGGGGGAATCAAACCCGGTCCTCCCAGATTAGAGTCCGCGCACTTAACCACTACACCAAACTGGCTCTCAGGATATTAGAAGCCTGGAACCACCAGAAAGAACCAGAAGCAGAGCATGAATGTTAACGTGACCCATTAAGCAAGGAGGAAATAACATAATGGGATCCTACTAGCAACAGGCTATATGCAGCAGTAGAGACCCCAGTCTCCATTCATGTTATCCAAGAATCCATTTTTGTCTAGTGCAACCCGAAAACAATTCAGTTTTGCATTTGTGTGTGTGTGTGTGTGTGTGTGTGGAGAGCCAGGAGAGTGGGAGCTTTCATGACCTCCTCAGCCAGGCCCAGGTTCAACCCCCCGGCATCTCCGGTTAAATGATCTGGATGTGGGTGATGTGAAAGACCTCTGCCTGAGATCGTGGACGCTGACTGCCAGTCTGATGGACCTATGGTCTGATTCCGTGTGAGGTCATCTCATGTGGTCTTTCACTGTGTGTACGTGTGCGGGCGGGGGAGGTATTTGTGAATTTCCTGCACTGTGCAGCGGGTTGGACGAGATGACCCTGGAGGTCATAAGAACATAACATAAGAACATAAGAGAAGCCAATGTTGAATCAGGCCAGTGGCCCATCCAGTCCAACACTCTGTGTCACAGCGGCCAAAATATACCAGGTGCCATCGGGAGGTCCAGCAGTGGGGCCAGGGCACCAGAAGCCCTCCCACTGCCGCCCCCTCCAGCACCAAGAATAGAGTGCATCACCTGCCCCAGACTGAGAGTTCCCATCTACAGTAAAGGTAAAGGTTCCCTTGCTCGAAAGCCAGTCGAATCCAACTCTAGGGTTGCGGTGCTCATCTCCGTTTCCAAGCCGAAGAGCCAGCGCTGTCCAAAGAGTACTCTGTGGTCATGTGGCCGGCATGACTAAACACCAAGGCGCACGGAACGCTGTTCCCTTCCCACCGAGGCGGTACCTATTTATCTCCTTGCAATTTTTTGCTTTCGAACTGCTAGGTTGGCAGGAGCTGGAACTAGAGACGGGAGCTCACTCCGTCATGTGGCACTCTCGGGTCCCGAACTGCCGAACTACTGACCTTCCACAGCCTGCAGTTCAGCGCCTTAACCACTTGAGCCACTGCACCACTTGAGCATTTATACTCTGTGGCTAATAGCCCCTGTTGGACTTAAGGTCCCTTCTGACTCCGATTCTGTGATTCTGTGAAAACAGATGCTCTTAGGCAGAGGTGTGTCCCGTCACTTACTACCTGATCCTTCTAAGGACCCTCCACCTGATCCTTAACTGGAGAAGCCAGGGATTGAACCTGAGACCTACAATCATGGAACCACAGAGCTGGAAGGGGCCATAGAGGCCATCTAGTCCAACCCTCTGCTCAATGCAGGATCAGCCTAGAACACCCCTGACGTCCAGCCGCTGCTTCAAGGCTGCCGGTGAGGGGGAGCTCGCCACCTCCCGAGGCAGCTGGTCCCACGGTGGCACAACTCCTTGACTGTCAAAAAGTTTCTCCTGATATCCAGCCGGTGCCTTCCCGCCCTTCATTTAAACCCATTATAAACCCTTCTGCATGCCAAGCAGATGATCTGTCATTGAGCCACCAGACCCTCTCTCTTCAATCAGCATTTCTTAATTATGGGATCTCATCTCGGGCAGTAGAAGTGGGTCGCTGCCAGTTGGAGCAGACAGTTCGAGGCCAATCGGACTCGTGATCCGACCTGGGCGATCCGACCCCAAATGGGACGACTTCTGTATGTTCCCGGTGCATTCTCCGAACGGGCTTGCGGATTTCTGGTTGCACGTCGTCTCCGAAGATTCAGATCGGGGGGAATGCAATGGCCATCAAAGGGGTCACGGCGACCCCAGCTTGCTGTAAATCTTGGATCCATGCCCTCGATGCTTACTTCCTTGCTAGTTCAAATGATGCGGAACGCAGCTGTCGCTCCCCCTAGAACGTCCTTAGGTTCAAATTCCCATCAAATTTGCACCCGAGGATGGAATTAGAACTTCCTTCTATTGTCCCGACTGTGTGTCCCACAGCCCCGAACTGACGCACGTTGCTGGTTTCGAGCAAGATTTCCAAGATGTGCAATTGTTCCTTCAGCTGAGAAGCGATTGGTGGCCAGAGGATCCTTCTGGCAGATGGCCTGTAAAACGGGCACTTGTGCCAGCTTTTCAGGAGGGCATCAATGAAATCAAAAGTTAATTATTAAGATATTTATGGGCATTGACTGAGAGTCAGTTTGGTGTAGTGGTTAAGTGCGCGGATTCTAATCTGGGAGAACTGGGTTTGATTCCCCCACTCCTCCACTCGCAGCTGCTGGATGACCTTGGGCAAGACGTAGTTCTGTTAGAGGTGTTCTTGAAAAAGAGCAGTTTCTGTCAGAGCTCTCTCAGCCCCACCTACCTCACAGGGTGTCCGTTGTGGTGAGGGGAAGGGGAAGGAGTTTGTAAGCCGCTCTGAGGCTCCTTTGGGTAGTGAAGGGCGGGGTACAAATCCAATCTCTTCTTCTCCTTCTTAAAAAAAAAATCATCTCTTAGAATACCATTTCACCAACGGCTGCTAGGAAAGTTTCCCATCTTCCCAGCCGCCTAGATGCTATCCACATATTTTTTCGTTTTGGTGAAACAAAATCCAGCCAAGATTATTCTTTGGTCGTCTTCTTGGAAACAGAGTTTGTTTATTTTATTTTTTTTTAAATACAGGTTCTAATATTTGACTTTGTGGAGAGGATATTCTGCTCAAATCCAACTTCAAGCGCACAGAATTCCCCCAGAGTCCTTTTGACTTAACCATTGTAAATATCTAAAACAGTGTGGGTTTTCCCCCCCACTTTAAAACTCCAAAAAAGGAGAAAATGATAAAAAAACGGTTTTGCCGTATGTGTCAAATTAAAGTGGACCCCAGTTGATACTGGCTTGTATCCTCCTGCTTTTTTACTCAGCCAAGTTTGAATCTCTCCCCAGAACCCATGAAGCTGTTTTATATTGAATCAGACCTTCTTGGTCCATCAAACTCAGTATTATCTACTCAGAGCGGCAGTAGCTCTCCAGGGTCTCAGTCGGAGGTCTTTCCCATCACCTCCTGCCAGATCCTTTTAACTGGAGATGCTGGGGATTGAACCTGGGACCTTCTGCATGCCAAGCAGACGCTCTGTCACTGAGCCATGACCCCTCTCCAACATGCACATAAAGCTGCCTTATACTCAGGGGTCTTTTCGTAGAAGAACAGCTGCAGGAGCTCATTAGCATATGGTATGCTAATAAGTTATTAGGCTATTACCATATGCCATGCCCCCTGACATCACCGGAAGTGATGTCAGAAGGGGAAGCAAAAGGGGGGGAGGCATCTTCAAAAGCCTCCCCTTCCCTTCCCCAGCTGGTCTGGGTGGGGGAGCTAAGAGAGAAGGGGTTTAAAGTTTAAACTCCTTCTCACTAGAGTTGGGCCACAGAAGGAGGAAAGAGGGAAGGAAAGAGGGAAAGAAAGAGAAGGAAAGAAGGAGGGAAAGAAAGAGAGGGAAGAAGGAGGGAAAGAGGAAAAGGAGAGAAGGAAAGGAGGGAATGAAAGAAATTCGGCGGCAATTCAGCCCCATTATATCCTATGGGCCATTTAAGTCAATGGTGAAAACATAGGGTATATTCTGGGGGCTGGAGGGAAGGGGGTTTGAGGGAGAGGCTCCAAACTCACAGGGTAGCTGATGGAGCCTCTCCCCACGATACCCACCAAGTTTCAAGAACATTGGATTAGGGGGTCCAATTCTATGGGCCCCCAAACAGGTTGCCCCTATTCCCTCCATTGTTCTCTATAGTGGGAAAAAAGTTACTCTTCCTGAGGGAAACACAGGAGCTTGTCTTGTCTTTAAACACTTTTTAAATGGCGCTTGGGGAAGAGTAACTTTCGAACAAGAATAAAGATTTTGTTTAATCGGCAGGGAAATGTATTTGCATATATATCGGTGAAGTCAAGGATTAGAAACTCTGAGGTAAAACTTTTTTCCTCTGTACAGAGCTGAAATCTTAAAACGTACAAGAGAGTGTTGTTGTAGCTTCTTTTCGGAGGTTTCTGGTTCTTTTCAGTGAGAGGTACAGTTCTCGGTGTACTTCAGCAATAACACAAGATCTTAATATTCTTCCCTGGAGAATAGCTCTGTTCCCCGGAGAATAGAAGGGAGCTTTGACTGTACTGTTTGGTGCAGTGGTTAGGAGCACGGACTCTAATCTGGAAGAACTGGGTTTGATTCCCCACTCCTCCACACGCAGCTGCTGGTGTGACCTTGGGTCAGTCACAAGTTGTCTCAGAGCTGTTCTCTCATGAGCAATCCTCAGAAGAACTCTCTCAGCCCCACCTACCTCACAGGGTGTCTGTTGTGTGTGGGAGGGAACGGAAAGGAGATTGTAAGCCTCTCTGAGACTCCGAGTGACTTCTCCTCCTCCTCCTCCTCTTCCTCCTTCTCCTTCTTCTTCCCGGGAAATCTTGTTGATCTTTAAGGTGTCGCTGGACTCAAATCTAGCTCTTTTACTGTAGACCAACATGGCTACCCTCCTCAAACTTTCTTCATGAAGTTGGAAGAAGGCCTCTTTGGCTGGAGGAAATCTCCAGACGTTGCTGAGTGGAATGGTAGGATGGAACCTGGTGTTCCAGTCCCGCTCTGTGTTTTCTCTAATTGCATATTTTTATAGACACCCATTTGAAGATCTTTATTGTGTTATAAGCCACAGCCCACGTTCTCTCCAGCAGAGTGAAAACCAGAATTGGCTGAACAGTGCTGGAGAAACATCTCATGAGAATGCGTTTCGAACAGGGCTGTTTTTGTAGAAAAAGCCCAGCAGGAACTCATTAGCATATTAGGCCACACTCAATGGCAGAAACTCATTAGCATATCAGGCCAAACCCCTGACAGCACTGCTCATTAGCATATTAGGCCACACCCCCTTGTTACCAAAACTGTGGTCATCCAGCCACACCCACCTTTTGCTTCTTGTTTGGTTTACCTTGTTTGTTGTCAAAACCAAGGGCTTTTTTCATAACAGGAACTCCTTTGCATGTTAGGCCACCCCCCCCCCAATGTAGCCAATCCTAATGAGTTCCTGCTGTCGGGTGTGGCCTGTTATGCTAATGAGTTCCTGCTGGGCGTGGCCAACTCGGGAGCCAGCCGGAACTCTGTTCCTGTGCGTTCCTGCCCAAAAATAGCCCTGGTTTCGAGTCAACTTTACTTATGATGTATCCTTCTCTCTTTCAGAGTTCGGAAGGATTTTGATGTGAGCACGAACCAGTTGATTGGTGCACATGGATACTGTACGCAGGTAAACAGAGGAGAGGTCTGTATATGTAGTCACAGACCTTTTTGAGCTTGTACGTACCTTTGAGTATTGTGGGCATAGCCACAAAATGGTTGCTGTGGGTGGCAGAGCCAGGCACAAAGTGGCTGCCACAGCCTGCCTTCCATCAGACAGTGAAGATCCTTGCACTCAGGCAGTCGCTGCTGCCAAAGCTACCTTTTAAGAAATCTGCACAGTTCCAGTCAATCAAATTTCCAGTGGCCAATCCGAAGCCTTGCCAGGCAAAAGCCCCTCCAGGCCACACCCACTTTTTAAGAATACTTGGTGGGCGCCAGGAATGGTGATGTATGCACATCAAGGAGTGAAGTTTTTTTTAGCTTAATATGATGGGAAAATACAGGAGCTGTTCAAGGGCTAACTTTTTATGTGGAAGGAACTTTTTACATGGAGAAGCATTAAAGAGGTGAGCCTTCCCCTCTGTAGTCTTCTCTTATATTCTTATCGACAGGTTCAAGGGAAGACTGGGTAAAGATGTGGAGCAGAGGCACATCTGTGACTATTAGCCACAAGGTATAGATGGAACACTCTGTCTGGGGCAGGGATGCTCTGTATTCTTAGAAGAAGAAAAGAGATTGGATTTATACCCCGCCCTTCACTGCCCAAAGGCGTCTCAGAGCGGCTTACAAACTCCTTTCCCTTCCCCTTCCCCTCCCCACAACAGACACACTCTGTGAGGTGGGGCTGAGAGAACTTCTGACAGAAACTGCTCTTTTTCAAGAACAGCTGTGCCAGAGCTTGTGACTGACCCAAGGTCACATCAGCAGGTGCAAGTGGAAGAGTGGGGGAATCAAACACGGTTCTCCCAGATTAGAGTCCGCACACTTAACCACCACACCAAACTGGTTCTTAGTGCCTGGAGGGGCAACAGTGGAAGAGCTTCTGGAGTTCTGGCCCCGCTGATGGACCTCCTGAAGGCGCCTGGGTTTTGGCCACCATGTGACACAGAGTGCTAAACCGGATGGGCCACTAGCCTGATCCAACATGGCTTCTCTTATGCTCATAGTCTGCAGTGGTACAGTCCCGGTTATGGTGCCACCCTCTCCTCTGAGTGCATGTGCACTCAACCAGGCTTAAGATTCTGTTGGTTCCCTTCGATCCAGGCACGGTTCTGGACTGGCACCCAGATATTTAAAAGGCAGCATGAGCACCATTCCATGCTCCCTGGCCAGAGTCCCTTGCTAGAAGCCTTTTCTCCTCTTGAATCCAGGAGCTGGTAAACCTGCTACTGACAGGCAAAGCCGTGTCTAACGTTTTCAACGACGTCATCGAGCTGGACTCTGGAAACGGCAACACCACGCTTTTAAAAGGAGTCTCTGGCCGGAGCGAGGTTGGCTTGTTGTCCCTGTTTGAGCACTACGACGTCTGCCAGGTATGCACTAAAACCCCGGATACGTGCAGACGAGGGCAACTAAAACGATTAAGGGGATGGAACACCTTCCCTGTGAAGAAAGGTTAAAGCGCTTGGGGCTCTTTAGCTTGGAGAAACGACGGCCGAGGGGTGACGTGATCGAGGTTTACAGAATTATGCACGGGACAGAGAAGGTAAAGAGAGAACTGCTTTTCTCCCTTTCTCACACAACTCATGGGCACTCAGGGAAATTAATGAGCAATAGGCTTAGAACATATCAGAAGAAGGATTTCCCCCCAGAGAGTCATGAACATATGGAATTCACTGCTGCAGGAAGTGGTGGCAGCTACAAGCAATGACAGCTTCAGGAGGGGAATGGGTGAACATATGGAGCAGAGGTCCATCAGTGGCTCTTAGCCACAAGGTGTCGATAGAATCAGGGCTCTTTTTGTAGCAGGAACTCCTTTGCATATGAGGCGACACCCCCCCTAATGTAGCCAATGCTCCAAGAGCTTGCAGAGTTCTTCTTACAGGGGCTGGACTAGATGGACCTCCACTGGTCTGATCCAGCAGGGCTCTTCTGATGCTATTATCAGGGGAAGGCCTCGGCCTCTCTGTCCTGTTGTTGGCCCTCCAGAGGAACTGGGTGGCCACTGTGTGAGAGGGGATGCTGGACTAGATGGATCTCTGGTCTGATCCAGCAGGGCTCTTCTGAAGTTCCTATTTGGGGAAGGCCTCAGCCTCTCTGCCCTGTTGTCAGCCCTCCAGAGGAACTGATTGGCCAATGTGTGAGACAGGATGCTGGACTAGATGGACCACTGGTCTGATCCAGCAGGGCTCTTCTTACATTCTTATGAATGTAAGCAGGATATAAGGCCAGAGAGTCCCCCCTCCCAAGCAGCTGTTTTCTCCAGGGTAGCCAATCTCTGTAGTCTGGAAATCAGTTGCAATTCTGGGAGATCTCTAGACCCCCACCTGGAGGCTGGCAACCCTATGAATTTGGCCCTGCATCGAAACACGGGTGTCAGCCTAGTACAACCCTGTGTCTGCTCAGCAGTTTTATCGCCAGCTATTAAAAACGCTGCCTGAAGTACAAATAAATGTGGTGTTCATAAGGGGCCTCTCCAGGAATTGGAGCTCGCCAAAGAGTGACGGCCCTTAATCGCTTGCAGACAGCAGTGCGGTTGTGCCGGCTTTACCTTCCTTAGCGAAAGTCTTGACGCAAAGCGGCCAACTTCTTCGACTGAGACCATCTGCTCGCCGCTGAACGAGGGAGTTCTCGAGTCTCCAGATATGCCAGAGTACATGCCCCGGTGGCGGGGGAGCTTGAAAGAGAAATAGAATTCCTCTGGCTTTCATAGAATCATAGAATGTTAGAGTTGGAAGGGACCTTGCAGGTCATCTAGTCCAACCCCCTGCACTCTGCAGGAGCAAAGCCGAAACATGGCCCTACAACATACCCGAAAGATGGTCGTCTAGCCTCCCCTTGAAAATGTGCAGGGAAGGAGCGTCCACCACCTCCTGAGGCAGTCTGTTCCACTGCTCAACCACTCTTACAGTTAGGAAGTTCCTCCTGATATCTAGCCGGTATCGACTCCCTTGTGATTTCCACCCATTCGATCTAGCCTTGCAATCCGGAGCAAGAGAGAATAGATCTGCTCCATCTTTTACATGACAGCCCTTCTAATACTGAAGACTGCAATCATGTCCCCTCTAAGCCTTCCCTTTCCCAGGCTAAACAGACCCAACTCTTTCAGCCTTTCCTCGTAAGACTTGGATTCCAACCCTCTCACCATCCTGGTCGCCCTCTTCTGGACACGCTCGAGCTTGTCAACATCCTTCCTAAAACGTGGTGCCCAAAACTGGAAACAGGACTCCAGGCGAGGCCTGACCGTAGCAGAATAGAGCGGAACTACCACCTCCCGTGATCTGGACACAATGCTTCTGTTAATGCATCCTAAGATTGCATTAGTTTTTTTACTTCTTGCAGGATTGAGGCTTGGCCCAGGAATGAACGCCATGGCATCGTCTCAGCAGTAGATGCCCTTTGAGCGATGCCCCCTCTAAGCTGTGGAGTCTTGTGAGCAAAAATTCTACTTAGTGGGCGACTGGCATTAAAGTTGTGCACGAACTATTTGGCTACTGCATAGATCAGTTTGCTCTGGAGCAATCCCTTCCTGAGCTAAGACAAAAAAAAAATGTGTGAGCCGGAGGCTAAAAAGACTGTGAGCCAGCTCACACTAACTTGGCTTAGAGGGAACACTGCCTTTTTGCTTTCTGCATCCCCACTGGCTTGGTAAGGTAAAGGTAAAGGTTTCCCTTGCTCGAAAGCCAGTCGGATCCGACTCTAGGGTTGCGGTGCTCATCTCCGTTTCAAAGCCGAAGAGCCAGCGCTGTCCGAAGACGTTTCCGTGGTCATGTGGCCGGCATGACTAAACACCAAGGCGCACGGAACGCTGTTATCTTCCCACCGAAGTGGTACCTATTTATCTACTTGCAATTTCTTGCTTTCGAACCAGGGAACAAAACCAAACCCGAACCTTTGGAATTATTCTCTTCTCTCTCTCCTCCACCAGCACTCCAGGGCGGTTTCTCCCACCCAGCCTTTCAGCAAATATTCTAAGTCAGCCACAAAATACTTTGTGGCTGTCTAAGTGGTAGCCAAGCACAGAAAAACAAGCTGAGGGAGAGAGAGACGGAGGGAATCCCAAGTGTCGTTTCTGGTGAACGGGAAGAGATGGAAATGTTCTTTCGGGCCTTTTGAAGAGCGTTCCTCTGTCAGTTCCTAATTTTCTGTGTCTTTGAGATTGCAAGTTTTTTGCTGGAAGGCAGCACGTGAATAATCGAATTGTTCGATCACATCAAGATGAGGTAGTGTTGGATACTTAGCTCAGTCGAGCGACGCAGCTCTTATCTTGGTTTTAAGAAAAGTTTACTAGATGACACAGTGGGAAAGGGAGGAGGAGGAGGAGGAGGAGAGATTGAATTTATACCTCACCCTTCACTCAGAAGTCTCAGAGCGGCTCACAATCTCTTTTCCCCCTTCCCACAACAGACACCCTGTGAGGTAGGTGGGGCTGAGAGAGCTCTTTCGAGGACTGCCCTTGCGAGAACAGCCCTGAGAGAACTTGTGACTGACCCAAGGTCACACCAGCAGCTGCATGTGGAGGAGTGGGGATTCAAACCTGGTTCTCCCCGATTCGAGTCCCCGCTGTTAACCACTACACCAAAAAGAGTGACATCCTGACTAGTTCTAAGTTCCATCTTGTCTACAACTGAGACCAGACCTTGTGTGTATGTGTGTGTGAACAAAGGAGAGAGAATTTACCCAGTAACCCCACCTCCTTGTCCATGTGACAGGCAACATGTGACATCCTCAGTATACTAACTAACCAATAGCAGTTCCCAAACTTGTCTCATTATGAATAATACCTCCCTTCCTCTGGTGGGAAACAGGTGCCTGATACCTGATTGGTTCTAATGCTGACTAACTTAATATTAGCGTGCTTAACATTAGCCTGCGTGAACAAACAGGTTAACTCTTTCGTGACCGAAGGGGTGACAGTTGCAATATCCCCACAGGCAGAAAAGGGCCAGAGGCCAGGAGCATCTTCAAGATTAACAAAATTTGAGGCAGGGGAGGAGATTTCGTGAGCCACCGCTCACTTCTTCAGGTACTTCCGGTAGATTTCTTCAGGAACTTCAAGGATCTGAAGAAGTGAGCCGTGACTCACGGATGCTCCTCCCCCCCACCACCAATTTTGTTAGTCTTGAAAGTGCTCCTGGGCTCTGGCTCTTTTCTGCTGCTAGAGACCGACTAAGACGACTACCCATCTCGATCTGTCAAGATGAGGGATTTAGTTCCCTGCCACAGCCTTTTGGTTGTCGAGGCACCATGATGGCTTCGAGCTCCCAGTAGGGCCCTCATGCTGTCACAGCCAAAAATCCTAAATATAAATACACGTTGATGGGGTCTGAACTGGCAGAGACGGACCAAGAGAGAGATCTTGGAGTCGTAGTAGATAACTCAATGAAAATGTTGAGACAGTGTGCGACTGCAATAAAAAAGGCCAATGCTATGCTGGGGATTATGAGGAAGGGAACTGAAAACAGATCTGCCAGTATCATCATGCCCCTATATAAATCAATGGTGCGACCTCATTTGGAATACTGTGTACAGTTCTGGTCGCAAAATCTCAAAAAGGATATTCTAGCATTGGGAAAAGTGCAGAGAAGGGCAACTAGAATGATAAAAGGGTTGGAACACCTTCCTTATGAAGAAAGGTTAAAGTGCTTGGGGCTCTTTCGCTTGGAGAAACGCCGGCTGAGGGGTGACATGATCGAGGTTTATAAGATTATGAATGGGATTGAGCAGGTTGAGAAAGAAGTCCTTTTCTCCCTTTCTCACAATACAAGAACTCGTGGGCACTCCATGAAATTGCTGAGCAGTCGGGTTAGAACAGATAAAAGGAAGTCCTTCTTCACCCAGAGAGTGATAAGCACATGGAATCCACTGCCACAGGAGGTGGTGGCAGCTGCAAGCATGGACAGTTTCAAGAGGGAATTAGATAAACATCTGGAGCAGAAGTCCATCAGTGGCTATTAGCCACAGGGTATAGATGGGAGGTCTCAGTCTGGGGCAGGTGATGCACTCTATTCTTGGTGCTGCGGGGGGGCAGCAGTGGGAGGGCTTCTAGTGTCCTGGCCCCACTGCTGGACCTCCTGAGGGCACCTGGTATATTTTGGCCGCTGTGTGACACAGAGTGTTGGACTAGATGGCCTGATTCAACATTGGCTTCTTTTATGTTCTTATGATTCCTAAGGAGGCTGAGCGTGGACTTCAGCTCCATGGCCTTTAAAGCCTTACACAGCCTGGGACCGATATATTTGAGAGACCACCTCTTCCTGTATATGTCCTGAAGAGCACTGCACTCCAGGGCTATTTTGGGGCAGGAAGGCACAGGAACGGAGTTCCGGCTGGCTCCCGAGTTGGCCACGCCCAGCAGGAACTCATTAGCATAACAGGCCACACCCGACAGCAGAAACTCATTAGGATTGGCTACATGAGGGGTGTGTGGCCTAACATGCAAAGGAGTTCCTGCTACAAAAAAAACCCTGGGGTTTTGACAACAAATAAGGTAAACCGAATAAGAAGCAAAAGGTGGGTGTGGCTGGATGACCACAGTTCCGGCAACAAGTGGGTGTGGCCTAATATGCTAATGAGCAGTGCTATCAGGGGTGTGGCCTAATAGGCTAGTGAGTTTCTGCCATTGGGTGTGGCCTAATATGCTAATGAGTTCCTGCTGGGCTTTTTCTACAAAATAGCCCTGCTACACTCTATGGATTAACACCTCCTGGTAGTCCATGGCCCAAAAGACATCTGTCTTACCTCAGCCAGGGCCTTTTTCACCCTGGCCCCTGCCTGGTGGAACATGCTCCCCATTGAGATCCCCTGTGGAATCTACTTCAATTCTGCGGGGCCTGCAAGATGGAGCTGTTCCACTAGGCCTTTGGCTGGTGCAGTGGACATCCATATATGGCCTCCCTGAGGTGTCTGTCACTCTGCTAACAACTACTGGCTATGGCCAGGAGCCTCCCGCAACCAGATTTCTGTGCTGTCAGCTGTGACCACCATTTTAATATTTATGATGATGTTTTAAATTTATTTTTATTGTATTAACCAATCTATTTTGTATAAATGAAATGTTGTTACCTGCCCTGAGTCCACTTCCAGGAAGGGTGGGCTATAATATAATATAATGATTCCCATACGGACCTTTCCAGCTCTCCCATTGGCTGTGCAGTGCGCTCCATCAGCCATTGGCCCATCAACCGCCACTCAAGAGTAATCGTGTGCCATTGGCTGGGTGCTGGGTCCGCTCCTCTTCCCCACCCACTGCCTCCTCAGCCACTGTTCCTGTCAGAATAACTGCTAAAATGGCTGTCTCTCCTGAAGAAGACACTTCTCCTGCTTGGCTCCTGTGGGATTAACTTTTCCCTCAGTGGCTGTTGCTAGGCAACCAGGCTGGGTTCTGTCAGTAAAAAGGGAAAGCCAGGAGTCCCTCTCCAGGCCTTGTGGGGAACTCATTCTGGCCAGTCCTGACTAGGGTTGCTAGCTCCAGGTTGGGAAGTTCCTGGAGATTTGAGGGGTGGAGCCTGGAGAAGGTGGAGTTTGAGGAGCGGTGGGACTTCAGACAGGTACAATGCCATAGACTCCACCCTCCAAACCAACCACTTCCTCCTGGGGAACCATTGTTGCCAATCTCCAGGTGATGGCTGGAGATCACTCAGAATTACAGCTGCTCTTCAGATGGCAGAGATCAGTTCCCCTGGACAATAGACCGGACTCCGTGTCATTATACACTGCTGAGGTCACCACAGCAAATTGACGCTGAGTGCCCAAGGCAGGGGCAACTGCCCAGAGCCTCTTTCTAGAGCTCACTGTATTTATTTCCACAACAGGCCTTATTTCTAGTAAATAAATAAATGGCTCCGAAACAAAATCTGGGATGCTCGGTAATTGCAACAACACAATCCACTTTAAGAACGTAAGAAGAGCTCTGCTGGGTCAGAGGAAGGTGGACTCTAGCATGCGACTTTGCAAGAATTAAAGCTAGGGTTGCCAGCTCTTGGCTGGGAAGTATCTAGAGATTTTGGGGGTGGAGCCTGAAGAGGGCGGGATTTGGGGAGGGGAGGGACTTTAATGGGATATGGTGCCATAGAGTCCACTTTCCAAAGCAGCCATTTTTTCTCCAATGGAACTGATCTCTGTCGCCTGGAAATCAGTTGTAATCCCAGGAGATCTCCAGCCAGCGCCTGAAGTTTGACAACCATCATTAAAGCCCCCACACTGTTACCCCAGTCCAAACAGGAGACCTCTGGAGCACTTTTATCCTTAAAAAAAATGCTGTGATGCTTTGTTGATGCAAGAAAAGTGTGCTGTTATAGCAATTAAGATCTCAGTATTGGCCCGATCTGCCGGTGATCCGTTGCTTTTGACCTCTTGGCTTTTGACCTCAGACTTTTTCGTTTACCCGGCAAATCACGTTAACAGCCTGGCTTATCTGAGTTCACACTTTGTCATTTCGTTAAGCGCCAACACCAGACAGGCCGCCGGTGCCTTGTGGCCTCCCGCCACCTTTTGAGTAGCTGAGGGAAGTTGGGAGTCCCTCGTCCCCGAAACAAGGGATAGAATGGATCCAGATGTAAAAAAAAAAAAATTTCCACGCTCCCAAGGATTGGGTTTCCCGAAAATATCATTGAAAGGGATTAAATCCACCATTTGGGAATGGGCTCGGCGAAGTAAAACGAGCATAAAGCCGCCCCAGGGAGCTGGAAATGAGTCTGGCCTTCTAGCTAGCCTACTTTTTGAAGGGTTGACATTTTCACCAAATGAAAACCCGCCGTTTGCACAGAAGAGGCCCGGGAGGAGGAAAACGGAAGGACGAAGGGTTCCAGCTCTGCTATCTCGGCCGTGTTTCCCAGCAACGGACTGGTGCAGATTTGTACGAAAATATTTTTAAAGGGAAAAAAGATTATTATTATTATTATTATTATTGTTGTTGTTGTTGTTGTTCTTGTTGTTATTATTATTATTATTATTATTATTACTATAATTACTTTCGATTTGTATCCCGCCTTGCCAAGACAAACTGACTCAAGGCAGCATGCAGTAGTTAAAGTACGATAAAACAATAAGATCAATAACATTCACAAATAACAATTACATAATTCCATAAAGTGCTAGCAGATACAGAAGACGGTTACTGTAAACTAGATGAATAAAAAAGGCAGTATCCAACGTTATAACATGAGGGCCGTAACACGTTCAGTTTCCGATGGCTCGTTCATCAGTGGCGGTTCCTACTCGAAAGCCTGGTGGAAGAGCTCCGTTTTCCGGGCCCTGCGGGACTGTAAGAGGTCCCACAGGGCCCTGCTGTCCTCCGGGAGCTCATTCCACCAGTACGGGGCCACCACAGAGAAGGTCCTAGCTCAGGTTATGGCCAGTCTGGCATCACTCAGACCAGGGAGAGTCAGATGATTTTGTGACCCTGACCTCAGTGCTCTCTGGGGGACATATGGGGAAAGGCAATCCCTTAGGTAGGCAGGCCCCCAGCCATTGACTGTTTTTAAACAGGCTTTTCGCTTTAATTAATTAATGTCCTTATTTTATTTATTTCCTTTATTTGAACCCCACCTTTGTCCCCAATGGGACCCAAAGTGGCTTACATTGTTCCCCTCTCCTCCATTTTATCCTCACAACAACCCTGTGAGGTAGGTTAGGCCGAGAATGTGTGACTGGCCCAAGGTCACCCGGCACATTTCCATGGCAAAGAGAGGAATTTGAACCTGGGTCTCCCAGATCCTAGTCCAACACTTTTAACCACTACACTATGCTGGCTGACGAATGGTGAGCTGCGTTATCGCTCTTCTGAAGTGACCAAACCACCCTCCATCCCTGTAGAGCACCAGTCTTATCGGCATAGGACAACTCAACAGCTTCTCACTGGACTCTCCCTTTGAGCCCCTTTGTTACTTCAATTTACTACTGTTTTACTGGCGTAACTGAAGGATTACCTAATCCCATGTGGACATACATGACCACTACAGTCACCTTCTGAGATGGGTGCCCCTTGCTTTCTGAGATTAGATGGGTAGCAAACTGAGAGAGGGCTTTCTCAGTCATGGCACCAGAAGAACCCAGGAAAGAGCGTTCTTGGCCATGGCACCGAAACAACCCCGAGAGAGGGCCTTCTTGGTCCTGGCACCAAAATGACCCTGAGAGAGGGCCTTCTCAGTCATGGCACCAAAATTAAACTGAGAGACGGCCTTCTTGGTCCTGGTACAAAAGCGGACCCGAGAGCGGGCCTTCTTGGTCATGGCACCAAAACAACCCTGAAAGAGGGCCTTCTCAGTCATGGCACCAAAA
The DNA here is from genome assembly GCA_029375565.1 of Gekko gecko. Lineage (NCBI taxonomy): Eukaryota > Metazoa > Chordata > Lepidosauria > Squamata > Gekkonidae > Gekko > Gekko gecko. Next base: position 98,782,204 of record JAPDNY010000011.1, read on the forward strand.
TGAACCCGAGAGAGGGCCTTCTCAGTCATGGCACCAAAATGACCCTGAGGAAGGGCCTTCTCAGTCATGGCACCAAAATTAAACTGAGAGACGGCCTTCTCAGTTGGGGCACCAAAACAACCCTGAGAGAGGGCCTTCTTGGTCATGGCACCAAAACAACCCTGAGAGAGGGCCTTCTCGGTCATGGCACCAAAATGAACCCGAGAGAGGGCCTTCTCAGACATGGCACCAAAATGACCCTGAGAGAGGGCCTTCTCAGTTGGGGCACCAAAATTAACCTGAGAGAGGGCCTTCTTGGTCCTGGTACCAAAGTGACCCCAAGAGAGGGCCTTCTTGGTCATGGCACCAAAACAACCCCGAGAGAGGGCCTTCTCGGTCATGGCACCAAAATGAACCCGAGAGAGGGCCTTCTCAGTTGTGGCACCAAAACAACTCTGAGAGAGGGCCTTCTTGTTCATGGCACCAAAACGAACCCGAGAGAGGGCCTTCTTGGTCGTGGCACCAAAACAACCCTGAGAGAGGGCCTTCTTCGTCATGGCTGCCAAAACCATGGTTCCTTTCCCAGGGATATCCATCTATCCCCTTCTGTCGTTGACTCCCACCAGCATTTGAAGACTTTTTTTGTTTTGCCTGGCATTCCCTCAACAACTCCTTCCTGCCTGCCTTATGTTTTCATTATTCTTAATGTGCTTTTGATATGTATTTCAGGTTTGGTTTTCGTTGTTTATATGATGTGTTTGGGGGTGGGGATGATCAGTTTGTTTGATCTCCAAAACACTGCCACATGTATGTGCAAATAAGGAAATCCTTACAGCACTGTCATCATTCCCATTGGAATCGGCTTGTTTTTTGTTGTTGGTATATTTATAACTTTCGGTCTCTGTTTTCAGCTCAAGAATTTTATCAAGCAAACAACGTGACCATTGTGTGGAACAATGGACTTTAAAAATAGTAAACAGAGGCAGAAGAGGGTAGACGAGTGGTTATCTAACTGTTACGAGGCAATTCCCACTGGGAAGGGGCTTTTTTTATTTCTATAACAATTCTGGTGCGATCAGGAGATGGCACTGCACTAGGGTTGCCAACCTCCAGTTGGCACCTGTAGGCAAACGCTATGCTGGAGTTTATTAGGAAGGGAATTGAAAAAAAATCAGCCAGTATCATCATGCCCCTGTATAAATCATTGGTGCAACCTCATTTGGAATACTGTGCACAGTTCTGGTCACCACATCTCAAAAAGGATATTATAGCATTGGAAAAAGTGCAGAGAAGAGCAACTAGAATGATTAAAGGGTTGGAACACCTTCCTTATGAAGAAAGGTTAAAGCACTTGGGGCTCTTTAGCTTGGAGAAACGACGGCTGAGGGGTGACATGATCGAGGTTTATAAGATTATGAATGGGATTGAGCAGGTTGAGAAAGAAGTCCTTTTCTCCCTTTCTCACAATACAAGAACTCGTGGGCACTCCATGAAATTGCTGAGCAGCCGGGTTAGAACAGATAGAAGGAAATCCTTCTTCACCCAAAGAGTGATTAACACCTGGAATTCATGGCCACAGGAGGTGGTGGCAGCTATAAGCATGGACAGTTTCAAGAGGGAATTAGATAAACATGTGGAGCAGAAGTCCACCAGTGGCTATTAGCCACAGGGTATAGATGGGAACTCTCAGTCTGGGGCAGGTGATGCCCTCTATTCTTGGTGCTGGAGGGGGCAGCAGTGGGAGGGCTTCTGGTGCCCTGGCCCCACTGCTGGACCTCCTGATGGCACCTGGTATATTTTGGCCGCTGTGTGACAGAGTGTTGGACTAGATGGGCCACTGGCCTGATTCAACATTGGCTTCTCTTATGTTCTTATGTTCAAAGTGTTCAGTCTGCTTTAAGGTTGCCAGCTATGGGCTGGGGTATACCTGGAGATTTGGGGGGTGGAGGCGGAGGGTGGGGTTTGGGGAGTGGAGGGGCTTCAATGGGGTATAATCCCACAGAGTCAACCTTCCAAAGTGGCCATTTCCTCCAGGTGATCTGATCTCTGTCGCCTGTTGTAATCCCAGGATACCTCCAGCCATCACCTGGAGGCTGGCAACCCGAGGCTAGGGTTAGAGGTCCGCTCTTTATTGTGGTGACGACAGCCAGGGTTACCCCTCTGTTCATTTATATGCTACAACACCTTTGTTGTCGCTTTCGTACAATGATGAGAAACGGTGAAGCGTTTGGGATTGGCTTTCACAGTAACAACGTGTCGGCAATTCGATTATTACAATACGAAACCCCAAATGCCGAAAGAGCATTCTGGCTCCTACATTTTCTGGCTGGTTCCCGGAGCCGAAGAAAACGTGTCGAGGACAGGGTTTATCGTGGAACTGTGGGGAAGCAACCAGTGTTCCCTCCAAGCTGAGTTGGTGTGAGTTAGCTCACGGTTTTTTAGGCTCCAGCTCACAGATTTCTGCCGTAGCTCAGGAAAGGAGGGCTCCAGAGCAAACTAATTTATGCAGTAGCTAAACCGCTCGCTCACAACTTTAATGCCGGTAGCTCACAAAGTAGAATTTTTGCTCACAAGACGCCACAGCTTAGAGGGAACATTGGACGCAACCCTTCGGGTGCCGCAGTAACGTATGAAGGGGCTTTGGGGCTTTCTTTTTCTGCATATCTGTGAGGAATAGCAACTTCATGATTCCCCGACGTTTACTGAGCTCTGGAAATTCGTATAAGCAGGAAAAGGCTATCGATACAATCGATTAAGCAGATTGGTTTTTTTAAAACAACAACAACAACCTTAAATGTTTCCTCTCTCGCACAGGTCGGCTGTTACTTAAAGACCCCCAAGTTCCCCATTTGGCTGGTGTGCAGCGAGAGTCACTTCAGCGTGCTCTTCAGCACGCGGAAGGATTTACTTGGGGACTGGAAAACGGAGCGGCGCTTTGACCTGTATTACTACGACGGCTTGGCCAATCAGCAAGAGGAGATCCGCCTCACAGTCGGTATGGAAACGGACGCCTCGTGAAACCCCCGGTCGTGGAACTCCTTGCCGCTGGGTTTCGGAAGTGTCAGTGCTACATTGCAAAGCCGTATCTCCCTTCCATTGTGGAGACCAAAAGTCGTCGGAACCAATGCTCTTAGAAATCTCTGTTGTGCTGTCCTACTGTACTGAAGCGCTTGATATCTGGGAGGCTACTGGTTGAAAGAGATTTCTTAGCGCATTGGTTCCCGACTTGAATTTTGGTCTCCACAACAGAAGGGAGATGTAGCTTTGAAAAAGATGACGGAAAATCGTTTTACGCCTAGGAGACATGTCGTCGCATAACTTCTGGTTGCTGATTTGTTATATAGATTTGTCCTAATTAGAACTTAAGAACTGGTAGTGTTACATTGTAAACTTGATTTATAGCTCAAGATTTTTCCGTTTTGAGAGTTTGGGAACTGTCACGCTTAGAGTTTCTGACTTTGTATTGAATATGTTGTTGAAGGCTTTCACGGCCGGAGCTCATTAATTTCTGTAGGTTTTCCGGGTTTCATTCCACACACAAAAGAACCTCCTCAGGAAACAATCCACAGACAAAAGAACCTCCTCGGGAAAGCTCCTCCATTAGTACGTTCATAGCCTGGAGAACTCCTACAAGAGAATGACTCAGCCCTACCCCACCTTCCAGGGTAGATAAAAATTACCTGCCTGCCATTTTTCTGCTCACCTTGACACGGAGAGTACTCCGTCTTTCTCTGTTATACCTCTGAGGATGCCAGTCACAGCTACTGGCGAAACGTCAGGTCCTACAATGCCAAGACCACGGCCACACAACCCGGAAAATCTACAGTAATTTAATCTGTATTGAATACTTTTGGACTTGTTATAAGAAAACTTTGATAACTTGATATATATAAAGAACATACACTCTTGTGGTATTTCACAATGATTTATTTTAAAGTACTGACATAAGACCTGTAAATTTCACTCGCGGTGTTCATTTGCGTTTAACTTGCACGCTGTGTTTCCCCCTGGTTTAAAAGTCTTTAAAACCCTACAACTCAAGCTGACATGGAGATAAGTTGAGAAAAAGGTTCAACGGCTCAGTTCTTGCATCTCAAGACCGCCGTAGCCCTACCTTGAATCATTCCCCTCCCCTGCAAATGCCATAGAATTTGGGGAAACCTGCTCACTTTTAATACGTTGTCGAAGGCTTTCACAACCGGAGTTCATTAGATGCTGTAGATTTTCCGGCCGTGGTCTTGGCATTGTAGGACCTGACGTTTCGCCGGCAGCTGTGACTGGCATCCTCAGAGGTATAGCACAGAAAGATGGAGTACTCTCTGTGTCAAGGTGAGTGGAAAAATGGTAGGCAGATAATTTATATCTGCTCAGGAAGGTGGGGTAGGGCTGAGTCATTATCTTGTAGTAGTTCTCCAGGCTGTGAAAACATGCTAATGGAGGAGCTTTCCTGAGGAGGTTCTTTTGTCTGTGGATTGTTTCCTGAGGAGGTTTCCTGTTTCCTGAGGAGGTTCTTTTGTGTGTGGAATGGCTGTTGAAACTCCTAATCTTATCTGTAGTGCTATTGTCAGGTGTAGAGCATTTAATAAAACGCTCACTTTTAATAGAAAGAGTTGCATAACATTTTCCATCGCCTCCTCCTAAGCCACCGGCAAGTCCCCGTCCCCCCATCCTGTTGACTAATACAAGGTTTGCTAAAGATGCCATGGTAACTTTACTTTCTTTCTATTTTTCCTCCTCACCTACGATCTATGATTATAGTTCCCTCTATCCTCATATTTTCCAGCGTGTGTCTTTGTTCTCTGGTGTGTTGGCATGAGGCGCGCTTTGGAAACTCTCCGGCCCCCCTCCCCACACCCACCCGGGCCCAACCACACGGGCTCCGGCAGCCGCCAAGATCACTAAAGCAGCTATTCCAAGAAGACGCCGAGGAGCGGTGGGCGTGCTCCAGTCGAGAGCTGTCATTCAGAGAAGGCAGAATCGTGCAGGCGGAGGAGGGACGTTTGGAACGGCGTTCTGCAGTTCCCTTCCATTCTCTTTCCCTCCTGTCTGCTCTGGGACCTCATTGATTCCAGATGGATGCAGCGCATACCTCTGAGAGTCAGTTTGGTGTAGTGGTCAGGAGCGCGGACTCCAATCTGGGAGAACCGGGTTTGATTCCCCACTCTTCCACATGCAGCTGCTGGCATGACCTTGGGTCAGTCACAGTTCTCTCAGAGCTGTTCTGGAAAGAGCCGTTCTCTCACAAGCTCTCTCAGCCCCACCTACCTCACAGGGTGTCTGTTGTGGGGAGGGGAAGGGAAAGGAGATTGTAAGCCACTCTGAGACTCCTTCGGGTAGTGAAGGGCGGGGTATAAATCCATCCTCCTCCTCTTCTTCCTCCTCCTTCTCTTCTTCTTCTTCTTCCTCTTCCTTTTCCTCCTCTTCCTTTTCTTTCTTTCTCCTCCTCCTCTTCTTCCTCTTCCTCTTCCTCTTCTTCTTCCTCTTCCTTTTTTTCTTCCTCCTCTTCTTCCTCTTCCTTTTCTTGTTCTTCCTCTTCCTTCTTCTTCATTTTCTTCTTCCGCCTCCTCTTCTTCCTCTTCCTCTTCTTCCTCTTCCTTTTCGTCCTCCTCCTCTACTTCTTCCTCCTCCTCTTCCTCTTCTTCCACTTCCTCCTCCTCCTCTTATTCTTTCTCCTTTTCTTCTTCCTCCTCTTCCCCTTCCTCTTCCTTTTCTTCTTCTTCCTCCTCCTCCTCCTCCTCTTCTTCCTCCTCTTCCTCCCCCTCCTCCTCTTCTTCCTCTTCCTTTTCTTCTTCCTCTTCCTCCTCCTCTTCCCCTTCCCCTTCCTTTTCTTCTTCCTCCTCCTCTTCTTCCTCCTCTTCCTCCCCCTCCTCCTCTTCTTCCTCTTCCTTTTCCTCTTCCTCTTCCTCCTCCTCCTCCTCTTCACCTTCGTCTTCCTTTTCTTCCTCTTCCTCCTCCTCCTCCTCTTCCCCTTCCTCTTCCTCTTCTTCTTCTTCCTTCTCCTCCTCCTCTTCTTCCTCCTCTTCCTCCTCCTCCTCCTCCTCTTCCTCTTCCTTTTCTTCTTCTTCCTTCTCCTCCTCCTCTTCTTCCTCCTCTTCCTCCCCCTCCTCCTCTTCTTCCTCTTCCTTTTCCTCTTCCTCCTCCTCCTCCTCTTCCTCTTCCCCTTCCTCTTCCTTTTCTTCTTCTTCCTTCTCCTCCTCCTCCTCTTCTTCCTCTTCCTTTTCTTCTTCTTCCTCCTCCTCCTCTTCTTCCTCCTCTTCCTCCCCCTCCTCCTCTTCTTCTTCTTCCTTTTCTTCTTCCTCTTCCTCTTCTTCTACTTTTTCTTCCTCCTTCTCCTCTTCTTCCTCTTCTTCTTCTTCCTCCTCCTCCTCCTCCTCCTCTTCTTCTTCTTCTTCTTCTTCTTCTTCCCCTCCATCCCCTCCTTCCACATTACCAGATCCAGAGGGAATGCCGGACTCCACAAAGAGTGACGGCACAGAAGTGTAGCAGCTGCGTAAAGTCGACTCGGAAATCTGGTCTCGCATTTTATTTTATTTACAAAAACCTCTACCCTGCTTTTCTACCCTCGCCTGGCCACCATAGCGGCTAACTGATTCACAGAACCCTAGACTCACAGAGTGGGAAGGGGGCCATAGAGGCCATCTAGTCCAACCCGCTGCTCCGTGCCGGATCAGCCGAGAGCATCCCTGAAGAGGGTTTGTCGAGCTGATGCTTGAAGACTGCTGGTGAGGGGGAGCTCGCCGCCTCCCCAGGCGGCTGATTCCGCTGTTGCACAACTCAGTATCCAGCTGGTACCTTCCAGCCAGCGTTCCCTCTGAGCTGGGTTAGTGTGAGCTAGTTCACAGATTTTTTTAGCCCCCGGCTCACACCTTTTTGCCTGTTTGCTCAGGAAGGGATGGCTCCAGAGCAAACTTAATTTATGCAGGAGCCCAATCGCTCGCTCGCCACTTCCATGCCAGAAGCTCACGAAGTAGAATTTTGGCTCGCAGGACTCCACAGCTTAGAGGAAGCGTTGTTTCCAGCCCTTAATTTAAACCCATTATTGCGAGTCCCATCCTCTTTGAAGAAGAAGAGGAGGAGATTGGGTTTATACCCTGCCCTTCACTACCCAAGGGAGTCTCAGAGCGGCTTACAAACTCCTCCCCCTTCTCCTCCCCACAACAGACACCCTGTGAGGTAGAAGAAGAAGAGGAGATTGGATTTATACCCCGCCCTTCACTACCTGAAGGAGTCTCAGAGCGGCCTACAAACTCCTTTCCCTTCCCCTCCCCACAACAGACACCCCTGTGAGGTAGAAGAAGAAGAGGAGATTGGATTTATACCCCGCCCTTCACTACCTGAAGGAGTCTCAGAGCGGCTTACAAACTCCTTTCCCTTCCCCTCCCCACAACAGACCCCCTGTGAGGTAGAAGAAGAAGAGATTGGATTTATACCCCGCCCTTCACTACCCGAAGGTGTCTCAGAGCGGCTTACAAACTCCTTTCCCTTCCCCTCCCTACAACAGACCCCCTGTGAGGTAGAAGAAGAAGAGATTGGATTTATACCCCGCCCTTCACTACCCGAAGGTGTCTCAGAGCGGCTTACAAACTCCTTTCCCTTCCCCTCCCCACAACAGACCCCCTGTGAGGTAGAAGAAGAAGAGATTGGATTTATACCCCGCCCTTCACTACCCGAAGGTGTCTCAGAGCGGCTTACAAACTCCTTTCCCTTCCCCTCCCCACAACAGACACCCTGTGAGGTAGAAGAAGAAGAGATTGGATTTATACCCCGCCCTTCACTACCCGAAGGTGTCTCAGAGCGGCTTACAAACTCCTTTCCCTTCCCCTCCCCACAACAGACACCCAGTGAGGTCAGTGGGGCTGAGAGAGCTCTGACAGAAACGGCTCTTTTTCAAGGACAGCTCTTGTCAGAACTACGGCTTGCCCAAGGACACCCAGCCAGGTGCAAGTGGAGGAATGGGGGAATCAAACCCGGTTCTCCCAGATTAGAGTCCGCCCACTGAACCACTACACCAAACTGGCTCTCTTTGGAGAATACATGATGAAAACGCATCTTAAGCACCACTGAAAACGAGCAAGAACGGGAGGACATTTGTCTTGTTTTCATTTCTCCCTGGTGTGAACGAGACCCACGAATCTTGATGTTTGCATTCTTTTCTGTTTCTCCACATTTAATGGGGAGGGGGTAGAGCCTCTGCTTGGTATGCAGAAGGTCCCAGGTTCGATCCCCGGCTTCTCCGGTTAAATAGATCAGGTGACAAGTGATGGGAAAGACCTCAACCTGAGACCTTGAAGAACTGCTGCCAATCTGAGTAGACGACAGCGACCTCAATTGACCCGCCGGCCTCACAAGGTGCCTGTTGTGGGAAGAGGAAGGGAGGGCGATTGTCATCCCCGCCCGGAAAAAAAAGATATTCCCGATCAAATCGGGATAAGCTTGTCATGTGACCACAGCCTGAGATTCCTTAAGGTAAAGAAAGGTAAAGGTTTCCTTTGCTCGAAAGCCAGTTGAATCTGACCCTCATCTCCGTTTCCAAGCTGAAGAGCCAGCGCTGTCCGAAGACATTTCCATGGTCATGTGGCCGGCATGACTAAATGCTGAGGCACGTGGAACGCTGTTACCTTCCCACCGAAGCGGTACCTATTTATCTACTTGCAATTTCTTGCTTTCGAACTGCTAGGTTGGCAGGAGCTGGGACCAGAGATGGGAGCTCACTCTGTCACGCGGCACTCGGGTCTCGAACTACCGACCTTCCAACCTGCAGCTTAGCATCTTAGAGAAAAGCAGGGTATCAAAACCTACTCTTCTTCTTCTCCTCCTCCACAGATACATCTCAGCCTTACCTCGAAGACCACGAAAGTGACCTTATACCTCCATTGGAACACTGCATTAGGACCAAGTGAGTCAAATGGGTTGTGGGGTCCTTTCTGTTTCTCGAAATCACTTTATTTACCGGCATCTGTAGAATGCACATTTTTCTCAAAAGTAGTGCCTTTCTGCACAGAAACAAGCACGTTTACAGGCAGCTCCAAGTGGGAGGGGGCATGACCAGTGGATTAGTGTATGCCAGTGACCCCGAAGTTAATTCCTCGGCATCCCTGGTGAGACAATGGACCGGGGGTAGCAAAGCAGTGGGAGAATCTCGGCCTCAGACCCTGGAATGCTGCCACCAGCCAGGGTAGACAATATCAAGGGAAATGTACCACCATCGGGCTTGTTATAACTGAAAGCGACCATATATGTTTAACGTCTGTCACGTCTGGGGCGTCGAAGGCAGAAAAAGTGACCTCGTTCTTATCGAGGGCAGTATTGCCCGCTCAGACTGGCAGCCGCTCTGCAGCTTCTCAGGCGGAGGTCTTTCGCGTCACCTCCTACCCGAGCCTTTTAACTGGAGACGTCAGGAATCGAACCCGGGACATTCTGCGTGCCAAGCAGATGCTCTGCCTCTGAGCCACAGTACCCCCCCAAATACTTCCTTAGCACATGGGCATGCAAAGCTGCCCTCTAGTGAATCATACCGTCGGTCCACCAAGTTCGATATTTTCTACTCAGGCCGGCAGCTGCTGTCCAGGCTCTCACAGTACTTTGGGTCCACCCTAGGGATGCCAACCTCCTTGCCGGGCCCAGGGATCTCCCAGCATTCCAGCTCATCTCCAGACAGCAGACGGCAGTTCCCCTGGGTGTTTTGGAACCTGGTCCAACCCTGCATCTCAAAGTGGTGCCCCAAATTGGCATTTGCAGCTTTTTTTTCAGGACAGGAAACCATGCCCTATTTATTTTTAAACCCTCTTTACACAAAAACACAAAATGCTCTACAGCTGACAATAGCACTACAGATAAGATTAGGAATTTCAGTAGCCATTCCACACACCAAAGAACCTCCTCAGGAAACAGGAAACCTCCTCAGGAAACAATCCAGAGACAAAAGAACCTCCTCAGGAAAGCTCCTCCATTAGCAGCAGTGGGAGGGCTTCTAGTGTCCTGGCCTCACTGCTGGACCTCCTGATGGCACCTGGTCTTTTTGGCCGCTGTGTGACAGAGTGTTGGACTAGATGGGCCATTGGCCTGATTCAACATTGGCTTCTCTTATGTTCTTAGCATGTTCATAGACTGGAGAACTACTACAAGATAATGACTCAGCCCGACCCCACCTTCCAGATATAAATTCCCTGCCTACTGTTTTTCTGCTCACCTTGACACAGAGAGTCCTCCATCTGTCTGTGTTATACCTCTGAGGATGCCAGTCACAGCTACTGGCGAAACATATGCCAAGACTACGGCCACACAACCTGGAAAATCTACAGCAGAGAAGGGCAACTAGAATGATAAAAAGGTTGGAGCACCTTCCCTATGGAGAAAGGTTAAAATGCTTGGGGCTCTTTAGCTTGGAGAAACGACGGCTGAGGGGTGACATGATTGAGGTTTATAAGATTATGAATGGGATTGAGCAGGTTGAGAAAGAAGTGCTTTTCTCCCTTTCTCACAATGCAAGAACTCGTGGGCACTCCATGAAATTGCTGAGCAGTCGGGTTAGAACAGATAAAAGGAAATACTTCTTCACCCAAAGAGTGATTAACACCTGGAATTCACTGCCACAGGAGGTGGTGGCAGCTACAAGCATGGACAGTTTCAAGAGGGAATTGGATAAACATCTGGAGCAGAAGTCCATCAGTGGCTATTAGCCACAGGGTATAGATGGGAACTCTCAGTCTGGGGCAGGTGATGCACTCTATTCTTAGTGCTGGAGGGGGCAGCAGTGGGATGACACGTGGTATATTTTGGCCGCTGTGTGACAGAGTGTTGGACCAGATGGGCCACTGGCCTGATTCAACATTGGCTTCTCTTATGTTCTTATGTACAGCAACTAATGAACTCCAGCCGTGAAAGCCTTTGACAACCTATTGAGTTAGTGTGAGCCTGCTCACAGTTTTTCAACCTCCGGCTCACCCATTTGTGGCTCAGCTCAGGAAGGAGGGCTCCAGAGCAGCGTTCCCTCTAAGCTGAGTTAGTGCGAGCCAGCTCAGTTTTTTAGCCTCCGGCTCACACAGTTTTGTCTCGGCTCAGGAAGGGAGGGCTCCAGAGCAAACTAACTTATACAGCAGCCGAATCGCTCGCTCGCAACTTTAATGCCAGTGGCTCACAAAGTAGAATTTTTGCTCACAAGACTCCACAGCTTAGAGGAAGCAGTGGTCTGTGGATTCCCGATTCCGGGGGGCCCGATCCGCCACTGACCAGCTGGCCGGCAGGGGAAGCCCCACCTCTGAACAACGCTGTCCCGCAGGGATGCTGCCGATCTGAGGAAGTCACCGGCAATGCTGCATGAATAAGTTTGCTCCGGAGCCATCCCTTCCTGAGACAAGGCAAAAATGGGTGAGCCGGCGGCTAAAAAGCTGTGAGCCAGCTCACGCTAACTCAGCTTAGAGGGGAACACTGGTTGCCACTGATGCTCCCTCTAAGCTGTGGAGTCCTGTGAGCAAAAATTCTACTTGGTGAGCTCCCGGCGTGAAAGTCGTGCGCGAGCGATTTGGGCCGCTGCCTCAGTGAGTTAGCTCTGGAGCCCTCCTTCCTGGTAAAGGTTTCCTTCCTCGAAAGCCAGTCGAATCCGACTCTAGGGTTGCGATGCTCGTCTCCGTTTCAAAGCCGAAGAGCCAGCGCTGTCCGAAGACGTTTCCGTGGTCATGTGCCCAGCATGACTAAGCACCAAGGTGCACGGAACGCTGTTACCTTCCCACCGAAGTGGTACCTATTTATCTACTTGCAATTTCTTGCTTTCGAACTGCTAGGTTGGCAGGAGCTGGAGCTAGAGACGGGAGCTCACTCCGTCATGCGGCACTCTCGGGTCTCGAACTGCTGAACTACTGACCTTCCACAGCCTGCAGTTCAGCGTCTTAACCACTTGAGCCACCACAGCTCCTCCTTCCTGAGCGGAGACAAAAATGGGTGAGCCGGAGGCTAGAAGACTCTGAGCTCGCTCACACTAGCTCTGCTGAGAGGGAACACTGGCCGCCAGCCCCGATTTGAGAAACTCCTGGCGATTTGAGGGCGGAGCCTGGGGAGGACAGGGTCATAGAGTCCACCTTCCAAAGCCTCCATTTCCTCCAGGGGAACTGACCTCTGTCGTCTGTAGATGAGCCGGAATTCCGGGAGATCCCCAGGTCCCACCTGGAGGCTGGCATCCCTGTGCCTCCGCATCCTGCTTTCCCAGCCTGCCTCTCCAAACCCACCCCTGCAGGAACTCTGCCAGCCGTTTCCTCGCCTCCCATTATTACATCTTCGGCAGACAACAGAGGAGACGCGAACGGCGGCTTCCCCCTTCCTTTCTTCGACAATGCTGGCTTAATTGCAGGCTGCTGTTGAAGAAGACGTTCTCTTTTGCCAAGAGAGGAGGAAAGGGATTCTTTCCACTGCCATTAAAGCCATTGTTTGCTTAAACACCCCCCCCCTCTGTCTTGTCATTAGCAATCCCGCCTGATTGCTTTTCCCTTGTTACAGAAATTCTGTCGGTTCCAGGTGACAGCTTTGCAGAGCCCCGGAGGCAGGCAACAATCCTTGCCCCGGCTACACACTTGAAGTATTTCCGGTCCCTGCAGTGATTTCCAATCAAACAGGTCTGGTAGGCTTTTTCGGGCCACTACAAAAAAACCTGCAGAATTGGTTTGTCTGGATAGAAATGCAGGGAAACCATGGATGTCCATGATGTGTTGCCTCAAAAAATGGTCTCCTAATTAGTCGGGGGAATTAGCTTTAATTGGATAGGGCGAGAGGGGGTAACTGGGATCTCCACCTACGTTTATGGGGATTTCTCATTGTCTGAGACAGAATACTAGATTAGATGGACTATTGGTCTGATCCACCAGGGCTCTTCTGATGTTCTCATCAGGGAGGGCCTCGCCCTCTCTGCCCTGCTGTTGTTGGCCCCCCAGAGGAACTGGCTGGCCACTGTGTGAGACAGGATGCTGGACTAGATGGACCACGGGTCTGATCCTGCAGTCCTCTTCTAATGTTCTCATCAGGGAAGGCCTCAGCTCTCTGCCCTGTGGTTGGACCTCCAGAGGAACTGGTTGGCCACTGTGTGAGACAGGATGCTGGACTGGATGGATCACAGGTCTGATCCAGCAGGGCTCTTCTGAGGTTCTTATCAGAGGAAGGCCTCGGCCTGTCTGCCCTGTTGTTGACCCTCCAGAGGAGCTATTTGGCCACTGCGTGAGACAGGAGGCTGGACTGGATGGACCCTCCCTGGTCTGATCCAGCAGGGCTCTTCTGATGTTCTTATCAGGGGAAGGCCTCGGCCTCTCTGCCCTGTTGTTGGCCCTCCAGAGGAACTGGTTGGTCACTGCGTGAGACAGGAGGCTGGACTAGATGGACCCTCATTGGTCTGATCCAGCAGGGCTCTTCTGATGCTCTTATCAGAGGAAGGCCTCGGCCTCTGTGCCCTGTTGTTGGCCCTCCAGAGGAACTGGCTGGCCATTGTCTGAGACAGGATGCTGGACTAGATGGACCATTGATCCGATCCAGCAGGGCTCTTCTGGTGTTCTTACCCTACCGGGGATCCTGGAGAGCTGCTGCCAGTCTGAGCAGACAATACCGACCTTGCCAGGCCAAGGCCTGATCCCATATTCATGTATCCCCCAAAGTGTTCACTGCAAACCCAACAACCACTTCATTCTCCTTGAATCTCTCTTCTCCTTGGTTCGGCCACTGGGAAGGCCAGATTGTACTCCTCCGGGGCCACTGTTTGATGCAGGGACACCCCCCTCCCCCTTTAGCTCAGGGAGTTTCTTTTTGGAGCACTTCCTGTCGCTCTTCTCCTGTTCTTTCCTGTCTCACGGAAGACTGAGCACCCCGACCTGCCCCCTTCCTTTCCTCCTGCCATGTCCAACCCCACACCCCTTGGGACGGGGGAAGGAAAGCCGCTTGCCTGCCCGGAGAGACCGGCGTCTCCAAAGATCGGTGTAAGCAGAGGAACGCTGACCCGAAAAGCCAAAAGGAATGTGCATTTTTCAGGGTTCTGGAGAATGCCAGGCGGCCTGATAGATCCCACGGCCCCCCAGGGGGAGAAGGAGGCTCATACCGCAGCCTTTCCATCTCCAGAGCAGGAAATGACTTCTCTTAGCGCTCCTCTTTGATCTGTGGAATCTCGATCCAGCGTTACATTTCATTAACTGCTAAGCCTCTCGTCTGACTTGCCTTTGCCGTGCTGGGATGCATGTCGGAGGAATGCCACGGTTCTTCTCAAGCGGCGTGTTTCCCTGGAATATTCGCTGCCTCGGGGGTGGCTAAGTACCGGGGTGCATCTGTGGAGACAATGGGAGAAAGGCACCGGCTGATCAGATGACTGGCTCATTCAGGGCCGGATCACCCATTGGACGATCTAGGCGCTCGCCTAGGGCAGCCCGGCCTCAGGGGCGCCAAATGGCGCCCCACTCCCCCCCAAAAAAAGCGCCCTCCCCCGCCGCCCTAACCAGGTGCCCTCCGCAGCTGCTAGATCCCCGCCCCCTTCCCGGCTTTCCTGGGGGCCCGCAGCCACGGAGCCCCCAGGAAAGCCGGCACTGGGAGGGAGGGGGCGGCGGCTAGACCCCGCCCCCTTCCCGGCTTTCCTGGGGGTCCTGCAGCCGCGGAGCCCCGAGGAGAGCCGGCTCTGGGAGGGAGGGGGTGGTGGCTAGACCCCTGTCCCCTTCCCGGCTTTCCTGGGGGTCCCGCAGCCATGGAGCCCCAAGGAAAGCCGGCTCTGGGAGGGAGGGGGCGGCAGCTAGACCCCCACCCCTTTCCCGGCTTTCCTGGGGGTCCCGCAGCCGCGGAGCCCTGAGGAAAGCCGGCTCTGGGAGGGAGGGGACGGCGGCTAGACCCCCCGCCCCCTTCCCAGTTTTCCTGGGGGTCCCGCAGCTGCGGAGCCTTCAGGAAAGCCAGTGCTCTGCCATACCCCCCGGGCTTCAGGCCCCACCGGGAGGTTGGCATCCCCAGTGGGGGCGCCCCAGGCTTCCTGCCTAGGGCGCCCAGACACCTGGAGCCGGCCCTGGGCTCATTTATAGTATCATAGAATGTCAGAGGTGGAAGGGACCTTGCAGGTCATCTAGTCCAACCCCCCGCACTCTGCAGGAGCGTAGCCGGAAGAGAGCCCTACAGCATACCCGAAAGAGGGTTGCCCATCCTCCGCTTGAAAACGTCCAGCGAAGGCAGTTTGTTCTTGTTTGAGTGTTACCCTTTTCTTTCCCCACGACAGCCCTCTGGTCTCGCAAATATTTAGGCACGCGCAGTGCTGTGCAGGGTAGAATCACAGAACTACAGAGTAGGAAGGCCCCAGACAGGCCGTCTAGTCCAATCCCCTGCTCAGTGCAGGACCAGCCTAGACCAGGGGTGTCGAACTCATTTGTTATAGAGGGCCGGATCTGACATAAATGAGACCGTGTCGGGCCGGGCCACGCGTGTGCCATAAAATGTAATGCCAGGCAGCGGAGAGAAAGACTTTATAATGGACACAAACACAAAGGGTTTTGTTTTTTTGTTCTACTTAAAATAAAAACAACGCTCAAAACGTTAGCACTCTTGAAATATCTTGTTTGTTTAACAGCGTCTGATAACCGACGCCCCTGGCTCTGAATTACCGCATCCAGATGTCTGTGCTGTTGCAGTCTTGAGTGTGCTGCTGAGATGTGTCTCTGTAAGCTGCAAACCTACGATGACGCAGCAGCAGCAGCAGAACTGGAAGCGGAAGCAGGAGACAGCCAGTTCCACTGCGGGCCTGAGAGAAGCCCTCTGTAGCCCCCGGGCCACATGTTTGACACCCTTGGCCCAGAGCATCACTGATAAGGGTTTGTCCAGCCACTGCTTGAAGACTGCCAGGGAGGGGGAGCTCACCACCTCCCTGGGCAGCCCATTCCACTGCAGAACTACTCTTACAGTAATTTCCCCCCTGTAATATCAAACTGGTACCTTTCCACCCATTATTGCGAGTCCTATCCTCTCTTGCCAACAGGAATAGCTCCTGTAAACAGGATCAAAAAAAAGAAAGAAACACAGAGCCTTAATAGAATCACACAAGAGTTGGGAGGGACCCTAGAGGCCATCTAGTCCAACCCCCTGCCCAGAGCACCCCTGGCAAGGGTTTGTCCAGCCGCTGCTTCATTAAACCTTAGCCTCCCTTTTCCTATCCTCTCTTGCCAACAGGAATAGCTCCTGTAAACAGGATCAAAAAAAAGAAACACAGAGTCTTAGTAGAAACACAGAATCACACAAGAGTTGGGAGGGACCCCAGAGGCCATCTAGTCCAACCCCCCTGCCTAGAGCTTCCCTGACAAGGGTTTGTCCAGCCGCTGCTTCATGTCTTTCCTATCATGTCTTGCCAGCAGGAATAGCTCCTGTAAACAGGATAAAAAAAAGAAACACAGAGTCTTAATGGAATCACACAAGAGTTGGAAGGGACCCCAGAGGCCATCTAGTCCAACCCCCTGCCCAGAGCATCCCTGGCAAGGGTTTGTCCAGCCGCTGCTTCATTAAACCTTAGCCTCCCCTTTCCTATCCTCTCTTGCCAACAGGAATAGCTTCTGTAAACAGGATTAAAAAAAAGAAACACAGAGTCTTAGTAGAAACACAGAATCACACAAGAGTTGGAAGGGACCCCAGAGGCCATCTAGTCCAACCCCCTTTCTAGAGCATCCCTGGCAAGGGTTTGTCCGGCCGCTGCTTCATTAAACCTTAGCCTCCCCTTTCCTATCCTCTCTTGCCAACAGGAATAGCTCCTGTAAACAGGATCAAAAAAAAGAAACACAGAGTCTTAATGGAATCACAGACTCACAGAAGAGTTGGAAGGGATCCTAGAGGCCATCTAGTCCAACCCCCTTTCTAGAGCATCCCTGGCAAGGGTTTGTCCAGCCGCTGCTTCATTAAACCTTAGCCTCCCTTTTCCTTTCCTCTCTTGCCAACAGGAATAGCTTCTGTAAACAGGATAAAAAAAAAGAAACACAGAGTCTTAGTAGAAACACAGACTCACACAAGAGTTGGGAGGGACCCTAGAGGCCATCTAGTCCAACCCCCTGCTAGAGCATCCCTGACAAGGGTTTGTCCAGCCGCTGCTTCATTAAACCTTAGACTCCCCTTTCCTATCATCTGTTGCCAGCAGGAATAGCTCCTGTAAACAGGATAAAAAAAAAGAAACACAGAGTCTTAATAGAATCACACAAGAGTTGGAAGGGACCCTAGAGGCCATCTAGTCCAACCCCCTGCCCAGAGCATCCCTGACAAGGGTTTGTCCAGCCACTGCTTTATTAAACCTTAGCCTCCCTTTTCCTTCAAATCATTTTACAATAAGATGTTGGAGACAGTGTTCCCTCTAAGCCGAGTTGGCGTGAGCTAGCTCACAGTTTTTTAGCCTCCGGCTCACCGATCTTTTGCCTTCGCTCAGGAAGGGAGGGCTCCAGAGCAAACTAATTTCTGCAGCAGCCAAATCGCCGGCTGACAACTTTAGCGCCAGTGGCTCACAAAGTAGATTTTTTGCTCACAGGGCTCCAGGGCTTAGAGGAAGTGTTGGTTGGGGGCCCGTCAGAACAGAAAGGCGGCTGCTGATAAGCAGCCGGGTCTGAAGCAAAGTCCCAAACCAAAGGCCAAGTCGTGTCTTGAATTAGGGGTGGGAAGTGCCGTCAAGTCACAGCTGACGTTTGGTGACCCCCCTCCTGGGGCTTTCAAGGCAAGAGACGTTCAGAGGTGTTTGGCCATTTGCCTGCCTCTGCGTAGCAACCCTTGAACTTCCTTGGTGGTCTGGTCTCCCATCCAAGGACTAACCAGGGCCGACCCTGCTTAGCTTCTGAGATCTGACGAGCTCAGGCTAGCCTGAGCCATCCAGGTCAAGGCAAGAAATGAACAGAGGTGGTTTCGCCCTTGCCTGCCTCTGCATAGCAGCCCTGGACTTCCTTGCTGGTCTCCCATCCAAGCACAGACCAGGGCCAACCCTGCTTAGCTTCTGTGACCTGCTGAGATCAGGCTAGCCTGGGCCACCCAGGTCAGGCCTACCTTGAATTAGGACCAGTGTCCGCTCTAAGATGAGTTAGTGTGAGCTCGCTTACAGTCTTTTAGCCTCCGGCTCACCCGTTTTTGTCTTTGCCCAGGAAGGAGGGCTCCAGGGCAAACTGATTTATGCAGCCATCAAATGGCTCGCTCACAACGTTCATGCCAGTCGCTCACGAAGTAGAATTTTTGCACCCAAGACTCCACAGCTTAGAGAAAGCAGGGCCCTTTTTGTAGCAGGAATTCTTTTGCAGGTTAGGCGACACGCCTCCTAATGTAGCCGATCCTCCAAGAGCTTACGGAGCTCTTCTTACAGGGGCTACTGTAAACTCTTGGAGGATTGAAGAAGAAGAGAAGAGATTGGATTTATACCCCGCCCTTCACTACCCAAAGGAGTCTCAGAGTGGCTTACAAACTCCTTTCCCTTCCCCTCCCCACAACAGACACCCTTTGAGGCAGGTGGGGCTGAGAGAGCTCTGACAGAAACCGTTCTTTTTCAAGGACAGCTCTTATCAGAACTACGGCTTGCCCAAGGTCATCCAGCAGGTGCAAGTGGAGGAGTGGGGAATCAAACCCGGTTCTCCCAGATTAGAGTCCGCGCACTTAACCACTACACCAAACTGGATTGGCTACATTAGTGGGTGTGTCGCCTAATATGCCAAGGAGTTCCTGCTGCAAAAAGAGCCCTGAGAGAAAGGATCGATTAGGACAAGCCCAAACAACATGAAAACCCATCTCTCTCTCTCTACCTTTAGGTGGAAAGGCGCCGTCGTGGACTGGAACGGCACGGAACCCATCCTGTGACCGACCCGACCCGGCCAACCGAATACAAGCCCAGTTCCCGAACCAGCCACTGCAACTTCTTTCGTTGCCTGCGACAGGACAGGATGACAGGAGAGGGGAGACGGCACGGTTTCACCTGAGGCTCCATCCATTGTGCTAACAGCAGCCGAGGCACGGCTCTGGACCCGCTTCCCCTTTGCTGTGCACCGTGTGTGAGAAAGCGGAGGACCAACCTTGACAG
Organism: Gekko gecko; assembly: GCA_029375565.1. Lineage (NCBI taxonomy): Eukaryota > Metazoa > Chordata > Lepidosauria > Squamata > Gekkonidae > Gekko > Gekko gecko. The sequence continues at coordinate 98,801,201 of JAPDNY010000011.1, forward strand.
CCAAAACAGGCGGTGCGGGAAGAGCCGTAAATCTGTCCGCAGCTCCACCTCGGCCTCCACTCCTTTGTGTCCTGCCATTGTCTCCCCATTGTGTCAGCCAAACAATGCCGACGACGCCCACCTTTTCTCTCGCATCCTTGGCCTGCTTTCCCGCCAGCTCCATTCTAAATCGAGGCGAACTGAAGCGTGGACAACCCCCCCCCCCACAGACGGAATCCTTCTTCCCAGCTGCGTTTCCGTGGGGCTCCCAAAATGCTTTGGGCCACCCAAGTTGGTGTCAACTTCTTGTTCTGGAAACTCGGACTTCTGGCTAACTGGGCCTCAAACGTGATTTTCTCGCACTCTTAATCCCGCCGGGGTTTCTTTCCCTTTTCTGGGCCGCACGATATCGCTGGCAAGGAGAAATCAGAGGTTACGATTCTAACAATTTAAGATAGGATAGTATAAGCGTGCTAAGGAAGAAAAGAGGTCCCGGTAAGCATGATAAAACTTTTAAAAGCGGGAGGGAGGCCACAAGTGATTTGCAATTTTCGTATGTCTGTCTGTGCCCGGGGAATTTCCCACAACCACCCTCCTCTGTATGGTCTGTTGGAACTTGGGATTCTCGCAGAAGCCTGTCCCATATTGAATTTCCCCACCACCAGGGCTCGTTCTGTAGCAGGAACTCCTTTGCATATTAGGCCACACCCCCACTAATGTAGCCAATCCTCCAAGAGCTTACAGTAGCCCCCGTAAGAAGAGCTCTGTAAGGTCTTGGAGAATTGGCTACATGAGGGGGTGTCGCCTAATATGCAAAGGAGTTCCTGCTACAAAACAGAGCCCTGCCCGCCACCGCTGGTGAACCCCATTGAGAAGAGTAAGGAAACGGAGAACAAGACAGCCCAGATTTGCACGTTTGATTCTGATCAATGGTACAGCACAGAGAAGGGGTGTCAGAGAATTTGATGTAGGGGTACCCATGGTGAACGGGATGCTTAGTCAAGGGTTCATTCAGAGGGAACATTCTATAAAACACATACTTTTGGCAACATTTATAAAATACAAAAAGAAGTCAGAGAGAGGTGAGATGTCTCCTCCTTTGGTCGCTCAGGTTCACGAATTACCTCCAAGGGGGTGGCCTAGAAGAAGAGTCCACCGTCTTTGTTTGATGTGTTCCCGGTCGTTCTTTTGTGAGTCTACCCAGTTTCGTCTCCCAGGTAGATTGTGAGTCCTTGTGGACTGTGGGCAGGTAGCGTTTGACTTGGACTCTTGTTCTGGGTGATGTTAGTCGAGGAGTTGTGGGTTGGGGGTGGTGGTGGAGACCGGGTTGTATGCTCTCCCACCTGTGCCTTAGAGCTTCCGCAATGGAATTCGCCAACGCCTTTCAGCTACGTTTTGCTTATCGTTTTGGTTCTTGTCAATTGGAACAAAAATGCACATTATTTATGAGCATTATTTCAATAAAAGGTAATTTGGATAATTCTCCTGGTCGTTTCTGAACGTGCCCCCCCCAGTGTTGTAGTTAGTAAGTAATGTTCCCTCTAAGACAAGTAAAGTGTGAGGGAGCTCACAGTTATTTAGCCTCCGGCTCACATGTTTTTGACTTCAGCTCAGGAAGGGATGGGCTCCAGAGCAAACTGATTTATAAAGCAGTCAAATCGCTAGCTCACGACTTTAATGCCCGTAGCTCACAAAGTAAAAAATCTTTGCCTTCAGGACTCCACAGCTTAGAGGGAGCATTGGTTAATAGCTATTTCAAAGGGTCACTTTGTAAATAGAAAAAACAACCATTTAAAAGGATGGTTGGTCATTTATGCTTTCCATCAGCAGGAAATGAACAAATGCGTTGTTAACGCTTGACTGGACGGCCCAAGGTCAAGCCAAAAACAAGGAAAGAACCAGAGAGACAGACCAATTATTTGTAGGTTGGGTGAAGGTCAGTAGTTCAGCAGTTCGAGACCCGAGAGTGCCGCGTGACAGGGTGAGCTCCCGTCTCTAGTTCCAGCTCCTGCCAACCTAGCAGTTCGAAAGCAAGAAATTGCAAGTAGATAAATAGGTACCACTTCGCTGGGAAGGGAACAGCGTTTCGTGCGCCTTGGTGTTTAGTCATGCCGGCCACATGACCACGGAAATGTCTTCGGACAGTGCTGGCTTTTCGGCCTTGAAATGAAGATGAGCACCGCAACCCTAGAGTCGGATTCGACTGGCTTTCGAGTCAGGGAACCTTTACCTTTACTAGAACTAATCCATGAACTCCAGAAATTTAATTAAAAAAAAAAAACGTTTAAAATATACTTGATCCATACTTGTGGGGCTGGTTTTGTGACTACTCTGCCACATTTCCAACACATGTTGAGTCTGTTGCTAGGCATTTCTTGGATCAAATCTCGATTTGGCCCAAGGTGCTCTTCTGAAATTCCGTCCCTGGTTGATCTGGTTGGTGTCTATATCCGGGAATTGCATGTGTAGGATAAAAAAAATGATTTCCACCATACACTGGAGGGAAAGGTAATGTTTGCTTGTGAAGGAAGGAAACAAGACAGCCGCTTCCCCTTCCTTCCTTCCTTCCTTCCTTCCTTCCTTCCTTCCTTCCTTCCTTCCTTCCTTCCTTTGGTGTAGTGTTCAAGAGCGCGGACTCGAATCTGGGAGAACCGGGTTTGATTCCCCACTCCTCCACATGCAGCTGCTGGTGTGACCTTGGGTCAATCACAAGTTCTCTCAGAGCTGTTCTCTCAAGGGCAGTCCTTGAAAGGGCTCTCTCAGCCCCACCTGCCTCAGAGAGGAAAGGAAGGAGACGGCTCGGAGACTCCGAGTGAAGGGTGGGGTATAAACCCAGCCTCTTCTCTCCCTTCTCTCTCTAGCCATTAAGAGACCCATCCTGTCTGTCCATCGCTCCCAAAAGCTTTTACCTTGAACTTTGTCGGTCTTAAAGGTGCCACTGGACTCCAGAACTTTGTTCTAAGGGCTATATGGATAGACCTCTCCCCCATTGCCCAGTAGCTCTGCCAGATTCAACCAGCTTATTGTTTGGAAACGAGAATTATTACGACTACGGTATCTCGGCTTCCTTTGTTTCATGCCGAAATCCACCACGGCCAGCTGTATCGAATAGAGCAGCCCCTCTTCCTAACAATGCCAGTTTCCCCTCGGCTATGTAAACTGTGGAAGCCAGTCCCAGCAGGGATCCCATGTAACGGACTTCCGATAGACTAGCAGCCCTGGTGCCTTTGTTTTCATGAGATGTGGCCAGCTGTGAGCTGTAGAATAAGGAAATAGGTTTTTTTTCGGGGGGGGGGAAGAATTGGAATGGGGATTTGAAAAGAAACAAGTCCGCTCGTGGCAATCGGGGGCGGCTGCAAGAACAGACCCATCCCGTGCTCCCTCTGAGCTGAGTTAGTGTGAGCCGGCTTGCAGATTTTTAGCCTCCGGCTCACACATTTATGGTCTCCTCTCGGGAAGGAGGGCTCCAGAGCAAACTAATTTACGCGGCAGCCAAATCGCCGGCTCACAGCTTTCATGCCAAGTAGCTCACCAAGTCGAATTTCTTCCCGCAAGACTCCACCGCTTAGAGGGAGCGCTAGACCCATCCCTAAAAGAGACTTTGGGTGCGTTCAGACCCAGTGTAGATTGCTCCGGTCCCGATGCGTTGTTGTTTTTTTAACCCGGAGAATCGTGATTAGAATTTTTGCTCACCAGAGTCCGCATCTTAGAGGGAGCACGGCTCGTGGCCCTTTCTTACATGCCCAGGGAGATGCCGATCTCCACATTGGGGCCAGGAAGCAATTTTTCTCCAGACCAGTTTTCCCAAGGATCCTGGAGGGTTTTTTTTGTCATCTTCGGAGCATGGAACAGCAGTCACTGGGGGTGTGTGGGAGGTATTTGTGAATTCCCTGCATTGTGCAGCGGGTTGGACTAGATGACCCTGGAGGTCCCTCCCAACTCTGTGATTCTGTGATTCTTTGATTCTGTCGTCTGATGGAAAGGCGGTTGATAGATACTTGAAATGGATTTATTTAAAACCTCCCTAACGTGCCTTTCTCTTCAGACCCAAGGCAACTCACACAGGCTACAATCAACTGTGATGGAAAAAAGAAGAAGAAGAAGAAGAAGAAGAAGAAGAAGAAGAAGAAGAAGAAGAAGGAGAGATTGGATTTATGCCCCGCCCTTCACTTGGAGTCCCAGAGCAGCTTACCAACTCCTTTCCAGTGTGTAGCTGCAATAAAGAAGGCCAACGCTATGCTGGGGATTATTAGGAAGGGAATTGAAAACAAATCAGCCAGTATCATCATGCCCCTGTATAAATCATTGGTGCGACCCCATTTGGAATACTGTGTACAGTTCTGGTCACCACATCTCAAAAAGGATATTATAGCATTGGAAAAAGTGCAGAGAAGGGCAACTAGAATGATAAAAGGGTTGGAACACCTTCCCTATGAAGAAAGGTTAAAATGCTTGGGGCTCTTTAGCTTGGAGAAACGACGGCTGAGGGGTGACATGATCGAGGTTTATAAGATTATGAATGGGATTGAGCAGGTTGAGAAAGAAGTCCTTTTCTCCCTTTCTCACAATACAAGAACTCGTGGGCACTCCATGAAGTTGTTGAGCAGTTGGGTTAGAACAGATAAAAGGAAGTCCTTCTTCACCCAAAGAGTGAACAGATGGAATTCACTGCCACAGGAGGTGGTGGCAGCTACAAGCATGGACAGTTTCAAGAGGGAATTAGATAAACATCTGGAGCAGAAGTCCATCAGTGGCTGTTAGCCACAGGGTATAGGTGGGAACTCTCAGTCTGGGGCAGGTGATGCACTCTATTCTTGGTGCTTGGGGGAGGGCAGCAGTGGGAGGGATTCTAGTGTCCTGGCCCCACTGCTGGACCTCCTGATGGCTCCTGGTATATTTTGGCCGCTGTGTGACAGAGTGTTGGACTGGATGGGCCATTGGCCTGATTCAACATTGGCTTCTCTTATGTTCTTATGTTCTTATGTTATGTTCCCTTCCCCTCCCCACAACAGACACCCTGTGAGGTAGGCGGGGCTGAGAGAACTCTCACGCAAACTGCTCTGTCGGGAACAGCTGTGCCAGAGCTTGTGACTGACCCAAGGTCATCCAGCCAGGTGCAAGTGGAGGAGTGGCGGAATCAAATCCGGTTCTCCCGGATTAGATTCCACACACTTAACCACTGCACCAAACTGGCTCTCTTAGTATATAATATATAATGATGTATATAAGGGTGCCCGCCTGGCACCTGGAGGTCTCTTGCTGTTACAGTTGCTCTCTGGATGACCGAGATCCGTTCCCCTGGAGAAAATGGCTGCTTTGGAGGGTGGGCGCTGTGGCCTTATACCCTGCTGAGGTAACCCCGCCCTCCCCCGGCTCCTCCCCTCAACCCCCCAAGAATTTCCTGGCCCAGAAGTGGCAACTGTACGACCACCTGAGGCATGCATTAACACAGAACCGCAGCAGGACTGGGAGCTAGTTTGGTGTTGTGGTTAGGAGCATGGGCTCTCATCTGGGAGTACTGGGTTTGAGTCCCTACTCCTCCACATGCAGCTACTAGTGTGGCCTTAGGTGAGTCACAGGTTCTTTCAGAGGTGTTCTCTCAAGGGCAGTCCTCGAAAGAGCTCTTTCAGGCCTACCTACCTCACCGGGAGGGGAAGGGAAAGGAGGGGAGGGGAAAGGAGGTTGTCAGCTGCTCTGAGACTCTCAGGGAAGGGTGGGGTATAAATCCAGCTTGTCGTCTTCTCTTTCCAGTTGGTACAGAATGCTGAGAGCTTGTTTGGTATAGTGGTTAAGAGCACAGACTCTCATCTGGGAGAACTGGATTTGATTCCCCACAGCCAGTATGCAACCAGATTGGTGTAGTAGTTAAGAGCGTGGACTCTAATCTGGGAAAACTGGGTTTGATTCCCCATTCCTCCATGTGCAGCTGCTGGTGTGACCTTGGGTCAGTCACAGTTCCCTCAGAGCTGTTCTCTCAAGGGCAGTCCTCAAAAGAGCTCTCTCAGCCTCGCCTAACTCACAAGGGTGTCTGTTGTGGGGAGGGGAAGGGAAAGGAGATTATGAGCCGCTCTGAGACTCCTTTAGGTAGTGAAGGGCGGGGCACAAATCCAATCTCCTCTTCTGTACTGTAGACCAACACAGCCAAATTCTGGAACTCTCAGCACTCAAGTGGAGGATATGGAAGATTTATCACTGAAACGGGAATGAGCAAACCACAAATGAGGTCTGATAACCAAGAGGAAAACAGGACCCTGACCGGGCTACCTGCCACGGTTGGGACCCTGAGGTCATCAGAGGTATGTTCGAGGAGGGCGACTTCCTTTTGCAAAGAACAAATAATACGGGGACATTAAGAGGAGGGGGGAGAGAATATAGGAAAGTGAGTTCATGCATGTGCATTGGACTGATTTCCACATCATCGCAACACTGGCTTGGCACGGAGCTGCCCGGCATCAGCACGAAAATATGCCAACCAGTCAGCATCACGTGAAATTCCACAAATCTTTTATCAGTGCTCCAAATGCAAGCAAAGAATGTCCTGGATCGACGGATACGGCTGGCGCGTCCTGCCGAAACGACATCGCTGAAATTCGTGTTACAATGTTCGTTGATTTGGGGGGATTCTTATGTGCTTTTAAACGACCCTCCCGTCTCTCGGAGGCCGACCGATGGTCAACGAAAATGGACCCTCCATGCCTTCGCTACCGTTAAAAGACTTGCATTACAACCTTGGAGAGAGACTTGCTCACCTCTTCTAAATCAACGGACTGCGGACCTTAGAATCCTATCAATATTCTAATGTGTGGCATATATACAACAGTTGCATATGGACTTGTTTTTAGATACCCGGAAACTGTTTATAGACACTTATGTGTCGATCTGCCATCACTGTTGCTATATTTTTTGTTTCTACTGTATATATACTTTTTCTTCCTTTTTGATTGTTGGATTTTGAGGATTTTTTCCCCTTTCTTGTTTTTGTTTTGTTTTGGAAGAAAGGCATATTTTTTAAAAAAACAACAACACTACACTACTGAAAGGACAAAATTATGCATGGCAGGGCTTTTTTTGTAGAAAAAGCCCAGCAGGAACTCATTAGCATAATAGGCCACACCCCTATCATACCAGAAGTGTGGTCATCCAGCCACACCCACCTTTTGCTTCTTATTCTGTTTACCTTGTTTGTTGTCAAAACCTAGGGCTTTTTTTGTAGCAGGAACTCCTTTGCATGTTAGGCCACACAGCCCTAATGTAGCCAATCCTAATAAGTTTCTGCTGTTGGGTGTGGCCTGTTATGCTAATGAGTTCCTGCTGGGCGTGGCCAACTCAGGAGCCAGCCGGAACTCTGCTCCTGTGCGTTCCTGCCCAAAATTAGCCCTGATGCATGGTATAGAGATGGTAGAGAAATAAGGACTTTTCTCCCTTTCTCGCAATACGAGAAATCATGGGCATGCCATGAAATTAATGAGCATTAGAACAGAGAAAAGGAAATCCTTCTTCACTCAAAGAGATATGAACATGTAGAACTCACTGCGACAGGAAGAGGTGGTTGGCTACAAGCATAGACAGCTTGCAGAGGGGATTGGATAAACATATGGTCCATCAGTGGCTCTTACCCACAATGTGGATGGAACACTATTTCTGGGGCAATGATGCTCTATAGTCTTGGTACTTGGGAGGCAACAGCAGGAGTGCTTCTGGAGTTCTGGCCCTGCTGGTAGACCACCTGATGGCACTTACGTTTTGGCCACTATGTGACCCAGAATGCTGGATGGGCCATTGACCTGATTCAAGATGGCTTCTCTTACGTTCTTATGACGGTTGTCTGAATCACAGTTGGTAGATATAATCCTCTTTCTAGACCTGTTTGTTTTCATCAAAGGTTTGGAACAATAGGGAGTGCTGTTCGGTTTTACTAAAAATACCAGGTTTTCCCAGATGGCATCTAATATGCCAAGGAAGGCAGAGGTGCTAGAAAAAAACAGCAAGAAAATCATGTCTCTTGAGGGAATCACCTTATACCAAGTACTACTGTATTTGGGCAAGAAAGGTAGGAAACTTTGGGAACGAGATCTGGGAGAACAGCTCAATAAAGAAATGAGGAAGCTCTGTGATTCGGTGCTTTATTTACATAACATTTGCATCCCGCTTTCCCTCATGGTTCAAGGCAGCTTTGGAGGCAGGATTGTCCAGGTCACCAGTTTGGTGTAGTGGTTCAGTGCGCGGACTCTGATCTGGGAGAACCGGGTTTGATTCCCCCACTCCTCCACTTGCAGCTGCTGGATGACCTTGGGCAAGCCTGACAACACAGTCTGCATTTCAAAGAGGACAGAGGCAGAAGAGTAGATACAGGAAGGAAGGTCAATGTGCCCATCTAGCTAGCTAGTCTCTCTTGCCACTCAGTCTGGAGGTCTGAGGACATTTCGCACCTGGAACTTCCAACAGTACACGTTGGGGATCCATGATCCACATGAAGATTAGGGCCAAACTCTTTGGGAATTTATTTTTTTGTTCCCCTCGTACTTTGCTTTGCCCGATCAGTCCACGCTCTTCAAGGCCGGGGGTTCAACAGAGAAGGAAGAACAATCGTCGGCCGTTGACATTTGTGTTCACACACAACCCACGCCTGTCCGCGCAGGAGCTGGCCAGACAAGAACACAATGCACTTCCTCCGTTTTATCACCCTCCTCTGCTTCATCTCGGGCCAACGGTGCTTGATCCCGGAAGCCCTAATCACGACGCACTGATGTTTTTCACTGCCCTTCCCGAAAGATTTCCAGCGGCTTTCGGTGACTGTTGTCGAGGAAGTCTTTTCCGGAACGCTGGCAGAAAATATCTCTCCTCTTTCTCAAGGACGGGCTGGGGAGGCCCTGACTTTTTAACAAATCAACACCATTGCGGTTTGTTTATAAGGTCCTAAATGCCTTTTTGTCCTTTCAACAATCTGTTTCCCTTCTGCTCGCGGGCTGGTGAAACAACATTTGTAAATCATGCTGTCCGCTGACAATAAATATGCCTCATAAATATTCTCCTACATGATTTGTGGAGTGTTAGGAACCAGAATCCGTTTTGTTTTTTTTCTTCTCAAAGAGTCATCAGGCTAGGGGAGGGCTCTCCTTGCATCTTGAGGGGGTCGCCAGTTCTGGGCTGAGCTGGAGAAATGGGGGCACAGCCTGAGAAGGGTGGGGTTTGGGGAGGGGAGAGCCCTCTGGATGGTATAACGCCATGGAGTTCAAAACAGCCGTTTTCTCCAGAGGAACTGCTCCCTTGGCCCTTTCCGCACTTGGGTCTCATCCCTGGTTTTATCAGAGTTCAACTCACGAGCTGGGTGGCTCAAGTGGTTAAGACGCTGAACTGCAGGCTGTGGAAGGTCAGCCGTTCAGCCGTTCGAGACCCGAGAGTGCCGCATGACGGAGTGAGCTCCCGTCTCTAGTTCCAGCTCCTGCCAACCTAGCAGTTCGAAAGCAAGAAATTGCAAGTAGATAAATAGGTACCACTTCGGTGGGAAGGTAACAGCGTTCCGTGCGCCTTGGTGTTTAGTCATGCCGGCCACATGACCACAGAAATGTCTTCGGACAGCGCTGGCTCTTCGGCTTTGAAATGGAGATGAGCACCACAACCCTAGAGTCGGATTCGACTGGCTTTCGAGCAAGGGACGAGAACCTGACAAAGGTTAGTCAAATGTGGGAAAGGGGGCCAATGTTAAAAACTTGATAAAGGAAATATAAAAATACATGTATTTATTAATCACAACTTAAAAATATTTAAGTTATTTATAAGTAACAAACGATAAAACACAAGGGCTTGTAAATCTGACCTGACGCGTTTCGGCCTACGTAGGCCTTCCTCAGAGGTCAATAGTGAGGAACATATTGGCTATTATAAAAACATATAGTACAATCATACACAATCATATACAGAGCATACCAGAAGCAAGTTGCTGTAAAAGATAAACAAATGGAGAATTAAACTCATGTTCGAGCAAGGGAACCTTTACCTATAACAGCATCCGTTTATCCCGGGAAAAGTGTGGGGTGAAACTGGGGTGACCTCAACGTAATGTAGAAACAAAGAATACCCCGAGATAATTACAGGGATGAACTCGAGAGTTGTGTAGAATGTAAGTTCGGAGACAGGTGTCATGAGTGTGGATGAGGGAGAGCTGACAGAGCTGACAAAGCCTGCAGAAACCACAGCTGGCCCCTCTGAAGCAGCAGAGGAGGAGAGCTGGCAGTTGCCTGTAATAGCAGTCTTCACGCCTGGCCCAGAGAAGACGGAAGAACTGCAAGCTGAAAGTCTTCCTGACTCACCCCCACGTGTGACTCGTTTAAGGGAGCGACTGTGGCAAAACTTAGCAACCAGGCAGTGAGAGGCCAGGCTACAGGGGAGACGCTCAGCTAGCCCAGAGTTCTAACAGGAGCCTGGCCGATTGTGCAGCTGGCTAATTGGTAGCAGCATTTAACTCCACACTCTGGGTAATACTCTTTGTGGAAGCAACAAGTCAGCTTTGTGCTGCTAGCATCCACTCTGGCTTGGCTCTTGCACTGAGACCTTTGGACCCCCTGGCTTTGGATGTGGCTCTTTGTTTCTGGCTCCAGAACCCGGCTTGGCTTTTTGGCCTTTGCACTGCCTTTTTGGCTCCTGACCTTGGCCTGTTCTGGACCCCCTTTGACCGGCACCCCAGCCCGTGACAACAGGGTTGAAACAGGATTTAAGGTTTATTGCGGAATCACCTTCTGTCACCTGGAGATCAGCTGTAACCCCAGGCAATGCTCACTTTGAGCTGTGGAGTCTTGTGAGCAAAAATTCTACTTTGTGAGCTACTGAGATTAAAGTTGTGAGCGAGCCATTTGGCTCCTGCATTAATTAATTTGCCCTGGAGCCCTCCTTCCTGAGCAATTAGAAGAAGAAGAAGAGATTTATACCCTGCCCTTCACTCGGAGTCCCAGAGGGATTTACAATCTCCTTTCTCCTCCCCACCCCACAACAGACACCCAGTGAGGTAGGTGGGGCTCAGAGAGCTCTTTCCAGAACTGCCCTTGAGAGAACAGCTCTGACAGAACTGTGGCTTGCCCAAGGTTATCCAACAAAGAAGACAAAAATGTGTGAGCTGGAGGCTAAAAACTGTGGGCTAGCTCACACTAACTCAACTTAGAGGGAACACTGATCCCAGGAGATCTCAAGCACAATTTGGAGGCTGGCAACCCGATGGGAGGATGCTGTAGAGTCCCCCCTCCAAAGCAGCCATTTTCTCCAGGGGAACTGAGCTCTGTAGGCTGGAGGTGAGCTGTAATTCCGGGGGATCCCCAGGCCCCACCTGGAGGCTGGCATCCCTGATCCTAGAAAAGATCTTTGCCTGTCAAAACGGCTGTTGGCAGGAGGCAGAACCAACCACAGAATGTCAGGGAGCCACGTGATGTGAGCCAGCTTTGCGGGGAGGGCAGGGTACAAATCTCCCACAGAGGAGAGCCAGTTTGGTGTAGTGGTTAAGTAAGTGCGCTGTGTGCGGAATCTAATCTGGGAGAACCGGGCTTGATTCCCCACTCCTCCACATGCAGCTGCTGGCGTGACCTTGGGTCAGTCACAAGCTCTGGCACAGCTGTTCCTGAAAGAGCAGTTTCTGTCAAGAGCTCTCTCAGCCCCGCCTACCTCACAGGGTGTCTGTTGTGGGGAGGGGAAGGGAAAGGGGTTTGTAAGCCACTCTGAGACACCTTTGGGTAGTGAAGGGCGGGGTATAAATCCAATCTCTTCTTCTTCTTCTACCTCACAGGGTGTCTGTTGTGGGGAAGGGAAGGGAAAGGAGTTTGTAAGCCGCTCTGAGACTCCTTTGGGTAGTGAAGGGTGGGGTATAAATCCAATCTCTTCTTCTTCTTCTACCTCACAGGGTGTCTGTTGTGGGGAAGGGAAGGGAAAGGAGTTTGTAAGCTGCTCTGAGACTCCTTTGGATAGTGAAGGGTGAGGTATAAATCCAATCTCCTCCTCCTCCTCCTTCTTCCAAAGTAAATAAATAATGGGTAACTCTGGTAAGAAGTCTTTGGCATTTCAGGCAGAATCTCTGTTAACTTCTCTTTAATCTGCACAGCCACCCAGAATCTCTGTAGGGCAAAAGTGTTTGTAAGAAGAAGAGAAGAAGAAGGAGAAGAGATTGGATTTAAACCCTGTCCTTCACCCAGAGTCTCAGAGCGGCTTACACTCTCCTTTCCCTTCCCCTTCCCAGAACAGACTCCCTGTGAGGTAGGTGGGGCTGTGAGAGCTCTGAGAGAACTGCTCCTAAGAGAACAGCTCTGAGAGAACTTGTGACTGACCCAAGGTCACACCAGCAGCTGCATGTGGAGGAGTGGGGAATCAAACCCAGTTCTCCCAGATTAGAGTCCGCGCACTTCACCACTATACCAAACTCACTCTCACTTGACAGGCGGCTGGGAAGCTGATGACAGGTGCCCTGGTGCCCCTGGGCACCACCTTGGGGAACTCTGCACAACTCTGGCTCAGAGCAGACCACCTTCCTTTGCGTAGGCAGGGATGTGGAACAAGGCCACCGGAATCCCACCATCCTCTGAGACTGAGGCTTTCGTATTGGTGTAGTGGTTAAGTGGACAGACTCTAATCTGGGAGAACCGGGTTGGATTCCCCACTCCTCCACTTGCACCTGCTGGATGACCTTGGGCAAGCCATAGTCCTGTCAGAGCTGTTCTTGAAAAAAGAGCAGTTTCTGTCAGAGCTCTCTCAGCCCCACCTACCTCACGGGGTGCCTGCTGTGGGGAGGGGGAGGGAAAGGAGTTTGTAAGCTGCTCTGAGACTCCTTTGGGTAGTGAAGGGCGGGGTATAAATCCAATTTCTTCTTCTTCTACCTCGCAGGGTGTCTGTTGTGGGGAGGGGAAGGGAAAGGAGTTCGTCAGCCGCTCTGAGACTCCTCTGGTTATTGAAGGGTGGGGTATAAATCCAATCTCCTCCTCCTCCTCCTCCTCCTCTTCCTTCTCCTCCTCCCAATTCACAGGAGTTTTTCAGGCGCAAAGCTCTGAACGCCTCGTTCCAGCGCATGGAAGAATTACAGCACAGCGAGGCAGAGAAGTACATTGTGGTCTCCTGCCTTTTCCCGCTGACATTTTTGAAGGCTCTCAGCACCGGGTGTAGGCAACAGCCTCTGTCGACACTCTGCCGCTTTCAGTGGCACGGCTCATGCCATGGCACGGCGAAGTTCTGCGGCTGTCGGATTGCCAGGAGAGTTGCCTTCTGAATAAACAGACTTTGGAGGTTGATGGCCGTTGGCTCTCCTCTCTTTTGTGGAACCGCCGTAGTCCCTGGGATGTTTCTTTCCCCTAATTCAAGAGAAAGGACAAACTCTGGGTCTCACATAAAGTTGCCAGGTCTCCACTGGCCACTGGCAGGGATCGGCCAGCAGTGTTCCCTCTAAGCTGAGTTAGTGTGAGCCAGTTCACAGTTTTTTAGCCTCTGGCTCACACATTTTTGTCTTTAAAAAAGCCCACAATTTTATTTTACAGACGGAACAAACATCACATAAAATGAGGGTGTCCAAATATTCATAAGGTTTCTTATTTAAAAACTCATATCTAAACACACGTTACTTTGTATAATTCCCCTTGTATCCTTATATAAGGAGCTGCGGTGGCTCAAGTGGTTAAGACACTGAACTAGAGACAGGAGCTCACCCCATCATGCAGCATCCTGTCTTTGGACAGCGCTGGCTCTTTGGCTTGGAAACGGAGATGAGCACCGCAACCCTAGAGTCGGATTCGACTGGCTTTCGAGCAAGGGAACCTTTACCTTATCCTTATATAAGCTTCTTAACACATTACTAAACGTTTGGTATTTGTATCCTCAAAGTCCATTGTAAGTCTGTGTATTTTATTTATTGTACTCTTCAAACCAATTTATAAAATCTTTTTTTTTTTAAACAAAATTTTATTGGGATGCTCTCAACATTTTCAACAACGTTACCAATACAATTTGAAAAAATTTCCATCCCATCCCCCCCACCCCCTAATAGGCTTCCAACACTACTAATAACAAAAAAGTATATATTAGACGGTAAACAAGTTTAGACTTATATGAATCGACAAACCAGGTAACACATTTCAAATATATAAAATACCTAACTAATTTCAACATATTTTCATATAACAGTATAATACAATTCAGAATTCATTTCACTTCTCATTCAGTATCCATACAAATCTAAACTGTAGATTTCCCCCTTCATTCTGTATTCAGTTTCCAAATACAATTTCAAACCTTCCCAATCTTTTATATACTGTTCTGCCATTTGTCCATTTAGTTTTTTTGTCATTTTGTCCATTTCCGCTAAAAACAGCAATTTTCTAAACCAGTCATGTATATCCGGCACCTTCTCCGCTTTCCATTGCTGACCAATTTATAAAATCTTGACCATGTTTCCTCAAAAATCATCTCGGGTTGTCCCCACTGTATGGCACCTCTTTAAACAAACAGCCAAAAAAACCAACAATAGCCCTGATTGTACCTACAGGAGAGATCTGGAGAGATATGTGTCTCCATGGAAGGCCATGTGAGTGAGGGAGAGGAGAAAGGGAGATAGGAAGGGTCGGAGGGCAGCTCCCAAGTTAAGATAAAGGAAACCCATTCAAGGAGATAACACCTAGACACGACACATTTAGTGATGTAGAACCCCCCCAATCTCCAGGCATGCTAAGTCACTCACTCCAACACTCAAAACATGCAACAGAAGAAGGCAAGAAGGAAAAGGATTCTCACAGGAAACACCCCTGAGGATAGTGAATAGGAAAGGTTGCCAACTACAGTTTCTAAATGTTCTAATATATGTTGGAAGTGCCAAAAAAAAGTAGGATCCTTCTTTCACATGTGGTGGCTGTGTGATAAAGCAAAAAAATATTGGGCCTGGATTCATGAGATTTTGCAAAAAAAAATCCTAAAATGTACAATACCTTTCATCCCAGAATTTTTTTTATGGAACATTTTACCAGATACTTGTAAAAGAGATGATTGTTACCTTATAACGTACGTAATCACCTCTGCCAGGATTTTATATGCTAACTATTGGAAGAGCCCTGAGGTTCCAACCAAAGAAGAAATTATTAACAAGATTCTGGAAGCGGCTGAACTGGATAAACTAACTTTACTATCAAAAGGACAGACAGAAAATACCTTTGAAAATACATGGGTAGGATTTTACAGATGGTATGAAAATTTTGATGACTTAAAGTGTTGAACAACCTTTAGTCTAATACAAAGGGAAAGGAAGATAATTTTTATCTAGCAGCAACTATGAAATGGAATTTTATAGTAAATGACAGGGCTATTCTGGGGCAGGAACGCACAGGAACGACGTTCCGGCTGGCTCCCAAGTTGGCCACGCCCAGCAGGAACTCATTAGCATAATAGGCCACACCCAACAGCAGGAACTCATTAGGATTGGTTACATGAGGGTGTGTGGCC
The DNA here is from genome assembly GCA_029375565.1 of Gekko gecko. Classification (NCBI taxonomy): domain Eukaryota; kingdom Metazoa; phylum Chordata; class Lepidosauria; order Squamata; family Gekkonidae; genus Gekko; species Gekko gecko. Next base: position 98,816,633 of record JAPDNY010000011.1, read on the forward strand.
TACCATGCAAAGGAGTTCCTGCTACAAAAAAAGCCCTGGGTTTTGACAACAAACAAGGTAAACAGAATAAGAAGCAAAAGGTGGGTGTGGCTGGATGACCCCACTTCTGGTAGCATGGGGGTGTGGCCTATTATGCTAATGAGTTCCTGCTGGGCTTTTTCTACAAAAAAAGCCCTGGTAAATGGCATAGAGAAAAATGTTAGAAATACGACGGGACAATGTAAACACGTTTATGTTTATTCCCCCCCATAAATGTTTGTATGTTTGTTGGTTTGATATGTATCAATACAATAAAAATAATAATTGGGAAAAAAAGATTCAGGAAATCTGGGGATTTGGGGGGTGGAGCTTTGGAAGGATGGGTTTTGGCAGAGGAGGGGCCTCAGTGGGGGGGTATAATGCTGTAGACTCCGCCCTCCAAAGCAGCCGTTTCCTCCAGGGGAAACTGATCTCTGTAGTCCGGGGATCACTTGTAATTCCAGGAGATCTCCAGACCCCACCTGGAGGCTCAAGCACGAAAACCCACGGGAAACACGGCAGGGTGGAGCAAACGTTGAAAAACACCGTTTTGGAACAAAGCTCAATGCTATTATGCTACTGTAACTTCATATATCGATATAAATAATATACTGGGAATACAACAGGGACTCTAGTGTATCTTATTCATTATAGTACAAAAGCCTCAAGAAAGTTGGGTTGTGGTCACACGTGCAAGATAACGTCAGGGCCGGCCCCAGGTGTCTGGGCGCCCTAGTCAGGACAGCCTGGGGCACCCACCCCACTGGGGATGCCAACCTCCCGGTGGGGCCTGGAGATGGCAGCGCCCAGAAAAGACAGGGAAGGAGCGGGTTAGAACGTCCACCCCTTCCCTCCCAGCGCCGGCTTTTCTGGGCTCCTTGCAGCTGTGAGGCGCCCAGAAAAGCCAGGGAAGGGGCGGGGTTAGAACGCCCGCCCCTTCCCTCCCAGCGCCCGCTTTTCTGGGTGCCTCGCAGCTGCGAGGTGCCCAGAAAAGCCAGGGAAGGGGCAGGTTAGAATGCCCGCCCCTTCCCTCCCAGCGCCCGCTTTTCTGGGTGCCTCGCAGCTGCGAGGTGCCCAGAAAAGCCAGGGAAGGGGCAGGTTAGAATGCCCGCCCCTTCCCTCCCAGCGCCCGCTTTTCTGGGTGCCTTGCAGCTGCGAGGTGCCCAGAAAAGCCAGGGAAGAGGCGGGTTAGAATGCCTGCCCCTTCCCTCCCAGCGCCGGCAGCGCCTGCTTTTCTGGGTGCCTCCCAGTGCCGGGCGGGAAGGGGGCTTTTCACGGGGGTGGGGGGCATTTTGGTGCCCCTGCAGGGCCGGCGCCTAGGCAAGCGCCTAGCTCACCTAGTGGGCAAGTCGGCCCTGGATAACATGGGAGGGGGAAGCGAGGCTATTTGCTCCGTAGCAATTTGACCCGCATTTGAGCGATCACACAGTCCGTGGGAGCTGCGGGGGCAGCCCGCCACTGTGTGATCAGGCGCAAACCGCGGGTGAATCGGGTTGGGGTTTTTTGCCGCGTGTTTCCGATGCGCTTAAATGGGGGAATCAATGAATCGCATCTCCGCACTGAGGGCTTCCTATGGCAGTATGCGATGATGCGCATGCTGGATATGGGGGAAAAATGGCACAAAGTCGGGATGGCCTGATCAGACCATCCCGACGCCAGGAGATCACGCTGGCACGATCACATAGGGGAAAGTCTGTCCGTGGCCTGTAGCAATCCGTTTGATAGTGGACTTTCCCTAGTGGACTTTCCCTTTAACTTCGCTCTTGCGGCGGAGCAAAATGGGTTGCCGACAGGTGCGGGGCGCTGGCCAGATGTTCACAACTGATTGCATCTGTTAAATCTGCCCGGCATTCGCGCCTATGGTGTGGCTAATTGTGCGTGTGAGCACAGCCCTAGTGTAAAAGTCCACAGCTACAGAAGCAGGTTTCAGTGCTGTAGACTATCTTGCTTCCGATGAGAGACGGATGAAAGATGCAGCAGTCGTCAATGATGAAAGATGCAGCAGGCTGTTACGCTTTTCGAAAAGAGACAGCAGCAAGCATCAAAGCGACATGCCTCCCAGGCAAAAATTGTGTGTTTCGAGAGAGTCTTCTTCAGGCAGAATTATTTTTCCTGGAACCAAAGCTCACAACGCTACAGTGTATAAGTCAACAGTTCTATAGAGGGTTTTGGCTTCCTTTTCGGGGTGTGGGGAAAGCAGCAGATATGGGTGTACTTCTACAGTTTTAAAAAACTGTAGTCCTGAGAAGTATGCCTGTATCTGCTACTTTTTAAAAACTTTATTACGATAACGGCAAAGTAAGGCGCTTGAGACAAGCGGCTAGGTCTTTTTGCTTAAGCTAGGGGATTTGTGGCTTGGTCACGCATTCCAGGTACTTAAGCCCATTTAACAGCTTCTAGTGAAACCATTGCATGGGGTCTAGGAAATTTTGGGGAACTGCTCCCGGACAAACCTGTGCGGTTTGCCTGCCCTTGAGCACAGAAGCTTTAAGCCGAATCCCCGATTCTCCAAGAGAAAATGCCGTTCAGACAAATTACAAAGGGACCTGACTCCAATGGTAGTGAGAGAAAGAATTTTTTTACTTACCAAAGATAGAAGCCCATCTTGCCAAGTGTACTCCAGAGAGAGAATTCTCTTAACCTTTTCCCTCCCAGATCCTCCTGCATGCAGAGTCACAACATCCAACACGCGCATGCGCATTCTACCTTTTCCATGACTTTTGCCACTGCTTTGCATTTACACGGCCCTTTCCGCATCCTCTCCCCTTGCCTCCTATATATCTCCGACCGGTTTCTTCATGCCCTCCATGCATCTGATGAAGAGATAAGTGTTTCTCAAAAGCTTATTCTACAATAAAGTTTGTTAGTCTTTGAGTGCGTTCGGAAGGGCAGCTAATCCCGCCATTATGCCAGCTCGAATTTAATCCCGATCTTTTAAATCCATCGTCGCATGACCAGACATCCCCCAGGGGAATTGCCTTACTGCACGCTGCCTCCGTTGTGGATTGTCTAGATGGCATCCACTGAAGGACGCGTGCGCAGTGGTGTTTTTTTTTTTTTTAAAAAAAACTTTTTGCGCATGCACATAGGTGTGACAGCGTGTCCTTGTTGAAGGAGTTGCGCGGAGGGATTTTTTTTAAAAAAAAACTTTTTGCACATGTGCATAGGCGTCACAGTGCGTCCTTTTTGAAGGAGGTGCACGGTGGGTTTTTTTAAAAAAACTTTTTGTGCATGCGCATAGACGTGACAGCCCGTCCTTGTTGTGTACATATTTTTTAAAATGGTGCCTGCTTGGGATGGTCTGACGTCAGACCACCCCGCTGGGAGGATTGCGCGCTGGTGGATGAAAGTCCTCAGTTGTCCCGCAGGTAACCGAAAACCCCAGATTTAAAGTGGTATCTTTTAAGTACGGCTCCGAAGCACGGCAAAACGGGATACCCATGGAAGAGGGACGTTTCCCAGATGTTTGTTTCTGGACATTACCTTTAGATCCGTGAAGCAATCATGCCTCGTGCGGATCTAAAAAGCCGTCTGATTGGACTCTTAAAGGCGCTACTGGACATTTTACTATTTTGCACCTAGAGGCTGGCAATCCTAGCTACATTCCAGGAGACCAATAACCTGTCCCTTGCATGTATGTGTTAAGTCCCATCAGGTTGCTCCTGATTTATGGTGACTCTATGAATTACTGACCTCCAAAATGTCTTGTGGTCTGGTACTCCCATCTCTTTAAGAACCTGCCATAGTTTATTATGATCCACACAATCAAAGGCTTTAGCATAGTCAATGAAGCAGAAGTAGATGTTTTTCTGGTACTCTCTTGCTTTCTCCATAATCCAGCGAATGTTGGCAATTTGATCTCTAGTTCCTCTACCTCTTCGAAACCCAGCTTGTACTTCTGGCAGTTCTCTATCCACGTACTGTTGGAGCCTAGCTTGTAGGATCTTGAGCATGACCTTGCTAGCGTGTGAAATGAGTGCAATTGTGCGATAGTTTGAACATTCCTTGACATTGCCCTTCTTTGGGATTGGAATGTACACTGACCTTTTCCAATCCTGTGGCCACTGTTGTGTTTTCCAAATTTGTTGGCAAATTGAGTGCAGCACTTTAACAGCATCTTCTTTTAAGACTTTGAATAACTGGCCACCAAATGAGAAGGGAGCATTCACTGGAGAAGACCCTGATGCTGGGAAAGATTGAAGGTCAAAGAAGAAGGGGACGGCAAAGGATGAGGTGGTTAGACAGTGTCATCGATGCAATGAACATGAAATTGAGCAAACTTCAGAGGACAGCGGAAGACAGGAGGGCCTGGCGTGATCTGGTCAATGGGGTCACGAAGAGTCAGACTCGACTGTGCGACTGAACAACAACAACAAAAATGTCTTGTCATTCACAGCCTTGCTCAGGTCTTGTAGACCGAGGGCCATTGGCTTCCTTGATTGAGTCCATCTGTCTCAGATGGGGCCTTCCTCTTTTCCTGCTGCCGTCAACTTTCCCATTCTCTTTTCCAGTGACTCTGGTCTCCTCATAATGTGACCAAAGTACAGTAGCCTCAGGTATGTCGATCTCGCCCTCTTCCTTCCCTCAAAGGCAGGATTTTCCCTTCTGTCTTCTTTCTTGCTGAGCAGCCCCGATATCCATTTTCTTCTTATTTTAGTTTGTATTTGTGGTAGGACAAACTAGTTGTGGGTTTTCCCCCCTCATCACAACACTGCCATCAAATATCAGGGGAAGGCCTCGGCCTCTGTGCCCTGTTGTTGGCTGTCCAGAGGAATTGGTTGGCTACTGTGTGAGACAGGATGCTGGATGGACCCCTGGTCTGATCCAGCAGGGCTCTTCTGATGTTCTTATGAAGGCCTCAGACTCTCTGCCCTGCTGTTGGCCCTCCAGAGGAACTGCTTGGCCACTGTGTGAGACAGGAGGCTGGACTAGATGGACCACTGGTCTGATCCAGCAGGACTCTTCTGATGTTCTTATCAGGGGAAGGCTTCAGCCTCTCTACCCTGTTGTTGGACCTCCAGAGGAACTGGTTGGCCATTGTGTGAGACAGGATGCTGGACTGGATGGACCATTGGTCTGATCCAGCAGGGCTATTCTGATGTTCTTATGATCCTAGGTCTCCATATTCCTGGCCTGACTCTTTTACCACTATGGCAGACTAGCACTCTTTTCGAGTTGCCAACCTCCAGGTAGTACCTGGAGATCTCCCGCTGTTATAGTTGATCTCCAGGTGACAAACATCCGTTCCCCTGGAGACAATGGTTGCTTTGGAGGGTGGGCTCTATGACACTCTACCCCACTGAGGTTCCTCCCCTTCTCAAACCCCACCTTCCCTAGGCTCCGTCCCCAAAATCTCCAGGTATTTCCCAACCCAGAGCTGGCAACCCTAACTCTTGGACACTCAAGGAAAAGTCGATGAAACCAGGTCAGCCATTTTCTCTGCGGCCTAGCTTCAGATGTCGAAATATGTACGCAAATGATCAGTTGGGTCCATGAACTCTTCCCCCCGAACCCCACCCCATAACATCTTAAATTCTGAGGATCGTTTGGTGTGTCTTTTCACGGATCAGCTCCTTCCACATCAACATTAACATGGAACTTTCCCTATGACGTTCCTGAAGAGGAATGGTTTATGGGCGCTTTGGTGATAGATGTTAGGAACAATCTGAACTTGAAATTCCATCGCTGCTGGTTGTGCCAGAACCCCTGCAGGGAAAAGAAGATGGGGTGGAGCTAAGTGTTACCAGATGAAAGCAGACCTGACAGGAGATGAACATCAGAAGAGCTCTGCTGGATCTGACCAGTGAGGGTCCATCTGGTCCAGCATCCCATCTCACACAGTGGCCAACCAGTTCCTCTAGACCAGTGGTTCTCAACCTTCCTAATGCCGCAACCTTATAATATGGTTCCTCATGTTGTGGTGACCCCCCACCATAAAATTAGTTTCATTGCTACTTCATAACTGTAATTTATGTGTTTTCCGATAGTCTTAGGTGACCCCTGTGAAAGGGTCGTTCGACCCCCAAGGGGGTTGCGACCCACAGGCTGAGAACCGCTGCTCTAGACAGACAACAACAGGGCAGAGAGGCCGAGGCCTTCCCCTGATAAGAACATCAGAAGAGCCCTGCTGGATCAGAGCAGTGGTCCATCTACTCCAGCATCCTGTCTCAAACAGTGGCCAAGCAGTTCCTCTGGAGGGCCAACAGCAGGGCAGAGAGGCCGAGGCCTTCCCCTGATAAGAACCTCAGAAGACCCCTGCTGAACCAGACCAGTGGTCCATCTAGTCCAGCCTCCTGTCTCACACAGTGTCCAAGCAGTTCCTCTGGAGGTCGAACAACAGGGCAGGGAGGCTGAGGCCTTCCCCTGATAAGAACACCAGAAGAGCCCTGCTGGATCAGACCAGTGGTCCATCCCGTCCAGCATCCTGCCTCACACAGTGGCCAACCAGTTCCTCTGGAGGTCGAACAACAGGGTAGGGAGGCTGAGGCCTTCCCCTGATAAGAACACCAGAAGAGCCCTGCTGGATCAGACCAGTGGTCCATCTAGTTCAGCATCCTGCCTCACACAGTGGCCAACCAGTTCCTCTGGAGGTCGAACAACAGGGCAGGGAGGATGAGGCCTTCTCCTGATAAGAACACCAGAAGAGCTCTGCTGGATCAGACCAGTGGTCCATCTCGTCCAGCATCCTGCCTCATACAATGGTCAAGCAGTTCCTCTGGAGGGCCAACAACAGGGCAGGGAGGCTGAGGCCTTCCCCTGATAAGAACACCAGAAGAGCCCTGCTGGATCAGACCAGTGGTCCATCTAGTCCATCATCCTGCCTCACACAGTGGCCAACCAGTTTCTCTGGAGGTTGAACAACAGGGCAGGGAGGCTGAGGCCTTCCCCTGATAAGAACACCAGAAGAGCCCTGCTGGATCAGACCAGTGGTCCATCTCGTCCAGCATCCTGCCTCATACAATGGTCAAGCAGTTCCTATGGAGGGCCAACAACAGGGCATAGAGGCTGAGGCCTTCCCCTGATAAGAACACCAGAAGAGCCCTGCTGGATCAGACCAGTGGTCTATCCAGTCCATCATCTTGTCTCACACAGTAGCCACCCACTTCCTCTGGACAGCCAACAACAGGGCATAGAGGCCGAGGCCTTCCCCTGATGTTACCTCCTGGCATTGAGATTCAGAGATTCACTGCCTCTGAATGTGGAAGTTCCCTTACGTAACCATGGCTAGCCACTCAAAGAACAATCCTTCATGCTGTTTGTCGTGAGATAACCCCCAGGTCCCAGTCTTCTGGGGGCTGTGATCCATCACCAACCAACTGGCCAGCGCGGGAAACCCCACCGCCAAATAGGGACATCATCGGGCAACGTCCCTGACAGGACAATGCCACTCGGAAGTGAGGTCATCAGATCAGCAATGTTGCACCTGACACTCTACTTTTTTGGCAAACTCTATGGTTTTGAAGCAAAAAAAAATCCATAGAGTTTTTGCCGAAAATAGAGCATTGCATATGGTGTCACCGGCTGATGACACCACTTCTGGCTGATGTCATCATACCGGGACATCGCCTAATGATGTCCTGCCCACCCAGGAACTCCGCCTCCAAATCCCCCCACCCCCCGCCACGACAGCAAGGGGACCTGGTAACTTTATTGTGGTAGTTGCTCAGTAGCATTAAGCCGCTTGTTTTCCGCCTGCCCTGTTTGACAGGGTTGTCGTGAAGATGAAATGGAAGTGGGGATAAATACGCACGCAACTGTTAGCTCCTCAGAGGAAGAGCGAGATGCGAATGGGCGAAAGAAGGCGGCCGGTCCGGAGTCACTAGTGAGGTTTGGACTGCTTGGGATCCAGGTATCTTCAGTCCTGCCCTGCCTGGATGGCCTCGGCTACCCCGATCTCATCAGATCTCAGAAGCTAAGCAGGGTCGGCCCCAGTTTAGTGCTTGGATGAGAGACCACCGAGGTGTCAGGTTCCTGGTTAAATCAGTTCTCAACACCAGCCAGTTTGTAGAAAGCTAAGTTTATTGAGACAGTTGATAGATACCATCCTAGATGCATCTATTGTTAGGACTGAAGCTAAACGTGCAAAGATTGTAGATATAATGCATTCAAGTAAAGGCACTAAAGATCAGGACCAAATCACCCCATGGTATTTGCCCGGCAGAAGAAGAGATTGGATTCATACCCCGCCCTTCACTACCCAAAGGTGTCTCAGAGCGGCTTACAAACTCCTTTCCCTTCCCCTCCCCACAACAGGTGGGGCGGGTGGGGCTGAGGGAGCTCTGACAGAAATAGCTTTTTTAAAAAAACATATTTAAATTTATATATATTTTCATTACACACCAAGTAAAAAGACAAGACATAACAAAGAATAAAAACAACAACAATACTAAACAACAACAATGCACACCCACACATATACGTGCACAACAATAAACAAAACATGTCTTTCTGATGATTTACTTAAGTCGATTTGAGGTCAAAGTGAGCGATTGACACTTTTTCCAATCCACTTATACACTTTTCCCCCATCTATTCTGGTATATTGATTCATCCCTTCCTGAGAGTAAAACATTTAATTCGTCTAATTCAGCTATTTCCATCAATTTCTCTAGTACTTCTTCTTTACTAGGGGTGGTATCTTTCTTCCAACACTTGGCGATTGCAATCCTTGACATCATAATGATATAGAAATGGCTCTTTTTCAAGAACAGCTCTGACAGAACTATGGCTTGCCCAAGGTCATCCAGCAGCTGCGAGTGGAGGAATGGGGAATCAAACCCGGCTCTCCCAGATTAGAGTCTGAGCACTTAACCACTACACCAAACTAACTCTTCCCCCATTGTCACGTAGCTTTTGCCCAGTCAGGAAAACAGGATCACAGACATTTGAGAAGCCAGGACATTTGGCATCGCAAGGGTGACAAGCCCCGGGGCACATCAGAGAGAGTGATAGAGGAACCTCCCCTCCCAGTGACAGGCGAACTGTACAATGCAAAATGCACAGGGGAGTCTGAAACAAGGAAGTTGAGGGTTGCTACGCAGAGGCAGGCAATGGCGAACTAGCTTGTCTCGTCTCTTGCCTTGGAAACCCTCTGGGTTTCCCACCACCCATTTTTTCACATTGTCATTTCAGAACTGCTTTGTAGGGTGCGATGCTTCCCAGCGGCCAACGAAGGAGAGGAAAACAGAAGAGGGGGGGGCATCTGTTCGTTCCGACCCGCTTCCCCCTGCTGACCTGCAAAAAACCTCCGTCTCTCCCCGCTCCCTTTTGTGTCTTTAAAATTAGCTCTTTTCTGGGATATTTCTTGGGAAAGTTCGCCGATCCCTTCTCTTGGGAGACGTTCCTGAGAAGGCAGAGGCCTGCGTGGTTGAGTCACCTGGCTCCGGCTCCCTTCGACGGACTTGATTGGAAGAGGAAGCCTCGGGAGACGGATGTAGCCTCCGCCGGGGACCAAAGAAAACACGTCTCGTCCTTTCGGGCCGTACAAAGAACTAGGACTGAGACAAACGTCAGCTGTGGGGTAACACACATTCCACTCCAAACATGCTGCCGTTGTCCGATCAACGGGCAGGTCAAAGCCAATAATCGAATCCACAGCCCTGTTAAATTCACAAGGCATATTTTAGAAGAAGAAGAGGAGGAGGAGGAGGAGATTGGATTTATACCCTGCCCTTCACTCGGAGCCTCAGAGAGGCTTACAAACGCCTTTCCCTTCCCCTCCCCACAACAGACACCCTGTGAGGTAGGTGGGGCTGAGAGAGCTCTTTCCAGAGGAGTCCTTGAGAGAACAGCTCTGACAGAACTATGGCTTGCCCAAAGTCATCCAGCAGCTGCAAGTGGAGGAGTGGGGAATCAAACCCGGTTCTCCCAGAATACAGTCCGCACACTTAACCACTGCACCAAACTATCACCAAACAGAAGAAGAAGAAGAGGAGGAGGAGGAGGAGGAGGAGGAGTTTGGACAGAGCTCTTTCCAGGACTGCTCTTGAGAGAACAGCTCTGAAAGAACTCGTGACTGACTCAAAGTCACACCAGCAGCTGCATGTGGAGGAGTGGGGGATCAAACCCGGTTCTCCCAGATTAGAGTCCGCGCTCCTAACCACTAAGCCAAACTGGTCTGAGTAACACCCACTGGCTGAGACATGACTGTGACAAGGATCTGTCACCACAAATTTTATGAAACTGTTAGATCACTGCTTCCACCTTTCCCTTGGCCTCATCAGGGTTGCCAGCCTCCAGGAAGTGGCTGGAGACCCCACCCCTGCTATTGCAACTGATCGCCAAGAGACAGAGATCGGTTCCCCTGAAGAAAATGGCCACTTCGGGACTCTATGGCCGTGTGCCCTATTGAAATCCCTCCCCGCTCCAAACCTGGTCTTTCTCAAGCTCCACCCCCAGATCTCCAGGTATTTCCCAACCTGGAGCTGGCAACCCTAGGCCTCATGTGTAGGGTTGGGAAATACCTGGACATTTGGGGGTGGAGCCTAGGGAGGGCGGGGCTTGGGGAGGGGAGGGACTTCACTGGGGGACAATGCCAGAGAATCCACCCTTCAAAGCAGCCATTTTCTCCAGGGGAACTGATCTCTGTAGTCTGGAGATAAGTTAGAGTAGCGATAGATCTCCAGGCCCCACCGGGAGATTGACAAGCCTGCTTCCACACATCACCCAAGAAGTACTGTCCCCCCCAAATAATCTAAGATCAGATTGTTGTGTCTTCAGGGTGACCCCTCCTTGGTGAGGAAAATGGCCCAGAACGGCTGGTGGACATTTCCTCTCTAGGTGTTCATTGTTCGAAGGTAGGGTTGTCAGGCTGAGAGGGAGGGCTGGGGGTGGGACATGGGGCAGCAGGCAACATCAGCTGTGTCCTGATGTCACTTCTGGGAAAAACCAGAAGTGCTGTAAGGTAACTCTAGGAATCACTGGAAACCTTATGGTAAAATCATAGCGTTTCTGGCGAGTCCTAGAGCTACCCTACATCACATCCGGTTTTTCTCCTGAAAGTGACATATGGAGGCAGACAACATCATGCTGTTGTTGTTTTTAGTTTTCTCCTCCTGCTGCTTGGAGCTCTATGGTAGCTTCTGTAGGGGCTGACCAAGGAAAAATGGGTTTGTGCTACTATGTGAGAATTTATAAAACAACGCCACACTGCTTTCCTGCCAAACAGAAATGTCTGTCCTGGGGATCTCTCCATGGGAAACCCGTATCATGCCTACTAACCTTGTATCCCTATAATCCTTCCTCTGTAGCAGAAAGACAGCCCAGATCGGCTCTTTACAGAAGGTGCCATAAAAAATAGCCGGCTTATAACCGTTAACCTGCAGACCTTCACATTAAAACAAAGTCAAGGTCAAGGCCATTCAGGAATACTTGGAAAGCTTTTTAAAACCATCGTTCAGAACAACAGTTTCCTGGCCTTGTGGCAGAGGCCCCTTTGCCGCCGAGTTTAAGTTAGCAAAGGAATCTGCGAGTCATTACGACCAAGCGGTTGGTGCACCAGGCCTGTCGAGGCACAGGTTCGAATCCCCACTCTGCCCTGAAGCTAGGAATGCCGAGTCTTCTCCCTTGTTGGAAATGGAGGGAGTGAAGGAATGTACGCTGGCGTTGTGCCGGCACACTTACGTCACCTCCCTTAAAAGCTGGAAATGACACGCTGGACGTTAGAGCATGTTGCAAAATGCTAGAGTGTCTGCCATGTCACTTTCCAGTTATCACCAGAAGTGGTGTGATGCCAACAACACGACAGTCTAGGGTTGCCAGCCCTTGGTTTGGAAATACCTGGAGTTCTGGGGACAGAACCTGGATGGGGAGGGGTTTGGGCAGGGGCTTTTTTTGTAGAAAAAGCCCAGCAGGAACTCATCAGCATAATAGGCCACACCCAACAGCAGAAACCCATTAGCATGTTAGGCCACACCCCTGGCAGCACAGCTCATTAGCATATTAGGCCACACCCCCATGTTACCAGAAGTGTGGTCATCCAGCCACACCCACCTTTTGCTTCTTATTCTCTTTACCTTGTTTGTTGTCAGAACCCAGGGCCTTTTTTTGGGAGCAGGAAATCCTTTGCACATTAGGCCACACACCCCTAATGTAGCCAATCCCAATGAGTTTCTGCTGTTGGGTGTGGCCTGTTATGCTAATGAGTTCCTGCTGGGTGTGGCCAACTTGGGAGCCAGCCGGAACGCCATTCCTGTGCGTTCCTGCCCCAAAATAGCCCTGGGTTTGGGCAAGGGAGGGGCTTCAGCAGGGTACAATGCCATAGAGTCCTCCCTCCAAAGCAGCCATTTTGTCCTGAGGAACTGATCTCTGTTGCCTGGGGATCGGTTATAAAAGCAGGAGACCCAAGATGGCAATTTCTCTGTAATATTATTTGTCCCAGTTCTGGACTACCAGTCCCTTTTTGGGGTGGGAAGGGAGCTCAGAACATAAAGGGGGGGGAAGAAAGAAAAGTGCCAGCCAATGAGGTAACTGTTGCTGCCCTCAGCCAATAGCCTGGTAGAACATCTCTGCCTTATACCCCCTGCGGAATTGCATAAGATCCCTCAGGGCCCGGATGTCATTTGGCAGCGAGTTCTACCAGGTCAAGGCCAGGACCAAAAAAGTCTGGGGGTGGAGCCTGAGGAGGTCAGGGTTCGGGGAAGGGAGGGACGTCAATGGAGTACAATGCCATAGAGTCCACCTTCCAAAGTGGCTATTTTCTCCAGGGGAACCGATCTCTGCCACCTGGAGATCAGTTATCAGGAATTTGCAAACCAAGGAGAGAGATCGTGGGACGGAAGCCGAAAGGGAGCAAAACAACTGTGATATATTCTGCCAAAAATTTCACCATAGACTTGTAAGTTCTTTCCCAGTATCCAGTTTCCTTGGAGCAATTCAAACGCATCAACACCACAAAGGACCGTGGATATCAAGTCTCGTTTCATATACAAACTTTATCAAAGTGGGTAGCGTTGAAATTCCCATGTCCAATTGCAAAAATAAAATTACTATTATTACCGATTATTATCTAGTTTCAAGGCCCCATTTGAAATGTCTCCTTTTGGAAACGCTCGCTTTGACGACATTGGGGACAGAACCTGATTCCAAGCAGGACACAATACAAGAACTCGTGGGCACTCGGTTAGAACAGATAAAAGGAAGTACTTCTTCACCCAAAGAGTGATTAACACATGGAATTCACTGCCACAGGAGGTGGTGGCAGCTACAAGCATGGACAGTTTCAAGAGGGAATTGGATAAACATCTGGAGCAGAAGTCCATCAGTGGCTATTAGCCACAGGGCATAGATGGGAACTCTCAGTCTGGGGCAGGTGCTGCTCTCTATTCTTGGTGCTGGAGGGGGCAGCAGTGGGAGGGCTTCTAGTGTCCTGGCCCCACTGCTGGATCAGCTGTTGGCACCTGGTATTTTTGGCCACTGTGTGACAGAGTGTTGGACTAGATGGGCCATTGGCCTGATTCAACATTGGCTTCTCTTATGTTCTTATGGGATAATGTCTTTGTGTGCAAGTGCCCATGTCTGTGAGTGTCTCTCCTCCCTCTGGGATTCATTAGGCTAATTTGTGATAATTTAAGAATTATGTACCCAACCCAGAGTGTGTGTTCACTGTTTCCCCCCCCATTGATCAAACCTTTTAGAGGCAGCTCGATATATTGACTTTCCGACGATGCTCTTCTCTCGCGGCAATTAAAGGACACTCAGGCTTTCCCTGATGCGTTTCCATCTTCCAATTGGCACAAAACACTTTCAAAAGACTTTTTTAAAGGGAAGAAATGATACTTCATTTCCAAAGGAAGTCTATCGGTCTCAATCACAGCACTCTAAGTGAGAGAGGGAAAAAAGCATCCATGTTGAAGAAAATCTAAACCTGTACAGGAACCTGGACTAAATTATGAAAAGGCATAAAAAGACCCATGATGCTTGACTTCACGTAGCACTGAGAGCTTTGGTGAATGTTCCAAAAAAGCTGAGATTGTGGTCACACGGGCCAGATAACATGGGGGGGAGGCGTGGCTGTCCGCCCTGGAGCAAAATTAAATGTGGTAGCCCGATCACACGGTCCCCCGAGTCTCCACGCTTAGGCTGTTAGCTGCCGATCACACGGCAATGCTTTTTCTCAAAAACTCTCCTAAAAAGGAGAGAATTTTATTACTTTTTATAAAAAGAAAAGGGGAAGGTATATAGAAGGATTAAGAAAAAGAGTGGAGTGAATTTTTCCCGTTAAAAAATTAGTTTTAGTTAGTATAATTACAAATTTTGGCAACCACCACGGTTGGAAGATCTTCTTTTCATCTTACAAAAGTCCAAAATAACTCTGTTAATAAAGTTAGTAAAGTCCATTGGGGATAGTTATTAATCAGCTCCTTTCTGACGTTCCACGAACTACTTCTTTGGATATCTTCCTTTTACATCTCTCAAGTTGTACGATGGGCCTCTTTCATACGGCAATGCTGAAGCATGGCAAAGAAACGGCACGGCGCGATCACACCTGCGGCCGTCGCAAGCCACCACTTCTGGATCAGACGGGCAATTGTTTTTTTCCAACGGAGTCCTCGCCAGTGTTCCCTCTAAGCTGAGCTGGTGTGAGCTAGCTCACAGATTTTCAGCCTCCGGCTCACACATTTTTGTCTTCGCTCAGGAAGGATCGCTCCAAGGTAAACCGATTTATGCAGTAGCCAAATCTCTTGCTCACAACTTTAATGCCAGGAGCTCACAAAGTAGAATTTTTGCTCACAGGATGCCACAGCTTAGAGGGAACATTGATCCCCGCATGCGCATGATCGAGGAATGAAGGGTCGCTTCATGGCGAGTTGGTGCAACAGGTCGCGTTCGTGCGCATGCGCAGTTCGGCGTTTGTGCGCATCCTATGGAGACTTACAAAAAACATCCGGTTTGCACCGGGATGTGGACGGGCGCCGGATGCCACGGGATACTAGCGCTCCCGCGATCAGACGCCTGCCTTTGCCCCACGTTTCCCGGATACTAGTGCACTTTCCGCGGTACTTTTTAACTCTGCATCTTCGGCGGGACGCCACGGGTTGGCCACGGGAACGCTATGCTTCCCAGATGCTGCGGTGTGATCGTGCCCCCCAAATCCGCCTGGCCTTCGTGCCTTCCGCGCGGCAAGTTCTCTGTGTGACCGGGGCCTGACATGGCCTGGGTGGAACTTTAAACTGTATTAGCCCTTTACCAGCATGTCGATTCCAAGCTAGCCTGATCTGATCAGGTCTTGGAAGCCAAGTCGGCTCAGCCCTGCCTAGTATTTGGATGGGAGACCACCAGGGAAGCCCAGGGTCACCACACAGAGGCAGGCAATGGCAGCCCACCTCCGAACCTCTCTTGCATTTGAAAAGCCTCCAGGGGCACCATAAGCTGGTTGCAACTTGACAGCAAAACGAACAAAACAAAGTTCCAACCTGGACCTTGAACCCACCAGAACTCAGAGCCCAAAGAAGGCTCCGGCACAGCCGTTGAGATGAAGTATCCTATGGTTAAGGGGATGGGAGGAAAGGTTAAAAGAGGTTAGGGCTTTTCAGCTTGGAGAAACGACGACTGAGGGGCGACACGATCGAGGTTTAGAAGATCATGCATGGGATAGAGAAGGCGGAGGAAGAAATACTTTTCTCTCTCACAATACGAGAACTCCTGGGCGCTCCATGAAATTGCTGAGCATTCGGGTCGGAACGGATAAAAGGAGGTATTTCTTCACCCGAAAAGAGTCATTAACATGTGGAATTCACTGCCACAGGAAGTGGCGCTGGCTATAAGTACAGACAGGGCTCTTTTTGTAGCAGGAACTCCTTTGCATATTCGGCGACACACCCGAAAGTAGCCAATCCTCCAAGAGCTTACAGAGCTCTTCTTACAGGGGCTACTGTAAGCTCTTGGAAGATTGGCTACATTAGGGGTGTGTCGCCTGATATGCGAAGGAGTTCCTGCTGCAAAAAGAGCCCCGAGTATTGATAACTTCAAGAGAGGATTGGATAAACATCTGGAGCAGAGATCCATCAGTAGCTCTTAGCTGCAAGGTGTAGATGAAACACTTCGGCCCGATCTGCATCTAGCATTCGCTCTGCTGTCATACCAAACCCACACTGGAACAGAAATCCCCCTCTACACTGCATGCCACTTTCACTTTGGTTGAGTGTCGCATTTTATGGCAGTGTCCAGACTGCGCCGAAGAACAGATGCTTTCAAATTATGGTGCTGGAGTCCCTTGGACTGCAAGGAGATCAAATCAGTCAATCCTAAAAGAAATCAACCCTGACTGTTCCCTGGAAGGCCAGAGACTGAAGCTGAAGCTCAAATACTTTGGCCACCAAATGAGAAGGGAGCATTCACTGGAGAAGACCCTGATGCTGGGAAAGATTGAAGGTCAAAGAAGAAGGGGACGGCAAAGGATGAGATGGTTAGACGGTGTCATCGATGCAACGAACATGAAACTGAGCAAACTTCAGCGGACAGCGGAAGACAGGAGGGCCTGGCGTGATCTGGTCCATGGGGTCGCGAAGAGTCGGACTCGACTGTGTGACTGAACAACAACAACCAGACTGCATGCTGCTTTCACTTGGTTTGATCTCTGGTTTAATGGCAGCGGTCTGCATAGATTTATGGCTGTTTTATGGCCATTTGGGGGTGACTCTGCAGTCAGTACAGTGTCGGCCCGGGATAGTTGAATGTGGTTTTGAGCTGCATCTTTTTCTGTTCCAGTGTGGGTTTGGTAAAAATGCTAAATGCGGATTGGCCCTTTGTCTGGGGCAAGTGATGCTCTGTCTTCTCGGTTGCTAAAGGGGCAACAGTGGGAGGGCTTCTGGAGTTCTGGCCCCGCTGGTGGACCTCCTGATGGCACCTGGTATTTTTGGCCACTGTGTGACACAGAGTGTTGGACAGGATGGGCCTTTGGCCTGATCCAACATTGGCTTCCCTTGTGTTCTGATGTTCTCTTAGCCACAAGGTGTAGAGGGAACACTCTGTCTGGGGCACTGGTGCTCTGTATTCTTGGTATTTGGGGGGGAGGGGCAACAGTGGGAGGGCTTCTGGAGTTTTAGCCCCACTGGTGGACCTCCTGATGGCCCCTGAGTTTTGCCCACTGTGTGACACAGAATGTTGGACTGGATGGGACATTGGCCTGATCCAACATTGGTTTCTCTTATGTTCTCCTGTTCTCTTAGCCCCAAGGTATAGAAGGAACACTCTGTCTGGGGCTCTATATTCTTGTTGCTTGGGGGGCAACAGGGGGAGGGCTTCTGGAGTTCTGATCTCACTGGTGGACCTCCTGATGGCCCCTGGGTTTTGGGCATTGTGTGACACGGAATGTTGGACTGGAGGGGCCCTTGGCCTGATCCAACATGACTTCTCTTATGTTCTCTGTCTTCTTGGTGCTTGGAGGGGCAACAGTGGTAGGGCTTCTGGAGTTCTGGCCCCACTGGTGGACCTCCTGATGGCCCCTGGGGTTTGACCACTGTGTGACACGGAATGTTTGACTGGATAAGCAGTTGGCCTGATCCAATATGTCTTCGCTTACGTTCTAAGGCCAAAGTTCACAGAACTTTTCCTTCAGAAAAGGAACTCTTTGGCAGAAAGAGCTGCTGCCTCCCACATTGTGAAAAGACCACTTGTTGGGTGATGGTTAGACCATTGCAGTGGAACCGCCAAGACCTGGGTTTGAATCCCCTCTCTGCCTTGAAACATACAGGGTTACCTTGGGCCCGATCCTCTCTGTCAATCTACCCTACCTCACAGTGTTGCTGTAAGGACGAAATGTGGGGAGGGTAACTCATGCACATACCACCTTGAGCTGTTTGTGGAGAGCAAAAAGAAAATGTGTATTGTCGGTAGCACATCTGCCCGGGTGGTATTTCCTGGATTCCATGGGACGGGATCCAGAGTTCTGTTGGTTTTTGCTCTTTAAAACTGGGCACACAATCTGTGGAAGGGGGGAGGAAAGCAAAATATTACATCAGTCTAATGAGTCTCAGAGCCGGTTCCTCCTTGGCCTCCCGGCCCTGGCTTGTAACCTACCACCCTGCTTGTCCCAAGTCCAAAGCCTTATTTCAGCGGTATGTTGGCAAAGGAACAAAATGTTTTCCCAGATAAATCGAAATATTTGCTGTGTATCCATCCTTTGGCCAAGGAGCATTCCTTCAGTGAGAGCCAGTTTGGTGTAGTGGTTAAGTGTGCGGACTCTAATCTGGGAGAACGGGGTTTAAGAACATAAGAGAAGCCAATGTTGAATCAGGCCAATGGCCCATCTAGTCCAACACTCTGTCACACAGCGGCCAAAATATACCAGGTGCCATCAGGAGGTCCAGCAGTGGGGCCAGGACACTAGAAGCCCTCCCACTGCCGCCCCCTCCAGCACCAAGAATAGAGTGCATCACCTGCCCCAGACTGAGAGTTCCCATCTATACCCTGTGGCTAATAGCCACTGATGCACTTCTGCTCCAGATGTTTATCTAATTCCCTCTTGAAACTATCCACGCTTGCAGCTGCCACCACCTCCTGTGGCAGGGAATTCCATATGTTAATCACTCTTTGGGTGAAGAAGGACTTCCTTTTATCTGTTCTAACCCGACTGCTCTGCAATTTCATTCCCACGAGTTCTTGTATTGTGAGAAAGGGAGAAAAGTACTCCTTTCTCAACCTGCTCAATCCCATGCATAATCTTATAAACCTTGATCATGTCACCCCTTCAGCTGACATGATCAGCTGATTCCCCCACTTCTCCACTTGCAGCTGCTGGTGTAACCCTGGGTCAGTCACAAACTCTGGCACAGCTGTT
This sequence comes from Gekko gecko, assembly GCA_029375565.1. NCBI lineage: Eukaryota > Metazoa > Chordata > Lepidosauria > Squamata > Gekkonidae > Gekko > Gekko gecko. The sequence continues at coordinate 98,835,429 of JAPDNY010000011.1, forward strand.
CCTGAAAGAGCAGTTTGTGATAGAGTTCTCTCAGCCCCACCTACCTCACAGGGTGTCTGTTGTGGGGAGGGGAAGGGAAAGGAGTTTGTAAGCCATTCTGAAATGCCAAATGAAGGGAGGGGTATGTATCCAATCTCTTCTTCTTCTTCTCTTCAGTGGGAACGTGGCTCAGTGGCAGAGCAACTGCTTTGCCTGCAGGAGGTCCCAGGTTCAGTCCCTGGCATCGTCCGTTAAAAGAATCAGGTAGGAGGCAGTGGGGCAGATCTCTTCCTAAGACGCTGGAGAACGGCTGCCAGTCAGAGCGGACAATACTGACCTTGCTAGATCAATACGGTGGCTCGGTAAAAGGCATCTTGACATGGAACATAGGGCTGGCGACTCCAAGGCTCGACATTCCCAGAAATGTGGATGTGGAGCCTGGAGGGGTGGGGTTTTAGGAAGGGGAGGGAACTCAGCTGGGCGCAATGAGTCCACCCTCCAAAGGAATAATTCCCCCCCCGGGGGACAGGCTATCCGTAGTCTTGAGGCCAGTTGTAATTCAGGGAAAACTCCAGGCCCCACCTAGGGGGATTGGCCAGAAATATAGATGCAACTCGGGAGAACAAGTCTTCATGGGTCAGGAGAAGGCCTTAGGTTTGGCTGAATCACATGGTTTTATGACAACAGCGGCCAATCAGAAAGTTCCCATGGTTCCCCCCACCCCACAGTTCCTAATTGGAACACTTCCTAATGCCCCACAGGGTGTCTGTTGTGGGGAGAGGAAGGGAAAGGAGCTTGTAAGCCGCTCCGAGACTCCTGTCGAATCTGCATTTGCATTTTAAAATCAGTCGCGTGCTGCTGTGACGCCGTCTTTCTCGGTGCTTGTTTGAATGCTGTTTGGAGAAGATTCTTTTAAAGCAGCGCGGAGGCGCAATGACAGCGGAGCCGCCCCAGAAGGACGATAAACACATATGGATGTGTGAAAGTATGCTAGCACTGTTGAGGTGTGAAAACGACACCAAATGCGGACAGCCTTTTTGAAGATGGGGTCAAAAGGCGGGGACGCCGGTGGGAAAGACAGATGCAGATCCGGCCTCCGAGTGAAGGGCAGGGTCTAAATCCAATCTCCTCTTCTTCTATATGTGCATCCGTAGAACTGAGTCTATATGTGCATCCGTAGAACTGATTTTAAGTGGTTTTAATTTTGCATTTTGGACTATGTAACTTTGTATACTGAATGCACTTGGTGCCTTATGTAAGCCACCCTTGAGCCCATTCGCGGGGAGGGTGGGGTATAAATGTCATAAAAGAAATAAATAATTATCTTCCTCTTCTCTTCTAATTGGAATGCCCCCACTTTCCAAGGTAAATTGGAATGTCAGCAGGGGTATATCTTTGGAGCTTTCTCTACGGCGGGCTCTCCTCCTCTGGAGGTTTTCAAGCGGAGGCTAGATGGCCATCTGACAGCAATGCTGATCCTGAGAATGCAGGCAGATCGTGAGAAGGGAAGGCAGGAAGGTTTGTATCAGGGCTTAGTTCTTGCGGCCCTTTCTTACACGCCCAGGGGAATGCTGATTGACACTTTGGGGACAGGAAGCGATTTTTCTTCAGGCCAGTTTAGCCAGGGATCTGGGAGGGTTGTTTTTTTGATCACCTTCTGGATGTGGAACAGGGGGGTCACTGCGGGTATGGAGGGGGAGGTGTTTGTGAATTTCCTGCCTTGCGCAGGGGGTTGGACTAGATGACCCTGGAGGTCCCTTCCGACTCGATGAGTCTATGATTCTATACTTCTCTGACGGGAGGTACGAGATAGTAGATACACAACACATCTGCATCGTGTCGTGGTTACAGCGCCAGATGAGGATCAGGGAGATCCAGGTTGGAATCCCCTCTCTGCCGTGGAAGCTTGCTGGGTGACCTTGGGCTGATCACACACGCTCGGCCTCACCTACCTCACAGGGGTTGTTGTGATGATGCAATGGAGGAGAGGAGAGCTGTTGAGTCCAGACTGGAGAGAAAGAGGAAGGAGGACATGGCCTCAAGTCACGGCTGGTTCGTGACAACCCCATCCTTGGGACGTTCCAGGCAGGAGACATTCAGAAGTGGCTTTGCCAATTGCCTGCCTCTGCGTAGCAACCCTGGACTTCCTTGCTGGTCTCCCATCCAAGTACTAACCGGGGCTGACCCTGCTTAGCTTCCGAGATCTGATGAGCCCAGACTGACTATTCAGGCTGCTAATGGAGAGAAAGGCGGGATATAAAGAAAGTGAAATAAAATATAATAAATTTACTTTGGGGAAAACATTGTGTTGTTTGGCCGACATGCCGCTGAAACCACACCTGGTTTTATTGAGCACGCTGGCTGCACTTTCTGAAGAGCCGAGAGATACTCATCTTAATGCAACCCTGACGTCCAGGGGATGGCTGTCTTTTGGATGAGGGATGGTTTAGGGCGGAGGGGGGTTGCGGGAGACGTATCTATGAGAATCCAGCGCGAGAAGCTGCCAGCCAGATGTCAAGTACCAGATGGATCACTGGAGAGACCTTTGCGCTGAAGGGAGGCTGGGCGAATTCCACGTCGGCCTCGGAGCCATCGCGAAACCCGGACAGACAAAAACAAGGTGCTTTCCAAAGCTTCAGCTCCATTTCGGAGGAACTGAGATCCAAGAAAGGTGTGCTGACCAGGGCCAGCTCTTGAAGGAAGCAGACTGAAGTGGTCACCTCAAATGGTGGGTCAGCGGGTGCAGCAGACCCACTTTCTGTCCCACCGGTTGCCACCAGTTGCTTCCATCCCTGCTCACCTGCTGCTCATTGGTCTGTCTGCGATCCCTATCCATGAGCCAAAGGAAAGATAAAGTTGCCAGCCTCCAAGTGGGGCCTGGAACCCTCCCAACTACTGAGGTAAACATGTGGAGCAGAAGTCCATCAGTGGCTATTAGCCACAGGGTATAGATAGGAACTCTGGGGCAAGTGATGCTCTGTATTCTTGGTGCTTGGGGGGGCAACAGTGGGAGGGGGCTTCTGGTGTCCTGGCCCCACTGCTGGACCTCCTGGTGGCACCTGGTATTTTTGGCCACTGTGTTGGACTGGATGGGCCACTGGCGTCTCTTATGTTCTTATGTCTGGGGCAGTGATGCTGTGTCTTCTTGGTGCTTGGGGGGGCAACAATGGGAGGGCTTCTGGAGTCCTGGCCCTGCTGGTGGACCTCCTAATGGCTCCTGGGTTTTGGCCACTGTGTGACACAGAGTGCTAAACTGGATGGGCCACTGGCCTGATCCAGCATGGCTTCTCTTATGTTCTTATGTCTTTGGCAGTGATGCTCTGTACTCTTGGTGCTTGGGGGGCGGCAGCAGTGGGAGGGCTTCTAGTGCCCTGGCTCCACTGCTGGACCTCCTGATGGCCCCTGGTATTTTTGGCCACTGTGTGACAGAGTGTCGGACTAGATGGGCCATTGGCCTGAACCAACATTGGCTTCTCTTATGTTCTTATGTCTGGGTCAGTGATGCTGTGTCTTTTTGGTGCTTGGGGGGCAACAATGGAAGGGTTTCTGGAGTTCTGGCCCCACTGATGGACCTCCTGATGGCTTCTGGGTTTTGGCCACTGTGTGACACAGAGTGTTGGACTGGATGGACCACTGGCCTGATCCAGCGTGGCTTCTCTTATGTTCTTATGTCTTTGGCAGTGACGCTCTGTACTCTTGGTGCTTGGGGTGGGGGCAACAGTGGGAGGGCTTCTAGTGTCCTGGGCCCACTGATGGACCTCCTGATGGCACTTGGTATTTTTGGCCACTGTGTGACACAGAGTGTTGGACTGGATGGGCCACTGGCCTGATCCAACATGGCTTCTCTCAGGGCTCTTTTTGCAGCAGGAACTCCTTTGCGTATTAGGTGACACACCCCCTAATGTAGCCAATCTTCCAAGAGGTTACAATAGCCCCTGTAAGAAGAGCTCTGTAAGCTCTTGGAGGACTGGCTACATTAGGGGTGTGTCGCCTAATATGCAAAGGAGTTCCTGCTACAAAAAGAGCCTTGGTTCCCTCTAAACTGTGTTAGTGTGAGCTAGCTCACAGTTTTAGCCTCCAGCTCACACAATTTTGTCTTTGCTCAGGAAGGGAGGGCTCCAGAGCAAACTAATTTATGCAGGAACCAAACTGCTCGCTCACAACTTTAATGCCGGTAGCTCACCAAGTAGAATCTTTGCTCTCAAGACTCCACAGCTTAGAGGGAGAGCATTGGCTGGCCCCACATCTAGATTCCCAATCGTGGACCACAGACATTATGGCCCGAAGATGACATAGAGAGTTTCCTATAGCCCCGTTTCAAGAAACGTCCCATACACCTGTTTCTACGCTGGCCACATTTACAAGGGACATTGACATAGAAGAAGAAGTGTGGAATGTTTGCCCGAGTTAAAATACTGATGCTTGAGGAATCTGTGCGGCTGAAGAGGATTAGGAGAGAGATTATAGGGAATCCTTCATCTGGGGGATGACCAAATGGCCTGAGATGCCGAGGCATTAGGAATCAAAGGAAACTGGTATTTTTCATGAGTTTATAATTGCGCGATACGCATCAGTGAGGCAGCACGTCCAGCTGTGCATGACTCTCCTGTCTGCAGCCTAACTTTGGCTCAAACTTCTCTCTTGATCCTCCAGAACAGAATGTTTTTTTCTCGAATTTTCAGCCTGAATTTGCCTTCCAGTGTCTCCCGCTCTTTGCTTCTGCCCCCATCTTCCGCGAATCGGATGAGCGAGAAGTAGGGTTACCAGCTCCAGGTTGGGAAATACCTGGAGCTTTTGGGGGTTGGAGCCTGAAGAGGGCGGGGTTTGGGGAGGGGAGGGACTTCAGAGGGGTATAATGCCATAGAGTCCACCTTCCAAAGCGGCCATTTTCTCCAGGTAAACTGATCTCTGCCGCCTGCAGATCAGTTGTAATCCCAGGAGGTCTCCAGCCAGCACATGGAGGTTGAAAGGAAGCAAACAACCGTGATGCACAGTGCCAAAAAAAGTTCTTCACCAACTTGTAAATTCTTTTTTCATTATTCAGTTTACTGGAAGCAATTCAAACACCATCAATACCGACGAACCATGCGTATGACATCTCGTTTCGTGTATACCTTTATCAAAGTGGATAACGTTGAAATACCTGTATAAAGTGAATCCATTTGGCAAACACTCTAGACATATCTCATAGTCACATCGCACTAATGTAGTTGATGAATGTGACTACGAGTTATGTCTAGAGTGTTTGCCAAATGGATTAACTTTATACAGGTATTTCAACGCCACCCACTTTGATAAAGGTATACATGAAACAAGATGTCATATGCATGGTTCATTGGTGTTGATGGCGTTTGAATTGCTCCCAGTAAACTGAATACTGAAAAAAGAATTTACAAGTTGGTGAAGAACTCCTTTTTTGGCACTTTACATCATGGTCGTTTGCTTCCTTTCGACTTCCATCCCATGATCTCTCTCTTTGGTTTGCATCACCTGGAGGTTGGCAACCCAGCCAGCAACTCCTTTCCTCATTCCAGGGATGATGCTGCGTTCCTCTTCTTTGCCATTTTGACTTGAAAGATCCTGTTCCGATTTGGCTTGTTCCCACAATGAACTGAACCAACGTGTCATTTTTCCACCGTTTCCTCACTCCTAGTGCTGTATGTTTCCCATTCAATGTATGCTGTTCCTGAGCATTATTTTTGCACCAGTGGCTTAGAAACGACGCAAAAATAGCTTTACAGGTGTCATGGAAGAAGCCAGGAGCTTCCGATTCGTCTCTGCTTTCTGTCAAAACTGCTTACAAAAGGCAGCCCAAGAAAAAGAGCAAACCCACTGGGAAATTATGAGTTCGTCGGGGTTTTTCTTTGCAAGCAATTATTTCGTTCCACTTTTAGCAAGCAGTGGAAATTCTGAGTTCGGTGTATTTTATTTTTTTATGGTTAGAAATCATTGGAATCCTTCCTTTGCCAAGTAGTACTGTAATGCTTTGATAAATAGGTCTGTTGCTTTTTGTACCCTCCTCACCGAGTTTCACGTGAACAGACATTGCTGCCTTCTGTTGAATTCGTCTACCAAGGCCAGTCTAATCTACTCTGGATGACAGAATCTATCCAGGGTTTCGACAGAAAGCGTTTGATGTTGTGGTTAGGAGTGCGGACTTTAATTTGGGAGAACCGGGTTTGATTCCCCACTCCTCCACAGGCAGCTGCTGGTGTGACCTTGGGTCAGTCACAAGTTATTTCAGAGCTGTTCTCTCACGAGCAGTCCTCAAAAGAGTTCTCTCATCCCCACCTACCTCACAGGGTGTCTATTGTGGGGAGAGGAAGGGAAAGGAGATTGTAAGCCGCTCTGAGACTGAAGAATGAAGACTGAGAATGAAGGGTGGGGTATAAATCCAATCTCCTCCTCCTCCGAATGAAGGGCAGGATATAAATCCAATCTCCTCCTCCTCCTCCTCCTCCTCTTTCTTCTTATGGGGATCTTTCATGTCACCTACTGCCTAACCTTTTCACTAGAGATGCCAGGAGTTGAACTGGGAACCTTCTGTATGCCAAGCATATCCTCTATGAATGAGACATGCCCACCTGAGTGGAGCCCAGAATACATCATTGCAAGAACCAGGATGCATGACCAGATAGACCTTTGACCTGATCCAGCAGGGTTTTGGTATTGGTGGAAAGTGCTGTCAAGTCATAGCCGACTTATGGTGACCTCTCATGGGGTTTTCAAGGCGCGAGACGTTCAGAGGTGTATTGCCATTGCCTGCCTCTGTCCCTGGAATTCCTTGGTGGTATGAACCAAAGCTGACCCAGCTTAGCTTCTGAGATCTGATGAGATCAGGCTAGGCCTGGGACAACCAGATCAAGGCAAGAGACGTACAGAGGCCTCAGTCACACGGGCCGGATAATGCGGGGGGGAGGCGTGGCTGTTCACCCCGAAGCAAAATAAAGCACGGTAGCCTGATCACACGGTCCCCTGAGTCTCCGAACTTAGGCTGTTAGCTGCCAATCACACGGCAATGCTGAAGCGTGGTGAAGAAGCGGCGCGGCGTGATCAGGTCACGTTTGTGCACATGCACAGTTCCGCGGAGTGGCACTGCTCTTGGCTTCACGTTTGTGTGCATGCACAGTTCTGTGGAGTGGCACAGCTCTTGGCTTCACATTTGTGCGCACGCACAGTTCTGTGGAGTGGCACTGCTCTTGGCTTCATGTTTGTGCGCATGCACAGTTCTGTGGAGTGGCACAGCTCTTGGCTTCACATTTGTGCGCATGCGCAGTTCTGTGGAGTGGCACAGCTCTTGGCTTCACATTTGTGTGCATGTGCAGTTCTGTGGAGTGGCACAGCTCTTGGCTTCATGTTTGTGCGCATGCGCAGTTCTGTGGAGTGGCACTGCTCTTGGCTTCACGTTTGTGTGCATGTGCAGTTCTGTGGAGTGGCACTGCTCTTGGCTTCACGTTTGTGCGCATGAGCAGTTCCACAGAGCAGCATTGCTTTCAGTTTCGTGTTTGTGCGCATGTGCAGTTTGGTGTTTGTGCACATCCTATGGAGACTTATGAAAAATATCCAGTTTGTGACGGGATGTGGCTGAGCGCCAGATGCCACGGGATACTAGCGCTCCCGCGATCAGACGCCCGCCTTTGCCCCACATTTTCCAGATACTAGTACACTTTCTGCAGTACTTTTTAACTGCACACCTTTGGCAGGACACCACAGGTTGGCCACGGGAGCGCCATGCTTCCCAGATGTTGCGGTGTGATTGCGCCCTGAAAATCTGCCTGACATTCATGTCTTCCGTGTGGCAAATTCTCCGTGTGACCGGGGCCAGAGCAATGCTCCCTGTAAGCTGTGGAGTCTTGTGAGCAAAAATTCTACTTTGTGAACTACTCGCATTAAAGCCATGAGTGAGCAATTTGGCTACTGCATAAATCAGTTTGCTCTGGAGCCCTCTTTCCTGAGCGAAGACAAAAATCTGTGAGCTGGAGGCTTAAACGCTGTGAGCTAGCTCACACTAACTCAGCTTAGAGGGAACACTGGGCCAGAGGTAGTTTTCCATTGCCTACCTCTGCAGAACAATTCTGGACTTCCTTGGTGGCTGCTCTGATATTCCTTTGGGTAGTGGAAAGCAGGGTATAAATCCAATCTCCTCCTCCTCCTCCTCCTCCTCTTCTACTACTACTATCCTGGGCCAACCACGCTCAGCTTCTGAGATCTGAGGAGACTGCTTCAGCTTGGGCCATCCAGGGCAGGGCAGCAGGGTCTTAGTTCCTGAATAAAGGGTAAGATAAATCCATGACAAACAGGCATATCAGCGTCTCTTAATCATGATAGCTAAGCAGGGCTATTTTGGGGCAGGAACGCACAGGAACGGCGTTCCGGCTGGCTCCCGAGTTGGCCACGCCCAGCAGGAACTCATTAGCATAACAGGCCACACCCAACAGCAGGAACTCATTAGGACTGGCATGCAAAGGAGTTCCTGCTACAAAAAAAAGCCCTGGGGTTTTGACAACAAACAAGGTAAACAGAATAAGAAGCAAAAGGTGGGTGTGGCTGGATGACCTCACCTCTGGTAACATGGTAATAGGCTAATGAGCTGCACTGAGTTTCTGCTGGGCTTTTTCTACAACAAAAAGCCCTGTAGCTAAGAGTGAAACTTCCATATTCAGGGAAAGCGTACCTTTGAAGGCAAGGTGTGTGGGGGGTCAGAGGACAAAAACCAGGAAGAGTCTTCTTGGAGGCGTCTGCCTGACCTGCGTGAGAACCAAGATGTTGGATGAGATAAACCCTCTGCCTGATTCATCGGTGGTCGTCTCTTCCTCTCTGATAAGCCAGTGGTGGACCTTTGCCTGTGACCTGCCCATTTCGTCAGATCATCTGAGGACAAGCTGATGGGCTTTGACATTTCTCCCCAAACACCAGGGCATTTCCCCCTGATCGTGAGTCAGAACCTTCCCTGTTGACTGAGACCCAAAGTACACACATTACGCTTCCTCTGGAAAACCTCCAGCCTTCCACACTTTTGATGAGAATCGCACTCCCTTCCTTAGGCTCAAGAAGGGAACGGTACATCACATCTCACGTGGATGAACGTCTTTGCAAAAAAAAAATAAAAAATAATCTCAGCTGGCTTCCGCAGATCACTAGAGGGTCTAACAGGAGGGAAATATCCTCAGGGCTCTTTCCCAGGGAATGGAGAGGGTTGCGTACAGATCAGGAAGCTTTAAAGGTCTTCTGCTGAAAGGCAAGGGGTACATTTTTGCACGTAAGTCCTGTCAAGTTGCATGTGAGTGCTGTTGAACCACTTATGGTGACCCCAGCAAAGGGCTTTCAAGGCAAGAGAGAAACTGAGGTGGTTGGTTATTGCCTTCCTCTGCAGAGCCTTCCTTGGTGGTCTCCCATTCAAGACTTATGATGGCCCCAGCAAGGGAATTTCAAGGCAACTGAGAAGAAGAAGAAGAAGAAGAAGAAGAAGAAGAAGAAGAAGAGGAGGAGGAGGAGGAGGAGGAGGAGGTGGAGACTGGATTTATACCCCACCCTTCACTACCTGAAGGAGTCTCAGAGCAGCTTACAAATTCCTTTCCCTTCCCCTCCCCACAACAGACACCCTGTGAGGTAGGTGGGGCTGAGAGAGCTCTGAGAGAACTGTCCTTGAGAGAACAGCTCTGAGAGAACTATGGCTTGCCCATGGTCATCCAGCAGCTGCAAGTGGAGGAGGGGGGAATCAAATCTAGTTCTCCCAGATTAGAGTCCATGCACTTAACTACTACACCAAACTGGCTCAGAGGTAGTTGGCCATGGCCTTCCTCTGCAGAGTCTTCCTTGGAGGTCTCCCATCCAAGACTTATGGTGACCTCAGAAAGAGGCTTTCAAGGCAAGGGAGAAGCAAAGGTGGTTGGCCGTTCCCTCCCTCTGGAGAGTCTTCCCTGGTGCTCTCCCATCCAAGACTTATGGTGATCCTAGGAAGGGGCTTTCAAGGCCAGAGAAAAGCAGAGGTGGTTGGACATCGCCTTCCTCTCCAGAGCCTTCCTTGGCGGTCTCCTGTCAAAGACTTATAGCAACCCCAGCGAGTGGATTTCAAGGCAAGTGAGAAGCAGAGGTGGTTGGCCACTGCCTTCCTCTGTGGAGTATTTCTTAGGTGGTCTCCCGTCCAAGTACGGACCTCTCTTTGCTTCCGAGATTTGATGTGATCTGGCTATACCGGGCTGCCTTCCCTCCAGGGCACACGTTGACTTCTGTGTGTAAAGTGTCATCGAGTCACAGCCAGTGTTCCCCCTAAGCTGAGTTAGCGTGAGCTAGCTCACAGCTTTTTAGCCTCCGGCTCACACGTTTTTGCCTTCGCTCAGGAAGGTTGGCTCCAGAGCAAACTAATTTATGCAGTAGCCAAATCGCTCCCTCACTACTTTAATGCCAGGAGCTCACAAAGTAGAACTTTTGATCACAAGACTCCACAGCTTAGAGGGAACACTGGTCACAGCCAATTTACGGTAATCCCAGCAAGGGGCTTCCTAGGCGAATGAGAAGCAGAGGTGGTTGGCCATGGCCTTCCTCTGCAGATTCTTCCTGGGTAGTCTCCCTTCCAACTACCAGCCTTGCTTAGCTTCTGAGATCTGATGAGGCCAGGCTTTACTGTGCCCTCTTCTGTCCAAGGTATGGGGGATCAGCAAGTTGCAATCCCAGTCAAGTGTAGCTCAATGGGAAGGCCATTTATAATTTAATTCTTAGAAGAAGGAGGAGGAGAAGTCATAGGGAGAATCGGAGGAGGAGTCTCAGAGTGGCTTACAATCTCCTTTCCCTTCCTCTCCCCACAACAGACATGTCAGATAGGTGGGGCTGAGAGAGCTGTTGACAGAAACTGCTCTTGAGAGAAACTTTTATGTAACCAGAGCTTTTTTGGTAGAAAAAGCCCAGCAGGAGCTCATTAGCCTAATAGGCCACACCCAACAGCAGAAACTCATTAGCATATTGGGCTACACCCCTGACCGCACAGCTCATTAGCATACTAGACCACACACCCCATGTCGCCAGGAGTGTGGTCATCCAGCCGCACCCACCTTTTGCTTCTTATTCTGTTTACCTTGTTTGTTGTCAAAACCCACGGCTTTTTTTGAGCAGGTACTCCTTTGCATGTTAGGCCACACACCCCTCAGGTAGCCAATCCTAATGAGTTTCTGCTGTTGGGTGTGGCCTGTTATGCTAATGAGTTACTGCTGGGCGTGGCCAACTTGGGAGCCAGCCGGAACTCCGTTCCTGTGCGTTCCTGCCCCAAAATAGCCCTGTATGTAACAGCTGAGGATGTCTTGTTTCACTGTATCTGAAGGAGTGTGCTTGCACACAAAAGCTTATCCCTTGAATAAAACTTGTTTGGTCTTAAAGGCGCCACCGGACTCAAACTTGGCTCTGCTGCCTCAGAGCAACACAGCGACCCCACCTGAACGCCTGGTTCCGTATAACAGTCTCTCCAGTCCATTCTGAACAATCTGAAGGCCCGGGTTGTCTTCAAGGACCGCTCCACAGAAAATGTTTTACAGTAATCAAGCCTCAAACGTGGGCCAGATCATCCGAGTCCATTTGCCTACCTGCGTCTCTACCCGATTCCCAGCGGACCTTCTGCAGCTTATTGAAGGAACTGTTGCTTCAATAATCGTTGACAAAGCAAGTCATGCTAGCTTGAAACTTGGGGACATTCTACACATTATCCAGAACAAAATTCTGGACTGCACCATTTCAGGTTGCTAAGGATAATTCCTTTTTATTTTTTTTTAATAATAACCTTGCATGCAGAAAACTGGCATATGAGAAGGCAAGGTGCTTTCTTCCTAGCGAGCTAGCTTTCTACATGCCAGTCATTTTATATGCGTGAGCATTTATTTTCAAAAAAACATTTATTTAAAAAAACAAACATTTTTTTTAAAAACATATTATTTAAAAAAACATTTTTTTAAAAAACTATATTTTAAAAAGGCCATTTCAGATTGCTATGGATAATTCCTTTTTATTTTTTAATAATACCTTGCATGCAGAAAACTGGCATATGAGAAGGCAAGGTGCTTTCTCCCTAGTGAGCTAGCTTTCTACATGCCAGGCATTTTATATGAGTGAGCATTTATTTTAAAACACACACACACACACCCCTGAAGTGGGTCAGTCCAGGATTTCTGTCACCTCAGTCTTAAGAACACAAGAACAAAAAGAGAAGCCAGTGTTGAATCAGGCCAATGGCCCATCTAGTCCAACACTCTGTGTCATACAGTGGCCAAAAATACCAGGTCCCATCAGGAGGTCCAGCAGTGGGGCCAGGACACTAGAAGCCCCCCACTGTTGACCCCCTCCAAGCACTAAGAATACAGAGCATCACTTGCCCCAGACTGAGAGTTCCTATGTATACCTTGCTGCTAATAGCCACCAATGGACTTCTGCTTCATATCTATATATCTAATTCCCAACATGCCCCCTCTGTGCGGATATCTAAATCTGCACATGGGGGGCACCTGGGGAGCAGGGAGATTTTCCTGCACATTTGGGGCAATCCCCAGGTGTGCAGAAAAATCTGAAAACTTGGAAAAATATGCAGGGGATATTTAACCCCCCCAAAAAAAGTAAAAGAGCTTTTCCTGTGCCGGCACAGGGAATGCTCTGAGAACAGCTTCGCTGCCGCCGCTGGGGAGAAGGCGGGGGGCAAGAGAAGGCTTGGCCGGCTGGCAGCTGTAAGCCACTCAGCCCTCACTGCCTGGGGGGGAGGGAGAAAATTTGGTGGGCCGAGCTCAGGCCAGCTCATTCTGTGTTATGGGTATAACAACTACTATCGATGAAAGATGGAAAGACGGAGAGGGATGGAACCAGGTGGATGATACCCAGACAAGCCCCTGAGTAAACTTTAATTTTTTTCCCGAGGTTTATAAGATTATGAATGGGATTGAGCAGGTTGAGAAAGAAGTACTTTTCTCCCTTTCTCACAATGCAAGAACTCGTGGGCACTCCATGAAATTGCTGAGCAGTCGGGCTAGAACAGATAAAAGGAAGTCCTTCTTCACCCAAAGAGTGATTAACACACGGAATTCACTGCCACAGGAGGTGGTGGCAGCTACAAGCATGGACGGCTTCAAGAGGGAATTAGATAAGCAGAAGTGGGGATCTGCGATACTCATGATTTCTGCATGGATGTGAATTTAATTTTTTTTCTAAATTATGTTTTAGCCTTTTAAATTGTTGTATTTATGTGTTGTGAGCCACCCTAAGCCCTCTTGCGGGGTGGGGCTGGATACAAAATAAATAAATAATACATAAATAAATACACAAATATCTCTATTGTCTGAAGACCAGCTGTAATAATGGTAAATCTCCAGGTCCCAGCTGGAAGTTGGTGAACCTCACCTGGCATTAAAGAGTAACTGTTCAGTTCGAAAGGCATCTTCAAGGTTGCCAAGTGACCGGGAAAAAACGGCTTGGTCTGCTCTCGTGCTGCCAACGGGAACCCAGTTTGCCAAAAGAAGCAGGGGAGAGCATCGAGGTCAGTGTTTTCTCCTTCCCGAGTCTGCCGATTAAGCCGTTTCTAAAGGCCCAGGTGGCTGCGGTGGCTCAAGTGGTTAAGACGCTGAACTGTAGGCTGCGGAAGGTCAGTAGTTCAGCAGTTCAAGACCTGGGTGCCGCAAGACGGAGTGAGCTCCCGTCCATGGTCCCAGCTCCTGCCAACCTAGCAGTTCGAAAGCAAGAAATTGCAAGTAGATAAATAGGGACCACTTTGGTGGGAAGGTAACAGCGTTCCATGCACCTTGGTGTTTAGTCATGCCGGCCACATGACCACGGAAATGTCTTTGGACAGCGCTGGCTCTTCGGCTTTGAAATGGAGATGAGCACCACAACCCTAGAGTCGGATTCGACTGGCTTTCGAGCAAGGGAACCTTTACCTTTACCTTTAAAGGCCCAGGAGCAGAGGGTAGCGAGAAACTTGGCAACGCTGCTCCGCATGCCTCCTCGCAGCCTTGAGGGAGATGACTCAGGCTGTTGCTTGAAGCCAAGTTGCTTTTCAGCATTCCTTGACGAGGCCGCGGCCTTCTCGACCCGGGGGACCAGCGCCGGTTTAGTCCGTCTGGAGATCTCGTTAACTGCGCGGCCATCCGTGGGCCGACATTCACTGTACAGGATACGGAGGTGGCCAGAAGAATAGCTGAACTCTCCAAAAAGTCATGTTCTCCCTCCCACACAGAATACAGAAGTAAAAGAAAGGAAAGGAGTTTGACATTGGGTTGCCAACCTCCAGGTGGGGCCTGGAGATTTCCTGGAATTACAACAGATCTTCCGACGGCAAAGATCAGTTCCCCTGGAGGAAATGGCTGCTTTGGAAGGCTGATTCTACGGCATTATACCCTCTGGAGGTCCTTTCCCTTCCCAAACCCCACCCTCCTTGGGCTTCATTGTTGTTTAGTGGTTAAGAGCAGTGGACTCTGATCTGGAGAACCAGGTTTGATTCCCTACTTCTCCACATGCAGCCAGCTGGGTGACTTTGGGTCAATCACAATTGTAAGCCACGATGATGACGATGATGATAATTATGAAGAAGGAGAAGGAGGAGAAGGAAAAGAAGAAGGAGGAGGAGGAGGAGGAGAAAGAGAAGAAGGAGAAGAGGAGAAGAAGAAGGAGGAGGAGGAGGAGGAGAAAGAGAAGAAGGAGAAGAGGAGAAGAAGAAGAAGGAGGAGAAGGAAAAGAAGAAGAAGGAGGAGGAGGAGGAGAAAGAGAAGAAGGAGAAGAAGAGAAGAAGAAGGAGGAGGAGAAGGAAAAGAAGAAGAAGGAGGAGGAGGAGGAGAAAGAGAAGAAGGAGAAGAGGAGAAGAAGAAGAAGGAGGAGAAGGAAAAGAAGAAGAAGGAGGAGGAGGAGGAGAAAGGGAAGAAGGAGAAGAGGAGAAGAAGAAGAAGGAGGAGAAGGAGGAGAAAGAGAAGAAGGAGAAGAGGAGAAGAAGAAGAAGGAGGAGAAGGAGGAGAAGAAGGAGAAGAGAAGAAGAAGAAAAAGAAGGAGAAGGAGGAGAAGAAGGAGAAAGAGAAGAAGGAGAAGAGGAGAAGAAGAAAAAGAAGGAGAAGAAGAGGAGAAGAAGAGAAGAAGAAGAGGAGGAGAAGAAAAGGAGAAGAGAAAAGGAGGAGCAGGAGACTGGATTTATAACCCATCCTTCACTACCCGAAGGAGTCTCATAATGGGTAGTGAAAAGCAGGGTATAAAAAATTCTCCTCCTCCTCCTCCTCCTCCTCCTCCTCTTCCTCTCCAGGAATTTTCCAACCCTGAGGTGTCAACCCTACATTCTGATGTCAACAGTCAAAAGGATCTGCCATATGATACCAATTTCTCGTTGTACAAATAAATGTCGGCTTTGGAAATCTAATCCCTTCTTTTTCAGCATTTGGGGATCCTTTGCTCCGTATTGCTTTTCAGTAGCATCTAGGACTCCTGCTGTAATTAAATTTAAAAAAATCCCCAAAAACGAAACACCCAGACCTCCCATCCTTCCACTTAGTAATGTTTTCCAACCACTCCAGGGCCTGAGTCACACCCAGGATTCTCTAATGTTGCTGTTAAAAATATATCACAACAGAGAAGCATCTAGTTCACATTAGAGAGGCTTACTGAAGCCTCGGGTGTGGTTGTCCACAAATAGGCAGGCACGTACAAGAAGAAAGTCACCCAATGTATACAACAGGCAGATATCAGGAACCTGGGGGGGGGGAACTATGGGGGTGCTCCTCCTCTCCTCCCTGAATTCAAGAACTGAGTAAGCACCCATGCAATTTTCGTCAATTGCTCATTTAACATTAAGGATTTTTTAGGGGGTTTCTTAGATTCAGAGCTCTTTTTGTAGCAGGAACTCCTTTGCATATTAGGCAACACACCCCTAATGTAGCCAGTCCTCCAAGACCTTACAGTAGCCCCTGTACGAAGAGCTCTGTAAGCTCTTGGAGGATTGGCTACATTAGGGGTGTGTTGCCTAATCTGCAAAGGAGTTCCTGCTACAAAAAGAGCCCTGCTAGATTCATTAAAGTTGAATGGGAGACCCTTGAAATCTGAGGGGTGACTATTGAACTGAATTCCAAAAAGTAAACAGACAAGGGATCGAGTCAGGGCATTCTGACCATCTTTTTGATTTCATCATTTTCATTTTCATTTTGCTACTGTGAAATAAAATCCAATGTCAATTAAATCCTATGAAGAAGAAGACTTACGGAGTCTCAGAGCGGCTTACGATCGCCTTCCCTTCCTCTCCCTACAACTGGCACCTGGTGAGTGGGTGGGGCTGAGAGAGTCCTGAGAGAACTGTGACTGGCCCAAGGTCATCCAGCTGGCTTTATGTGGAGGAGTGGAGGAGAGGACAGAGCAGGGACCAGTGAAATCATTTGGGGGAGAGACTGTGGCTCAGTGGTAGAACATCTGCTTGGCATGCAGAAGGCCCCAGGT
The DNA here is from genome assembly GCA_029375565.1 of Gekko gecko. Classification (NCBI taxonomy): domain Eukaryota; kingdom Metazoa; phylum Chordata; class Lepidosauria; order Squamata; family Gekkonidae; genus Gekko; species Gekko gecko. The sequence goes on from JAPDNY010000011.1 coordinate 98,851,839, forward strand.
TTGGTCCCCAGCATCTCCAGTTAAAAAAGATCAGTTATGAAGTGATGTGAAAGACCTCCGCTTGAGAGGTGCTGCCAGTCTGGGTAGACAATACTGGCCTTGATGGACCAAGGGTCTGATTCTGTATAAGGCAGCTTCATGTGTTCCCCGTGAGTTTCACACGGGTACCTGTTTGTGAAAGCCTATTAGCCACGATGGGTACACGGAACCTCCAAGTTCAGAAGCCATGTACTTCTGAATGCCAATTGCTGGAGGTTCCAGGAGGAGCCCTCGAACTCCTGTCTCTGCTGTCTAAGAGCCACAGGCCAAGAGCCCTTTGACTTTCAGCCTCCGGCTTGCGCCAAAGGCTTGCACTTCTGCCAGGAGTTCAGAAGCCCACAGCCCCCGTCTCCCAGCAACAACACCAGAGGACGGGAACCTGAAATCAGCCCCAGGTCAACCGACCTTGCTCAATGAGCGACAGACCGGACAAAAGACCCAAATGGAGCCAGGCACAAACCACCCCTCTCCAGCAGGCTACAAGCACCCACTTGCCCTCAAACTCTGTCCTCTCACAAAGCAACCTCGGTTACTGCTCCCCAGTAGTTTAGCAGTTTAGGAAAAGCCAAAAAAGAGCTCCCAGCAAATCTCTCCTGGGTTCTTTCTTCCAGCCCAGCTGGCTCAGTTTCAAGCAGCATCTGGTTGGCCACTGGACTGATCCAGCACAGCTCTTCTGATATTCCTACGACTTAGTTTAGAACAGAAGATCAAGTGTTTTTTTTTTTTAATATATATATATATATTTTAATTCCCCAAGTCGGAGGTTACAGACTTGGGAGGGTTGCGGCGCAAGTCTCCCTTTCCACGCCCAACTATTGATGCAAAGCATATGTGCTCCAGATACACTGGAGAAATTCTTCGGGAACATTTTCTCCTAGTGGAAACATTCCTTCTGCATTTTTTTTGCTGAAGATATTGAGAAGCAAGCTAATTGGCTTGCAGAAAACCTGCTGATGCAAGAGCAAACAACCTGCCGGGCCGGCAGGCTGTCTTGCAGTTTGTCCACGCCGAACAGTAGATAAGGATGGACATCTGCCAGTAATTGATGGGACATGTCTCGAGAGGCATGCAATAGACTTTGCTCAATGGCATTTCATCTGAATGGAGGGAGGTACCACAGGGCTCGGTTCTGGGCCCGGTGTTGTTCAGTATTTTTATAAACGATCTGGATGAGGGTGTGGAGGGCTACCCATTCAATTTGCAGATGACACCAAATTGCAGAAAGTCCCAGGTTCACTGCCTGGCATCTCCAGTTAAAAAGAAGGACCTTCCCTATGAAGAAAGGTTAAAACGCTTGGGGGCTCTTTAGCTTGGAGAAACGACAGCTGAGGGGTGACATGATCGAGGTTTATAAGATTATGCATGGGATTGAGCAGGTAGAGGAAGAAGTACTTTTCTCCCTTTCTCACAATACAAGAACTCATGGGCACTCCATGAAATTGCTGAGCAGTCGGGTTAGAACAGATAAAAGGAAGGACTTCTTCACCCAAAGAGTGATTAACATATGGAATTCAATGCCACAGGAGGTGGTGGCAGCTGCAAGCATGGACAGTTTCAAGAGGGAATTAGATAAACATCTGGAGCAGAAGTCCCATCAGTGGCTATTAGCCACAGGGTACAGATGGGAACTCTCAGTCTGGGGCAGGTGATGCACTCTATTCTTGGTGCTGGAGGGGGCAGCAGTGGGAGGGCTTCTAGTGTCCTGGCCCCACTGCTGGACCTCCTGATGGTACCTGGTATATTTTGGCCACTGTGTGACTCAGAGTGTTGGACTAGATGGGCCATTGGCCTGATTCAACATTGGCTTCTCTTCTGTTCTTAAGGACCCAGGAAGTAGCTGATGTGAGACCTTGGAGAACTGCTGCTAGTCTGAACAGACAATACTGACTTTGATGGACCCACAGTCTGATTCAGTAGAAGGCAGCTTCATGTGAAGGGCCGTGGCTCAATGGCAGAGCGTCTGCTTGGCATTCAGAAGGTCCCAGGTTCCATCCCCAGCATCTCCAACTAAAAGTCGCAGGCAGTAGGTGATGTGAAAGCCCTCTGCCTGAGACTCTGGAGAGGCACTGTAGCTCAGTGGTAGAGCATCTCCTTGACATGCAGAAGGTCCCAGGTTCAGTCCCCAACACCTCCACCTAGAAGGACCAAGCAGTAGGTGATGTGAATGCCCTCTTCCTGAGACCACAGAGTAGACAATACTTACCTTGATGGTGCAAAAGTCTGATTCAGTAGAAGACAGCTTGTGGCAGTGGCTCACTTGGCAGAGCATCTGCTTGGCATGCAGAAGGTCCCGGGTTCAATCCCCAGCATCTCCAAATTAAGAAGGACCAAGCTGTAGGTGATGTGAAAGACCTCAGCCTGAGACTCTGGAGACCTGCTGCTGGTCTAACACTAACCTTGATGGACCAAGGGTCTGATTCAGTTTAAGGTGGCTTGCGGCTGTGGCTCACTGGCAGAGCATCTGCTTGGCATGCAGAAGGTCCCGGGTTCAATCCCCGGCATCTCCAGTTAAGAAGGACCAAGCTGTAGCTGATGTGAAAGACCTCAGCTTGAGATTCTGGAGACCTGCTGCTGGTCACTAACCTTAATGGACCAAGGGTCTGATTCAGTTTAAGGCAGCTTCATGTCTGTTCATGATAGACAACATCAACTAGCGCCCTGATCTGGATAGCCCAGCTAAGCACGGTTGGCCTTGGCTAGTATTGGATGGACGACTTCCAAGGAATACCAGGGTCATGGCGCAGAGGGGGGCAATGGCAAAACCATCTCTGAATCTTCTGTTGCCTTAAAAACAAGCCTAGCTCACCACCTAGTGGTGCATCACTCTAAAAGAGCTAGAACTTCTGGTTGCCAGACAATCCTCGGATCTCTGGGCTAACCGCGCACACTGCCATACGATAATTATCATTACACCAACGAGCTCATGGACCTCTAATGTGGTTTGTGGCTAAGCAGGGACTTGAACCCAGGTCTCTGGATGCCTAAAGCCCGCCACTGCACTGGCAACACTGAAGAAGAAGAAGAAGAAGAAGAAGAAGAGATTGGATTTATACCTCTCCCCTCACTTGGAGTCTCAGAGCGGCTTACAAACTCCTTTCCCTTCCCCTCCCCACAACAAACACCCAGTGAGGTAGGTGGGGCTGAGAGAGCTCAACTATGGCTTGCCCAAGGTCGTCCACCCGGGTGCAAGTGGAGGAGTGGGGGAATCAAACCTGGTTCTCCCAGATTAGAGTCTGCGCACTTAACCAGGGGTAAGTAACTTTTCCCCCCACCATAGAGAACAATGGAGGGAATAGGGGCAACCTATTTAGGGGCCTATAGAATTGGACCCCCTGGTCCAATGTTCTTGAAACTTGGTGGGTATATTGGGGAGAGGCTCCATCAGCTACCCTGTGATTTTGGAGCTTCTCCCTCAAACCCCTTCCCCTCCAGCCCCCAGAATATACCCTATGTTTCAATGGCCTATAGGATATAATGGAGCTGAAATTGACATTCGGCTGCCTGAAAGACTCCCGGGGTTGCCGGCTGGGGGCGGGGCTTGGCTCCTGAGCTCCCGGAGCTATGCTCCAGTGCGCTCCCCCCCAAAAAGACCCCTGCACTTAACCACTACACCAAACTGGCTGTCAGTACTGCACTGATGAGCGAAAGCATTTTGGAAAAGTCAAGATAAGTCTCCTCTCCCGCTTTGCTGGTGTGTACATACTAGCATTTCATTTCAAAGGCCCCCCCCTTCTCGAAGTCGCAGTGGGGGCTCTGAGACCCCCCATCCCGCACTTGTACGTGCCCTTTGATGGAGATCATGCCAGCCTCCTAAAGCTTATTAAATGTGTCATCTTTCAGAAGCGAGGGAGATTGCTTCATTCCAATTTTCCACGGACAAGCCGTCCATTATGTGCCAAGGGACATAATTTATGGCGTTAGGGTTGATTGCTTTGGGTGTTTCATAAAACGCTGCTTAGCGTCCGACAATCGCCTGGGCCTCAGAACTCACATTTGGACCCTGGCATTGGGTTACACGTGGCATCCATTCAACGCACCCAAAGCCGCCTTATCCGAGGTAGGATCTCTCTGTTAAGATTGTGTTACCTCTGCCTTCCTGACATAGAAGAAAAACCTAGTGGCGCCTTGGAGACGAACGT